>JARBWK010000008.1:103449108-104049108 GCA_030556195.1 Anolis apletophallus | reverse complement strand
GGAAACTGGGCAGCCCTGACTGAAGAAATTCTGGTAATTTGCCATCCAAATAAATCATTTTTCTATGTTGTGGTGTGAATGGCAGTAAAATGTCACACAAAAAAGTCTAGCCTGTAAAATATGTTTATATCCAGAGGCCTTATTGACTTCACTGGGTATTCTGACTTCTAGCAGACTGAGACCTTTAAGGAGGGAGGAGGGAAGGCTGGGGATCTGCACCTGCTTATTAATGGATCACTTTTGTTTAAAGAGCAGGGAGAGAAAAAAGGCTACCCCTGGAATCTTTGATTAATGGGAGCTTTTAACATGAAAAGAAATAAAGATGTATTGAGACGTGTGCTAATGACACCCTATTATGTTCTGTACATCTCGGCATTTAGTCACCCTGCTATTATCCATTGGGAGTTTCCAAACAGGGCTGAAATTGATCCCTGCAGACTTGTTCCCCACCCCGCCCCTTCATTGGCAAAGCAGGAGCAAGGATCAGCATGCTGCCTGAAAGCTTGTACAGCAAAACATAAATAAATACAGAAATTGGGGGATGTTGCAGCAATGCATTTTATGTAGCTTTTAAAAAATAGCCACACTACATAATGTTGCTAGGTATTTTTCTCAGCCACCTCCAGCATGGCAATATTGTATACGAGTGACAGTTTTCTACAACAACAAAATTTTATTACGGTCACTGACCAGCACAAAGCGGGCACAAGCGCCCTAAGAGGAGAAGAACAACTCCCCAGTAAACAGTTATTTAAAATTAGATTAAAAATCAGTATAAAAATATATTTTAAAAAACAGGATATTGTAACAGGTATGGAACCGAAGGGGGAAGGGAGTGGTTGATGAGAGAGGTCAAAAACACTGGTGGGGGGCACTAAAGGGGAAGGGAGGGGCACACTGCGAGTCTAGTAGCATTTCAGCTGTAACATGTTGCTCTAACTGCATTCCCAGCAGGGCAGGCATGTAGCCGGGGGGGCCTGGGGGCTCCCACCCCCCGAAATTTCTCAGGGTGGTCCGCGAAAAGGCCTTACTGGTACATTATTTAAACTGTTATGTTTATTCATATCATGATCTGATCACCATGCTCATTATATCCCACATTAATGGGGTTATTGGGAAAACAATACAAACGGCTTGCTAGGGTAGACCCTCTTCAACCCAGTCCCAGCCCCCCCCCCCCCCCGAAACAAAATCCTGGCTACGGCCCTGCAGCAGAGTGTTGCCTAACGGTATCAGTCATCAACCATCTGATTTTAAGTGCAGCAGCACAGAACTTAGCAACCCTGTAAGTTATTGTAGTGTTAGAGTCCGAAAGCAGCAGGGTGGAATAATATTTTTCACTGCGCCCCAGGTATTTTGAAAGCCATGGTCTAATGAGATTAGATCTAAGATCTCTGTAGAACATGCATTGAAGAAGCATGTGCTCAGTGTTTCCACATGACCAGACTCACAGGGGCATAGTCTCTGCTTGAAGGGGGTCTTCTGATACCTCCCCTCCAATACAGCCAATGGGAGGGCATGGCATCTTGCCAGGGTAAAAGCCCTTCGGTGTTTGGGCACCTCCAGGTCTGTTAGGTATGCCATGGGGGCAGTGAGGTATCTAGTGGCTTCCCTAACAATGAAGGCTGGGGAACAGGCTAGGTCGGATTGGCGCTCTATGTCCAGGATCCGTTGCTTAATGAGATCCTTGGCTTGGTCCCATCTCATGCTTAGCAATTGTCCTTGGGAGAAACCTAGCGTTGTGATCTTTGCTGCTACTGTTTTAATCCATGTGGACTGGAAGTCGTCTCTCATGATTAGGGGGGGCAAGACCACATGGGGAGAAGCATAGGTGTAGCCAGAGTCCATATTCTCGCTTCCACTTTCACAAAGCCTGTCTCCAATCGCAGGGTAGCGTTAGGGACACACCTGGGAGCCTGTAGAGCCGCTCTTAGGAATTTCGATTGGACACGCTCTAGTGGGGCATAATTTGAGAAGGGTCCAAGCTGGGCTCCATACAGCATTTGTGCGATTGGTTTTGCTTCAAAAAGTTTAAGCGCCACCGGTATAAAGTGACCTCCTCCCATCCTGAGATATCTTAAGATAGTGGATGAACTCTTTTGTGCTGTCTCTGCTGCACACTCTGTATGGGCTTTCCTGCTGTTGCTGCTATGGAGGGTAACACCAAGATATTTATACAGTTTTCTATGTATGTCTACACACACTTTGAGGATGCACTTGGGGCAATGCACATGGTTGCCTCCTTATTCATAACGTATTTTAATCATAGAATCACAGAGTTTGAGATGGTCCCCAAGGACCACTTAATCCAACCTCCTTCACTGCAGGAACACACAATCAAAGCACTCCTAGCAGATGGCCATCCAGTCTCTGTTTTAAAAACCACCAAAGATGAGACTTCACCACATTCTGAGGCTGTGTAGTCCACTGTTGAATAACCCTTATGTAAGGAGGTAAGGATGTAATTCAGCAAAATGTTCATATTGTGGTAAGATGGTGGAAGAATTGATAGCTTCCATGCCAGTGTGATGTGAATCCATTGTATGTTCAACTTTAAATGAGCTATCCAAAGTGCTGAACCTATCTGGAACAGATTCCCCACACTGATTTGTATACCTTCAGGATCTCCAAGAACCATTTACCATCAAGGAAATTCCAAGTGTATTCAGGGACCCTCTTGGAGAGAAGGCTAAATTCATCTTTGACTGATGATGAGGCCATAGTATCCGCACAGCTGAATCCTCAATCCTCTTTCTCCATTCTGCAGGAAACCCTTTATCACATCAATGCTAATAGGGCAGAATTAATACATAACCCACATATTAGAATCTGGGTTCTAGTTCCAGCAGGGAAGGCCAGCAACCATGAAGAGCTGAGAGGTAAAATTACCTTCATGGGCCATTTGTCCAACATTCCTTTGCAAGCAACCAGTGGTGGCTGGTGGATCCCATGTCATTAAGGTGAATCCACAGTGAGTAAACTTGAAGGAACTATCCAAGGTGCAGAACTAATTGTGGAAATTGGGTTTGATACCTGGGACAGCTCCTTTAGTATTCAAACGAAAGACAGATTCACCATCTCACACTGTCATTGGAGCCACAATCTGTCACAGCAAGCGGCCTCTGGAAGCAGGCCCGGATTATCCATAAGGCCACACTAGGCCACGGCCTAGGGGCACAGCCATGGGGGGGGCAGATCCAGACCCCCCATATTTAAAAAAAGTGTCGATCTTCGGCCGCTTCTGCGCCTGTGCATGGGGCGCCATAGACTCTCCGAGGCCATTCCGCTGCCTCTGAGATTCTATGGCGCCCCGCGCGCAGGCACAGAAGCCCTTTTTTCTCAGGCGTGGTGGCTTTAGGAAGAAGGGAGGAGCTGCAGTGAGTCTCCTAAAGCCACCACACCGGCCTGAGAAAAAAAGGGCGATCTTTGGCTGCTTCTCAGGCCGGTGTGGTGGCTTTAGAAGGGAGGCTCCCCGTGGCTCCCCCTCCCTCCTAAAGCCACCACGCCGGCCTGAGAAGCGGCCGAAGATCACCCTTTTTTCTCAGGCCGGCGCGAGGAGGAAGGGGCGAAGCCGCAAAAGGCATCGGCTCCGGGGGTGGGGCTTTCCTTCCTCCTCCTCCTCGCACTGGTGAGGAGGAAGAGGTGGAGCCTCGGAGAGGAAGAGACGGAGCCGCAAGGAGGAAGAGGCAGAGCCGCGAAGGCGGAGCCTTTGGCCTAGGGCACCAAAAGGGCTTAATCCGGGCCTGTCTGAAAGACATAATATAAATGCAACAAGAGCAGCCCCATAACTGCAAGTTAAATAAGATGAAAAAATAAGGAGTGGGGCCTTAGATGTGAAGGCTTGTTGCATGAGGGAAATACAGGGCTGGAGCATCTCTTTGTGAAGCTTACTTCTGAAAGGAGTCTTGATGTGAATTCAGATTTGGCCGGAGACCTCCAAAGGGACAGGAATATAGTTAGCCAAGCAACCTCAAGAAGATCTACGGTATAATTTGAGAATCTCAGTGATAGAGAAAGCTGCCTTCATGGTCAGGCCCATTGGCCATGAAGCTTCAGGGTGAAATTTAGAAACTTTGCACTTGAGGGCAAAAGACAAGATGGCACAGACCTTTCCTGCTCTATGTGACTGAGTTGCAGAGAGTTGCAGAGAAAAGTCATTCTGAGGCCACTTCTGTATGACCAGGGGTGCCAATGTGCTCTAACTTAACCAAGTGCCATAAAGCTACAAGGATATAGAACTACAGAACTGTGGCTCACAAAGCCCTGCTTTCTCTTCCAGTGTTGGAGATTTTTTTTTTTGGAGGATGGCATTTCCCATAATCCCTGAACCAGGCTTTCCATTTTTGTAGCATATTTCTGGGATCTGGATCCGGAAAGACTCCAAAGACCCCTTATCACTTTTAAATAAGCAGGTTTGAATCTGGGGAGAGCACAGCCATGGCTCCCCATGTCCCGCTGTCAGCCATGGCTCCCCATGCAGGGGCATGAGAGAAGCCTCCCACAAGGAGGGTAAACATCAAAACATCCTTGCAGATGGCCAATTCTCTCACACCAAAAGCAACTTGCAATTTTTCAAGTCACTCCTGACACACAAAAAACCCTTTTAAACAAGCCAATCAGCCACACAAAAGGCATCCCCCAAAGCAGTGGTTCTCAACCTGTGGGTCCCCAGATGTTTTGGCCTTCAACTCCCAGAAATCCTAACAACTGGTAAACTGGCTGGGATTTCTGGGAGTTGTAGGCCAAAATACCTGGGGACACACAGGGTGAAAGCCACTGCCCTAAAGGAAAAGTTCCTCAAGAAAACCAGAACTCTTTGCTGTTTTATCTTAAAAGCAAACAAACACTTCTCTGACATTTTTGGGTAAGTGACTTCAAAGTGCCCTTCAGTGGTGGATGACAGAGCATTCCTGGCCCCCACAAGAAACCTCCAAAACCAGAAGTACCTGTCAGGTCATTGTAGACCATTTGCGAACATGTGGGTATGATCATTGCACAAGCAGAACTAAGAGTGGATGACAGACATGCAATGAAATGTAGACATGGGATGGATTCAAGACTTAGCCATGCCTAGAACTGATCAATTGGGGAAGAATATGAAGTGCAGTTAGTCATGCCTATATGATGTGCAGTCTATTACTTAAGCCCAGCTAAATTCTAATCATTGAATCAACTGTTTACTAGTGAGTCAATGTGTAGGTCAGTCTCATTGATTCATTGAGTCTTCTCCAGTACCCAAAACATAGAATTATATCCATTTCAATTGATCTAAGCATGATTAAGGCAAGGATTCTATTAAAACTTGTGATGGTGCATGGCTGGTAGTTTTCCAGCTATTCCAGAGATTATTCCAGGGAAGATTTGATGACCATGCTGGTTATGAGGTGACTCAGAGCTGTGTCTCTGTGTTGTTGTGTTATGGACAAATGCCTAAGCAGGTATGGGATATCTCCTTCCACAAGGGTCTGAAAAGTACAACATTACTGTAAACAGAAATTGAACTGGCATAACACTGTGGAGGTTTCCAGCCACTCTCTTGATCCAAATCCTTCAACTAAATAAATACTGGGCAAATGAAACTTGATTGTCAGAAGCAGATTTCCCCAGCACATGTCCCCAGGACAGACCTCCCCAGTCTCATAAAAATGCTACACAGAGAATTGGGGGGCCATGTCAAAATGGTTTCAGTTATACTGCATTTTTGTTCAGAGGGACACTTCATTGAGAGGAGGCATTGCCAACAACACAGAAGAAACAACTATAGAATCAGCCCATATTAAAAATGAATATCTCTCTCGGCATTACTTCGCAAATGAAGATTCAGGAAGGACTCATCCCATGCTTTTTACAAGCGCGTTGATGACTAAAAAGGCCAATCTGAGATAGGCAAGTTCAGTTGCAAAAAGCACAGCAGAAAGTATCCTTGGGTGATGTTGTTTCCAAGTTGCGGTTCTTTCTGCGTTGTCGTTTCTCTTCGAGACTCATTTGGCGTGTCTTCTCGAAAAAGGCTGCAGCATTGTGGATAGTGCATCTCCATGCCTCCCGATGTGAGGCCAGGGTGGACCATTGTTGGTGATCAATCTGGCCAAGCCTGAGATGTTGTTTCAGGGAGTCCTTATCTCTCTTTTTGGGGGCGCCTCTCTTGCGCTGACCCATGACGAGTTCACCATAGAGTAGTATCTTTGGGAGGCGGTGGTCCTCCATCCTAGAGATGTGCCCTGCCCAGCGCAGCTGTGTTCTCAATAGCATGGCTTCAATGCTGGTGATCCCTGCTTGCTCAAGGACAGCAACGTTTGTCACATAGTCGGTCCAGTGTATATTTAGGATTGTGCGAAGAGAGCGCTGATGAAAGCGTTCGAGGAGTCGTAGGTGTTGGCGATAGGTGACCCATGTTTCAGACCCATAGAGGAGAATAGACAGTATGATAGCTCTGTACACACTGATTTTGGTACTTTGCCTCAGGTTCTTGTTGCTCCAGACTCTTTTGTGAAGCCTTCCAAATGCACTATATGCCTTTGATAATCTGTGATCTATCTCTTTGTCAATCTTGGCGTCTGAAGAGATGATGCTTCCCAGGTAGGTGAACTGCTGAACGGACTTAAGCACAGATGTGCCTATGCTGACGTGGGGATGATGGTGTTCTTCCTGTGGTGCGGGCTGGTAGAGGACCTCCATTTTCTTCAGGCTGACTTCCTATATATATATATATATATATATATATATATATATATATATTCTCCTAATTAGCCGTATTTACTCAAGCCTAATGCACCACTGAATCTAATGCACATCTCAATTTTCAAAACCCTGAAACCAAAACAAGTATTTGATTCTGAATGTAATGCACAGCAGCAAAAAGTGCACTGTTTGTAATTTGGCCAATAAGATGTTCGTTATTTCTTAGAATTCCTAGATTATAAACAACTGTGTTGGAATACCAAAACTTCCAGCAATGGAAAAGAAAACCTTGGGGTGGGTCTTTGCTGTAGAATGAATCCACTTTAATTGCCTTGGTTCAATGCTATGGAATCCTGGGGGCTGTAGTTTGACAAGATTTTGAGCCTTCTCTTCCAAAGAATGCTGACACCACACCAAACTACAAATCTCAGGATTGCATGGCATTTAGCTCTGGCCATTAACTTAGAGATGACATTCCTTAAAGAGGAGCTCATGGGGCATCTCCTGAAGCAGCTTCCCCTTTTGCTTTAACTCAACACTGAGATTACTGTATGATACAAATCTAATGTGCACCCCAATTTTTGGCAACGTCATTTAAGTTTTAAAAAAAGATGAGCATTAGATTTGAATAATTACGGTATTTCTTACAAGTCGTTAAAATATAATTCTTGACAGATGGGAAATCCCATCAGGAAGCATAATAAACCAGTGAGAATTTTGCACAAGTATCTCTTGGTATTTCAACTTATCAAAATGTTTCAGAAGAATTATTCTACAGAGAAAAATACATGGGGTGTGTGTGTGTTTTATCTATGTGCAAAATCATTTTTATTCTGCACCACAAATGTGTGTGCATGTATATGTGTGTGTATATGTGTTTGTATTATCTACACAATAGTTTTTCTACAATACTGTGGAAGCTAAGCAGGATCAGTTAGTATTTGGAATGCAGGCTGTAGGCTATAGACTATATTTCAAAGGAATGAAATGACTACCCAATCTACCTTTGAGTATTTCCCAGCTATGAAAACCCTATGAAATTCATCAGGTCACCATAAATCAACAAATAACTTAAAGGCACATACTCACAGAGACAGAACAGTATTCTAGTTACTGCATGAGACAGGCATGTAGCCAGGGGGGGGCTAAGGGGGCTTCAGCCCCCCCCCCGAAATTCTCAGGGTGGTCCGCGAAAAGGCCTTACTGGTACATTATTTAAACTGTTATGTTTATTCATATCATGATCTGATCACCATGCTCATTATATCCCACATTAATGGGGTTATTGGGATAACAATACAAAGGTTTGCTAGGGTAGACCCTCTTCCACCCAGTCTCAGCCCCCTCGAACCAAACTCACCCCCCAATCAAAATCCTGGCTACGGCCCTGGCATGAGACATAAGCACATAGATCTGTAGAGGGCAAAATGGTCATGGGCTGAACAAGTCCTAGTCACCTCTTTTTAGTAGCCTTCACAATACTACTATATAACCATTAATTCTACCAATGCTGGAGGGTGCTCTAGCACACTCTTGAATCATAGAGCGGCTCCACAATTACTTATGGCCCCTTCTACACTGCCATGTAAAATCCAGATTATCTGATTTTAACTGGATGATATGACAGTGTAGACTCAAATAATCCAATTCAAAGCAAATAATGTGATTATCTGAGTTGATAATCTGGATTATACGGCAGTGTAGAAGGGGCCTCAGTAACAGAAAGGGTAGAAATAATGAAATCCCCAATAGGTACTCGAAAGAGGGAGATCCAGTGAGTTAGCACACTTCCCAGGAAGTTGCCCATAGATAGATGAAGGAGTAGTGATGGATCAATTTGTCTAACATCCAAGTATTTCCTGTGTCAATCTGTTCCCTTCCTCCTAACTTACCTTTTGTGATAGGTCCTTTAAGTTTGAGCACAGGAACTGTCAGCAAAACTGTTTTTTGTAAGATGTACCATAAACCATTTTTTTTCAGCAGGGTAAAAAAATAATTTTTCAAATTGCAATGGGGAAAAAGTTATCTTTCAAGAGTCGACTTCTCCAGTATTCAAAGATGGCTATGCCAAGGATGCAACAATTATTTCCCATTATTCATTTCTGTGTTGAAAACAGATTTTCAATAGTCAAAAGACTCTTTTTGGGAGAATAAGGGGAAAAAAACCCCAGATTTTCACTGCATTTTCTCCCAGTATTCAAACATCCCAAAGTGTTCTGGGGCACTTTTCAGCATAGAGAAACATAGTTTTTTTGTGCACACACCCCTCCTATACACACACATTTATATGCAGCAAGTGTGGTTTCTGTGGAGGAAAAAATGTTTTCTGTACAGAAAATGCAAGATTATTTTTGTGTACAGAAAACGTAGTTTTCACATAGAAACAAAATTAAGTGTTTTTCTTGGCACAGGAAAACAATTCTGAAGCATGTGTTATTGAAGGCTTTCACAGCCAGAATCACTGGTGTCTTGTGTGGTTTCCAGGCTGTATGGCCATGTCCTAACAGCATTTTCCCGTTATGTTTTGCCTGCATCTATGTCTGGCATCTTCAGAGGATCCTCTGAAGATGCTAGCCACGGATGCAGGTGAAATGTCAGGAGAAAATGCTGCTAGCTCACGGCCAGACAGCCCAGAAACCACAGAACACTCCAGTTCTGAAAAACTTCAGTATGCTTGCTTTCCGCAAGAATGCAGAGCAAAAAGATTGTTTACTCCAACAGCAAAAAAGAAAATAAAAGTAGTTATTTCTCCATATATGCGAGGTTGAAATTATCAAGGACCTCCATCCCTAGGCCATGGCATGAGACAGTTTGAAGTTTATTGTTATGAGTTGCCATCAAGCTGAATTCAAATTATAGTGACTCCATGAATGAGAGGCCTACAAGTCACCCTGTGGGCAATAGTTCTGCCCAGAACTTACAGATCCTTGATTGAGTTCATCTACCTAGAATCCATTTTTTTCTTTTTCTATTGATTTCTACCTTTATCAAGCAATATTGTCTTTTTAAATATTATTATTTATTTTATTTATTAAATTTGATTTGCTATACCGCTCTCTCTGGTGCCCAGAGCGGTTTACAGCAGGAAAAGCAGCACATAAAATACAGTAAAAATACAATTAAAATACATTAAAACACATTAAACAATTGACAATTAATGAGTCATGCCTTCTCATATGAGGTAGTTTCCCTCAAATGGCAAATTTGGGGCACCATTGGTAGTTGAAAGAACCAAGATCCCTCTTAATTCACCTTTTAAAAGTAGACAATATTATTTCACAATATTCACATACCACCAAGAGTAGAAAAGTGGGCTATTGAGAGAGTCAATGATCATTCAAAACATCCTCTTTTGAAATGGATGGAAATCAAAGGAGAGGACACAAATGTGGATCTCTTTCTTTGCTCTTTGTTGCCCCTTGCTGTTTCCAAAAAGGGAAAGTCTGCTGTGGGTGGGCTTGGATGTCTGTAAGCGTGACAATGCAGGGAAATGGACAGATCCATCAAGGAAGTGGAACCTCACAAGGATGCTCTTCATGCCCAAGTGCCCAATGGCTGGGAAATCAACCACCCAAGAGCTGATGTGCAATAACACTTCTAGGACCAGGAAGGGGACATGAAAATGTATTCCTGTCAATAAGTCATCATCCTCCATATTTCCAGTTTTGACATTCTTAGATTGTATTATTCACAGATTCAATGTTTTCTTTAGGAATCTCGAAGTCCTTCAGTGTGACTCAATCAACAACTTTCTCCAGTCATGCCATCACCACCCAAGCAGGCTGAACAGGAGTTCTCTGAAGCTTTAGATGCTCTTACTGCCTATTACAAAGAAAACCAGCTGATTACTAATCTATCTAAAATGCAGACAGTTGCTTTTCACCTTAAGAACAGATAAGTACCTTGAGCTATAAGGATTACCTGGGAAGGAATCCCACTGGAACATTGCAGTACACCAAAATACCTGGGAGTTACCCTGACGTACAAGAAGCACTGCATGACTATCAAGCAAAAAGTGGGCACTAGAAATACTATCATTTGAAAGCTCTTTTATCTTGTTAAAACAGTGGATGTGGCTCTTAATGGGACATGCCACATTATCACACCACTGGAGAAATCATACTCAGCCAGTATTGCACCATCTGACACCCACCAGGATAGAGCCAATAATGAAAGGACCAAGGCAGTGGCATCTCCAGCCCGTTCCCTGTTCGGGTATCAGCCAGCACGCCAACACCTTAAATCAAGAAATAGCTTTCTAAGATCTACAGAGATACTCGTAGGAACACCTCAGCAAGCAAGAGACCAAAAGTGGCAGGCTAAAACTTGGAACCTCAATCTATGACTGATACCAAATGTGAGACTCCCTCCTGGGCAAACACAGAAGACTGTGTGACTTGGAAGGCACTGAACAGACTGCGCTCTGGCACCATGAGATGCAGACCCAACCTTAAGAAAGGGGGCCACAAAGTGGAGCCCAGGACATGCGAGTATGTAGAAAAGCAAACTACAGACCACCTATTACAATGCAGCCTGAGCCCTGCCACAATAGAGGACCTTCTTATAGCAACACCAGAGGCACTCCAAGTGGCCAGCCACTGGTCAAAGAACATTTAGTATAATGCCATGTTTTTAAGTTTGTTTGTATTTTAAATACATTATAACTGTACCCTCAATTTGCTTCTGACACGATAAATAAATAAAAAAGTTATGCCAGAGGATCTAGAGCAGGGGTGCTCACACTTTTTCAGCATGTGAGCTACTTATAAAACAACCAAGTCAAAATGATCTACCTACCCACTACTCAGAGAGCCATAAAAGCAAAATATTTGGAAATTTATTTCAATGAGAGTGGTATAATATATTTTAAAACTGAAATCAACTAAATGTGAGTATAATAAGCTCCTGAATTTATTCATAATGATGATGATCAGGGCCGTAACCAGGATTTTGATGGGGGGGGCTGCGTTTGATTGGGAGGGCTGAATCTGAGTGGGAGAGGGCCTACCCTAGCAAACCTTTTGTATTGTTATCCCAATACCCCCATTCATATGGGATATACTGAGCATGGTGATCAGATCATGATATAAATACACATAGCAGTTTAAATAATGTACCAGTAAGGCCTTATCGTGGACCACCCTGAGAATTGGGGGGGGAGCTGAAGCCCCCAAGCCCCCCCTGGCTACATGCCTGATGATGATGATATTCATTCAGCCTCTGCTGCTACTACTAATAATAATAATAGTAACAACAACAACAATAGGTTCCTAGAGTAGAAGGAGATCTCCAAGGGCCATCCAGTTCAACCTCCTTCTGCCATGAGGGAAAAATACAATCAAAGCATTCCTCACATATGGCCATTCAGCCTCTGACAATAATAATAATAATAACAACAACAATGGGTTCCTAGCATAGGAGGAGACCTCCAAGGGCCATCCAGTCCAACCTCCTTCTACAACTGGGTGGCGTCGGGGGCAGGACTGAGCCTTCCTCCTGCCCGCCCTGCGATCTACCAGGAGGCCCTACGTGATCTACCAGTAGATCGCAATCTACCTAATGAGCACCCCTGATCTAGAGATTTCTAGAGAGAACAACTCTCTATCTTTAGGTTCTCCAATGTTATTCTGCAGCCACCTTCTAGCAGTCATTGACCACAGAGTCATGCTGGAAAACTGAGACATTCCTAGAGAGCTTTAAGAAAAATAGCAATTTCTTTATGTGCAGTTTTTCACTTTCATTGAGGTTCTGTGCCCCTAACCCTAGTGTATGGAGAGCTGAAGAATGGGGGAGGGGATATAATATGAGAACACCCCCAAATCCCCCCTTCTCCTTCTGTAAACCATGCCTATGTCTCACTGTGGAAGTTATGTATATGTATGTGAGATGGAACACATGTATACAACCTCCCCTATGCACAGGGCACAACTGGCTCCCTAAATGTGGCAGGGGGAAGCTTGGGTGTGTGCGCAAGAGAGAGTATTTGTGTACTTGTGTGTATGGTGAAGAGGAGGAGGGGATTTTTCCAACATCTCTTTCTCCTGAGTGATTTTACAACCAACAGCCAGAGAAAGGTACCTTCCAACTATCCCTTGTTCCCCCCTCCCCTTCTCTCTTCTATTGTTTCCAAACCCCTCGCCTTCTCTCTCTGTCTCTCTCTTTCCCTCTCTTCTCTTCTTCCCTATCCCTTCATCTTGTCAGGCAGATCTGGAGATCTGGACGTGGCAGGGGCTGGGTCTCTTTCTTTTCTTTTCTTCCTTCCTTTCCTCCCTCTTCCTTTCTTTCCCTTCCTTCTCTTTCTTAAGAGTAGGGAGTGACAGATGGTGGGCCCGCTTTCCCCAGGGAGCGAGATCTCCCTCCACGCGAGCGCCTGTCAATCAAGGCAGCTCATGTGATAACTCCAGCGGATGACGTGCCAGCCATATGGTCTGGCATCAGAGTTGGTACCCCCTCTGCCTTTGCTCGAAGCGTGCCACTTCCCTCCTCCTTTTGGATAAGACACTGAAGGAGACGGGGTTGAACCTCAAGGAGTCGTTTTCCCCCCTTCCTTTCTGGTTTTGTTTTTTGGGGGGTTGTTTTTTTTTCCCCTTTCCCCTCCTTACTCCCAAAAGATGCGGGGTACGAGGACTTGAGGATTCCTCCGCTCAGCTTTGGAGGTAAGTTATGTAAGGAAGGAAAAGAGAAAGAGAGAAGGAAGGAGGGAAGGAGGGGGGAAAGAAAGAGAGAGGGAGGGGGAGAAACTTACAAAGATGGGGGGGGTCGCAACTTGACTCCCGCGACCCTTGTCCATCTCCTTGTTTACCTCCCACCTTAGAATCCTTCCCCAATTCGGTCGATTATGTGTATCTTTTGGAAGGATGGGGAGTTTTGGGGAGGAAGGATACGATCCCTGTGAAGACAGGCAGATAGGCATTTAGATAGGTAGGTAGATAGATAGTCTTAGAGAGCAAAGGTCGTTCTGTACCTTGTGTGTATGTGTGTTTTTGCCTTTCCAGCTCCATCTCAACCGTTCCCTCTCTTTCCCCCCAAAAGATATACATTAAATTTCCAATAATACGGGGTTTTTTTTGTAATCCAGACCATCGGATTGTTCCAAATCCAGATTATCTGCTTGTTGTTTTTCTAAAGAGCCCCCAAGTCATAGTCGTTAGCGTGGAATCCGATCGATAGCGTTTATTACCCGTGAAAAAAAACGCAGCTCATCATTGTCATTTTCATCTCGCAAAGCGGTTTATTTTAGCCTCGGGGTTGAGTGGAAGGGGGGGGGAGGAAAGGGAGAGTAGTTGGGTTGTGCAGTTTTGTCCCTTAACACACACATACACACACCCGACCACCACACATCCTTCCTTTCAGACAAAACAAAAACGATTGCACGCAAAACTGGCCAAAAAGATCCGGATTCTCGCAAGGAAATAGTCCCCACTCGCGTTCGTGGAAAGGGGAGAGGGTTATTTAGAAAGGGAGATGCCTTTTAGGTGGTTGTGTTTTGCATAGAGCGATTTGGGTTTCCAAGCAAAGAGGGAAAAGGTGGATTTAAAGCAATAACGCGTGTCCTAACTTAAGAGTCGGGGTATTCCTCGCGTGTAAATTCTTGGAAGTCAATAGGCGGGGAGGGAAGCCACAAAGGCGGAAAAAAATAGAAAGTTGGGGCGGCTTGCATTGCGATGGAGGGAGGCGGCAAGTTCCCCAAGAAACAGGGTCGAGGTTGGGAAGTGAAATACCCTGGGATGGGAATCTGCTTTCCAAACATGCAATAGCAACAGCTGGGGAGAAACGACCCCCCTCCAGCTTTCCCAAAGTCAACCCCCCTCCCTTTCCCTTTTTTTGTTGTTTTGTTTCCAAAGGAAATAGGTAGGAAAAGTGAGAGATCCCGCTGGGCATTCTCTCCCAGCCTCAGGAGAAAAGTGTTTGTGTGTAAGAGGAGACCGTAATTTCCATTTTCAATAAAAGGCTAAAAAAGAGAGAGAAGGGGATACTCCAATAATAATAATAATAATAATGGGAGATTGACAGTGAATAATAGCAAGTGCTTTGGCTAAGAGGAGGAACTGGCAAAACCACCTCTGAGTTTTCCTGATCTAAGAAACCCCTGTCAAATTAATGGATTCATCACATTGCCTATTGCTGGACTAATTAATAATAGTAGTAGTAATAATAATAATAATAATAAGCCGATACATCACATACTCCTAGACACTTGGGAAGTGTCCGAGGTGTGATCCAATACAACAACCAGCACGGTGATCTTGTTTGCTGTGTACTAATCTTGTTGTCTTTCTAATAATAATAATAATAATAATAATAATAATAATAATAATAATGGGAGACTGTCAGTGAATAGCAGGTGCTTTGGCTAACAGGAGGAACTGGCAAACCCACCTCTGAGTTTTCCTGATCTAAGAAACCCCTGTCAAATTAATGGATTCATCACATTGCCTTGAAGGCACATACACACATGCACTATTACTGGACTAAGAATAATAGTAGTAATAATAATAATAAGCCGATACATCACATAGTCCTAGACACTTGGGAAGTGTCCGAGGTGTGATCCAATACAACAACCAGCACGGTGATCTTGTTTGCTGTGTACTAATCTTGTTGTCTTTCTAATAATAATAATAATAATAATAATAAATGGGAGATTGACAGTGAATAGCAAGTGCTTTGGCTAACAGGAGGAACTGGCAAACCCACCTCTGAGTTTTCCTGATCTAAGAAACCCCTGTCAAATTAATGGATTCATCACATTGCCTTGAAGGCACATACACACATGCACTATTACTGGACTAAGAATAATAATAGTAGTAATAATAATAATAAGCCGATACATCACATAGTCCTAGACACTTGGGAAGTGTCCGAGGTGTGATTCAACACAACAACTAGCATGGTGATCTTGTCTGCTGTGTACTAATCTTGTTGTGTTTCTAATAATAATAATAATAAATAATAACAATAATAATAATAAATAAACCGATACATCACATAGTCCTAGACACTTGGGAAGTGTCTGAGGTGTGATCCAATATGGTGATCTTGTCTGCTGTGTACCAGCATGGTGATCTTGTCTGCTGTGTACTAATCTTGTTGAGTTTATAATAATAATAATAATAATAATAATAAGCCGATACATCATATAGTCCTAGACACTTGGGAAGTGTCCGAGGTGTGATCCAATACAACAACCAGCACGGTGATCTTGTTTCCTGTGTACTAATCTTGTTGTCTTTCTAATAGTAATAATAATAATAATAATAATTTAAAGATCAAACTGCAAAGTCTCTGGCACAGGCCAGTAAAGGTGGTCCCAGTGGTGATTGGCACACTGGGTGCAGTGCCTCAAGACCTTGGCCTGCACTTAAACACAATCGGTGCTGACAAAAATTACCATTAGCCAGCTGCAGAAGGCCACCTTACTGGGATCTGCACACATTATTCCCTGATACATCACACTGTCCTAGACACTCGGAAAGTAAGTGATCTTCTCTGCTGTGTACTCACCTTGTTGTGTTTCTAATAATAATAATAATAATAATAATAATCTTTACTTATATCCCGCCCTATCTCCCCAAGGGGATTTGAAAGCCCTGCTCCCCCTCCCCCAAAAGCTTCCTCGCTCGAAATCAACAACAACAACAATAACAAGGAAACCAGGCAAAGGGGAGCTGGGTGGGGGGAGACACAATGGAGCAGGACCTCCAAATATGAGAGTCAGCCCCACACCGGTTCATTCATGAGGAAAGCAGCGGAGAGGAGACACCCATTAATTTTAATCACACTTTAAAACGAGTCAATTGGTTTTATTGGGTGAGGGGGGGGGGAGTAGGGCCACATTTCTAGCCCTGTGGCAAGCAAGCCTCCCCTCCCTTCTGTGGGTGGGCACCCCGGGAAAGTCTTGCGAGTGCTGAAAGAGATTCAGAGTTATAGGGCACACCTCTCATTTGTCTAAAAGTAACAGACACGCCGTTTGGTTTGGCTGGAGCGGTGGCACCTTTTCCGACGCCAAAAGCCGGGGAGGTAAGAAGGGAAACGAGAGAGAGAAATTACAGGCGATTTTAGGTCGGAGGCAGGTCAAGAGATTGGGAGCGACACGTGAGAATCAGGTTGGAGTTAAGGAGAGGCCCGGGGATAGCCATTCGCTGAGATGGAGGCTGGGCTCACACGCTGCCAAAATAAAGCAGTTTGGACCCATATAATGCGGTTCGAACTGCATGATCAGGCAGTGTAGATCCAGTCTAAGGCCCCGTCTACGCTGACCATTGCATGCAGTCCCAGAGCTGCACAGGAAAGCCTAGACACATTTGGAGGATGGGGATGGATGTCACAAAACCACAGAGCACCGAGGCACATTTCGTGGGAATTCCTTGAAGACAACAAGGAAACCAAGCTTTGGGAGTTTCTTGCCCGGCGACTACAGTTTGGAGCTAGCTTCGAACCGCATTCGATGGTCAGTGCAGATGGACAATGCATAGGAAGGGAAGAATTGAGTGTTTTCTAAAACGTCTACCCAATCCGCCACCTTGAAGGCACCAATGCTGCAGGGTCTGGAAGTACCACCCAAACCTCACCTCCTGGGCCCAGTCTTATATTACTACTCCTATAGGCAATCACTCCTGGTAGACTTTATTAGTTTTACGTAGCCATATAATCCAGTTCAAAGCCGATAATCCGGATTTTATGTGGTAGTGTAGATGGGGCCTGAGTATGATTGCCTTCCAAGGGTTGGGTCATGGGTCTGTAAGTGACTGTGAAGAAGAGGCATTCTCGAGCCACATGTTCTTTTACATTGAGAGAACATAGATTTCCAAGTGGACATGGGTTTACTCGCTGTGGTGTTGTGTGTGTTGTGTGGTTTCCAGGCCATGTGGCCCTGTTCTAGCAGCATTTTCTCCTGAAGTTTCCCCTGCATCTGTGGCTAGCATCTTCAGATAACACCTGGCACAATGGATTAAATCCTTGTGCTGGCTTGACCTACAGGTCAGTGGTTTGAACCTGGGGAGAGGAGGTTGAGCTCCCTCTGTCAGCTCCACCTCCCCATGCGGGGACATGAGAGAAGCCTCCCACAGGATGGTAAGCCATCAAACATCCGGGCGTCCCAGGGGCAACGTCCTTGCATCCTTGCAGACGGCCAATTTTTTCACATCAGAAGGGGCAATGTCCTTGCAGACGGCTAATTCTCTCACACCAGAAGCGACTTGCAGTTTCTTAAGTCGCTCCTGACACACACCAAACATCTTCAGAGGATCTGATAGTGGTAAAGCATCATATCCTCCGAAGATGCCAGCCACAGCTAAACGCCTGGAGTAAATACTGCTAGAGCACGGCCACCCAGCCCGGAAACCACCCAACCCCCCTTTTGGTGTTTACGCCACCTTTTGGGGGAGGAAATAACCTTGTCTCCTCTTTGCTCCCCTCCCGCTCGGCGTGGGGCGCCTTCCCCCCTCCAGCCACCATGTTGACGCGCCTCTTCAGCGAGCCCAGCCTGATCCCCGACGTCCAGAAGTTCTCTGCCTGGGCCGAGGCCTGCGAGGACGACGACGACGACGACGACGAGGCCAGCGACAAGGAGGAGCCGGGGAACAGCAAGGATGAGAGCCAGGGCGACGTGGAAGGAGAAGGAGGGGACGAAATGAAGGATGAGAACGACCTAGGCGGCGCGGGAGAGGACGACGACGAGGAGGACGAGGACGGCGGCCTGGAGGAGGCCGAAGGCGACCGCCCCAAGAAGCGGGGCCCCAAGAAGCGCAAGATGACCAAGGCCCGCATGGAGCGCTCCAAGGTGCGGCGGCAGAAGGCCAACGCCCGCGAGCGGAACCGCATGCACGACCTCAACGCCGCCCTGGACAACCTGCGCAAGGTGGTGCCCTGCTACTCCAAGACGCAGAAGCTCTCCAAGATCGAGACGCTGCGCCTGGCCAAGAACTACATCTGGGCCCTGTCGGAGATCCTGCGCTCGGGCAAGCGGCCCGACCTGGTGGCCTACGTGCAGACGCTGTGCAAGGGCCTGTCGCAGCCCACCACCAACTTGGTGGCCGGCTGCCTCCAGCTCAACTCCAGGAACTTCCTCACCGAGCAGGGGCCCGACCTGGGCGGCAGGTACCACGGGGGGCCCGGCGGGGGCGGCGGGGGCTTCGGCGTGGGGCCCCACCACCCCTACGGCTACCCCTGCGCCCGGCTCTCCGGGGCCCAGTGCGGAGGAGCGGGCGGCGGCGGGTCCAGCAGCTCCCACGCGCTCCGGACTCACGCCTACTGCGCCGCCTCCTACGAGGCCCTCTACGGCGGCGGCAACGCCTCGCCGGACTACAACAGCTCCGAGTACGAGGGCCCGCTCAGCCCGCCGCCGCCGCTCTGCGTCAACGGGAACTTCTCCCTCAAGCCGGACTCCTCGCCCGACCACGAGAAAAACTCCTACCACTACTCTATGCACTACTCCGCCCTGCCCGGGGCGCGCCCCGCCGGACACAACTTGGTCTTCGGCGCCGCCGCGGCCGCCGCCGCCGCCGGGATGCGAGGCGGACTCCACTCCGAGAACGTTTTGCCTTACGAGATGCACCTCCACCACGAGCGGGGGCCCATGTACGAGGAGCTCAACGCCTTCTTCCACAATTAACGCCGCCGGCCCTCCTCCCTAGGCCCCGCAGACACACGCACACACAGCCACACGCCAGAGCCAGGGGCACAGCTACTCCAGCCAGGCCAAGCTTGGCAGGCGGGTCTGATCAGCCTTCAAAGCGCCCCATCCGCAATGACTACATGATGATTACATAGGAAATTCTGGAACTGTAGTTTGAGGCCTGGGTTAACTTTATTTATATCCCGCCTTTCTCCCCGTGAGGGCTCTCAAGGCGGCTGACAACCACACGATCCAGTAACAGTGGGGTGTTGTGTGGTTTCAGGGCTATATGGCCCTCTTCTTAGCAGCATTTTCTCCTGACCTTTCCATCGGAAGCCACACAACGACCCAGTCATTTGAAAGCCATAGACTAGGCATGGGCAAACGTGGGTCCTCTGGGTGTTTTGGACTCCAACTCCCAGCATTCCTAACAGCCTCAGGCTCTTTTCTTTGCATTGAGTAGTATCAAACTGTACTAAGCGGCTGAGGGGGGGGGAAAGGGCCCGAGGCTGTTAGGAATGATGGGAGTTGAAGTCCAAAACACCTGGAGGGCCCAAGTTTGCCCATGACCGCCTTAGACAATACATACATCCCATAAGGATGTGAAAGAACACTTAAATGCTCATCTAATACCATAAATACAACTAAAATGACATTTCAAACTGACCAAGCAGCATGGCCTTCATCCTCTCCCAAATATCTTTAGCTGCTTGCAGAAGGCAAACAGGGATGGGGACTCCCCCCTGGGAGGGAGTTCCAAAGTCTGGGAGCAGCCACTGGGAAGGCCCTCTCCCTGATGCACATTTGGGGCTTTCTATAGTGTTGCTGTGTGTTTTCCCGCCTATATGGCCATGCTCCAGAAGCATTCTCCCACATCTATGGCAGGGTTGTGGGAGTTTGTTGTCTGACCACCACAATTTGAAGCTAGCTTTGAACTGCATGAAAGGGTCAGTATTGATGGGACCCCGGCCGGTGCTTATAGGCTCCCACCCTATCCTTGGATCTTCAGCTCCAGCTCCCCATGTGGGGACATGAGAGAAGAGTCCCACAAGAATGGGAAAACATCCAAACATGTGGGAGTACCCTGGACAATCTTGTAGATGGCCAATTCTCTCAAGTCCCCCTTGAGAGAAGCATATGTGCTTTTAAGCATATGTGTTTTCCTTTCCCCATCCCCTTCCCTTATGCATCACAGGCCCATCCATACTGACCATTTAATGCAGTTCAAAGCTAGTTTCAAACTTAGACGGCCAGACAACAAATTCCAACACAAGCTCATGAAAAGAAAGCTCTTAAGTCTGTGTTGGTAGAACCACCATCCCGGCCTCCAACTGGTGTCAGGATTTCCTATGTAATCGTCTCCACAGTGGAACGGCCCAGCCAGCATAATTCAAGCTGCTTTCCATCCGCATTAAGTGGTGGTTGTAGATGTGCCTCATGGTCCACCTGTAGGAGTCCCAGTGGATTGGCTTTGTGGGGAAGAGCGGGTTGGTTTTTCAAACAGGAGAAACAAACTCAAACCGATACCCTCTCAAGTGCTCAACTTCTAATTGAATTAGGAGACACCCTTCCCTTCCTACCCCCCCCCCCGCCCCCCCACCACTGAGGGTTAAACCGCTCAGCTGCTGAACTTGCTGACCGAAAAGTTGGCGGTTCAAACCCGGGAGTGGGGTGAGCTCCCGCTGTTAGGCCCAGCTTCTGCCAACCTAGCAGTTCGAAAACATGCAAATGTGAGTAGATCAATAGGTACCGCTTCTGCGGAAGGTAGCGGCTTAGAAATGGGGATGAACACCACCCCCAAGACTAGACTTAGTGAGGGGAAAACCTTTACCTTAACCATTCCACAAACCCATTGAGGCCAGCGTCCTTCTTTTGGAGCTGGAGGGAGTAGCCACTTATACTGAGTTAAGGGACTTGGATAGGTTGGGTCCCTAATTGGGTGAGAGAAGTCGATGGCTTGGGCTAAAATTGTGGGGGGTTTTGAGGGGTGGGGGTGGATAAAGTTGATTCAAGACCCTTTTGCCCCCCCTGAAGCTCCAGACTCGACTAGGAGTAATTGGGTGGATGCCCTGACCTCCTTCCTTTGAACCCCCACCCCCATTTAAATACTAGGAAGAGAAATCTGGTGCAATATATACTCGAATGCAATTTTATATTTAAAAGAAATACAAACTATATAGCTAGTCGACTGTTTTCGTAGAGATCTTGACCACCCGAAAAAGGGGTTTTTTGGAAGTGTGGTTAAGGGGAGGGAAGACAACATGGTTGCTCGAAGGTGTATGGGGAGGGGGGAGTGGTGAGAGGATTGCCCCGCATCCTAATCGATTGCCTATATCCAGCAATGCCTTATAGGTATTTAGTCTATTATTTTCTTAAAGATCCGATCGGTTGAAAACAAAATGAGGGGGAGTTTGGGGGAAAGGGTTTCCAACCCTCCAGCCACTGAATCCCCGGGAATTTGATCTATCTAAGGACTCTTTTACAAAAAAAAAAAAATACACATACACAAATGTTTGCAAACTTTCAGTCAATGCAGTGAGAACTTTTAAAAAAGCAATAAAGGGGCAAACAGATGATAAATATATTCTATCCTTATCTATGCAAGTAGGTACTGAAACTAGGGGAGGGGGGAGGAGTTTTTAAACGGAAGGAAAAAAAGAGGGGGGAGGAAAAACAACGACAAAAATAAATCCATATGAAATATTAGAAATATGGACCAAGAAACTCCGTGAGGTTTGGAGGTTTAAAAAAAAAGGAATCGTGCACTTTTTTTGATTTGGGGGAAACGGACTGTCGTAGAGTTTCCCTTGTATTTAACAATCACTGACTTTCTGAACTACCCTTGTAACCCCAAGTAACTTATTTTCCAAAATTTTTGTGTGTCATGCTGTTTTTTACCTGTTTTGAAAACGTTAATTGAAAAAAAAAAGTGAGAAAAAAAGATTTTTATGAAATGGCAAAAATGTTTTGTTATGCATGGATAGGAGGGGGAAACGCAAATATGCAAATTTTCAAGGTGATGTTAAAGAGAACATTGATTATTATGCTTCATACTTACGTTGGCTGGTTTCTCTCTCTTCCCTCCCCCCAAATAATTGATTCTCAGTTCTTTCTTTCTGTAATGGGTTTGGGGCGGGAGGTATACCTTTATGTAACAATACCCCGTTATATAAACCTCTCTCTCTATATATAAAAAAACAACAAAACCCACCACCTTCTAAAGACTCAAACTGGTATATTTTTCCCCCAACAGAGTTATGTTTCTTTTCTCGTTCCTATGAGGATTTTCTTTGTAGCCAAGGAAGGATTGAAAAACAAGGTCTTACATTTGGCCCCATCCCTCCACCGTCCCCGCATCTTTTAATATGGCCTTTGTCACCTCCTACATACCAGCATTTAAAAAATAAAATTCAAGCAAGGACCATGCATTTCTGATTCATGTTCCCAAAACAAACAAAACTAGGCAACTGTTTTCCAAACAAAAGAGAAGAGAAGCTGCAGCCAATATGAGATGTCTATTAGACACCACCAGAAGTGCTTTTTTCGTGTATTTCTGTTCCGTTTCCTGAAGATGAATAAATATTTATGTGAAATGATATGATCGAGATTTTAAAAAAAGAGATTTCTCCAAGTCTTGTTGAAAAGAAGGCGAGCTATTTTCTGTCTTTGGTTATCTATTCTCTAGTGCAGGGGTGCTCATTAGGTAGATCGTGGTCTACTGGTAGATCTCGAAGGGTGTCCTGGTAGACCCTAGGCAGATCGTATGGCTCCCATGCCATTTGTGAGGAATGCTCAGGGGCTTATTATACTCACATTTAGTTGAATTCAGTCTTAAAATATATTATATGGCTCTCACTGAAATAAATTTCCTAATATTTTGCTTTTATGGCTCTCTGAGTAGTGGGTAGGTAGATCTTTGGGACTTGGTTGTTTTATAAGTAGCTCTCAGGCTGGAAAAGTGTGAGCACCCCTGCTCTAGTGCCTTTTGAAGAGGGGAGGGTACTTTAAAAAAAAAGAGCAGAGTCTTTACAGGATGGATGATCATTCCCAATTCTATCGGTTCTCAAATTTCCCTTTTCCTTAATAGAACAACCGGACTGCTGACCTAAAGGTCAAGGTTCGAATCCAAATCCGGGGAGCGGGGTGAGCTCCTGTCTGTCAGCTCCAGCTTCTCGTGCAGGGACATGAGAGAAGCCTCCCACAGGCTGGTAAAACATTCGGGCATCCCCTGGGCAATGTCCTTGCAGAGGGCCAATTCTTTCACACCAGAAGCTACTTGCAGTTTTTCAAGTCGCTCCTGACACGACAAAAAAAATTAGAACAGCCTTGCACCCAAGCCAAGCCTGAACCCCACGGTATAGATCAAAAGGTGAAGCCGCTCTCGAAAAGAAACCTGTAGCATCCCTCTCCCTCTCCAGATCTTTGCATTTCCATTTCTGTAAACCAGGGACCTGAGAGGGAAGCTTTGCATGCAAAACTTCAGATTTTGATTTTCAGGGCAAGCAGGGCTTAGAGACCCAAGCAAACAAAAAAAACACAGAAGGGTGGAGCGTAAACCTCCTCCCCCCCACCACCACCTTCAATAGTGTATTTCCAGCTTTAATTTGCAGATTCTTTTGTTGAAAGGCCTTGGAATACTTTTTTTGACGGGCTGAGAGCTGCGAGTCAGCTATGATCTTAGTCAAACTTGTAATGAAGGCGAGTCCTAAGACGACAATTAATAAATATTAAATGGCGGCTCCCTCAGGTTTACTGGTTGACTTCAAACAAGTCCATATACATATATATATATATATATATATATATATATATATATATATATGCGTGAGACCCCATTCTTTCATTTTGGCCGGGCACGTTTCAGAGAAAGGGGATGTTTGTTAAGGGTGGTGGAGTCTATTTAAATGGCTTCAAAGCTTCCTTCGTCTGACAGTGAAGCCCTACTTAAAAATATATTAGTTTCCTCTCTCTTTCTTTCTCTCCTCCCCCCTCAGCCTCACACACACTTTTTTTTTGAGTGGGGAAGAAGAGCTACTTCTCATTTTATAAAGACTAATGCAGTTTTCTTGTCTTGGACAGATGGCATTTTCCTTGCGACACTCAGTCACCCTCCTTCTTTCTCCTATGCATGCAGCCACACACTTTCCTTGTCATAAGGAAGAGGAAAATTCAAAGCAAAAGGCTCCAACTACGTGGTGAGGTGAATGAGCCCCTCTGGCACCCAAAGAATCAGATCCTGTGTCGTGACTTGCGATGAAGTACCAATGGGGAGGGTAGGTAGATGGATGTTTTGAAGGTGGTTGTTCCAATCGTTCCTGCAAGCCCGAGCAGGGAGAACCTGGTTGCTGTCCATAAAGTAGGTGGTGCTGAACCGGACGCCCAGCAAAGCCTAACCAGCTGCGGCGACCGCTCTGTTCAGCACCACCACGATGTGGACAGCTCCCAAGTTCAGCCCCAGCTATATTAGGAACAGCTCACAAAAGTTCAGCACCACTCAACTAGTGGATAGCTCCCAACTCAGCACTATACATTGTGTGGACCGCTCCCATGTTCAGCAGGACTCATCTCGTGTACAAACCCAAGTTCCGGTTGGGTTTATGATCCCACAATCAGAACCTGAAGGCAAGGCGGATACCTAAGAAGTTGTGCTCTGCTTCTAAAACCAAGGAGCAAGTGTGAACCATCGAGCAAGTGTGAACCTCACTCTATCAGATCCAACTCGTATAGGGATCTAGTGTCACCATAGATTCATCCTAGGGGTCTGTTCTTTCTTGAGTACATTTGGGCCCCTCTCCAAAGGTATCTAGAGAACATCTTGCTTTTTTGGGATGATCTGGCTTCCCTCTCAGCTGATTGTGGTAACAGTTTCAAACGCGCAGGTAGTAGCAACATTGGAAGCTGGAATGTCTAGTATGAATTTCTTCCTAATTAGCAAAGATAGAAGGTTTAAAAAGAAAAGAAAAGAAACTAAACCCATCAATTAAATACCTATACTATTCCAACCGAAGGAGGTTGCTTGTGTCCTCTTGAATAGTCAAATATGACGCTGATACGGATTTCGGGATTCCCCTGCCTCATGAGCTCAAAGAAGTTCCTGATGGTCCCCATCTGCTTCTTTCAGTCAGGCTGTCCCCTCAGGGAACAGGAAAAAAAAGAGAGAGAAACAGAGACTAGAAAACCCTCTTTGTGCATCCTTTTCTAAAAGTCGGGACCCAAACACGCCCAGGCAGAGGAAGCCAAACCCCTGGAATTGTCTGGAACACCTTTCCTCGTCCGAGCTCTTTCTTAAACATCTGGCAGGCCTATAACCTTCAGTAACATCTTCAGAGGAAGATCTCAGAGTGGACAGCCCCTCATTCCTTTAGTATGAACCAGCAACTGTAGCTTTTAAGGAGGCTGCATTACATTAGGCAACACACATTTTGGTGTTCCAAATGTTTCTGGGTATGTTTGACCAGCTGATTCTAAAAATGGCACCCTATCAGCTCTAGTTTTTGAGATACAGAACATATGCCCCATATATATATATATATATATATATATATATATATATATATATATATATATAATCTGTTTGCCCATTGAAAACCATATCTAAGAAACTGATGCTGTCTAGTCAATGCAATTTTCTGAATCAGCGTCCGAACAGGTCTAAAAACCAAGGCATCCATAATATGTTATTTTATTGGACTGTGTTATCTTTCCTCCCTAAACCCCATCTTCTTTTTTCCTCCGTTTCCACTCATTTTTCTTTGCTCCCCCCAGGGTTAACTTTTTCCTAGGAACTGTCCTCGAAATCTGCTCCCGATCAGTAACTTGAAAATTTCGATGCCACTTCCATAGAGGGCAGATCCAACCTGCACCCTTTCTTTCTCCTTCCAGCCTTTGCCCACAGACACAGTTGTGCCAATTTCTGGGAAAATCAGTGGGTTCCTCTTCAGTCCATGCACCCACCGTGGCCTGTTGTGCCACCTACACAAAATACACCATACTGAGGGTTCCCCCGCTCCTTTGACTAGATCAGTGTCTCTACTGGAGTTTGGGGGGGAGGGGCGTAGTTTCCAGTGCTGAAATCGCACCCAAGGTCTAGCTACTTTTCAGTCCAGTCGAAGCCTTCTTTCCCTTTTGGTTCATGCGGGGCTGAACCGGTTCCTGCCCACGTTCTTCTGTTTCACCTGACTATAAATAAGCTCAGATTCCTCTTCTGCTTAGCTCAGGAGTTAGTTGATCTCTCTCCCCACCCCCACCCGCCCGCCTCCAGGGCACACCAGCTGCCGCCTCTCTGGAGAGTCTAATAACCCTCCTAATAGGTTGGAATGGGTAAGACGGGTTCAAACCGGGTTGAATCCAGTAGAGCAAGTGGACCGCGCAGTCGTCCCTCTCTAGATTTTAAACTGCTTTCCGGACTTCTTTCCCGTTTGGTGTACAAATCACAATAAGGAGTGGATGCTTCCCCGACCTCATATCTCCGCCGATCCCCCCTCTCTTTGAGAAGACCCTGAAATACAGAGACAGGTTCATCGTAGGGTCTGAGGATTCAGGAGAAGCATTTGTGAAGGATCCCATGTAGGTTTCTACACTGCATCTTGAACCGAATCGTAGCAAAGAACCGTTCTTAGTTTGTTTTTCAATCTCACTGGTAAAGTGACCTCTTTAAGGACCTCATGGTATGGTTTGGAGCCCGTCTGCAGAGGCGCCTCGGGGTGTTGGCCACACCTAGAAACTATAACCGAGGTCCAGGAAACGCTGAGCTCAACAGCTGTCTTTGGGATTCCAGAAGGAACGCCAAAGCTCTAGGCCAGGCATCCTCAAACTGCGGCCCTCCAGCCATTTGAGCCTCCAACTCCCAGAATTCCTGGCCACTGAACAAGCTGGCAAGGGCTTCTGGGAGTTGGAGGCCAAAATAGCTGGAGGACCGCAGTTTGAGGATGCTTGCTCTAGGCCCTGGCAGGTTCTTGCGTTCCCAATCGCCCTCCATTGGGATACATTAGGAGAGGCGGGGGGGGGGGGGGTTGTCTAATGCGTCCTTTCTTGTGGTTTGTTCATTTGATCCAGCTTTCCTTGAAAAGTAGAGGGTGTGAAACACTTAGGAGGACGTATGTATGGGGAATGGGTACTCTTTCCTATACCATTGGACTTGGAAGAGTCCACAAGGGCCATCCAGTCCTACTCCCTGCCCTGCATAAACACTGAATCAAAGCATTCCCGACAGAGGACCATCCATCCTATGTTTAAGAACTCCACGCTCCTATTGAACCGCTCTAGTTGTCAGGACCTTCTTCCTATCGTTTAGGTGGAATCTCTTTCCCTGTAATTAGAATCCATTGCTACGTTTCCTAGTTCTAGTGCAGCAGAAAACAAGTTTGCCCTCTCCTCAATGTGGCATCCTTTTCAAATGTTTAAACGGGGCTATCATGTCTCCTCTCAGCCTTCTTTTCTCCATCCCCAGCTCTTTAAGCCGCTCCTCATAGGTCTTGGCTTCCAAACCTTTGATCATTTTGGTCGCCCTTCTCTGGAGCTCTTGCTACTTTGGGAGTAAATTCCATTCAGGAGTAAAACTGCACCCACATGAGTTGGACGGTGTGACTACACAAAGCAGAGCAAATATGTAGAGGGAGGAACCCTTATGCTTTCAAATGCTCTATCCAGATACCCAGTAAGCTTCACATCTTGCTAAGGTGAGCTTTTCTCAGATAGCCCGTCATCCCTTGTCCACCATAAATGGGAACAGCGTTGGGAGTCGCAGCGAAACAACCTCGGGAAGGTCAGACGTTTTCCTTCCACCCCTAAGGTCTCTTCCCAGGGATCTCAAGGAGGATCCACACGTGTGCGGGTCCGTGTGGGGCTGATTCCTCCATGCTTGGGCGTGGCTGGATTCCACGCGTGGGTGTGTGAAATGCCTCTGGTTGAAAAGCGCCGTGCCTAAAGTCACCTTCTGCCGGTGTCGTTAAATCTGCGGTGGCCCACCGACACGCAGGCTGCGCCTCCCCGTTTGCTGCCGCAACCATTAACAAAAAATAAAGCTCCCATCCAAGCCATTCTCCCTCTCCCTCCCCTTATTACTCATCCCTTCAGCTTTATGAACGGGAAAACATTTCCTTTCCGCCGGTAAGTCATCTCCATTGACCTTCTCAAACGTGCACATAACTCGCAAGGGGTTTGCACGTGTGAAGAGGCCTGGATGCGTGCACCCACCTTGCATTATTACCTAATGCCTTCACTTACTTTCCCTTGTTGCAGATTTCCACCGCCCCGCCATCCCCTACTCCTAGCCTGGGACCCAGAGAATGGAATTACATCCGTCTGGATTATTCCTAGGAGAAGTAGATCTAAATGTTTCCGCCTTCTGAACTACAACTCCCAAAATAAGGAAGTTGTAGTTCAGCGTTTCTAAACAAGCCAGATAAGAGTAGGGCCCCTTCCACGCAGCCATGTAACCCAGAATATCACGGCCAAAAAAAAATCTGCTCTAAACTTGATTATTTGAGTCCACACTGCCATATATTCCAGTTCAAAGCAGGTAAGGTGGAATTTTATTCAGCTGTGTGGAAGGAGCTTAGGATGTGATATGTAATAGCACCAATCCCCGGCGAGACAAAGGAAGGCGGGTGAGATATACAAAGGGCATGAAGTGGATCTACGGGTGCGTCTGCACTGTCGAATTAATGCAGTTTGGTACCACTTTAAGTGCAATGACTCCATATTATGGATTCCTGAGAGTTGTAGCTTGGTGAGGCACCAACACTCTTTGGCAGAGAAAGCTAAAGACCTTGCAAAATAGCAACTACAACTATTCCTTCGCATTGAGCTATAGCAGTCAAAATGGTGTCAAACTGCTTTAATTCTACAGTGTAGATCAGGCCTGGGCAAACTTCGGCCCTCCAGGTGTTTTGGACTCCTACCGGCTGTTCCTAACAGCCTACCGGCTGTTAGGAGTGTAACACCTGGAGTCCAAAACACCTGGAGGGCCGAAGTTTGTCCAGGCCTGGTGTAGATGCACCCGAGGTCGAATTGGTGCCCTTATCTCCTGGAGTCCCGTGATAGAAGAAAGGCAGAGCATCAACGCTCAACAACAACAACCAAGGCATCCTTCTGATCATTCATCTCTTAGGAGGAAAACCCACTTCCTTAACTGGGCATGCTACATCGGATTAAGAAGCGGTTCAAAAGCGCTTGGATAGCTCACCAGGCATAGCCGATCAAACCCATCCACAGACACGACTGTTTTTCTCCCTTTCAGGCCCACCTCCCTCCCCTCATTTATTAAAAAGGCGTGGGAGGAGGACACACAGAAGTTACAGTTCACAGGGACTTGTTGCCCACAGTGAAGGGAAAGGGGAGACTTCAAGGGAGGGAAGATGCCACGCTGCCATTCACAATCAACTCCCTTTGCCTTCAGGAACATTTCTCCCTGATATATTATCCACACTGTAGTATGGACGCAGTTTGACAGCACTTTAACTGGCATGGCTCAAGGTTATGGACTTTTGGGAGTTGTAGTTTTGTGCTGGACCAGTGCTCTTTGGCAGAGAAGGCTAAATACCTCATAAAATTGCAAGTCCCATGGTTCTACAGCAGTTAAAGTGGTGTCAAACTGTATTGATTCTATATAGTACTAGCTGTACCCGGCACGCGTTGCTGTGCCCTATTTAGGAGATGCGAGAAAGTCTGAGTATGTAAGGGTTGGAATTGTTGTTAGTGAATTGGGTGTTTTATGTTTGTGACTCAGCTCTTTGCCTGCAGTCCTTCGGGTTTGACTTGTACCATGGCCAGGACGGATCAGCTTGGGAGGGCTTGTCCTGTCAGGGGATCTCTATCTTCACAGGTGCGTCCAGTGTCTGTTGGGGACTGTTAAAAATCCTTTCCGTATCCTTTTAGCCACCTTTCTCAAGATCTTCATGTCTAGCTTACTTTCGGCTCCTCTCTTTTTCAAGATGTCCTGCTCTGTGTGTTTTGCACCCATTGGTGAGGCTTTCCTCATGGACAGGCCATCTGAGGGAGCTCTTCCAGCGCTGGGCATCAGAAGGTACTTGGTGATGACCTCCATCCCTTGGAGCCAGCCTATAGAGGCGCTGAGCACCCTCCTTGGCAAACCCCATTGTTGCTGGATGGTCCTCTTATTAATGTGGAATTCCAAGCCACTGAGATCTTTTTGGGAAAGGAAGAAGAGCTCCCTTGAATGGTGTTGATCTCCATCATGGTCTTCTGATTTGAAAGTGTTGGAGGAGGCTCTGGCAGTCATCTGACAGTTTGTTATGGGTCGGAATGTTCATGTTGGCTGGCCAGTACAGCAGTTATGCAAATCCGCCCTTATTGGCAGCCAATCATGTTGTCAGAATGTAGAGGCTGGGAGTCTTTGGCAGCCCCTGAGGATGCTGGGAAATGTAGTTTTATTTTTACTCGTTGTTTTGGGGGCCTTTTAGGTTTTGGGGGTGAAAGTTTCTTTGCTACAAACGTACCTTGCTGGCAAGTTTTGTGTTTCTGCGTTGTAAGGTTTCTCTGTTTGAGGTAGTCTTCACATGACGACTGTTCCTTTATATATATAGATAGATCAGGCATGGGCAAACTTTGGCCCTCGGGGTGTTTTGGACTTCAACTCCCACCATTCCTAACAGCTTAAGCGGCTGAGGGGGGGGAAAGGAAAGGGCCTGAGGCGGTTAGGAATGGTGGGAGTTGAAGTCCAAAACACCCCGAGGGCCCAAGTTTGCCCATGCCTGGTGTAGATGGATCCTTTGACATAATATCGGGCAACCAAACCCCGAGTCTTATGATTTGCGGAGAAACCTTGCTTCGCTTGCCGATTGCAGAAAAGGGGTTGAGGGGTTCACGTGTGAATCGAGGGAAATCCTGAAGCGGGTCAGTTTGCCAGTTGGTCTAGAAACTGGGGGGGGACTAGTTGCTTTTTATTGCGGGACAGGATTGCCTTGATTTGAAATAACTCAGTATCTACCTTTGGATAGTGGAATACCTTCTCCAAAACATGTCCACTGTTTAGAAATCAGATATGCTTCACGTCCATGCAGTTGTGCCATTTTTCACTCTTTCCCACCCAGGACAGCAACGTCCACCTTGTTGCTGTGAACCCTCAAATCATTTTTCCCTTATGGCCATCCGAAAGGTTTGATCCCGATGAAGTTTGCCTCCTTTTGAGGCTTGAGAGTAGGACTTGCCCTTCACAACCTTGCCAAACAGGTGAGCTGCATCCAGGTTGTGTTGGTGTTTCCAAAATAAGGCCTTGGCTAATTTTAAAAGCGCACAACTATGTAGGCAATGGAAGTCGCCCTTTCGCGTTTCATAATGTCTACTAATGCGGATTAGGTGAAACTACTCAAACAAGGAGTGCTTAAAAAGTATTTAAAATATTTTGGTGTCTTGTGTTTTTTTTAAGGGCTGGATTATCAATCTGAGCTGCAATGACAAATGGTAAAAAGTGGAGTTTTTGGGTCCTTTGATGAATGGGAAAGGTGGTCGAATAGCATTTCACACAATGGCGGGAAAGGTGTGTATGATTACACAACCCAGAACGTTTTTCTGGCATAAAAGAAACCGGTCCTGTCTGTTCTTGGAAGTTAAGAAGGATCAGCCCTGGTTAGTGCTTGGAGGCGAGACTGCAAAGGGAGGCCGGGTACTTTAGGGCAGTGTTCCCCAACCAGTGTGCTGTAAGCGATCATCAGGTGTGCTGTGGGAAATTGGCATCCCCCCCCCCCCCCCAGCAGGCCCCTCACAGGTTTCAAGAAACAAATAGAGCCTCTCTGGGTTTGTTTGTTTTTGTACTATTTTACTGGATTTTTCAAGAGTTGCCTCTCCCCCCCCCCCAGGAACTGTTTATAACAGCTTCATGACATCCATAGTTAACTGGAAGCAAGTTTCACTCAGGGTGAAATTTCACAAAGGTCTGGAGAACAAGCTCTATGAGGAGCGGCTTGAGGAGATGGGCATGTTTAACCTGAAGAAGAGAAGGCTGAGAGAAGACATGATAGCCATGTGAGAGGAAGTCATATATATGTTGTGTTCATCGAAACAGGTCCAGGTTTCACACTGAGTGTATAAATACATTTAAAAACATATTAACTCTATGTATTACTGTGTTCGAGTGTCATTTTGTGTCATTTTGGTTGGTGGTGTGCCCCAGGATTTTGTAAATGTAAAAAATGTGCCACGGCTCAAAAAAAAGGTTGAGAAACACTGCTTTGGGGTTCATTTCAGAGGAAGGAGCTGGCAAAACACACACAACTCTTGAGTATTCCTTGCTTAAAGAAAACCCTATAAAATTCATAGGTTCGACATAAGTCGACAGGAGACTTGAAAACACAGGAAAGTGTGATAAATTAGGTATAGAAGGGACCTGCATTTTAAAAACACATTTTCATTGTTATTAAATGACAAACGGCTGGCTGTAAACGGAGAACGCAACATATTTCCGGATTTCCTCTTGGCATTTGTACACACACACATGCGCACGTATATATATATACATTGAAAGGGAGAGGAGAAGAAAGCAAGAGAGGGATGCTAAACCGATATTATTTAAAGCCGGCTTCGCTGGCATATTTCTGGTCGGCGGTGCCAGCTTCCCTGATTTCCGCAGTAGTAAAAGAGAGGCTCTCTATGGGGAGTTAGATGCCAGGCTGTTGCCTGTGCCAACTGCCAGCCAAAGGCCACCGAAGGGAAGTGGTTAGCTTGCTACAACTGAGTGTCGGACATCTGTTCACTCCGGAGCAGTTTTAAAGGGAAAGGCCCCCGGTATTAAAGGAAAGGCGAACAAGGAACGTGCGCAAACACGTCGGCAACCAAGGAGCCGAAAAGCCGCCTCCGAAATGGTTGTCCAGGGCTCACCTGGGCTAGACCAAAAACACCAAATGTAAAGGCTGGAGAAGGCGGAAAGGATTGGGCAGGGATGTGTTTTCTGGAGACGGTGTGTGAGTTTTTTCAAAGAGATTAAACGGGTGGGTCTCCCCAAATAAACCCTTGGCCGAGTGTTTCCCTAATTTCGGAATTTATGGCCTTCAGAAATGTCTATTCTTCTTCTTAGGGTACTGTGGGTTTGTTTGTTTTTTAAATGACAGAAAGAAAAACAAAGTGGGGATCCCAAAATAATTCAGCTTCTGAAATCGCCAAGGGAGATCGGGAAGGAAAGTCCCAACATAAAGGGTTGCTCTGTGAGTTTTCCGGGCTGCATGGCCATGTTCCGGAAGCATTCTCTCCTGACGTTTCGCCCACATCTATGGTAAGCATCCTCAGAGGTTGTGAGGACTGTTGGAAACGAGGCAAGTGGGATTTAAATATCTCTAGCACAGGGCCGTAGCAAGGATTTTGATTCGGGAGGGGCTGAGTTTGATTGGGGGGGGGCGAGTCTGAGTGAGAGAGGGTCTACCCAAGCAAACCTTTTGTATCGTTATCCCAATACCCCCATGCATATGGGATATGTTGAGCATGGTGATCAGCTCATGATATGAATAAGCATAACCAGGGCCGTAGCCAGGATGTTGATGGGGGGGCTGAGTTTGGTTGGGGGGCTGAGACTGGGTGGAAGAGGGTCTACCCTAGCAAACCTTTTGTATTGTTATCCCAATAACCCCATTAATGTGGGATATAATGAGCATGGTGATCAGATCATGATATGAATAAACATAACAGTTTAAATAATGTACCAGTAAGGCCTTTTCGCGGACCACCCTGAGAATTTCGGGGCGGGGGCTGAAGCCCCCTTAGCCCCCCCTGGCTACATGCCTGAGCATAACAGTTTAAATAATGTACCAGTAAGGCCTTTTCGTGGACCACCCTGAGAATTTCGGGGGGCTGAAGCCCCTCAAGCCCCCCCCCCCCCGCATGCCTGGGCACGTCCAAGGTGGGAGAGAGAACTCTTGTCTGTCTGAGGCAAGAATGAATGCTGCAATTGATCACCTAGATGTGGGCGAACCGTCAGGAGAGAATGCTTCCGGAACATGGCTATATACAGCCCGGAAAACTCACAGCAACCCAGTGGTTCCGGCCGTGAAAGCCTTTATCTTCCAACATAAAAATGTCCCAGATTGTAAATAGGAAAAGGAAGAAAGGAAGGGCACTGAGAGGAGAAGGTGTAGATCTCTAGATCTGCTCGAGTCCGGAGAAATATTATCCATAGCTTGGAAACCATAGAGAGGGAGGGAGAGCAGGGTCAAAAGGAGAGGTTGCTTGTATTATAGTTCTATAAACAGATCTGCCCAGATTTCTTCCAGCGGGAAGGTCTGTTTCATCCTCCACCGCCGCTGCCGAGGCCGGGAGCTTGGGAAACAGGCGGGCGTCGAGACCCTCTTCCCCTCCACCCCGCTCCTTAATGTCTTGAAAGAGGGCCAAATTACGAACCGGGGAGAATCTAATTTATTTATTTGAAGGAAAAGGGGGGAAATAGACCCGGCGGTGATGCCAAGCGCGTGCCTGCCTGCCTGCCTGCCTTCCACCACCAACCAGAACCACCTCTGCCAAAGCGCCTGTCAGATCCTGCTCAGGCCTCCAGGTCGAGTTTGGAAGCTTTCTTTGCAAAAAGTTTAAGAAAAAAATACAATCAAAATAAGAAACTATTCCCCTGAGAAGAGGAGAGAGGGATCGGCAGAGGGAGAAAGAACCCTTTTCCCCGGTGTGTGTCCAAATGCAAAGCTCGCCTTTCCCATACCAAAAAAAATCCTCTCTTTTTTTTGGATTTTCTTTTTTGGGTGGTTTGGCTCTCCTTCCCCCCATTGTATGTATTATTGTGCCTTTTCCCTTCCAGGGGAAAGGAGGGAGGGAGGGAAGGGGAGAGGCAGGGACGGAGAGAAAGGCTAAAAGCATAAACCTGGCTGCCAAACGGCCCCATGCCTCTCGCTTTGCCCAGTGGCCAGGCGAATGCCAGGCGAAGCAGAAGGGCGGGGAGAGGGAGCGGGGAGGGTAGGAGGAGACCTTGCTTCAGTTTAAATTTCGTGGCATCTGTTCATTATTATACAGTGTAGATTTTTATATGGACAGCTAAATTAAAGACAGATTTCTGCCAGAATTGCAGATATCATTTTAAAAAGAGAGAGAGAGAGGAGACGAGCTGGGGAAAAAGAGAAGAGGAGGAGGAGAGCAAGAATAGGAGGATTCAAAACCTGGGTGCTCGCTTGCATTGCTTTATTTCAGGTGTGGGAGGAATAAAATGTACATATTTAATATATATTTTAGTCGTCTCCGTCCACATATCTTTCCGAAGTGTGTCCGCTGGCTCGTTCTTGTGTATTGACATGTTGTTGACATGCAACCGAGCCTTTGTTTGCGCGTGCACACATACAAACGCATACGCAGAAACTTATGATGATAGGAGGCGAGATACCTGCGCGTTTTTCTGGTGACCCATCTGTTTGGGTATTTGGGCTTTGTTTTTGTTTGTTTTTTAGTCCCAGCTTTCCACCAACTCTCTGCCCACCCATTCATTCACATTTGCTCCACTCGCGCTTCAAACAGCCCACATTCGCCACTTCTTTCTCTCATTCATTCATCTCTTCTTCTATTCTGTCTAATCGTTTTCCTTTCATGTTTTTAAGCACTATTTTGTCCCCGGCGAGCTTGGAAATGAAATGCAAAGGCCTTCTGAAGTTGACAAGCCTCCAGCCAAGAGGGCACGGCCCCAAGGGGCACTCAAACTGGCAAGAAGGCCGTCTAAGCTCCAAGCCATCCGATCCTCCAAGGCTTCCCTTCCCAACTGACCTCGAGCCCGTCCTTGTCTCTCAGATCGGCCTACCTCGCAGGGTTGTCAGTGGGGTGGGAATAGTCTCCTCAATTGTATCCTAAATGTGCTGTTTAGCTTCCTGCAGGTGTCAAATCGGTCGCCTGGGGCAGAAAAACAGAAGGGAACTCACAACCTCACAAGACTTCTGTTGCCACTATAGTCAGCCCTCTGAATTCACGGATTCTGCACCCACTATATATATATATATATATATAGAGAGAGAGAGAGAGAGAGAGAGAGAGAGAGAGAGAGAGAGAGAGTATTGTGTGTGTGTATATAATATTGTGTGTATATATGTGTGTGTGTACATATATATATACACACACACACACACAATATTATCAATATATACACATACACACACACAATCCCAAATACCTATTTTGAATTTGATATTTTATATAAGGGACACCATTTTACTACACCATTGTATATTATGGGATTTGAGCATCCTTAGAATCTGGGGTATAAATATATGTGTGTGTGTGTATATGTGTGTGTGCATACATACATATATATATATATACATACATACACACAATGTTATATATACACACAATACTATATATATATGCACACACACATATACACACACAATATTATATATATAGTATTGTGTGTATATATATAATATTGTGTGTATGTATATAGATATATGTGTGTGTGTGTGTGTGTATATATATATATATATATATATATATATATGCACACACACACATATACACACGACCATATATTTATACCCCAGATTCTAAGGATGCTCAAGTCCCATAATATACAATGGTGTAGTAATATGGTGTCCCATATATAAAATATCAAATTCAAAATAGGTATTTGGGATTGTGTATGTGTATATGTATAATATTGTGTGTGTGTATGCACACACATATATACACACATACACACACAATATTATGCATACACACACACACACACAAACAATCCTAAATATCTATTTTGAATTTGATATTTTATATAAGGGACACCATTTTACTACACCATTGTATATTATGGGGCTTGAGCATCCTTTAATTCTGGTATCCACAGGAGCCTTAGAACCAGGTCTACTGTTTATGTAATAAAGAACAAAAATGACCCCAAATCCCAATGTATACATAACAATGGCCTAAATATGCAAACTTTTCCACTCCTTTTAGGGAATACCTCAGAATGTGCTGTAGTTTCAGTCTTTCTATAATAATGGACTAAATAACACAGGGCCCCTCTGTAAATATAATTTAAATAATCCCAGATCCCACTGTATATACTGTATTATCATGGGATAACTATTCTAACTTTCCCACTCCTTTAAGGAATGCCTCAGAATATGGTGTGGTTCCATTGGACTAAAAAACTCCTGGGCCTACTGTTGATATAATAATGGGCCCATTGCATCTCCCTCTCTCAATCTCTCTTCATATCTCTATGTCTTTTCTATAATGGGGTAAATATAATAACCCTAGGACCCACTTTTTACATACATTAACAAAATAACAGAGCCTTTCCTCTCCTTGAAGGCATGCCTCAAGATGGTTGTATGGTCTCACTGTGAATATAACAATGGACAAAATATATTAACAGTGGCCCTAGGGAGGGATTTCAAATTTAATATAACAATTAAAAACCCCATAGTCCACTATATAATAATAATAATAGGAAAAATAATCGAACCTTTAGGGAATAACTCAGAATATTGTGTGGTCTAAGTCTTTAGTCCATATAATAATGGACTAAGGGCCCTTCAGGGTCCTTTCACACAGCCCTATATCCCAGACTATCAAGGCAGAAAATCCCACATTATCTGAGTGTGGACTCAGATAACCCAGTTCAATGCAGATATTGTGGGATTTTCTGCCTTGATATTCTGGGATATAGGGCTGCATGGAATGACCCTTCCACACAGCCCTATATCCCAGAATATCAAGGAAGAAAATCACACAATATCCACTTTGAACTGGGATATCTTAGCCCACACTGCCATATATTCCAGTTCAAAGTAGAAAATGTGGAATTTTATTCAGCTGTGTGGAAGGGGCCTAAATGGCCACAGGGCCTACTGTATCTATATATAACACTGGACTAAATTATTCTAACCTTTCCAATCATTTAGGGAATACCACAGCAAGTGGTGCAGTCCCAGACCCCTTCCACACAGCTAAATAAAATCCCACATTTTCTGCTTTGAATTGGAATATATGGCAGTGTGGACTCAGATAACCCAGTTCAAAGGAGATATTGTAGGATTTTCTCCTTGATATTCTGGGACAGGGGTGCTCTATATGGCTCTCACTGAAATAAATTTCCTAATATTTTGTTTTTATGGCTCTCTGAGTAGTGAGTAGGTAGATCTTTGTAGGTAGATCTCTGAGTAGGTAGATCTTTGGGACTTGGTTGTTTTATAAGTAGCACGCATGCTGGAAAAGTGTGAGCACCCCTGTTCTGGGATATAGGGCTGTGTGGAAGGGCCCTAGGAGTAGAACGCTAGTCAGTGGACCTGTTGTGAACAGCCCCCACTCTCCCAGACCTGTTTATAGGATTTTTCTGCCTTGAAAAATAAGTGAGACTAAACAACCCTTGGGCCTACCTGGCAACATAATTGAGTCTTTCAACTCCATTTTAGGATACTTCAGAATGTAATGTGCCCAGTTTTTTATAGAATAATGGGCTAAATGACCTCTGGGCCCACAGTATATATGTGATAAATAACTCCAAGGTCCACTGTTATTTGTGAAATAAGACTAAAGAATACCTCAGAATGTGGTGAAACAACCCCAGGACCCACTGTTTATATAATAATAACAACTAGCCTGTCCCTTGCCACTCGTTGCTGTGGCCCAGTCTGAGAAGTAATGAGAAAGTGTTGGTTTCTAATATATGTAATTTCTTTATGCTTGTGGGTAAATACTACATCTTGTTGTTTCTTTGTCAGTATTGATGTGGAGATTGTCTGGTTTGTCAGGAAGGGCTTTATAATTGTCCTTCTTTGGGGGTCCCTTTCAAATCTATGATACTATATCTCTGTGTATGAATCATATCTATATGGATGGCTAGATGGCCTTAAGTATTTTCTGTTGGTCATGTTGGGGTTCTTTGTTTGGGAAGTTTGCCCCAATTCTGTCCTTGGTGGGGTGCAGAATGCTCTTTGATTGTAGGAGAACTATAAATCCCAGTAACTACAACTCCCAAATGTCAATGTCTATTTTCCCCCAAACTCCACCTGTGTTCATATTTGGGCATATGGAATATTCGTGCCAAGTTTGGTTCAGATCCATCATTGTTTGAGTCCACAGTGCTCTCTGGATGTAAATTCAAGGTCAATGCTTATCTAATGCCCATGTTGGTCATGGGTACTGTGAGTTATAGTGGACACTCGGTGCAAATATACCTGATATATTTATTATGCAATGTTTGTTATTTGATTGTATGGTCTGTACTTAGATATGTATGCCTAATTAATGAATACTGATATTTTGATATTGATCTCGTAGTAGTAGTCCCACTTTGTGGAGTTGTTGCTACATTTCCACAGTATTATTGCTGTTTATTCCACGTTTGGTTCAATCCCATCATTGGTGGAGTTCAGAATGCTCTTTGATTGTAGGTGAACTATCAATCCCAGCAACTACAACTCCCAAATGACAAAATCATTATTTTTTAGTGATGGTCACTCCTTGGGTTAGTAAGTGTCTTGTGGCCAAATTTGGCGCAATTCTTCCAGTGGTTCTTGAGTTATGTTAATCCCACAAATGTACATTACATGTGTGTGTGTGTGTGTGTGTGTGAGAGAGAGAGAGAGAGAGAGAGAGAGAGAGAGAGAGAGTCAAAGCCACACTTGAGGGAAAGCAGGATGGCACTGAACCCGCAACTTTCCCGCCCTCAAATGTGGCTTTTCAAAATGGCGGCCTGAGGGAAGCTTCTTTGCTTCCCTCAGCCTTTCTGCCCAAACGTTCGTGCCCCCCCCCTCTATATCTATCTATCTATCTAAATATATTCGAACCTTTCCAGCCATTTAAAGAATATCTTATTCTGAGATAGTCCTTAAACGGCTGGAAAGCTTCCAATGAGGTGTTTATGGCGTGAACGTTTGGGCAGAAAGGCCAAAGAAGCGTCCCTCAGGCCGCCATTTTGAAAAGCCACATTTGAGGGCGGGAAAGTTGCGGGTTCAGTGCCATCCTGCTTTTCCTCAAGTGAGGCTTTGACACACACACACACAGGCACAAGTCGCTCTCAGCTGGCACGTTTCTGGTGGGAAGAGTGAAACGAGGGACATCTGTGCCTGAGAAGCGCGGGAAAGGGCGGGAATCTGCCAAGGAGGGTTGTTGGTTGGCATCCAAGCGGGAAATAAATAAATGGAGGGCCTTCGGAATGCCTTGGCCATTGGCAGAGAGAGAGAGACATTGGCGCGTTGGTTCGCGCAGAGAGGCCTGGGATTGGGGAACCTCTTCCCTCACAAACATAGACATAAACTGTTAACACAACATATACATTGAAATCAATTTAAAAACCAGTTCTGCTCTCTTCTTCCTGCTAGAGGCAAGGGTTTCAATAAGGGGTCTAGACCAGTGTTTCTCAACCTGGGGGTCGGGACCCCCAGGGGGGTCGCGAGAGGGTTTCAGAGGGGTCGCCAAAGGCCATCAGAAAACATATACGGGGAAGCCGTTTGGCAGAGAAGGTTAAAGATCTCTCCGCTTGTCCTTCTCTTTCTTTTTGGAAACAGACTGCGAATTCTCCCACCTAAAGCTCTCCTTTGCTGTGATTGGCAGGCCTCCCAGCCAAGGGGAGGGCTGATTCTGATACTCCAAGCAGGGAGGGGAGAGCAGGCGTGCTTGGCGCATGGCAGCATGATGCGCATGTGTGGGTGAGGGCGAGTGTGAGAGGTGGGATGGAGGCTCACACCAGCTAGTCCCATTCCTATCATTGGTGGGGTGCAAGGGGCTCTTTGATTGTAGATGAACTATAAATTCCAGCAACTACAACTCCCAAATGTCAAGATCTATTTTCCCCAAACTCCACCAGTGTTCACATTTGGGTATATTGAGGATTTGTGTCAAGTGTGGTCCAGATCCATCCTTGTTGAGTCTATAGTGCTCTCTGGATATACTGTAGATGAACTACAACTCCCAAACTCAAGGTCAATGCCCACCAAAGCCTTCCAGGATTTGCTGTTTGTCATGGGAATTTTGAGTGCCAAGTTTGTTTCAATTCCATAGTTGGTGAGTTCAGAATGCTCTTTGATTGTAGGTGAACTATAAATCCTAGCAACTACAACTTCCAAATGACAAAATCAACCCCCCCCCCACACACACACACACACAAATACAGTTATGAATTAGAAATGAAAATAATGTTATGGTTAGGGGTCACCACAACATGAGGAACTGTATTAAATGGTCGCAGCATTAGGAAGATTGAGAAACACTGGTCTAGACTATTTGGAAGGGGCTGGGCCAAGGAGAAGGAAAAAATGGGGGGGGGGGTCTGAATACTATATAGTACAAGGATTGGTCTTTAGCAATGGCCCTACTAGGGGACCAGGGCCACTCAATTCTAGGGCCAATTAAAGGACTATAAAAAAGGTCTGGACCTGAAGAAAAGGTGCCCTCAGGTGACTGGGAACTGGGGAATGGATGAGGTACAAGGCCAAGTCCTAACTGTTGGACCAAAGGCTTGAGACTAGTCATTATGGAAGGCCTGATGAAACCACCAAATCTTCAAGTTCTTACAAAGGAGGTGAGGGATGGGGCCAGTTTTATCTCCTTGGGGAGGGCGTTCCAGTGGCAGGGGGCCACCACTAAGAAGGCCCTCTCCCTCATCCCTACCAACAGGCTAAGGGCTTTATAGGTTATCACCTGCACCTTGAATTTGGCTCCACAGCGTTGTACTGTTGTACGCTCCCTATAGTTAGGTCCAGTTAGGATGCTATGGAATCTCAGGGCTCTTCCACACAGTCATATAACCCAGAATATCAAAGCAGAATAACCCACAATATTTGCTTTGAACAGGAATATCTGAGTCCACGCTGCCATTTATCCCACTTCAAAGCAGATAACGTGGGATTTTATTCAGCTGTGTGAGGGCCCTTCCACACAGCCCTATATCCCAGAATATCAAGGCAGGAAAATCCAACAGACAAGGGTTCTTTCTCCCACCCTGGACATCCCACAGATATATAAACCATATTTTCCTAGTTTCCAACAGACCTCACAACCTCTGAGGATGCCTACCATAGATGCAGGTGAAAAGTCAGGAGAGAATGCTTCTAGAACATGGCCATATAGCCTGAAAAATCTACAACAACCACCAAAGCCTTCCACAATACATTAATTCCACATTATCTCAGCTAACTCAGTTCAAAGCAGATATTGTGGGATTTTCTGCCTTGATGTACTGGAATATAGAGCTGTGTGGAAGGGCCCTTAGTAGTGCCTCACAACTAGTGATGTCAAACTGGATTCATTCTACAGTGTAGATTCAGCCACAGATGGCCTTGTGTTTGAAGGTTGTTTCCCTTCACACACTCCACAGTGTTTTCCCCACAAACCTCTTCTAAGGTTCCTTCTATACTGCCATATAAAATCCAAGCTATCTGCTCAAGAATATGTGGATTATCTGCTTTGATAATTTGGATTATATGCCAGTGTAGAAGGGGACTAAGAGCTCTTCCTCTACATTGCCAATCCCGAATCTCATCAGGAAAGAACCAGGGAAGTCTTAGGGCCCTTCCACACAGGGAATATTAAGGCAGAAAATTCCACATTATCTGAGTGTGGACTCAGATAACCTAGTTCAAAGCAGATATTGTGGGATTTTCTGCCTTGATATTCTGGAATATAGGGTTGTGTGGAAGGGCCCAAAGTGGAACCATAATGCTATAATTGTGTAGTGTGAAGACCTCCCATCAATTTGCTCACTAAGGCTCCTTCTACAGAATCATATAATCCAGATTATCAAAGTCATAATCCACACTATCTGCATTGAACTGGATTATATGACTATAGCGGCCCTTCCACTTAGCCCTATATCCCAGAACATCAAGGCAGAAAATCCCACAGTATATGCTTTGAACTGAATTATCTGAGTCCACATTCAGATAATGTGGGACTTCCTGCCTTGATATTCTGGGATATAGGGCTGTGTGGAAGGGCTATTGCAGGCAATATGGATTTTATAGGATACAGTAAGTGAGGCCAAAGTGAGCTAAGAAAAAAACGCTTCCAAGTAGATGTATAGAAAATGTTGATACAAGCATGGCACACTTGTCCATACATTTAGGCTTCAAAGCATATTATCTGCTTATTATATTTGAACTGGATTATATGAGTCTACACTGCCATATAAATTCAAAGCAGATGACCTGGATTGTACATGGCAGTGTAGAAGGGGACATAGAGGAGGTTTGTGGGGAAACTGCCCAGGGTTTTCAACGTGCTAGAAGGAAGAAGGAATCCAGATAGGAAAACCAGGCAAGGTCCATAAGGAAGTTCTTATAATGCAGATTCTGAGGAATGGTTTCCATATGAAGGCTTAGGCGCCAGAAAACACCCATCCCTTTTGAAGATGGGTTGAAAACCTAAATTTCCAGGATGCCTGGAATTTTCTATTGCAGGCATGGGCAAACTGGGGCTCTCCAGGTGTTTTGGACTGCAATTCCCACCACTCCTAACAGTTTGAGGAAAGGAAAGGGCCTGAGGCTGTTAGGAGTGGTGGGAGTTGCAGTCCAAAACACCTGGAGGGCCCCAGTTTGCCCATGCCTGGACTAGAGAGCGTAGGAGAGAGAGGAGGAGGCGCCGCGCCTTGTCCCGCCTGCTCTTCGCCCGCCAAAGCCTCGAGCTGCCTTCAATCCTTTTTTTAAAAGCCAAAGAATAGGAGGAAGCTTCTCTCCAGGGGGATCTTGGTGCCATTTTGTGCCCGGTGCCAGCTGCGGGGAGGAAGGAGGGAGAGATGGAGGGAAGGGAAGCCGCCGAGGAGGAGAGGCGCCTGAAATTCCAGGACATCTGTTCGGGAGACAAGATAGCAGAGCTCCTAATACATTTGGGGGAGGGAGAGGGAGGAGGGAGAGAGAGAGAGACTGGAAAACATCCCTTAAGACTGAACCAAACTGGAAAACAGACCTTAAGACTGAACCAGACTGGAAAAGAGACCTTAAGACTGAACCAGACTGGAAAACAGACCTTTAGACTGATCCAGACTGGAAAAGAGACCTTAAGACTGAACCAGACTGGAAAACAGACCTTAAGACTGAACCAGACTGGAAAACAACCCTTAAGACTGATCCAGACTGGAAAATATCCCTTAAGACTGAATCAAACTGGAAAACAGACCCTAAGACTGAACCAGACTGGAAAATATCCCTTAAGACTGAATCAAACTGGAAAATAGACCTTAAGACTGATCCAGACTGGAAAATATCCCTTAAGACTGAATCAAACTGGAAAATAGACCCTAAGACTGAACCAGACTGGAAAAGAGACCCTAAGACTGAATCAAACTGGAAAATAGACCTTAAGACTGATCCAGACTGGAAAATATCCCTTAAGACTGAATCAAACTGGAAAATAGACCTTAAGACTGATCCAGACTGGAAAATATCCCTTAAGACTGAACCAGACTGGAAAAGAGACCTTAAGACTGATCCAGACTGGAAAAGAGACCTTAAGACTGATCCAGACTGGAAAACATCCCTCAAGATTGAATCAAACTGGAAAACAGACCCTAAGACTGAACCAGACTGGAAAACATCCCTCAAGATTGAATCAAACTGGAAAACAGACCCTAAGACTGATCCAGACTGGAAAACATCCCTCAAGAGTGAATCAAACTGGAAAACAGACCCTAAGACTGAACCAGACTGGAAAACATCCTCAAGATTGAATCAAACTGGAAAACAGACCTTAAGACTGATCCAGACTGAAAAAGAGACCCTAAGACTGAAAGAAAGACCCAAAGTCTGAACTAAACCGAAAGAACGACCCTGAAACTGGAGACTTTAAGACTGATTCAGACTAAGAAAGAGACTCCAAGACTTGTATCTCAGACTGGAGGGGAGGAAAGACTGTACCACTAATCCAGATTGAAATAGAGACCCAAAAACGATGCAGTCTGAAACAAGAAACCAAGGCCCCTTCTACACTGCCATATAATCCAGATTACCAAATCTGATAATCCACATTATCTTCTTTGAACTGGGTTATCTGAGTCTACACTGCCATGAAATCCAGTTCAAAGCAGATTATCTGGATTTTATATGGCATAGTAGATGGGGCCTAAGACTGAACCAGATGGAAAGGACCTAAAATGGAGGGAAATATACTAAGGGCCCTTCCACACAGCCTTATAATCCCAGAATATCAAGGCAGAAAATCCCACAATATCTGCTTTGAACTGAGTTATCTGAGTTCACAGTTTGAATAAAAGACCGGTCCAGACTAAAAAAGAGACCTTAAAACTGATGCAACTTTTTTTTTTAAAAAAGACCCTAAATCTGACTCAAACGTCTGCAAAAGGCGACGGGAATTCCTGAGGTGGGATGTATTTGGGATTTGTGGGATTGGGGAGATCAGAAACTCTCTTCCCTCCCCGATATTTGAAGAGACTGCTTTCCAACGCACACCCAATGACTCCTAGGTCAGTTCCTTGTGGGTCTTGTGAGTTCCCTCCGTGTGTTTCGCCTCCCACGACACCCCACGTCCCTTCACAAATGAGCTGGGCGGGAGAAGTGCTTCCTCCCCAAAGCAGACCCCCGTCTGAGAGGAGAAGCCGCCCTCCTGTCCAGCATCCAGCCAAAGCCAGGGCTACTTGGTGCCGCCAGCCAAGGCAATTCCAGCAGTCCAGGGCGAGCGTTTTTGGACAGGGAAAGTCCGCTGAAGCGGAAAGGAACAAAAGCGATTAAGGCGCGCTCTTCCCGGGCTCTGCCTCCCTGACTCTCCTTCGTTACTTTTTAATATCTCCATTCCTCCCCCCTCCCCTTTCCCTTTCCCTTTCTTCTTTTCTTCACCCCCTTTCCCTCCCATTTCCTCACCTCTTTCCTTCTCTCCTCTTTCCCCTTCCGTTATCCTTTCTCCTTCCCCTTCTTCCCTCTTCTTTTCCCCCTTCCTCCTCTCCCTTTCCTCTTCCTTTCCCATTTTCTGTTCAGTTTTCCCTTTCCTCTTCCCCTTCCCCCTTTCTCTTCTCCTTTCTCACTTCCTCATCTCCCTTTTGTCCATCTTTTTTGCTTTCCCCGAACCACTTACTCCGTTTCTTGGTTTCTTGATTTCTCCACCTAAATCTCCCCCTCTTCCTTCTTCTTCTTCTTCTTCTTCTTCTTCTTCTTTACTCCTTCCTTTTCACTTCCCTCCCCTCCCTTATTCCTCTCTTCAAGTATTTGTTATTTACATTCCCCCACCCCACCCCTTCTTGCTCTTCTTCCTTAACTTTCCAATCCAGACCCAACAACCCCTTCTGGCTCCAAAGCCTAGGAAGGAAAGTCAGAAGAAGAGTGACTAAAATGATCGAGGCTTTGGAGAACAAGCCCTATGAGGAGCGGCTTAAAGAGCTGGGCATGTTTAGCCTGCAAAAAAGAAGGCCGAGAGGAGACATTATAAGGCCATGTATAAAATATATGAGGCACTTTAAAAGCGTATGGAGGCGAAAACTGGGGCACGACTGGGGGGCTCCCAGGCACTCTTCGGCCGCTTTCCAAGGAGCCAGGTGGCTTCCACCTGAGCCTCGCTCGTGGAGCCTCCACTGGCAAGGGAGCCCTTCCCTCCGCAGAGAGAGAGAGAGAGAGAGAGAGAGAGAGAGAGAGAGAGAGAGAGAGAGAGAGAGAGAGAGAGAGAGAGAGCCCTTTGGAAGCGGAGGAAAGCTGTCTCATCCTATTCCTCGTAGAGCATGCTGCTGCTGCTGCTGCTAAAATATTCCAGCAGACCATTCTCCAGCATGCGAGTCTGGAAAGACTCTGACCCTGCTTGCCTCGCCTGCTTGTACACGTGGTCGTGTTTCCCTGCCACCTTCTCTTTTGTAAATACAGTATTTCAGGTTGTACTCGTGTGTCCCAAATAAGGGTGTGTGTTTTTTGTTAGGGGAGGGACAGGTAGAGACAGGTAAACAGACGAGAGATTGACCTATTTATCAAAACTAGGATACCCAGGGTAGTCTTTGACCGGCGGACTAGGTGGAAGTTTCTTTGCGTGAAACTTCAAAATTTTGGGAAAGATGATAAATTCTCCCTTAGTTTTTGAGCAGGGGTGGGCAATTATTTTTTCCAAGGGGCCACACAAGAGCTAAAAAATATGGAGGGCCGCACCTAAAGGCGGAACTACATTCTAATCTACATAATTTATTTATTTACTATATTTACTATATATTACACATAATTAATATTAACATATTAATATATCAAGAAATATTAATATATTATTAGTATTAATATCATAATTATTATATTATAGTATATATAGACATTATAATATATTGAAATTATAATATAATATATTATTTATTATATTATTATAATAAAATTATTATAAAATAATAATAAAAACCACTAAAATCAAATTAAATTAAATTCAAGAAGACAAGGCGCGAAACCAAGATGGAATGGCCCAATGGACCCAGCCCAGAGGATGGCAAAGTGGACCCAGCCACTGCCGCAGCAGAGGAGAGCAGAGCAGCAGGCGATCTGAAGCTGCAGGCCTCCGCCGCTCTCGCCCCAGCCATTCCCAGCTGATCGCCCTGCTATGGAGTGCCTGCCATCCCTGGAGGCATCCTGGGCCTGCAGGGGGAGCAGTCGGCGATCTGAGGCGGCTGATCACCCTGGCGACCCGGAAGATGATCAAGTCAGGTCGCTAGGGCGATCAGCCATCGTAAGTCGCCGAATGCTCCCGCTGCAGTCTCGGATCGCCTCCAGAAATGGCAGGCACTCCAAAGCCGCTGCTCCTCTGGCCTGTCTGCCAACACAGGGATGGCAGAGCATGGGAGCAACGGCTTCCTCTTGGCCTTGCCCCCGACACCCTTCTCCCCGGGCCGGACAGAATCGGCTGCCAGGCCGCAACTGGCCCGCGGGCCATAGGTTGCCCACCCCTTCTTTTGAGGATCCCTTCTCCAAAATGCTTAGAACCAGAAATGTTTTTGCTCCCCATCCCCCCAATATATGGAATACCTGTATTTGTATACACATGCATAATGAGATATCTTGGAGATGGGACCCAAATCTTGTTGGGGGATCTGAGCTGTTAGGCTCAAAAATAACCCCCAGTTGGGGAAATTCCACCAAAATAGTACTAGGAGTAAACTCCACAACCAGCAGCAACTTACATGTGGTGAGCAGGGAAGGCTTCTATTCTTTAGTAATGCTCAAAACTGGAGAGTCAGAACTTTAGGTTCAAAAATATTTATTGAAGTAAAATAAATATATTCTTGATAGAAAAGGTCTAGCTTACTAAATTCCATCTTCTAAAGGAGGTATAAGGTTTTTAAAAAGCCAATGCAGCTACATTTTGCCTAGAGAGAGGCCAATGGAAGGCTTCTATTCTTAGGATGGCACAGGATTGCAGAGTCAGAACTGTAGGTTCAAAAACATTTATTGAAGTAAAATAAATATATTCTTGATAGAAAAGGTCTTGGAGCTAACTAGCTTACTTAATGTCATCTTCTAAAACTGTGTTTCCCAACCAGTGTGCCGTGGCACACTAGTGTGCCGTGAGCAATCATCAGGTGTGCCGTGGGAAATTGGAACCTCCTATACCCTTTCTTCCCCTTCCTGCCAAACACTTTTTCTTCTCCACTCGGGCTCCCTTCTTCCCAGCCTCGCTCTGCTCGCTTTGCCTCGCTTTGCTCTGGGGGTGAGTCTGCGCGGTAGCGCCTGCACAGATCACATCTTCCTCCCTCCCCCCTCCCCTCCTGAACATGCTCACACTGCCCCCTTGGATCAAAATGGTTGCAGAAGCGGCAGTGTAGAAGAAAAAGTAAGTGTTCGGCAGGAGGGGGAAGAAAGGGCACGAAGGGGAAGGGGGAGGAAGAGGTCTCTGTCGAAAGCTGGCATGGGCAAACTTGGACCTTCCAGGTGTTTAGGACTCCAACTCCCACCATTCCTAGCAGCCTCAGGCTCTTTTCCTTTTTCCCCCTCAGCCACTTAAGAAGGAAAGGGCCTCAGCCTGTTAGGAATGGTGGGAGTTGAAATCCAAAGCACCCAGAGGGCCGAAGTTTACCCATGCCTGTTTTAGGAACCTTAAAGTGGTAAGCCTCCTTCCAACATTGTGATTCTGAATACAAAACAAACAACAACATAACATAACATTGTTTGAGTCCACAGTGCTCTCTGGGTGTAGGTGAACTACAACTTCCAAACTCAAGGTCAATTCCCAAGCAAACCCTTTCAGTACTTTCTGTTGGTAATGAGAGTTCAATATGCCAAGTTTGGTTCAATTCCATGGTTGCAAGAGTTCAGGATGCTCTTTGATTGTGTGTTAACTATAAATCCCAGAAACTGTAACTCCCAAATGTCAAGGTCTATTTTTCCCAAACTCCATCTGTGTTCACATTTGGGCATATTGAGTATTCATGCCAAGTTTGGTCCTGATCCAACATTGTTTGAGTCCACAGTGCTCTTTGGATATAGGTGAATTACAACTCCAAAACTCAAGGTCAATGCCCACCAAACTCTTATAGTATTTTCTCTTGGTTATTGGAGTTCTGTGTGGGAAGTTTGTGTCTTTCTGCCATTCCTGCCAGGATATCTATGTTGTGTTCATCGAAACAGGCCCAGGTTTCACACTGAGAGTATAAATACATTTAAAACATATTAACTATATGTATTACTGTGTTAGAGTGTCATTTTGTGTCATTTTGGTTGGTGGTGTGCCCTAGGATTTTGTAAATGAAAAAATGTGCCGCGGTTCAAAAACGGTTGTACTAGATGACTAGAAACTTGATGGCACACAAAAACTTGTGCATTCCAGGGATGAAACCCAACAATCACCTTCTTCAGCCATGACTGCTCCGGTCTATCGGGTTCAACCTCTTCAGCTTGTCATTAACTTGTCTGGATAGCGGCTTCATTAGGATGTCTGCCAACATAACTTCTGCTTTTCTTTCTTCCAGTAAGGACACATATTGTCTCTCTCTAGGCAAAATTAGGTGAATCGACTTTTTATTTTACCTTTTACCTTCTTTAGAAGATGAGATTTAGTAAGCTAGTTAGCTCCAAGACTTTTTCTATCAAGAATGTATTTCTTTTACTTCACAATATATTTTTGAACCTAAAGTTCTGACTGCAATCCTGAGCCATCCTAAGGAAGAAAGAAGCCTTCCCTTGCTCACGATATATAAGTTTCTGATGGTTATGGAGTTTACTCCTGGTACTCTGCTATATTTTTGGTGGAATTGCCCCAACTCAGGGTTATTTTTTTAACCTAACAGCTCAGATTCCCCGATAAATCTAAACTGGAAATTTATGTTTCATCACATACACCTTGCACATATAGCCTGAAGACAATTTTATATAATATTTCTAATGATTTTGTGCATGAAGCTAATTTTGTCTACACTGAACCATCATAAAGCAATACTGTCACTTTCTTGGCTGCCCATGTGGACAATTTCATTATGTAACAAAATTTGAAAGATTTCTGATCCTAGTTAGAAATGTTATTCCTGTTTAATTATGTGGTAGCTACTTACTTTGGAAGTAGTTTATATACCCCAGAAACTCTGAGACGTTAATTGAAAAACTATAGCAAAATGTGCTGCAGGAAATGACATTTATAACCCTGGAATAAAAATCGTGCTAAATAGTGTTTTGGATTTCCTGATAAGGGATACTGAACCTGCATTTGCATGGGCCAAAGTTAACAGACACAGCTGCCCTTCACATTGACTATGGTGTACTTGTTTCCTCACCTGAAGTTTCAAGGGTTATGCATTAAAAAACATATTTACCTGGATGGAGAAAACTAGATGAACAGGACTGTCAGGATCTAATTTTCCACATTTGCTTTGGAAAAACCACTCTTCATCTGAATATGAAAAATGTGTTAATTAGTCAATTTTTACTGCAAACAAACTGAAACTAACTTCTCACCCATCTCTGGCATTCACTGAATCCATAACTAATAAAGATGGAGATGTGGGGACACAGTGGAAATTAAATAGTATAAGTTTAATATTTGAGAGGTTTTTTCCCCTTTAGATTGGAATGTGCAATATTGCAGTTCAAAATCTGACAGCCTAACCTTGCTAGCTGAGAAGGGGTCTTGGCCATGCTGTTAGGTGAGGTCTTAGACCTCTGTCTCAAAATCCAACTCTAACAGCACCACTCACGAAAAATGCTCAAGTGATTTATAAAACCAGCCTCCCATCCCCTTCCAGGGCAGAGCCTGGAATAATTAATTGGACAGCCAACAATACCCAGAATCCTTCACTTAGTTCAGTCATTCTAGTCATTGTGGTTTCAAAAAATATCTCTTCCCACCTTGTCTGATGGAGTGGGGGACTCTTGTAGCAGGGGAAAATTCTCCTATGGAATTCATTCCAACATGATGAAGCATCGAGTTGGGTAGACAAATATATATATATATAACACATATATATATCATATGTATCAGTATATATATATATATCATATGTATCAGTACCAGTTCTTAGCCATTGTGTTTATGTACGGAACTTCCCTATTCAGGTGGTGTGTGCCTGTTTATCCCAGTTGCTCGTCTCCAGTCATATGGACATCTGGAGGTATCTGACAGCTACTGTGGGAAACCAAATGATGGACTAGAAAGAGCCTAGGATGTGATCATGTTGAGTTTCACACAAGATAAAGAACAGGATTAAACCTCTACATTTTTAGAAATGAAAGACACCGTATTGCTTCTTTGACCTTAAAAGCAATGATGGCCATATAACTTGGAAAAGTTACTTTTTATGTCCTAATCCCCAGAATCATCAAGAGAGCATGACTAATGGCCCTGGTGAGTGAGGGATTTTGAGGGATGAAGTCTAAAATAATGTAATGTATGTGTTCTGATATATTCATACCTTAGTGAAGCATCAAAGGTCCATGCATGCTACACAATTGCAGCATTATGATTCCATTTTAGTGTCATGGGAATATCTTTTGTGTGTGTGTGTCAGGAATGACTTGAGAAACTGCAAGTGCTTCTGGTGTGAGAAAGTTGACTGTCTGCAAGGATGTAGCCCAGAGGATGCTCAAATGTTTTGATGTTTTACCATCCATGTCGGAGGCTTCTCTAATGTCCCCACACAGGGAGCTGGAGCAGACAGAGGGAGCTCATCCATGCTCTTCCCGAATTCAATCCTCTGACCTGTCAGTCATCAGTCCTGCTGGCACAAGGGTTTAACTCATTGCAGTACTGGGGACTCTGGAATATCTTATAGAATTATAGGATTTGCATCCAAAGAGTTCTAGTGCCTTGCTTAACTTCCAGTCACAGAATTCTAAAGGATTCAGTCATGGCAGTTAAATCAGACAAGTAAGCACTATGATTGTGTAGCGAGAATGGGCTCTGAGTCTTCAGTCCTCAGATGAAGGCTGAACCTAACAAGAAACATCATGGTCACAACATCTGCCTTGATTATGGGATTTTTGTATTATCTTCCCTCGTACCTTACTTGTTCATACCAACTGCTATGATCTAAGGTTCTGAACAACCTGAAAGCTTGTGTTCATCATGGCATTTTGGTTGATCCAAACTAAGAAAGTCCCTCTCCCCAGCAGTGGCCTTTAATTGTATTTATTTATGTAGCTGCTCCACAAAGATGTTCCTTGAAGAGCTCACAAACAAATTTGAGATCATTATCATGTACTGTAAAATAATAAAAACAACAACTAAGCCCATAATTTCCAAACCATTTTAAAAACCATGTAAAGCAGTCGCTGGCAATGCCAGCTAGAATTGCAGGAATGTGCAGTCCAAGAGTGCTGCCTGATTGCTAGCCCTGGGCCACACAGATGCAATGGGCTTATAGCTGCTCTCACTGTGTTCAGTCAGGGCTACATATCTGGGATGGAAATGAAACCTGCTTAGGATTTCAGCCACTGAAGCCAGAACACATAAGTTTTCCACTTACCCATTCTAATATCTGTGCATCTCAAGCTATCTGATAACGGGATTGGAGATTTATTTTTCCTATACTCCAGGAACATGTTCCCACCAGCTGTAATAATTTATTTGTTTCCTAGAACATTGACAGGGACCAGCATCCAATGACTCAGGGACCAGCATGAATCTGTGGACTACCACTTTGAGTAGCATTGCTGTACATAAATATCTGTGGCAAGGAAAACCACCCTAAACCAGGACCTGATTGGAGCTATTCTTTTACACGTCAGTGGACAGGAATCTGGACTTGTTGGCAATTTCTTTGTCTTTATTCTCATCTCCACATACCTCATCCTTCTATACTTTCCCTACTCTACCTTCCCTCCATACTCACATTGTTTATTTTAAGAAAACGTAAAAACATCAAAAACTGGATTTTCAAAACAGAATGGCACAAAACAAACAGAACCATGTTTACATATCCTTCTTTGGGTGCATTTTTTAAAAGTTCCTGTATTAGAGTGTGGTTGTTGTTGCTGTTGTTGTTGTTGCCGCTCTAAGTCCCCCCCCCCCGTTTTTTTTAGAAGGACGGAGTAGAAATTTTGTAAATAAATTGCTGTTGTTGTTGTTGTTGTTGTGTGTCAATGAGTAATTTCTCATGTCAACCCTAAAAATGACCCTATTGTTTTCTAGAAGATTTGTTCTGAGGGCTTGTCTTTGCTTTCTCCTAAGCCTAAGAAAGTAAGATTTTCCCAAGGACACCCAGTGGGTTACTGTTACTGAATGGGATTCAAACCCTGTTCTCCAGAGTCATAGTCCAATGTTCACATCACAACAACATAATCACCCTTAGAATGCAATTAATGAAGTGTATTGTTGAATTTCTCATCTGAGTAGCAAGGGAAGGGAGAAAATGCCTAGTATGGATTATGTCTTATGGATCTATTTTTGGTAATGCTGAGAAAGGGAAACGATGCTCTTAACTGGAATACAGTAATATGCTTCATAGCAGGCTGCCCTTCTTAGGCTAGGAATACTCAGATGTTGTTTTGCCAGTCTTTTCTCTGTAGCACTGTATAGGCTAAAGCAGGGGTGCTCACACTTTTTCAGCATGCGAGCTACTTATAAAACAACCAAGTCAAAATGATCTACCTACCCACTACTCAGAGAGCCATAAAAGCACAATATTTGGAAATTTATTTCAGTGAGAGCCATATAATATATTTTAAGACTGAATTCAACTAAATGTGAGTATAATAAGCCCCTGAATTTATTCGTAATAATAATAATGATGATAATATTCAGCTTCTGGTACTACTACTACTACTACTAATAATAATAATAGTAACAACAACAATAATAGGTTCCTAGAGTAGAAGGAGACCTCCAAGGGCCATCCAGTCCAACCTCCTTCTGCCATAAGGGAAAAACACAATCAAAGCATTTCTCACAGATGGCCATTCAGCCTCTGATAATAATAATAATAATAACAATGGGTTCCTAGAATAGGAGGAGACCTCCAAGGGCCATCCAGTCCAACCTCCTTCTGCACCTGGGCAGCGCTGGGAGCCTGCGGGATGGGACTGAGCCTTCTTCCCGCCCTGCCTGCGATCTACCAGGACGCCCTACGCGATCTGCCAGTGGATTGTGATCTACCTAATGAGCACCCCTAGGCTAAAGCATTTGGTATTCATTGGCAGTCTCCCATCAAATTATTATCCAGGACTGACTCTGGATCTATTGCCTGATTTTGGAACCTAAACAGCATCAGTCCTGGATACTATTTATAGACACAGAATAGGCAATAAATATTATGCTTCCTGATAAAATTTCAGGTGGTATTCTCCTTCACTAACTTTCTTAAACTTGGTGCTGTCCAGAAATATTGGACCTCAGTCAATATTATTCCCAAAGGACGACACCAGTGATCATATGTTTTAACTGGTTATATATGCTTTTATACTGCTGGGTAGTATTTTTAACTGTATTTTTATGAATGTATGGCAGCAAATTTGCTAATTCTGTGAGCCAACTTGAGTCACCATAAGGCTGATAAAGGTGGCTACAAATGCCATAAACAAACAAGCAAACAAGCAAATAGTGACACATTCTGGCCATGGATGATGGACTGATCACCCATTATGATGGATGATGGGAGTTGGACAAACAGTGTTGAGGAATGCTTTGTTAAACCAACTCATCCCAAAGAGCTGTGTATAACTTGATATTTGTATTTTGAAATAAACCTCTGATGGGGAGGCTTTCACACTACATAATGATAGCACCATAGTTCCATTGTAACTATTATTACTGCATTCTATGGAATGCTGAGGATCTGAAGTTTAGTGAAGAGCATTTTGAATTCACAGCCAAAGAGATGTAGCGCCTCCCAAGACCCCAAAATTTCAGGCTTCCACAGGACGGAACTATGGCAATAATGTTATAATAATGCAGTGTGAAAAGGGCCCGTGGATAGACAGATGGCTCTAAACAATGGTGACCTGGGTTCAACCCAAGCTCAGCTATGGACCCAGGAACATTTCACACAGTATTTCACACAATATTGTTTCACTTCTCCCTTAAAATATTTATGACAAGTCTGCAAAGTGGCAAGCAGTAACAATGAATACAGCTTGAAGACAAGATTCTTCTGTAAAGGTACCCATGCTTTACAGATATTCTTGAAGCAGTGTCCTTACCCATACCTTAGGTCATCCTTCCTTGGCTTGGCATCCTACAGAGATATTAGGCCATGACTCCCACCATCCACAGGTATTGTTAGAGGTACTGATGAACTGATGGGAGTTATAGTTAAAACCATCTGGAGGGCGCTGGGTTGGGGAAGTCCGCCTTAAATGCTGCTGTTGTTTGTTGCTTCAGTTCCAGTTGATTATCTTGGAAGATTCCATATGGCTTGTGATGCTGAGTTTTTAGAACTAGGAACAATAACTTTTTGACTACCGTTCCCAGAATTCTTCATGAAGGCCATGTTGTGGTGGGGGGATGGGGGACTAGCACATTGCTCCACTGTGGACAGCTATTACAATCAGGTCACACCCACTGTTTTGGTTCCTAACATTACATTTTCAGATGTACACCTGAGAATTTTTTTTATGGCAAATAGCCACAACCTATTATAGTTTCCCAATTTTCTTAGTCTTTCAAGCTACTTGCCTTCACTGAAACCTGCTGCTACACATTATCTGTTTACCTTACTGGAACTAAGCCAAAGTCTGCATAATTGAAATAATCACAGACTCCGACTCTGTCTCCCCATGTCTTCGTGTCCACCTGCCTTTGTTGTTTCCTTGCATTTATTTTATATTGCAAACCTCTTGGGGCAGGGGCCTGTCATGTATGCTCTTTGTAAAGCACCATTCAGCTAGATCAGGAATGGGGCATATAGGGTCCCTTGGGCATTTTTACACTTCTCCCCCCCTTCACAGGTCTTGCTGCCATTGACAAATTCGATATGTATGCAGTGACAGCAAAAAGTGCATTTTTCTCCTTTAAATTTGTTTCTGTGCTACTAAAATAGAAGTAAATGCAGTCCCAATGTATTTTTGAAAGAACAATCCATATTTAAAACAAGATGCGTGTTCACGGAGTATCTTGTTTTACAGTATTAGCATTCCTTTCTTATGCATAGGACAGGATGTATGGAGGTATGACACTTAGAGCAGTGTTTCTCAACCTGGGGGCCGGGACCCCTATGGGGGTTGTGAGGGGGTGTCAGAGTGGTCGCCAAAGACCATCAGAAAACACATTATTTTCTCTTTGTCATGGGGGTTCTGTATGGGAAGTTTGGCCCAATTCTATCGTCGGTGGGGTTCAGAATGCTCCTTGATTGTAGATGAACTATAAATCCCAGCAACTACAACTCCCAAATGACAAGATCACTTCCCACAACCCCACCAGTACTCAAACTTGAGTGTATTGGGTATTTATGCCAAATGTGGTCCGGTGAATGAAAATACATCTGATATTTTACATGACGATTAATCACAGTAGCAAAATGAAGTAGCAACGAAAATGATGTTATGGTTGGGGGTCAAAACAACATGAGGAACTATATTAAGGGGTCATGGCATTGGGAAGGTTGAGAAACACTGACTTAGAGAATTGGTACTTGCAATGGAGTCCCCCAACTTCTGGAATATTATCTGCCCCTCAATACATTATACTGCAAAAGCAGTGTTTGAAAAGCTATGTGTGATTACTGATAAAGATTACAAAAGAAAGTGCAAAACCAAGGTTACTGCAGAACTCTGTATTGAGAAAACAAAAATAACAACTACAGAATCTGTATCATTTAAAAGTGAGTGGTGATGGCATCAAATTAGGTTGTGTACACCTTAAGTTAATGAGGGATAAAATGGAAGCTGTAATCAAGAAATGATAAGAAGACTAAGATTAGGAAGGATAAATAGGACAGGAGTAGTAAGTGTAAAGATATATCATTGAATGCCAGGATTGAATGCAGTCAGGATCCTCCATGCTATAATATTTTCAATTTCTATACATGGTTTTGTTGGACACAGAAAATTAAAACAATTAACTCATCTCAAATGTGATGTTGGGGGAGAGTTTTATTGATACTATAGAATTAAAAATACTGATAAATGGGACTAAGAGCAAACAAAGCCTGAACTCTACCTAGAAATGAATAAACCAAAACGATTAAGCTGAAGTTATCACACTTTAAATATTGACCATTAGAAAAGAGATGACATAATGATTACAAAAGACAAGACTGATCGGTAAAGTTGAAAGCAGAAAGCAAAGTGGAAGGGCATATTTCAGACGGATTGACACAGCCGAGGAAGCTATAGCCATGAGTTTGTGAGAGCTGCGCATGTGCAGCAGCAGCCCCGGCCCCATGGCTTCCGTCCACCTCGCGCCTTCCTTTCGGTCGCGGGAGGAGGAGGAGGAGGTGGACGGAAGCCGCGCGGCACTGCTCATGGGGCTTCCGTCCGCCGCCTCCTCCACCTCCCGTGACCAAAAGTTGGGCACGAAGAGGAGGGCAGGACTTCCCTTCCCGCCCTCCTCCTCGCCGCCTGGGCCACCCCCTTGCAAAGGAAGGAGGCGGCCAGGAGGAGGAAAGGAAGCCCGCTGGCGGGCATGCATGCGCATGCAAGCATGCCCGCCGGCGGGGCGGAGCTACCCTTCCTCCTCCTCGCTGCCTCCTTCCTTTGCAAGGGGGCGGCCCAGGCGAGGGGAGGGCGCCATTCCCTCCTCCCCGCCCCCTCGCAGCGCTCTCCCCCCGCCCTCTCCCAAGGTATGATGACTCTCTCGGGAGAGGGCAGGGGGAAAGCGCTGCGAGGGGGCGGTTTTTTTTTTAAAAATAATGTTTTCGGGGGGCCGAATCCGCTGGCCCCCAAAACCTGCCGCCCGAGGCCATGGCCTAGTCTGGCCTTATGGGTAATCCGGGCCTGAGGACTCTCATTAAAGTCTCCAAAAGTTGAAGCCTACTTGATAGCCAATGACTACATCAAGAAATACATTCTTTGCAGTTGTTACAGAGTATGTTGGCCTTTTGTATTTGAACTCGAGCATGTCACTTTCTATCAGCACGTGCACATTGCAAAAATGCAAAATAGCAGAGAGGGGTGAAAGGATAACAGTCTCAAATGGCTGCTACAGACATGAATGGAATGAAATTTTGCTTCACAGGGTTACAGAGAGCGGAAGGGCTGTAGCCTTACATATATCTACTTAGGTTCAGATCTCAGCATGTAGGACTGAATTCTGAGTAACCATGTATATATGATCAAATTGAGAACATTGGCGCAACATAAAGAAGTTTGGGGAATGTGGAAGAAAAAAAGAGTGCTTGCTCCCCAGTGCTGGAAACTATGCCATCTACACTCTAGAATTAATGCAGTTTGGCAGCTCTTTAACTGCTATGGCGCAATACTATGGAATCCTGAAATCCAAAGTTTTCTGAGATATTTACTCTTCTATGTCAGCTGGTGCCTCACCCAAACTACAAATCCCAGGATTCCATAGCATTGAGGCATAGCAGTTCAAGTGGTGTCAAGCTGCATTTCTACAGTGTATACATATCCTAAGTTTCATTAACAGCTGCAGAAAGATGTACACAGGGAAAAGGGATTACTGGAGCCTAGATTCTTAGGAGTGCATATTACAAAGTGTGCATCTGTCCCTATTTGGTAAGGCAGTCCCAATTAATCCTTTGTCATCAGTTTTTATAATGTCCTAGTTTCTCTCTCTCCCACTTTCCCCCTTTGTCATCAGCTTATTTCAATTGCTGCAAAGCAAACTGAGTTCAAGGTGCCACGTTGATTCACTCTCAATTAACTCAGTAGAGGCAAGAGGAGGAGAGGGGAGGAATCTTTTTCCTTTCTGTAGGGTGGGGCACAGGCAAACTGCCGTAGTCTTTCCTATCTTGTCTGTTTTCCACTCTTTAATACTATTCCCCATCTTGATCACACTGTGATGTTGTTTCAGCACTTGACCCAGCTTGGGAGACTGAAATGTTGCAAGGTATGATGTTTGCTGGAAAATTCCTACATTCTCGCTCACCTCTTTCTCTTTTAGTTAGAGCAGTGGTTCCCAAAGTGGGTGGTACCACCCCCTGGTGGGCGGTGGGGTGATCTAGGGGGGCACTGGAAGGCTCAGGAGAATTTGGGGGGCGCTGAACCCCTGTAAGGGGGTGGTGGGGGCAGTGGCGTGAGCCAGGCAACAGGCTACCATCTCTCTCTCTCTCTCTCTCTCTCTCTCTCTCTCTCTCTCTCTCTCTCTTCTTCCCTCCTCCTGCTCCCTCCTCCTCTCGCCAAGCAAGGGATACTAATAATAATAATACATTTGGGGTTCCTTTCCAACTGGTTGAGTCTTAAAACAATAATAATAATAATGTCTTTCAACATATTTAGTGGAACGTGAATTCAGTGCGGTAACCAATTTATTAACCAAAAAAGAAACCGATTGCAAAATAGTCAATCGCGGTGATTTGAGATTACTGCTGACAAAAATAGAGCCGAGGATTACTAGATTGGTAGCAGCATACCAGGTTCCTCCTTCTCATTAAGATGATTTTGAATGTTTTACCTTTTTTGTATTACCTTTCTATTCTAATTTCAATAAATAGTTTCATAATTTCAAACTTCAATGTTTCTAATTTAGAACTTTATTATATTGTACAAAAAGGTAGAAGTATTAATACATATATCTTTCTGTTTAATTGCTATTAACATTAAAAAAGTAATTTCTAGGGGGGGGGGTGAGTAAATGTTTTTCTGGAAAGGGGGCAGTAGGCCAAAAAAGTTTGGGAACCATTGAGTTACAGCAACTGTGGTTTAGATTGGACAGAATTTCCTGCATGTAAACCCTTCTGTTATTCTCACCTTAAGTCTTCCTATTTGCTTTTCTTATCAGTTGCAATGCACAGAGTATACCTTTGTGTTTCCAAGTAACTAGACTCCCCTCTTTTCAGTCTCAACCATTCTGCTTCCACTTCCAATTCTAGCTTCTTTCTTTCTTTCTTTCTTTCTTTCTTTCTTTCTTTCTTTTGCCATGCTTCACTTCTTAGCTGGTTGTGATATACTGTATGCAATTTCATTGCATATGATATGTAAATATTAAAAACTATTAGTCAACTTATTTCTAAGTTCGTAAAGTGACACTGCTTGCCTTGTTTATTTTGAACCAGTTTCAATTCATGGAAGTGAAGTGAGACTGAGGGTGCATCATTCTACACTGTAGAATTAATGCAGTTTGACACCACATTACCTACCATAGTTTAATATTATGGAATCCTAGGATTTATGGTTTGGTAAGGCACCAGTACTCTTTGTCACAGAAGGCCAACGGCCTTGTAAAGCTACAACTCTTATGATTCCACGGCATTGAGTGGTGTCAAACTGCATTAATTCTGCATTGTAGATTAATCCTAAGGCTTGCTTATATGCCACGCTGTTAAAAAAAAGTCTGATTCCTAACATTTTTAGCTTTTATATTTTCCTAATAAGGGCTTACACATCGGGAACTCTAATTCCCACCTATGTTATTGCAGGGAGAAAGAAAGGACATTTATATATATGTGCACAGGAGTGTTTTGGCTCTGTATGCTTTCTGCAGCAAAGTCAATTTGATTCCCATTTCAAACTACTAATTATTACCCGGCCTGTCTGTGACTACTTTGATCCCATGATACTGACCCTAAAACTCAGTAAACATTTGTAGCAAATATAATTTTTGGACCTTCGGGTTAGTCTAATAAAGTTAGCAGCAACGTGTATTAATGGTCAACTTTGCTGCAATTTTCAGACATATTTTGATATGAAGAAGCCTATTTCAAACATAAGCAGGGAAATCCTAACCTGAAATGACTAGATGCAGGCATGTAGCCGAGGGGCGCTCAAGGGGGGGGGAAGAGAGCCAGGGGCGGCAAAGCAACGACGCATCACTCTGACGCAGCGGCGCTTTGCCATGCTTCTGGCCTCTTTCCTCCCTTCCTTGGACAAAGGAAGGGAGGGAGAAGAGAGCCAGGGGGGACAAGCGACGACGCGTCACCTGACGCAGCGGCGCTTGCCATGCTTCTGGCTCTCTTCCCCTCCTTCTGACAAAGGAAGGAGAGGGGGAAAGAGCCAGGGGCAAAGCGACGACGCATCACTCTGACGCAGCGGCGCTTGCCATGCTTCTGGCCTCTTCCCCTCCCTTCCTTTGTCCAGAAAGCTGCGCCAAGGAGGTGCCGCGGGCGGCGTGACGGCGACAGCGGCGGCGGCGGCGTGGCGATGGGGTACGTCTTAGTTTATATAAGACGTACCCCAAAAGTAAGACGTAGGGGGACTTTTTGGGGGGAAAAGAAAGTAAGACGCTGTCTTACTTTCGGGGAAACACGGTATGTTTATTCATATCATGATCTGATCACCATGCTCATTATATCCCACCTTCATGGGGTTATTGGGATAACAATACAAAAGATTTCCTAGGGTAAACCCTCTTCCACCCAGTCTCAGCCCCCCTCGAACCAAACTCAGCCCCCCAACCAAAATCCTGGCTATGGCCCTGACTAGATGGTTTATCCCCTCATAAGGGAATTGATTCTCAAAAACTAGATAAAGCAGTTGAATTGGTTTCTATTGCCACCTTTACCTGTCACATTCAAATTTATCTCCAGATCTGGAAACAGGGAAAGATTAGGGAACTCTGCCAAAAGAGAGGCTTTTTTGTTTGTTTTTGCTTCAATGGACGGGATCAGAACAGACCTCAGGGGAAGAGACTTTATGGCTGTGATGGAAATCTAAAATTTTATGGCCCTCTTTTACAGCCTTTGTCTCGGTTAGCCCACAACCTCTTTTGGGGCGGTTGTGGGGAGGGGGAAAACTCAGCTTTCGGGTTGCATGCAAACACTCTCACTAGAATATACACACTGAAAAAGAGGAAGATCTGCAGGCTTTTGTGGCTTCATTTCCCAGTTTAGTCCCCTGCTGCATGACAATTATTTTCTTTTCTTTTTTTTAATTGATGAGGAAGTGCTTGGGCCTCAAATTTCTTTGTGTCTTCTGGTTGGCTTAATAGGGGTTCCACCCATATCTTTTTCTGGATTTTTGTATGGACTTGCACAGTGGTTTGATCCAGTCCTAGGGTTGCCAGACAGATTCCCCCCTCCTCTTTGCAATTGCATTACATTCCTGTAGCCTTTCTCCTCCCAGTCCCCACTCATATATCCTCTCTCTCTTTCTATCTCTCTCTCTCTCTCTCTCTCTTCCTCCCAAGTGACTATAAGCAGGCTGGTTGTCATGCTGGCACTCACAGCTGCAACCCATCTGCTTTGATTGAACGCTGACATTGATGAGACAGGTTCGCTGTTTGAAGCATCCTCTTTTTGCTTGCACTGGCTGCAGCAAGATGAGGGTGGCGGGGATTTTTCATGATTAACGGAAGCAGCGGAAACTTTGAGGTGCAAAAAGCAGAGGACAAGGGTGCCTGTGTGCGAAGGAGGAGCATGCCAGTAGAGCAACATACTTGCATTTGTAGGCTACCAGAAAAATACATGCATGGCATCTTTTTACTCCTACCAGACAGTTCAATCAGGAGAACAACAATACCACCACCACTGTGGCATCTTACAGCATGGTTAGCCAATTAAGTCTGTTAGATTTACTCTAATTTTAACCTGGTACATTTAGGCAGGTAAGGATTCCCACCTGTCCTGTGTATATGCTACTGGGTGTGAGCTTAGAAAATGTACTATTCTGGATTATGACCCCTGGAATCCCCCAGGCGGCATGGCAGCTGGCCAACCTAGCGGGGAGATTCTGGGAGTTGTAACCCCACAAACTAATTTTTCCAGTCTCTGCATTTGGCTATCGCTTTGTAAGGCAGCACATACACACTGAAGATGGTACACACTTTAAAATATAGCTTTTTAAATAAAAAAACCACGCTATTTTAAATGATAGCATTCAACTGGGCATATAAGACGACCCCCAACTTTTCTTGTTAAAATATAGAGTTTCAGATATACTCACCGTATAAGACAGTGTTTCTCAACCTGGGGGTCAGGACCCCTGGGGGTGGTCATGAGGACCTATCAGAGGGTCGCCAAAGACTATCTGAAAACACAGTATTTTCTGTTGGCCATGGGGTTTCCATGAGGGAAGTTTGGCCCAAGTAGGAAATAAATAAATAAATAAATAAATAAATAAATAAATAGTGGTTTGAATTATGAACTAGGATATTGGGAAATTCCACTTGTATATGTGAGCAACTCCCATGCTCTCAGCCTCAGAGGAAAGCATTCCTCTTGCTGAGAAAACCTCATGATAGGTTTGCCTTAGAATTTCTGTAAGTTGCAAATGACTTGAAGTTTTAAAACAAAACTAGTGCTCTCCTGGTCACATGGCACCTTGAGAGTGGCAATTGTGGTGGGACCTTCAAGGATCTATCCAGCTAGCTGTTCTTAATATGTACAGCACTGCAGATGGACATTGTTGTTGCATATTATGATGTGGGATTCTGGGCCTCATTTCTGTCCAAAAGAGAAATGGATTTCAAGGTATCCTGATTTTCCTTGGCCATCTTCATTGTCAGCTATTTATACCACTCCCCAACGGTTGGCTTTTAGACCTGATCCTCCCCCTCCTTTCAGTGGCAACCCCTAGGTTACTATTTAAATAGTTGTGATCATGTCATTCCTCAGTCTTGTCTTCACCAACCTGAAAATGCCTAGCCCATTCAACATTTCCTCCTATGTTTGTTCTCAATCTCTTTTATTCATCCTAATTTACTTTTTCAGAAGCTGTTCAAACATGTCTGTATCCTTCTTAAAATGTGGTGGCCAGAACTGAACACAGGACTCTAGCTGCGGCCTGACCAGTGCAGGATATAGTGGTTATATTACTTCCTTCTATTTGGAAGCAATGCTTGTGTTACTGTAGATTAAAATAACATTCACTGGATGGAATACAAATTGTGCAGGTTTGGTGTAAAATGACAGAGGAACCTGACACAACAACGTTGGGGGAAAAGAGGTGGCAGCAGTGACCGTGACAGAAGGGGAAACTGCTTTTGAAATGTCAAGGGATGGCAGAGAATACCACTGAATCAAAGTCAACAGAAAAGCAGAATTCTTGGAAATCAGAGAAGTTTCATTCTCATTAATAGAACATTCAGATGGTATGTGCCAAAAGGAAAGGAGTCTCAAAGAGTCTTGGAGAAACAAGGAAATCATTGGAAATATTTAGTTTTTCCAGATGTGTCCCTCACCATAAACATGGTTTAGTGTCCAGGGAACAAGAAGATGTAGGGATAGTCACCAGTTTGGGAAAATGGAAATGTACAAATTCATGGAGGCTGCCAATCATGATCTCTCTATCTCTGTCTGTCTGTCCGTCCATCAGTCCGTCCATCCATCCATCACACATACTCATTCCAGTGTATGTGTGAAGTAATAGAACCAATTGGAAAATGTCCCCTCAAAATGAAAAAAAAATGTGAAAAATTTATTTATTTATTTATTTATTTCGATTTGTCCGTCGCCACTCCCGTGCGGCTCGGGGCAACTTACATCAATTAGCATACCAAAAAATACAGATAAAATCACATATACCAACCGCGCATCTCTACCAAAAAACCTAATAGCACAATTAAAAACAGATAAAACATTGCATATATAAAACTCCTAGCATTCCCAATTTATGTCTGAGTCAAGTCATGTAGGAATTGTATTAAAAGTTCTTTACTTTAAGCACAGAAAATATATTATGCATATTTTTCATTCTGCATAAAGTTATTATGGTTGATATATGAAAAGTAGAGCTTATTTAGACAATAGCTAGCATCCTCTTGGATGGGAACCTCGGTGGTGCAATGGGTTAAAACCTTGTGCCGGTTGAACCGCTGATCCGAAGGTTGATGGTTTGATTTCGTGAGACAGGATGAGCTTCCATATGTCAGCTCCAGCTTCCCATGCAGGGACATGTGAGAAGCCTCCCACAGGATGGCAAAACATCTGGACGTCCCCTGGGCAACGTCCCTGCAGACAGCCAATTTTCTCACATCAGAAGAAACGTGGAGTTTCTCAAGTCACTTCTGACATGAAAAAAAAATCCTCTTGGGTAATTTAAGCTAGAATAGACCCATTCATTAAGCTGTTTGAATAGTGAGTCAACACATAAGTAAATATCACTTATTTAGTGGGGCTTTTGTTGTGAGTGACTATCTAAGGCGGGTCTGCGCTGCTCGTGTTATTGGACCTCACGGCAGTGTTTGACATGGTCGACCACAATCTTTTGACCCACCGCCTGGCCATGGCTGGAGTGAGGGGGACAGCCTTGAAATGGCTGGCCTCCTTCCTCCACCAGCAGTCTCAGCGAGTGAGGAGGGGCGAGGTGGTCTCCGAGGGCTCCCCATTAATTTGCGGAGTCCCGCAGGGGGCCATTCTCTCCCCTCTGTTATTTAACATCTACATGCAGCCGCTTGCACGGCTGGTACGGAGTTTTGGGCTTGAGTGCCATCAGTACGCTGATGACACCCAGCTCATTCTGAGGATGGAGGACAGGTCTGGATCCGTCCCCGATAATTTCCAGCGTTGCCTCGAGGCCGTTACTGGATGGCTGCGAGCCAGTAGGTTGAGGGTGAATCTGGCGAAGACGGAGATCTTGTGGCTGGGTCGCCCGGGTGATGGGGATGTCCAGCTTCCGACCCTGGACGGTGTGGCGTTATGCCCATCGCCTTCTGTAAAGAGCCTGGGAGTTCATTTGGACTCCCAGCTGACCATGGAGACTCAGGTCTCTGCGGTCAGCAAGTCTGCTTTTTTCCATCTCAGACAGGCAAGGCGGCTGGCCCCCTATCTATCCCGGAACGACCTGGCCACGGTGATCCAAGCCACGGTCATCTCGAGACTGGATTACTGTAATGCACTTTACGTTGGCCTTCCTCTGTCAGTGACCCGGAAGCTCAGGCTGGTGCAGAACACTGCCGCCCGTCTCCTGTCTGGTACGCCAGCTGGTAGTCACATAACACCTACCTTGCAGGATCTGCAGTGGCTCCCAATCGAGCACCGGATCACCTTCAAAGTGTTGGTTCTCACCTTTAAGGCCTTGCACGGCCTGGGGCCAATGTATCTGAGGGACCGTCTCTCCCCATATTGCCCTATGAGACCACTACGATCGGTAGGTGCCAATCTTCTGGATGTCCCCTCTGCAAAGTCTGCTAGGCTGACAGGAACCCGGCGAAGGGCATTCTCGGTGATTGCACCCACGTTATGGAATGCCCTTCCCGCTGAAACGCGTGCCATCCAGGACCTTCTCCCTTTTAGGTGGGCCTGCAAGACCTATCTATTTCAACAAGCCTTCGACTTGTAGGTTTTATCTTGCGTAGCCCGCCTGCATGTAACTGTTACCTGTTGTGTTTGTTAAACCCCAGGTTTTTAATTTCTGTTGTATTTTATTGTGTTTTCCATGCTATGTTTTTAATTTTATAATGTTGTTTTTATGCTGTTTATTCGGCACTTGTGAGCCGCCCCGAGCCTCCCGGGAGTGGCGGCATAGAAGCCCAATAAATAAATAAATAAATAAATATTGAATTACCTATTTTTTTGTTACAGTTATTAAGAATACAATGAAAGTTACACTAGTATTTTATTTATCTCTTCTAGTTTTCATATGGTCAAGCAGACATAAAGCTCTCATTTTTTAATGAGAAAAGGAAACTAAAACTAGGAATCACAGTTATCAGATGCCACATACTGTCTTACATAAACATCTTTCTATTGCATTGTCTTAGAAATAATGTTGAGGTATGCAATATATGAATATCTTGACTTAAAGTTTCTAAAGTAAAACATCACACAATTCATTCTTTTTTCTACTCGTTTCATCCCATCCCCCCCCCCCAAAAAAACTTTTCCAGAAAAAGAGTTTTGGGTGGGATGGAGGAATAGGAATAAAATATACAGGTAACTGAATAAAGAAGCAACCACTGGCTGTAATTTCTTTTTGAAGTGAGTGATCTATAATGAATAATTCAGTCATAATGTCCCAAAATGCTGAAGCTGACTGTTGCTAGGCCTGTTTGGTGCTTGCCCCATTATCCATTACTTTTGTGAGCAATGATTTTGTTTCAGGCTTTAAATATCCCTGGGAGATAGGGTTCAGGACTTAGGACAGATCCTTGGAGCCAATACACAGCTCCATCAATAATAATACACTTTATTTATATTCCGCTTTATCTCCTCGGAGGGACTCAGAGCAGGATTACAATATACACATATGAGGGAAACATTCAATGCCTTTTACACATAGTGAACAACAACATACAACACAAGCAAAGGTAAAGGCCTTCCCCTTTTTTTCATCTCCGGTGTCTGTCTTATTCCATTTTTCCATGTTGAGGAGCCTGTTGGTCATAGACATCTCCAATTGTGTTGCGGGCATGTCTGCTTATCTGCGTGGGGCTACCCTTTTACCTTCCCACCCATGGCCGGATTATCCATAAGGTCACCCTAGGCCATAGCCTAGGGCGGCAGCCATGCAGCGGCGGCAGGTCCGGACCCCCCCAAAAAATGTTAATTTTTTTTTTTAAAAAAAGGTTCGATCTTTGGGTGCTTCTGTGTGCAGGGCGCCATAGACTCTCAGAGGCAGTTCCGCTGCCTCTGAGAGTCTATGGCGCCCTGCGCGCAGGCGCAGAAGCAGCCAAAGATCGCCCTTTTCTCAGGTGGAGCCAGCGTGGTGGCTTTAGGAGGGACGGAGGAGCCGTGGGGAGCCTCCCCACGGCTCCTCCCTCCCTCCTAAAGCCACCACGCTGGCCTGACAAGGGCGCTGTTGGCCGCTTCTGAGGCCAGCATGGTGGCTTTAGGAGGAAGGGAGGAGCCGTGGGGAGCCTCCTCGCGGCTCCTCGCTCCCTCCCTCCTAAAGCCACCACACTGGCCTGAAAAGGGCGATTTCGGCCACTTCTGAGGCTGGCATGATGGCTTTAGGAGGGAGGGAGGAGCCCTGGGGAGCCTCCTCGCGGCTCCTCCCTCCCTCCTAAAGCCACCATGCCGGCCTGAGAAGCAGCCGAAGCTCGTCCTTTTTTTCTCAGGCTGGTGCGAGGAGGAAGGGACGGAGCCATGGAGGGAGCCCCGCCCTTGGGGCCACTGCCGCTCACGCGCGGCATTGGCTCCAAGGGTGGGGCTTTCCTTCCTCCTCCTCGTGCCGGCAAGGAGGAAGAAGCGGAGCCGGGGGCTGAGGTGGGGGTGGAGCTGGCGGCGGGGGCGGAGCCTTTGGCCTAGGGCACCAAAAGGGCATAATCTGGGCCTGTTCCTGCCCTGTCAGTACCTACTGATCTACTCACATCAGGGCCGTAGATTTTGATGGGGGGGCTGATTTTGATGGGGGGGGCTGAGACTGGGTGGAAGAGGGTCTACCCTAGCAAACCTTTTGTATTGTTATCTCAATAACCCCATTAATGTGGGATATAATGAGCATGGTGATCAGATCATGATTTAAATGCACATAACAGTTTAAATAATGTACCAGTAAGGCCTTTTCGCGGACCACCCTGAGAATTTCGGGGGGGGGGGGCTGAAGCCCCCTTAGCCCCCCCCTGGCTACATGCCTGACTCACATTGCATGCTTTCGAATTGTTAGGTTGGCAGAAGCCAGGGCTGACAGTCGGGAACTCACCTCAACTTGCAGCTTCGAATAGCCAACCTTCTAGTCAGTAGATTTTCTGCAGCTAGCGGTTTAACCTGCTGTGCTACTGCAACCCCTTCAATGTAACACAAAGTAACTAACATGTTCAAGGACTGGAAATTATAAATGAAACGAACTGCTTTTCAAAAGATTGCTAAAGCTTGAGGTGGGTAGAAAAGAAAAACTAAATTCATTCAGAGCAATAAGGGAGCAGTTGTGAGAACAGAAGGCAGTCAGTGCAAGTTGGGAGTAGAACTGGATGCATCCCAGTCTGCCTTCCTTTGCTCTTCCCTCTCGCTTTCTTTCCAACTCCCAATAGTTCATTCAGTGAGTAAAATCCAGGCAGCCATATGCCAGCACCCTGAGCCTTGAGTGGGAAGGGGTTTGGCTGCTCATGACTCCAATGGGGGCCAACGGCATTTGGAAAATCACCAAGGGCGGAGGGAACAGTGAGCAGAACACTAAAGGTCTTTGCCATGAAAGATCAAGCAGTGTTTGACTCATCCGTGCTTCCTCTCTGCACCCACAGCCGCCAATCCAAAATATGCATGAAAATTAGCTTGGCATGGTTTCCTGAATGAAAGGAATGGTTCTGATTCTTCCATATCAGAGCAGATCTCTTGTAGGCCACATATCTCAGATACCTCTAAGACATCATAAGGTTCTCCAGATAATTGGGACTTTTGCTTGCAGAATTCCTGACAATTGACTATGTTGGGTGTGGATTCTGGGAGCTGAAGTCTCAAATACCTTGAAGATTAAAAGCCTGAGAATTACTGCACCAAGAGATCTTCATTGCTGTTTTTTTTCCATATAAGGAGCGACTTGAGAAACTGCAAGTCACTTCTGGTGTGAGAAAACTGGCCGTCTGCAAGAATGTTGCCCAGGGGATGCCCGGATATTGTACCATCCTGTGGGAGGCGTCTTTAATGTCCCCGCATGAGAAGCTGGAGCTGACAGATGAGATCTCGGTCCCATGGTGGTATCTGATATGGGGCAATGGGTGTCAAGATTCCTGACGAGTCCCAACGATGCAGACATAAGGATGTCAGGGTGACTTGATAAAGCATGGATCTTTTGTGTCACAGGGAGTTTAGGTGGCAACCTGTTTATTGTGAGGAGTGTGAGTAAGGGGAGATTATGGCATTTGAGAATACTTTGTGAAAAAGATGAGGCAGGATCTAGGAAAATGGCCCTGCTTTGTTTTCTTGGATTTCAGAGTGGTGGGAGGGAACATCTCTAGGTCATCTTTTAATTGTTAAATTGTTATATGTTTTTTCGGGGGGGGGGGGTTGACTTGTTGCTGTGTTGTATTGAGGGCAGAGACTGCCTATGTAAACTGTCCCGTCGCCTTTGGGCTGAGAGGGGCGGTATAGAAACGTGACAAATAAATAAATAAATCTATCTGGACCCTAATTCAGATTCCATCGGCTGGATTTTCAACAATACAGACATTCTGTAGTTTTGTATGCCTCCCAGAAGTTTCCAGCACTTCCATCATACCAGAAGTTTGGGTACATCGGGCTAGTTGGAGATTCTGGATATTTTAACCCAAAAAGAAATTATTTTAAACTCTAAACTCAAAATTATGTTAAGAAATAACATACCATTAACTATCTGTTCTCTAAACTTCAAGCGAAGTCCATTGCATTTCCTTCACTTGTTGCCTCCCCTGCACACAGCCATGTTGCTTAACCCAGTGTTTCCCAAACTTTTTTGAGCCGTGGCACACCTGGTCATGTGGGGCATGGCCTCCACCCAGGCCCCACCCCCATTTGGCCCAGGCCCTTCCCTTTTCCTCCTTTCCCTCCTGCCTGCCTGGCTGCCTGGCTTCTCGGGGGTGATGGAGGCGTGCGGCTTGGACCAGAGCCTGTGCGTGGTGATGGGGGTGTTGCGGGGCCTGGGCTGGGCTGTGTGCCTCCGCCGGGCCGCGCTCCTCTCCCCGGGCTCAGCGTTGCTCCTCTTGGGCCGGGTGGAGGGCCCGCTGCAGGAGGTGGAGGCGCTGCTCCGCCGAGACTGGCCGCACCTCCGCCCACGCACCCTCCCCGCAGACCTGGCCCAGCCCTACAACGCCCAAAGCCTTCTCAGCACCGCCCGGGAAGCCCACCGGCACATGGAAGGCAAGGGAAGAAGGCACAGGGCCGCCCCCGGAAAGGGTCCTCCTGGTCAACAACGCTGGTGAGCCAGGCAGGAGGGAGAGGCCAGCAGGAAGGAAGGAAGGAAGGAAGGAAGGAAGGAAGGAAGGAAGGAAGGAAGGAAGGAAGGAGGGAGGGCCTTCCACGCGAGGGGAAGGCACCCCCAGGAAGAAAAGGGGAAGAGAGGTTTTTCTGCCGCACACCAGCTGATCTCTCATGGAGCACTAGTGTGCTGCGGAACAGCGGTTGGGAAACACTGGCTTAACCCCACTTTTTTTTACTTCTGTCCTAACTCAGCTACCAATCATAAACATCCTCCTTTCTTGTCCCTTTATCTTCTCCCCTCCTTTAATCAATATAAAAAACTGGACTACAATTTCCAGAATCCATGGCTCTGCACTGGTCAGAAGATTATGAAAGCTGTAGTTTTTTTAAACTTTCCAAGATTTGAGTTTTCTTCTCTTCCCAGTAAGAAAGCATATAAGTCTGTAGGCTTGTCTGCAAAAAAAGGCTCAACTAGCCAACCAAGAGAAGTTGTGTTTGTCGGCATCCTGTCAATGTGCTTTCTTGTCCCTACTAATAGGAATGTTGATGAACATTCTGAGGCATCCCAGCAGCTTAATTGATGGCTACATATGTTTGCACATAGAAAGGCAACAGGTGTCAGTTTTGATTGAATTTGTTGACCAAATATGTGACATTCACCTCTGCCCACATAGCTGGTCCTCTGGAGAGCTGGACTCCTGTGATCTGTGTTGATTTTCCTGGCCCCACACAAGATCTTTCCTCGCTCCTTCCGCTGTGTTCCCTGCTGACAAAGGGGCACAGATTGTTACCAGTAGCTTATTTCCAGCTTGTGTGTGTGTGTCTTGAAGCCCAGGAGGTGACTAAACCCCTTTCCTGTTCTAAGCTCCCCGAGTATCTCTCGAGCTTCTATTGCAAAGTTAACATCTGTTATTTCAGCTTTAATCCCATTAATATGGCAACAATCTTGTCAAGGACTGAGAGCACAGAAAAATAAAACGGTGTGTGTGTTGGGTGTACATTATATGCACCCCTGATCACAAGCAGAGCCAGTTTTACTAAGTCCAGCCCTCCCCCTTGCACTGTGTTTGTTTACATCTACTTTCTCATTGGGTTGACTTTACACATAATCTTCTGAATGAATTCACAAAGGTCTACAAATCTGCATGAGCTGTACCAACAATCTGCAGAAGATGGACTATAGGTCAGGCTCTTTCTCTCTTCATTTAAATGAGGGATGGGAGTCATGCAGCCTTTTAGATGTTGCAGGATTGCAATGAGCAACGTTCCTCACCGTTGGTGACTTGAGCTTAAAGATTCTAGATCTCATGGGGGTAAAACAGGAAAAATGTGAAAGAAACCATAGGCTCAATTTATATTAACACATTGTACATATTCAAATAATAATAGAACAGTGAATGCTTCCCAGGTATTCCCTATTTGCCAAAGGTCTGTTTATTTATTTTATCATAAGAACATAAGAACATAAGAAGAGCCATGCTGAATCGGGCCTCAGCCCATCTAGTCCAGCATTCTGTGTCACACAGTGGCCCACCAGTTGTACACGGGGATCTCTAGTAGAAAGGAGGGCAAAACCCTCACCTGCTTCTGACCCCCCACAACCAGTACCCGGGGAAAATCCTGCCTGCCTCCATCAACACAGAGGTGGCACTTGGATGTCCATTTCAGTAGCTACTGATTCCCTTGGTATCCATGAATCTGTCTAATCCTGCCTTGAAGCTGTCCAGGCTGACAGCTGTCACAACCTCCTCTGGAAGTGAGTTCCATAACCCAATGACCCTCTGGGTGAAGAAATATTTCCCTTTATTAGTCCTAACTTTCCTACCTTGGAGCTTTAGGGAGTGCCCTCTAGTCTATCTGCACTTAAATCACAACTGCGACTCAAAACATATCACACTAACATTAAAACAGGTAAATCTAAAACCATTGGAAATTAGAATATACCATTATTGCTGTTGTGTGCCTTCAAGTAATTTCTGACTTATGGCAGGCCTAAGGAAATCCGGCAATGGAGATTTCATGGCCAGAATTGCTCAGATAGAGTTTGCACTTGCCTTATTTTGATGCCAAGACAGTGTGACTTGCTTAAGGCCACTCTGTGGTTTCCATGAGGGAGCAGGTATTAAAATATTGATCTCCAGAGTCATGGATCAAGAAACACAATCGGCACTGACAAAATTACAATCTGTCAGCTGCAAAAGGCCACCCTACTGGGATCTGCATGCATTATTCGCCAATACATCATAGTCCAGACATTTGGGAAGTGTCCGACGTGTGATCCAATACAACAGCCGGCATAATGATCTTGTTTGCTGTGTACTAATCTTGTTGTATTTCTAATAATAATAATAATAAGCCAATGCTCAAACTACTACATCATATTGGCTCTCAGTTGTATGATTATGCTATTGTGTCTTATAACAGTGTACAATTAAATAATTATAATACTCAACAACTGTATGAAAAATGATTTAAAAGTCTATTAGTGAAAAAAAATAAAATATAATACAGGTGGTCATCCATATTGATAGATTCTACATGCATGGAGTCAAGCTCCGTTCCTTTAAAAGACCCTCTCCTTGTACACACACATGCACAGAAGACATTCCAAAACATCAAATTTGATTTTGCTATTTTATATAAAGAACACCATTTTGCTGTGCCATTGCATATAATGGGATTTGAGCATTCCCAGGTTTTGGTATCCACAGGGGCTCCTGAAACCAAACCCCAATGGATACCAAATCCCTATGGCATCCTGCTTTAAAAACCTATGGAGGTGTGGATAAAAGACTTGAACAAGCATCAGTAGTTAGCAAAGATTTTATTGTGATAAATATGTCATAAAACATGCTTGATTAGCACTAGAAGAATTGGAGCAATACAAGGGCTACCATGGTCCAAACCCAAACTCTGGTTTCAATCTATGATACTTGGTGTGACTTTGAACCTGTTATGGACCTATGCAAGCCAATGTGTGATTGAGAATTTTACTGCAACACACCAGGGTGGCAGCAAGTCGGTTAGTCTGGTTAAAATGCTAAAGGAGTCACAGAGAGCTTCGGCTTTATACAATGTTCCTCCCATAATTCTGCTAAGAAGAAGAGACATTCCTGCCTTCATTATAGAACTGGGGTTGGTTACCATGTGTCCAGGTGTATTGGACTTCAGCTCCCAGAATTCCCCACTGAGGCCGAGATGGGTGAGATTTCTGAGACTCAAAGTCCAAGTTTGGGAACCACTGCTATAGAATATACCCCATACCAAATACAATATGCAATATATTTTCTATTAAAGTCAGTGAGATATGTTCAGGTGTCACTCTACAGCAGGGGTGCCCACACTTTTTCATCATGCTACTATATGAACAATCAAGTTGAAAAGATCACCTGTTCTGCATGTGAGCGTGCGCGCGTATGCGCGCGCACACATTCCTACTGCAGCCTCCGGCCAGATATGCCTTCGGCGGCGGCTCAGAAGGTGCAGGGCTGGGAAGAGGGGCTGCCTGGCTGCTGCCTGGGCCGGGAAACTCAACTGAGAGAGGGACCCACATGAGGCTGGAGCCTCCCCACAGCAGTCTCCCCCCTCCCTCCAGGCTTCTTTACCTGGGCAGGAGAAGGAAGAGTGGAAGAGGTGCTTCCCCAAAGTGACAGATTCAGCAGGGGGGGGGGGCGCCCTTCCTTCCCTCCTTTCGAGGGTGTCACTCAGAAAGGATGCCCAAGTGGACGGCTGGCAGGAAGGAGGACCCCTCCCACTGGTGGCAGTCCATGTGCACAGGAGAGAGAGAGAGAGAGAGAGAGAGAGAGAGGGAGGGTGGTTCTGTCTAGCCGGCTCTGAAGAGCCACCCTCTCTCTCTTTCTCTCTCTCTCTCTCTCTCTCCTGTGGGCCCTCGCGGCCTTTCTCCTTCGAAGGCGAGGGAGGGCAAGGCGGAGAAAGGCAGCGAGGGCACAAGCAGCAGCAGCAAGTGGAGTCTCCATCCCTGCAGCCCCCTCCTCCTCGGGTTCAGCCCCAGGAACACAGCGGAGCCCTCCCTCCTTGCCCCCAACCAAGGAAAGAAAGCAGCCCCACACAGCTCGCTCGCCCAGGTCTCAGCTTGGAATGGGAGTCCCGAGGGCAGCAGCAGGGTTTGCGGCGGGGCTTGCTTGGCTTTGCCCCACTTTGCCCGGCCTCCTTCACCTCTCCCTCTCTCCTTCCAGCTCCCGCCTGCCTGCCTGCCAAAAGGATCTGAAAAAGTTCTCCGGATTTCTTTCTTCTCTCCTTGGCTCTCTCTCTCTCACACACACACATCCCCTCCATCCCTCCCACAGCCTCACATCCTATCCGTGTGCGTGCCTTCGCCTTTCTTCCACTGCCCCCCCCCCCCCCCGCAGCAAGCAATGGGCGGTCATGTCACCACACCGTGCGTGGCAAGACGAATGCCAGGGCCCACCCACTAAAGCCTCATTTTGGCAAAGGAAGCCCCGCAAAGGCGGCGGCGGGAGTGCACGTGTGCGCGCATAGCAGGAGCACGCCATCTGGCTGGTGAGGCCCAAGGATCACCTGGAAGAGGGCCGAAGATCACCTAGGTGCTCCCAATCACCGTAATGAGCACCCCTGCTCTACAGTGATACCATCGAGTGATAACAGGTATGAGTGTATGAATTGTACTTTCGTAAAGGCCTTTTAATCCTTGTAATCACAATTTTATTCATTCACCAGCCGGAGCAAAGCATTTAGAAAATGGCTTCATTGGGAAGAACACAAACTAAACACAAGAAGTAAAGGTCAACTGCTAGAATCACAACGCAACCCAGTTCTCCCAACCCAGACCCAAAAGGTCAGCTGTATCAACTGTGAGCCATGTCCCTGTTCAGTAAGTTATCACCCATCACATAAAGCAGTGGCCAGCTGTGTGCCAGATGTTCCGCAAAGCATCCAATCTGCCTTAGTGCACCAGATGTTGGTCCCTACTCTAACTCTATGAAGGTCTCATCTCTTCTAATCCCTAATAATGGAAGATTGGCTTAAACCTCAAATCAGGTTTTAATTAATCAATAAAAAAACACCTTCTACCAAAACAGAGCAGAGGGGTGGAAGGCAAGTGGCGGTGGAGGTAAAGGACAAAGTTTATAGAACTAGAAGTAGTGCAGAAAGGAAAAGAAAGCAATAAGATCTGACAATGTTTCGTCCCAGCTGGTGCCACAAACATGCAAAGGGTATCTGCATTGGAAGGTTGCCATTACATGCACCCCAAAGGAAGGGAGCGTATGTAGGCACATTAAAGAGTCACAGCACTTTGATGCCACTTTAATTGCCATGGCTCCATTCTCTAGAATCTTGAGATTTTTAGTTTCCTTGGGTACTTTGAATTCTTTGCAAGCATATGTCATTGTTATTGTTTAAGTGTGTGGGCCAGAATACTGAAGAACATGATCATGACCGTCAATGTGACATAAAACAGCAACGGAGAGGGTAAACTTTGGCTGGCCATTTTGAGTTTGGATGGAAATTTTAGCATGTCATTATAACTCATTCTGATGGCCATACATGTGTTTTGCCCATCCTGAGAAATATGTGGATTAACTGGAGTGGTGCCATTTTAAAAATGTTCAATTGCAAGATAGTGCATAGGAAAGCACCAAAAAGCACCCTTTAGGGCAGTGTTTCCCAACCGCTTAAGTGGTGTGCTGTGACGGACCCCCTGCTGTGCCATGAGAAAAGCTCTCTGCCCCCCTTCCTTCCCCCCTCCTCCTGCCGAACTCCTGTTGCTTGGGGGAGGGGGAGGAGGAAGGGCCGGGTGGTGCCGAAGAAAAAGAAGAAGGGGCCGGGGCGCCGCCTCCTTCGGCCGTTTCCCCAGCCAGCCTCCAATCCGCCATGACTCCCGCCCCTTGCTCGCTGAAACCATGCGGAGGAGCCCCGCCCACTTAAGCCCGTCCACTGCTCATGCTCCTCCTCCTCCGCGCAGCTTCAGTTCTCCCACAGCTTCTCCAGCCTTGAGGGGACAGTGCCAAGGCAGCATTGTGCTGGCTCTGCCACCGCTGGCTTGGCACTGCCCCCTCAAGGCTGGAGAAGCTGTGGGAGAGCTGAAGCTGAAGCTGTGGGGAGGGGGGCGGGGCATGGTGCGGCCTGACTCTGCCCCCTTCACCGGCTTCGGCACTCCCACAGCTTCTCCAGCCTTGAGGGGACAGTGCCAAGGCAGCATTGTGCTGGCTCTGCTACCGCTGGCTTGGCACTGCCCCCTCAAGGCTGGAGAAGTTGTGGGAGAGCTGAAGCCAGGGGAGGGGGCGGGGCATGGTGCAGCCTGGCTCCACCCCCTCCCCCGGCTTCGGCACTCCCAGCAGCTGCTCCCAGCAGGCCATCATCCTCCAGCTGTTCTTTACTGTGTTAGAGTGTCATTTTGTGTCATTTTAGTTGGTGGTGTGCCCCCGGATTTTGGACGAATAAAGGAATAGGTCTGCTGGGACCAAACCTACCCCACATTTTAAAGCCTTTGCTGCAAAGCAATGTACAGAGTTTGAACAGTGTGGCCCTTTTTGATTCCTAGTTGGTGGCATCCAATTCTCATGTCATTAGGGCAGTGAATTTGCTCTTGGATTTAATGTGGATTTTATTGGAGATAGAAAAGGAGCTAACCTTAGTTTTAGCACCTGGGATAAGCTCAGATTAAAACCTGAAGTGGATTCACTGCCCTACTAACATTGAAGATACCAGATGCATGTGAGGTGTTTTATTGAACAATACAGCCTCTCTACACCAAGATGCAAAGCTTGGAGAATTACTTTTTTAAAAAGTAATGCATAGTTATACCTGTTGCTATTACTTGTTGCAATATTGACAAACTGACTTATTTCTTGTTGCTTTGCTCTCCCCTTCCGTCTTTGATTCATAACAGAATAGTCCAAATTCTGCCAAAATATCCTGTCAAGATGCCTCCCGAAAAGGAAAGTAATTATAAAGTAACTTTGAAATTTTATTTGATCTGTTGTAATTGAGCCTTCAGTGTCTACTGCTAGTAGTGATAAGGAAGTTATTAGCATCTAGCAGTAGTATGGAATGGGGTGTGGCTCTGAGTAATCAAGACAATGGAGTTGGGAGAAAGAGGGCTGCTAGTGATTCTAGCCTTGAGGGTTTGGAGCAGAGAAAAAGGATCCAGCAGATACTTAGGTCCTCTTCAGATTCTGAAACATTTGAAGGATTTTCTGGGAATTAAGAAAGGGAGTCAGAGGAGAGTGATACTGATTTAGACTGGACTTTGGTACAGGAAGTAAGGGATGTGTGTAATGAAGATTCTACCACTGATACCTTTCTGGGTTTTGACAGTGATTCGGATTGGCCCTCTGAGGCTTCGGAGACAGATTGGGATACTTTAAGTTTCCAGAAACACTGGGAGACATGGAGAACTGCACCAAGCACATCAGCTGCAGGAAAAGAAAGAGCTGATCCCCATGATCAAGGGGAGTCTTTGGGTGAGTCTGACATTTAGGGCTATATAATGAATGGATTTATGAGGGTTCCTTTGCGACGGTCAAGGAATTGTTATCTGGTAATTTTGTCTGGCGTTCCTGTGATCTTTGGCATCCTGGTATCATTTGTCTTGTTCCTGGTTCCAGCTACTCGTGAGTTATGGGTTACTTCACCACCTTTTTGGGATGAGTTGCTACGGCTGCTCCTGCTCCTGTTGGAAAGGTGGGGAGTTTGGGATTCAATGTTGGTTTTTCTGTCTAGTTGCTGCCGTGTGTTCCTGTGACGGGGTTTGATCTTTGCTGAATCTGCTGTGAGTTCCAGCTGCAAGTCTGGTATTGTATGACATGGAGGGAGTTGACACTGTGTTTTATGGGGATTACGATATGTGTTATCCCTGTATATTTAGGTCCTAGTGATCCTTGGACTGTCTCCTCATTTTCCTCGGTCATTCTCCTGCCCACAACCTTCGGACCGGTTTACGACTACACTTCTGGATCTTCCCACATTGGACATCGCAGAAGGACGTCCGGAGTTTGTTTTGCATCTTTCTTCAGTGTTTTTTTGGGGGGTTCCCTGGGATTTTTGAGGGTTTTTAGTCGAGTTGGCTGATTTTTGGTTCGTCCCCTTTCCATTTATGGTCTAATAAACTTTTTGTTACCTCCTTTTACATCTGGGCTTGGCTTTACTTGGTCTCTGTACTACGACATGATCACTGACCATCCCAAACCCAAATTGTGGATACTATTTTAAAAGTGGGAAAGGGGATGTCTTGGGCGAAAATATGTGTTTAACATGACACATAAACTGGTGCTCAATGGCGAAACAGTGAGAAGGAGAAAGCTGGTGCTATGAGATATGAAGGGCTTGGAGATTCAGGGGAAACACCCAAAGAAATTTTCATAGCTGTCCACATGCCAGTATACTGCCAGAAGGAATGGCCCTGTTCTGCCGTCTCCTTTTCCCACGTCCAAGATTGGCTGGGTATCCAGGCTCAAGAGACATGTTTGCATCCTATTGAGTTTTGACATATTTAACAGCAGTGTGGTGTTGTGTTCTGAGTGTTAGACTTCGACTCTCGAGACCAGGATTCAAATCTCTACTTGTCTATGAAGACCCACTGGTTGACCTTAGACAATTCACATTCAATCAGCATCAGAAATCTCTGTGAGCCTTATGGTCGTCATAAATTGAAAATGACTTGAAGGCACACAACAACAACTATTGGATCCCAGATTCTTCATCTGGAATGCCAGCAATTGGATACGAACATGTGCCTGACAAATATAGGTTTTCCCCCTTGAAGATGTTCCTATCAACCCTGTTTCTACAGGCTTTGAAGAACTAGGTCATAAACCAAGTCTTAGAAAAGGAGAAAGGAGAAAAGTGGGAAGTAAATACGTATTGTTTGCTCCCAATGAAACTCTGATTTCCCTCTGTATCAGTGGTTCCCAACCTTTTCTTGACCAGGGAACACTTCGATTTTGTTGTTGTTAGCAGGGACCACAAGGCTCAAGAATAATAAACTATGTTAATCTAAAAATAAATTTTAATCAAAACTTTTAACATATTTGTTAAACTTAATAGTAACATAAATTAAGAGTATTATAATAAGATAAAAAAGAAGAAGTTTGGGCGGGAAAGCGAGTGGACGCCGAAAGGCTGAGCTCCAAGAAGCTCAGGGCTGTAGACCTAGGACTTGGTGGACTGGGGATTGACAACGGCAAACCCGGCAGTCCCTTGAAGGAAGGAGGGCTGCCCAAGCACCGAGGGGTGAGTAGAAGCCCGCGGCGACTCCCCCCAGGCAGCTGGGGAGAGCCCCGGACTCCTCACCATTCGGGGGCCTAGAGTCCTCTACAGCCTGCAGCGCACGCATCCTGTACGGAGAGGCGCCTCAACACCCACCCCGCTCAGATTTCCTCAAGAAACTATTGAAAAAAAGGACTAATCTTCTACAAAAATTGAGGAATCTTAAATAAGTCTACCCAGAGATTTGAATTCCCGGAGGGTGATCAAAAGGGATCCAAAGTGGAAGGTGATTAAGGAAGGAAAAAAGAGGCGGTTGCTTTAAGAAAAACAAACCAGAAGAGTCCCAGCTGTGGTCGACAGCGAGGGCAGGGCGTGTGAACGCCGGAGGTGGTGACCGAGAGGAAGGAGCGTTGCCGGGCGCGTAGCAACAGAAGCTACAGGAGCGGTGAGCACGACGTGAAGGGACAGGCCGCGTAGTGACGCAACGCGCGGACGCGCTGACGCTACGTGCCGACGCCATAACGCAGTGACGTAAGACGCAAGACGTTAGGACGGGAAGACGCAACGAAGCGGGACGAGTCATTGACGCGCCGTACCGGAAGGCAAACGACAAGAAGCGGGACCGAAACGGAGGAGGAGCAACCCAGCCACACTCACTCGATAGCATCACGGTGGAAATAGGAGCCGAAAGGAGCCGAAAGAAGACATAAAGAACCGAAGACCAAACTCATAACGGGGGACTTACACAGGAGAACGAAGTGAGTCTAATCTAGAGGGGGAAACTCCGCCAATCATTTGGACATTTGGGAGGAGCAGAGACCGGGGTTGGAGATAACTCAAATAGTAGCAAAGAGGGCCAAAATAGGGAGGAAAGCGCTGGAAAAGGACAGATAAGGTTAGAACCCAACAGGAGGGAGAGAGGAAAGTGGTGGAAGATGGCGGCAAGAAAGAAGCAAGACAAGCTGGAGAGAGATAGACAAGAGAGAGAGCTGAGAAGCCAGCTGAACCACATAGGAAGGAGGGAATCCCTACAAGAAGATAGCCAACTTAAGGATCATTTCAAAGAAATGATCCATGAAATGAGAAGAACGAATGAGATGAGAAGGCTAAATGACTTGGTGGAAAAGGGCACAGAGGAAAGAAGGCAAATTAAAGAAGGGATATCCGACTTGAGGAAGGATATGATAACAATAAGGAAGGAAGTAATTGCGCTCTACGATAAAGTAGAGGCCCTCCAGATGAAAGGGGAAGACACAAGAAAAAAAGTCCAACAGGACCACAAAAGACTCAATGAACTAGACATGGCCCAGGAAGACCTGGATAAAAAGACAATCCAATTGGAGCTGTTCCAAAAGGATTTCCAGCTTAGGATGCGAGGAGTGCCAGAAATGGAAAAAGAGAATTTGGAGGGTACGATGAAGCTTGGAATAGAAATGACAGCACAAATCCTACAAAAACAGGAATCCCAGATGGAGGACAAGATAGACAAGGCCTTTAGACTTCATACCGCCTTTTCCAGGAAGAACAAGACAGACCGGAACTTGTTAATCCAGTTTAATTCTACCAAAGTAAAAGAAGAAATCCTGAGAAAACAAAATAAGACGCCCTTCATTTTCAAAGAAAAAAAGATTATCATTTTGAGAGAAATCCCAAACGCAATACTTGAAAATAGGAAAAAATACTTTTTTAACAGATATTTTGAAACAAAAAGGTATTTGATTTAAATGGGAGAAAATAGAGGGAATCCAAGTGACTTTTAGGAATGAGAGGTACTGGATTAACTCTAGGGAGAAGGCAGAAGATTTCTACAGGCAGTGGGAACACATTTTGTGCCCAAGGAAGATTAATCCCTCCCCAAGGGAAAAAAGGAACAAGCCGACTGGGAAAACAACAAAAAAAGTGAATAGCCCAACGAACTATGAAGAAGGAGAGGTAATCGACATTACGGAAGAGAACAGCTTTAACCAAATGGAAACCCAAAAAGAGAGCCAGGCTCAAGGAAGGAATCCAGAACCCGACCCTGAACAGGAAGAAATCTCTGACCAGAATCTGGAAGGGGAAGAATCTGATCTGGAGGAGGAGGAAGAGGCCTAAAAAACACCATGGAGGTAAAATGCATATCCCTAAATGTGAACGGGATAAACATACCCGAAAAACGAAAGCAAATTTTCTCCTATTTGAAAAAACAAAGGGCTTCAATTATAGCTCTCCAGGAAACCCATATAAAAGGTACTAGATTAGATCTTTTGGAACATAAAATACTGGGAGAAGTTTTCACGTCCGCCATTGAAAAAAAACAAAGAGGGGTTGCCTTATACATTAAACAGGAGCTAAGGCCTAATTTGGAATTCAAAGACAAAGAGGGGAGGATGGTGGCAGCATCTATTGATTTAAGGGGGAAAAAGGTATTGATTATATGTATATACGCCCCAAATGGTGCAAAATCGAATTTCTTTGAATGTTTAAATGAAAAAATTGCTTCCGTGGATTGTGAAGGGTATATCCTGCTAGGGGACTTTAATGGAATTATAAATGCTTCTTTAGATAAAAACTATAACAATGTAAAAAACAAAAGGGTAGCAAGTAAACTCCCAAGGGCTTTTTTTGAGTTAGTCGAGAGATTTGATTTAAAAGATGCATGGCGGTTTCATAACACGGACAGCAGAGATTTTATCTATTACTCAGGAAGAAGAAAAACATGGTCGAGGATAGACATGATTTGGGGCTCAAATAATATAATTTTACATAGCCAAAAGGCCAAAATTCTTCCCAGAATAATATCGGACCACGCTACCATAGAGCTTACAGTTAGCCCTGGCCCAAGAGAATTCAACTGGAGGTTGAATGATGGGATATTAAGAAATGAAGACCAAATACAAAAAAATAAAAAACTACTTAAAGAATACTTCGAACTCAATGACCAAGCGGACACTAGTATAACAAGCATCTGGGATGCAAGTAAGGCCATGATGCGGGGTTACTTCATTGCACAATTTGGCTATATGAAAAAAGAAAGAAACAAAGAAGTGAACTCCCTCCAAAAAGATTTAGAAAAGGCAGAAGCGGATCTAAAAAAACACCCAAGAGATAAAAGATATAATTCCAAAACATATATGATAAGAAAACAAATAAACATGTTAATGATGGAACAAATAGAGAGAAAGATGAAATTCTTAAAACAAAAAAATTTCGAAAGTGCCAATAAGCCAGGGAAATGGCTGGCATACCAGTTTAGGAAAAAAACAAAGCAATATGGTCAATAAAATAAGAAAGGAAGGAAGGGAGATCACAAAAGATAAAGAAATTAGAAAGGAATTCAGAACCTTTTACCAGGAACTATATAAATCCAGAAACCTAAATAAGGAGAATATTCAAAAATACATCAGTAGCCAAATTAGGGAAAAAATTTCAGAGGAAGACAGGGAACTTCTTAACGGTTTAGTTACTGAAAAGGAAATTTTTATAGCAATTGGGAACTTAAAACCAGGGAAGGCACCGGGACCAGATGGCCTAACGGAAAGTTACTATAAAAAGATGAAGGAGGAAATTACCCCATACCTAGTGAAAGTCATAAACAACATACTTTTAACCGGAAATATGCCGGACAGTTGGAAATTGGCAAATATAACAATCTTCCCAAAAGAAGGAAAGAACCAAGAGCTCTTGAGAACTATAGGCCAATTTCCCTCTTAAATCTCGATTATAAAATCTTTTCCAATATCCTGGCCAATAGATTTAAGATATTCCTCAATAAATGGATCTGCCAAAATCAAACGGGGTTCCTTCCCCGGAGACAAATGAAAAAAAAACATCAGGATTATAATAAACGTACTGGAATACTTGGATAAACAGATAGGGAAGAAGGTGGCCTTGGCGTTTATAGACGCAGAAAAGGCCTTCGACCAGATCAGCTGGGACACGATCGAGATGTTATTTAGGGAACTGGATATGGGCTTCCACTTCAGCAATGCCGTTATGGGCATTTATAAAAATCAGAGAGCTGCCATTATTGTCAACGGAATAAAATCGGAAAATATAGAGATCCAGAGAGGAACCAGACAGGGTTGCCCCCTTTCACCCCTCATCTTTAATTTTGTCCTTGAAATCCTCCTGAAAAATATCATACAAGATAAAAATATCAAAGGCTTAAAGGTGGGAAGGAATCTTATAAAATCATGGCCTTCGCAGATGACTTGGTAGGGATAATAGAGAACCCAATAGAAAACCTGAAACCCTGGCTTCAAAAAATCGAAGAATTCGGAGAGATTTCGGGTTTTAAATTAAATAGGGGCAAATCAAAAATTCTCACAAAAAATATTACGGAAAAAGAAAAAAAAGAACTAGTAGAGATATCAGGAATGGAAGTAGTAAAAAAAATAAAATACCTTGGAATAAATCTGACATCTAATAATGGCCAATTAATCAAAAACAATTATGAGAATACATGGAAGGGAATAAAAACGGACTTTGATAAATGGAAAAATTTAAAACTTTCTTTATTGGGCAGGATCTCCACGATAAAAATGATGACCTTCCCCAAAATTAACTTTTTGTTTCAGACACTCCCGATTTTAAAAAATGAATATGTCCTAAAAAAATGGCAAAATGAAATCTCCAAATTCATCTGGCAAGGCCGTAAGGCCAGAATTAAGAAGACCTATATGCAAGAGACCCTGTCAGGGCGGCCTAGGAGTCCCCAATTTAACCAGATACTATGAAGCCAATTGTTTAGAAAGTTTAAAAGAATGGATCAAATTGGAGAATAGAGAGCTACTAAATTTAGAAGGTGCCGGGAAAAAATTTGGTTGGCATAGCTACCTAATGTATAATAAGATTAAGCAAGACAGTGGCTTTAATAATCATGTTATAAAATCCACGCTACTTAGAATATGGAATAAGACAAGAAAGTTCCTCTGTAACAAAATTCCGCTTTGGGTATCGCCCTTGGAGGCCCTTCAGGTGAAAAGCCTAGAAAATGGCATCTGGCCTAACTACAAGGACCTGCTAAAAAAATTGGAGGAAATATAATTCTTAAAAACCAAGAAGAACTGCTCTCCCTCAATTTAAACTGGTTCCAATACAATCAACTGGAACAAAGGTTCAAAGTAGATGGAAAGACTGGGTGGGACTGGGCTCCAGCTAGAGGAGAAAAGCTTTGGCTCCAATCGGAAAAGAAAATGGTGAGGGCTCTATATAAACTCCTGCTGGATGGGGAGAAAGAAAGTAAACCGGAACAAGAATATAAGATAAAATGGGAAACCAATCTTGGCCATAAAATTTCCCAAGAGGACTGGGATAAAATTTGGAAAGTAAAACAAAACTATTCCTATGCATATTGTATCAAGGAAAATACATATAAAACTATATATAGATGGTACTTGACCCCCAGCCAACTGGAAAAATAAATAAAAAGTGGAAACAACCGTTGCTGGAAATGCAACAACGATAAGGGAGGACCTACTATCACCAAATGTGGACCTGTAAAGTGGTAGGAAGCTATTGGAATATGATCCATAAAGTGGTCTCAGAAATATTGAACTTGAAGGGGGGAAAGAAACCAGAATTATATTTATTAAATATTACAGGTCAGGACGTGAATAAAGATGCCGAAAAACTATTGACATATTTGACAGCGGCAGCGAATCACTCTGGCTAGACATTGAGATCCCCAGAAGTCCCTGATGAGGAGGAATGGCTCAATAAGGTCTATGAGGTCATGGAAATGGACAAACTCACCCAGCTCCTCCGAGACAATTCTACAAAAAAGTTTGTACAAGTGTGGCAACCCCTCATTGAATATACAAAAAAAAAGAACTTAGACCTAAAAGGCTGGAAACTCTAAAAATTTCACCCAAAGGGAAACCCCCTAAAAAGAAGATTTTTAATAGAAAATTAAATTTGGTTTGCATCAATGTGATTTTTGAGCTCACATATTCCTTACAAGATGGTGAATCCTGGGGCTAATATTATTGCTCAAAGCTACACACATATCATCACTTAGTTTCAATCGATTCCTGGACTTGTTTATAATTACCAGCAAAGCAGAAAAAAATTGTGGAGAAGAGCATAAGATAGTGCAAGGCGATTCCTTGAATTTTAGTATTAAAAATTGCTTTTTTACACCAAGAGAATCAGATTCAAATGTGTTCTTCAGTTGCTATTATTTTGAAATTCTATGAGCTTTTCCTTGATTTCTTCTGCAAACCCTTCAATTTCAAAGATAAAAGGTAAAGGTTTCCCTTTGGCATTAAGTCTAGTCGTGTCCAACTCTGGGGGTCAGTAAAACTACTAGAGCCATCAAATCACTAAACAGCAAAACGGAATCACTGACATAGCCGATCAAGACAAAAGAATGTATGTGACTGATTAACATTGGGTGGCATGAGTATGTGACATGAGTATGTGATTGCTTGCCCTACTCCCGGCCTCCCGTGCTTGTCCTGTGTCCTACTTGCTGGTACCACTTGCGTAGTAATGAATTCATTAAAATGAATAAAGGTTTAAAATTTTAAATGTTTTGTGGACCATATTTTAGTTTTTGCGGACCACTGGTTGGGAACCACTGCTCTATATCAAGGATACTCAAACTTTTAAAGCAAAACACCTCTTCATAGTCCTCCAGACCAGTGTTATTCAACCTTTTTTGAGCCGCGGCACATTTTTTACATTTACAAAATCCTGGGGCACACCACCAACCAAAATGACACAAAATGACACTCTAGCACAGTAATACATATAGTTAATATGTTTTTAAATGCATTTATACATTCAGTGTGAAACCTGGGCCTGTTTCGATGAACACAACATAGATATCCTGGCAGGAATGGCAGAAAGACACACATGAAGGCCTTGCTCAACAGCTGGGAGTTATAGTTCACCCACAGTCAAAGAGCATTCTGAACTCCACCAATGATGGAATGGAATCAAACTTCCCACAGAGAACTCCCATAACCAAGAGAAAATACTATAAGAGTTTGATGGGCATTGACCTTGAGTTTTGGAGTTGTAGTTTACCTATATCCAGAGAGCACTGAGGAGGGGAGGGAGGAAGACGTGGGGCGAGTCTGTGTAGTAGCACCTGCATGGGTCACGTCTTCCTCCCTCCCCCCTCCCGCAGAAGCGACAGCGTGAGCAAAGTGAGGCAAAGCAAGTAAAGCGAGGCTGTGAAGAAGGGAGCCCGAATGGAGAAGAAAAAGTGTTCAGCAGGAGGGGGAAGAAAGGGTATTGGAGGTTCCAATTTCCCACGGCACACCTGATGAAGGCTCACGGCACACTAGTGTGCCACGGCACACTGGTTGGGAAACACTGCTCCAGACTGTGGGTGGTGGGGTAGACTATAGTTTGAACGAACTCCTATGCACACTGCATATATCTTACTAGCTGTCCCCTGCCCTGCGTTGTTGTGGCCCAGTCTGTGTATATGTTTTTTTTGTGTGTATATGTGTGTATATATTTGTGTATATGTGTATATGTGTGTGTTTGTGTGTGTGTTTGTGGTTTTGCACATGCATTGTAATACATTTTATTTTATTTTTGCTTTTTAAGTCTTCTCTGCTATGTTTTTTAGTGTTTTTATGAGTGATGCTTACTTGTTGGCCTGATAGGTATATTGTGTCTAAATCTGTTGTCAATTCTTCCAGTGGTTTTTGAGTTATGTTAATCCCACAAATGAACATTACATTTTTATTTACTTAGATTTGTAGTGCAAAAAATATGATAGAATAATACAAAAATTAAAATGAAAAGCAATTTTAACCAGTAAAAGCTTACCAGTATTTCAGAGGGAAGTGTGGCCTTCTTGTGTCTGATGAGATGGTCAAATAATTAGGATTGTTGCTGATTTATTTATTTATTTATTTATTTTATAACCCTGTTGTGTTCATTCAAGTCAATTTTGACTTTAAGGTAAAGGTAAAGGTTTTCATTAAGTCCAGTTGTGTCTGACTCTGGGGGTTGGTGCTCATCTTCATTTCTAAGCCGAAGAGCCGGCATTGTCTGTAGACACCTCCAAGGTCATGTGGCCAGCATGACTACATGGAGCACCGTTACCTTCCCACCAGAGTGGTACCTATTGATCTACTCCCATTTGCATGTTTTTGAACTGCTAGGTTGGCAGAAGCTGGGGCTAACAGCATCTTTGGGCAACCCTAAATCTAAAGTTTAAGGTGCAGGCCAAATAAATGACCTTGAGGGGCCACATCCAGCCAGCAGACCTTTGTTTAGGGACCCCTGTTCTATATAATTTCACCAGTCCTCTTCATTGCCACCCCACTTTGTCAGTACGGTAATTGAGAGACTGAGAGAAAGAGACATATACAGTTTTGGACTAATGATATTAACCTGGCTTTTCCCTTGATTGTTGCAACAATTAAAGCTATTTAAAGTCAGATCTGGACAGATTAAGCCAGGGCACGTTATGATCCTGGCCAAAGAAAGAGAGCAAATGGACTGGTGCCAAATTAATCACATTTTCCACCCCAAACAGCTGTGATGATAATCCTAATTCTCATCTTTTTTTTCTTTTTTTTTGGTGGCAAAAATCTGGAAGCTGCACTCCCAAACACACCACCCTGGAGGATGGATGTCACGGAAGGCCTGGGAAAAGCAGGAATCAACTGTCGCTTTTGAGTAGCTTATCGGATTTACAAAAAGGGTGAATGTTATTCCTGGTAAAACAGAGTTCTAAGAACCTTAGAATCAGATACATCCAAAATGAGAGAACTGTAGAATAACTGTAGAGAACCTCAGCCACAAAATAATGTGAGAAGTGCATTGCTAGATCTTTTGTGAATATACCCAATTTTCCTTAAAACCTATCCAAGATCCAAGTTACAACCCTTCCTTGGGGAAGTGCATCTCATGGGTTACCGGTATCTCTAATAGAAGCAAAGTTTATTGATTACTCCAGTGTTTTTCAACCTTTTTTTGAGCCGTGGCACATTTTTTACACTTACAAAATTCTGGGGCACACCACCAACCAAAATGACACAAAATGACACTCTAAAATAGTAATACATATAGTTGATATGTTTTTAAATGTATTTATACACTCAGTGTGAAACCTGGGCCTGTTTCGATGAACACAACATATATATGATTTCCTCTCACATACTTATACATGGCTATCATGTCTTCTCTCAGCCTTCTCTTCTCCAGGCTAAACATGCCCAGCTCTTCAAGCCGCTCCTCATAGGGCTTGTTCTCCAGACCCTTGTGAAATTTCACCCTGAGTGAAACTTGCTTCCAGTTAACTATGGATGTCATGAAGCTGTTATAACTCTCGAAAAATCCAGTAAAATAGTTTTTTTAAAAAAACATTTCCAAGTGGAGAGACTCAATTTTTTGCTCGGAAACCTGTGAATGCTTCAGCCTCCTGATGCTCCCAGGTTCGCTCACTGCCCAATTCACCGATGTGGAGCTTCTGGCTTTGGCTATTCTCGCGATAAATCCAAGCCAACGTGAAAACGCCGACTCAATCTCTGTGTGGCCTCTTTCGCTGCCTCCTTCCTCCCTCTGCCCAGTGCTGAAAGAGGGACAAAGAGCTGCTAGGAGGGGGAAGAGTGCCAATTTCCTACAGCACACCTGATGATCGCTCACGGCACACTAGTGTGCCCCGGCACACTGGTTGGGAAACACTGGATTAGTCCACTGACCATATCAACATTAAAGACAAAAACAAAAACATACACAAGTAGACACTAATCACTATCACAAGACTCCCGTAATAGTGAACTAACATACATTCAAACTTGATTAAGTTAAAAGGTAATTAAAATATCATCATTAAAATGTCAAGGTAAAATTTCAAACCACAAAAATTAAATACGAAGGTTAAAACAAAGGTTAAAATAGACAGCAGATATTAAAATAGACAGCCAATCTAAATATTTGGAAAAGGGAATTCCACAACTTTGAGTAGGTCCCCTCCCCCCCCCCCACCTTACAGGCCTGTGAAAGTGATGAGACCAAAGGAAAGCCCTCTTCTGAGCAGCTGAAAACTTTGGCACATCAATGCAGGGAAATACAAGCTGCATCCACGCTTGCCAATTATAACACTATGATTCACTTTAATTGCCATGACTACTACCTATGGAATATTGGGACTTGGAGACTGCCAGAGAACTCTTGTAGCTGTAGTTGTCCTCACCAAGTTGCAAACCCGAGGTGCATAGGATGTAGCTATGACATTTAAAATACAGGCAGCCCCTGAGTTACAAACATCTGACTTACAAATGACTCATAGTTAAGAAAAGGTGTGGGACAACAGGAAGTGAAAGGAACCTTCCCCCCCCCAGAGAAATTCACTTTTTCGGGAGGGAAATTCACTCCTGAAAGAATTATCATGGCAAAAAAAGTGTCTCGTCTGAAGTTTTATCCCCAATCCTTGTTTCCACAATAAGCCAAATGTTTCAAAATCCAAAATCCAATTATCACAGGGACAGAAAGTGGGGTGAAATCTTGCAGGGTGAAACTCTCTGCCTTCAGAAAATCCCGTTCAGAAAGGCATGTAAGACTTTTGAGCTAGCAAACAAACATGACAGGACCCTTGTACACTGTTGTATATCTCCTGTACCTATACGTTGCTTCCGTGTTTTTAACTGTCTTTTGTTTTATTGTAGGGCCAAAGTGCCCAGGTGGGGAAGAGCCTGTAGGGAGGAGGAATATAAAATTGAAGAATAAATAAATAAATAAATAAATAAAATGTACTATCCAAAGTGCTAAAATGTACTATCCTGATTTACACACAAATTCAACTTAAGACATTATACTGTCTAGCTGGTATTGCACCACCTGACATCCAGTCAATAATGAAAGGACCAAGGCAGTGACATCCCTGGCCCATCCCCTGTTCGGACGTTAGCCAGCACGCCAACACCTTACATCAAGAAATAGTTTTCTAAGACCTACAGAGATACTCACAGGAACACCTCGCCAAGTGAGAGTCCAAAAGTGGCAGGCTAAATCCCAGAACCTCAATCCATGTCTGATACCAAATGAGATTCCCTCCTGGGCAGACTGAACACTGGGCAACTTGGAAGGCACTGAACAGACTGCGCTCTGGCACCACAAGATGCAGAGCCAACCTTAAGAAATGGGCCACAAAGTGGAGTCCACAACATGCGAGTGTGGAGAAGAACAAACCACAGACCACCTATTACAATGCAGCCTGAGCCCTGCCACATACACAATGGAGGACCTTCTTATAGCAACACCAGAGGCACTCCAAAGTGGCCAGCTACTGGTTAAAGGACATTTAATATAATGCCAAGCTTTTAAACTTTGTGTTTTCTCAAATACATCACAACTGTACCCTTGGTTTGCTCCTGATACGATAAATAAACAACTTAAGAACAAACCTACAGAACCTGTCCTGTTCTACACTTCACCCTCCAACAAGGTTGGGGGTGGAGCAATTTTGTCTCCTCCCCACGGAGTAGAGATTGGTTCCTGGAACCTTCCAGTAGACGAGGCGGGGCTGGCCTTGTTGTAGGCCAGCTCTCTCTCCTTCATTCTGCTGGAAAGCATCACTCTCCACTCCCGCTCATGGACAGTATAGTAATGGTCACCCATTGGGACCGGGTAGGAATTTTCCCCCCTATGTTCTAGGAGGGTTTTTTGCCTACCCTATACTGTTCTTTAGGGGCTAGATCAGTGGTGCCCACACTTTTTCAGCATGCGAGCAACTTACAATAAAACCAAGTAAGAAAGATCTACCTACCTCCTCAAGGCTGGAGAGGGGAGGGGGTGGGGCGGGGCAGGGCGGGGCTTGGCCGGAGGGGGGCAGAGCCAGGCCATGCCAAGCCCCACCCCCTCCACTCTGGCTTTGGAGCTCCCAGCAGCTTCTCCAGGCTTGAGGATGGCAATGCCAAGCCAGTGGTGGCATAGCTAGGACAAGACTGGCTTGGCCCTGCCCTCCTCAAACCTGGAGCAGCTGCTGGGAGTGCCGAAGCCGAGGGAGGGGGCAGGGCTTGGCTCTGCCCCCCTCTGAGAAGCGATCCGGCTGGGATCGACCTCCTTCGGTCCCGGGATCGACTGATCGCGATCGACTTCCTGGGCAGCCCTGGGCTAGATGGATGGTCGGTTTGTAACTAGGTTAACGTAAATAGATTAGTAATACAAAGGTTGGTATATATTTAAGGCACCCCTTAAGGGTGGGGGCCATTATGCAAACACGCACATAGAGGTTAATTTTAGTGGGTGAAGTGATTTAGAATGGCCCGGAAATCAGGAGAGTCTGGTCTCAAAATTGAGAGAGATTTCTCCGAACGCTTCCCTTACAGGTTGCCCAGGTTTAAATCTCCAGGAGACCCAGGTATTACGCCTGAATAGCTCAGGGGTAGACTGTAGAAGACACTACCTCGGCTTAGACACACCAAGTAGAACGGACACCTAAAGTTAGTTGAGTTAACAGTTAAATAGGTAACTAAATAAAAGTTGCCCAAATTTTAAATCCATATTATGTGTCTGTCCCGTTATTTCAGGGGGGTTGGAAGACAAATAACTTTGGGACTGCATGTAGTATCAAACTGCTCTAATGTACAGTGTGAATATGAGCTACAGTTATCTAGGAAAATACAAATAGAACAGGCAGTGAATTGCATAATTCTGAGGACCAGGATGATTGTTGGCTGTGCTGCAGTATTGCTCTGCCTTGAACATTTTTCACCCCTCTTCTGGCTCAGCAGTCTTGGCAGAACATGGGACAAAAAACTGGTGCTTTGTCTACTTCCAGTCCTTGGCACTTGACCCAACTTCCTCAAGAGCAGAGCATCTTGAAAGGTGTGGCAGCCATGGTAGATCAAACTGCCTTCAGATAACTACAGGGTTTTCCTTTGAACCTTCCACGGAAAATGCACAGACATCATTGTGAGCAGTAGCATGCTAAAGACAGTGAACACAGAGTCTTCTGCACACACCATTAGCTGCCACACTGCTGCCTTTCTTCTGTGGTGCTGGCAGATTATCATAAGTCAAAAAAATCTTTTTTATATAAAATAGATTAGAAGAATTCACTTGGGCTGCTGGTGCTGCTGCTTCTCCTTCCTCCTCCTCCTCTTCCTCCACTTTTCCCCAGTCTAGGACTTCCAAAGGTTAAAATGGATGCAGATCAAACAAAATGGACATGATACATATGTTAAAAATAATAATACACTTTATTTATATTCCGCTCTTCTCACCCCAAAGGGGACTCAGAGCGGATTACATCACACATACGGCAGACAGTCCCTGCCGGTTCCACATACAATTACATACATACAACATACAACATATAACAGTACAATTTTATAAATATAATACACTATCTATAAAATTAAAAGTATCACCATACACACACACACCACAGAAATGACCCTTTCCCCCGAAGCAGTTACCTCTCAGAGGCTTGTTAAGACAAAAAGACTTCATTTGCCTATGAAAGAAAGGCACAGAGAGTAGAGTGTTAGGACCTTATCACATTGGGATATACTGTAATCCATTTATATCAGTATGCATCCCATATTTTTAAAGAAATTGGTGTTTACTGTAGTCAGGTGGGATGCATATTACGATTCTTACAATTTGAAAATACGGCACTTTGACTCATCACACCATGGAAGGCTGGCTCCTCCCAGTCATTCCACCCCCAAATATTGCAAAGTGTCATAACCTGGAAATCTTGAAATACTGTTCTTATGAGATTTTAGCTGACGGAATGCCTACTGATTTTCTGATCACACGTAAAAACAGCACTTCAGCAGCATATAAAATCATAGTAAAAATTTAAAAACACGGTGAGAATCCTATCTGCAATTACCCCATTTCTGCAATGTTTTGCAGATGGATTCCAGCAAATTACTGGCAGAATGGGGCAAACAACATGTGATAGGACCCATTCGGAATCGTGTTCAAAGAGTCTCAGAAATTGAGTATATCCTAATGTGATAAGGTCCTTAGGACCTCATCACACTAGAATATCTGTCCTCTTTAAATTCTCTTGCTGTCTCCTGCAGAATTCTGGGGCTTGTAGTTTAGGGAGGGGGCTTTAAACTGCTCAGCCAGAGGGGTCCCGGGCCTCACTAAACTACAAACCCCAGAATTCTGCAGGAGGCAGTCACAGGATTTAAAGTGGATAGATACTCAAGTGTCCTAAAAGTTAACTCGGAAGAGAGTCCTAGAACGTGGAAATATCTTTGCCTAGGCAAATGCTATGAGATTCGTTGGGTCACCATAATTTGATAGCTGGCTTGAAGGCACATACACATGCATATCCGATCTCTATTGGCAGGCCTGGATTAACACCATTTTGCACCCTAGCCCACACTTTGGAATTACGCCCTCTTTAAGCCAACCTCTACACACACACACACACCACTCAGACCCACACTTGGCTGGCTTTCGCCATGGTGCCTCCGGAGCAGAAGAGAAGGGCGAGCAGGCACCATCCCGCAACCTCCAAGGTCCCCATTCCCACCGGCTGGAAAGCTCCGCTGTGCTCTGAAGGTCTCCTCAGGAGGCTTGGGGAGAGCACAACAGGTGCAAACTCACTCCAAAGGCATGCACAAGAGAGAGAGAGAGAGAGAGAGAGAGAGAGAGAGAGAGAGAGATGTCCACTTGGCGTGTGCTCCCGCACAGCGAGGAAGGATTCAGGTTGGGGTTTGTGCAGCTTTGTTCAGCTGCTCCCGAAGGCAGGAGAGCCAGACCCTGGCCTTGATCCTTCCCTCCCTGCCGCGGCTCCCTTTGGCCAAGCAGCCCGCCCCGGTTTGGTCCAAGAGCGCAGGAGCGAGCCTGGGTTGGTGTGGTCTCGTGCTGGGGACCTGGGAGAGGTCCACCCAAGCAATGCCCTTTATCTCCCCTCTCCCCCCTCCCTCCCTCTCTTCTTTACTTGCTTTCTTTCTTTCCTCCTAGTTGCCTCCTTCTCCTCCTTCTACCCTCCCTCCCACTGCCCTCTCCCAGACTCTGCCGCTCGGCTCTGGCTGCAGGAATTTACAGTCTGCCACCGGGGGAGCCGGGGGAGTCGCCATGGAGATGGCTTCCCTGGGAGCCAGGAGGTCAGGACAGCCAGAGACCTGTGGGCAAATGAATGCAAGGGCCCCGCTGCAGCCCAGAGAGCGAGAGACAGAGGGGACGGAGCAGAGACTTTGCCAGGAGAAGGAGCGAGGAGGGGCATGAGAAAGGGGGAAAGAGGGGTGCGGACCAGGTTTTTTTGGTCCGTGATCTGCGCCCCCCCCCCCCGGCTTGCGCCCCTAGGCCATGGACTAGGTTGGCCTTATGGGTAATCCGGGCATGTCTATTGGTGGTCTCCCATCCAAGACTAGGCAGAATCCGCTTAGCCAGATAGCATCTGTTACCTTTAAGATATTCTAGATAGCACAAATGCCTTCCTTTAAACTTGTAAAAACAACACGGTTATGGCTTAGAAATGACAAAAAATAATGAGAAAATAAAATATCCCGAAGATGTCAGTTTCACAAAGCTGGCTTTCTTTCACTAAGGCTGACTTTGATTCCAAAAGGTAAATTGTGTGAGAGAGCCAGCATGGTGTAGTGATCTGAGTTCAAATCCCCCACCTGGCCATGGAAATCCACTGGATGATCTTAAGCAAGTCCCATTCTCTTGGCGTCAGAGGAAAGCAAAGGCAACCTCACCCAAACTAACCTTGCCAAGAAAACCCCATGATAAATTCACTCTATGGTTGGAAACGACTTGACAGCACACAACAACAAGACTGGGAGGCTGTGTGATTTTCCACAGAAGGCCTGGAAGGTCTCAATCTGTCATTGCACACTGCCATTTGCGGTGTCATCCCTCCGCTCCTTTGGCTGATCATTTCTCCTCCCCAAAAGACAAACAGCACCGTGTCATCCACTCATCCCCTTGAAGGAGTATGGGGCCGTCAACCAAACAGTTATTTTGACAGTTTGTAGGGGTCAAGTTCACTCGCCTCTTCCCAAATATTCAGCTAAATGCGACCGGGTAGATGGGAGAGAAAGGCCACTCGTAAATGTCTTTGAGAAAACAGCTTCCAAAAAAGCATTAGGAAGTGGAGGAAAGAGGGAGCAGGCGTGGGGGAAGCAGGGGGCGGGAGAGAGAAAATAAAAGGTTATTCACATTTTTCAAAGGTACCTCAGGGAGCATTTGCTGCAAATGTCTATTGGCGCTTTTTTTTATTAAAGTTGCCAAAAAAATTGTGTTAGCTAATGGATTCTTAATTCTGTCGGAGAATGGGCGCAGGAAAATTATGCTATTCATCTTGTATTGGTTCGAAATCACATCTGACATCTAATCGATCATGGTGCGCAACATTAACTCTTTGGATCGGGACCAACTTTCTCCCCCTCCATTGCTGAGTGTTCTCCACTTCTCTTTGTGCGTGTGCGAGAGAGCGTTTGTATGCTCGCGATTTAACTACTGCTGGTGTTTTGCACCCATCAATTTTTTTTAAAAAAAATTAAGGTATGTGCCATGTGCTCCGTGTGTGTGTGTTCGTTCCGCAGCATTATTTTCATTCCTCATTTGCTGACAGATTGTGAGGTTGTGTTATCACCACTTCTGTTCCCCCTCCCTGCACTCCACCCTTTAAAAAGCACATTTTAACTTCTCTTTCTGGCTCCCTCTCTGACCTTTACTTGACCTTGGATCTATTTAAGAAAGACAGTGAACGAGCCTATGGGACATAGTAGTTTACACTGGTTTGGGCTACTGGGAGGATAGGGTTCAAATTCCTGCTTCTCTTAAGAAAGACAGTGAATGAGCCTACTTGACATAGTAGTTATAGTGGTTTGAGCATTGGACTACTGGGAAAACTGTTCAAAAACCTCGACCATGGAAACCCAATGGTTGATCCTGGGGGAATCACACTCTCTCAGCCTCAAAGGAAGGCAAAGGCAAGCGCCTTCCGAGCAAATCTTGCCAAGAAAATCCCATGATAAGGTTGTCATATGTCAGAAAATGACTTAAGGATGCAAAACAACAACTAAAGCAATTGAGGATCATTCCATTCGATTCCTTACATCTGCATTTGTGGGATTCTTTTTTTCAAATTCTTGAAGCCCAGGACCATATTCTGGAATGAGGCAGGCCCGGATTATCCATAAGGCCAAACTAGGCCACGGCCTAGGGGCGCAGCCATGAGGGCTGCCAGATCCGGACCCCCCCCCATTTTTTTAAAAGGTCTATCTGTGGGTGCTTCTGCGCCTGCGCGCAGAGCGCCATAGGCCCCTAGGGCCTCTGACGCGGCTTCCCTCCGCCTCTTCCTCGCTCGTGCTGGCCCCTCTTTCCTTCACTCAAGGAAGGAGGGGCATCCAGCACGAGCAAGGAAGACGCGGAGGGAAGCCGTGTCAGAGGCCCTAGGGGCAGGGCTTTGTTTTGCCTCTTCCTTGCTCGCGCCAGGCGCCCCTCCTTCCTTGAGTGAAGGAAGGAGGGGCCGACGCGAGCGAGGAAGACACGGAGCAAAGCCCCGCCCCTAGGGCCTCTGACGTGGCTTCCCTCCGCCTCTTCCTCACTCGCGCCGACCCCTCCTTCCTTCATTCAAGGAACGAGGGGCGCCCGGCGCAAGCTAGGAAGACGCAGAGGGAAGCCCCGCCCCTAGGGCCTCTGACGCGCATGCTCAGCATCGGCCCGGGGGCGTGGCTTCCAATGTGTGGCCTAGGGCACCAAAAAGAGTTAATCTGGGCCTGAAATGAGGCACCATATATCTGTATTAATACTGGTTTTGATATAGGTATAGGGGGGCCCTAGTGGTGCAGCAGGCTAAACCCCTGGGCTGCTGAACTTTCTGACTGAAAAGTTAGCGGTTCGAATCAGGGAGCAGGGTGGGCTCTTGCTGTTAGACCCAACTTCTGCTAACCTAGCAGTTGGAAAACATGCACTGTCTTTCTTAAATAGATCCAAGGTCAAGTAAAGGTCAGAGATCAATAGGTACCACTTCTGCAGGAAGGTAACGGTGCACCATGCAGTTATGCTGGCCACATGACCTTGAAGGTCTTTACAGACAATGCTGGCTCTTTGGCTTAGAAATGGAGATGGACACCACCACCCAGAGTCAAACATGACTAGACTTAATGTCAGGGGAAACCTTTACCTTTACTATAGATATATAATTGGTTTGGATACCTTGCAGAAGGATGCACACTTCAAACCATCTTCTGTCTTCCCTTTATCAGGGAACTTTCCTCCCTGCAACTGTCAGTGCATGCTTCATATGGATACAGAGGGAAAAGTAATTTGACAATTTATCTAATTAGACTTCATTGTTGCAATTTTTCTAAAAAGTCTATTTTGCTGTATTGGGCTACTAAACATCTCAAAAGAAATAGATACAAAAGGCTGGGCGACAATCTTATAGTCTATTTTTTTAAAAATCGGCCTTCCCCTGTAGCACAGCAGTTCTCGTTTGTGCCTGGAGGGCAGGGAATAGGTCCTGGGGTTCCATTAGCATTAGGGCCTGCAGCAGCAGACCTGGATTCAGAGGATGAGCTAGATGACTGGGGTGAAGCACAGGGCCCTTCGGATGGGCCTCGTTCGCCTGCAGAGAGCTTGGCATGGGATGAGATGATGTTTGGACCTAGCATAGATTCCGATCACCAGGTGGAGATGGGAAGCAGCGAAGGGAGTTATGAACACCCAGGGGGGAGGAATTCCCAAGAGCTTGAAAGTGAAAACATGGACGGCCGAGTGGGAAAGTGCTAGGGAGGAAAGTTCTCAGGAAGATAGCGACACAGCTGCTGAGAGGCAAGGTCGATCTTTCGATAGGAGACGGGACATTGAGTCTACTAGGAGGGCTTGGTCTAGGGTCCTAGACCGGCCAAGGTCCGTCAGCAGGGATTGGAGACGAAGAAGCCTAGAGCGCCGAGGACCTCGGCCGAAGGATTAAGTACAGGATCCGTGGGAACGTATCCTTAGTTCTCCGGCCACGTCTTACCTGAACAGGCGTGAAGCGGAGTAGGACCACAAGCCGTGGTCATCAAGCCTTGCCTTGTTTTGCCTTGCCTTGTTTCCTGATTCGCATCGGTTTGCGAAGCCTTGCCCTGGTTCCTGATCCGCATTGGCTGCGGAGCTCTGCCAAGTCTTTTGCCTATTTTGCTACGTTATTTTGGACATTGTTACTTCAAGCCTTTTGGATACTCATTTCATATTGGACTATATTCTTTGGAACTGTTTTTATATTCAATAAAGTAGTTAGCCTTCAGTACGTCTCTGTGTGTGTGATTAAGGGGCCCGCCAAGTCCGTGCATTGTGACATCCCCATTGCATTATTCCTACAAATGTGTTGGGTTAGCAACACATTTAGAGACATTAGATCAGGGGAAATTCTTCTACATGATAGAAATTATTGCTGAATTGTGCTAAAATAACACTTTTGGGGAAAGTTGGCCGACGGCAAAGACTTGCTAGTGCCTCCCTGGATTTTTTTATCTTCTGCCCTCAAATTTCTATCATTGCAGTCACTTAAAATATCAGTTTAACATTTAGACATCCAAAAAAGGGGTCAGGCAAAGTGTGCCGTCCCGCCAGGGTCAAAAAAAGGGAGGCTTTAAAAGATGGACAAGCTCTATGGACCCTGGGGTTCGCATTCTAGCCCTCCCATGTACAGAAGACCTGGAGTAGCTTTAAGAATGAGTTCAGGACTCAAAATAGTGACCCAAAACCAAGATTTATTTGATTAACAACCAGTAAAAGCACTGGTGGCCCAAAAAAGCTTGAAGTAGGTTGCAAAAGTGTCCTTTGAACAAAGGGATTGCTTTCACTTGCCTTTAGCAGTGTCAAGGTGCCTCTCTTAAGTTCCAGGTTTTCCTGTAGCTCCTCAAATGGTCCTCTGGCGCACGAAGTCCTTTGGTCCCCAAGAAAAACAGTCTCTGTTGAAGGGCTGGCCCTTCCTATTGCTGAATTCCTTGGTTTGAGAGCATTGGATGGCTATACGTGAATGAGAGTGCTTTGTCTGAGCCTAGCTCCAGATTTCAGCCTGCTTCGTCCTTGTGCTCTTTGCTGGAAGTGAGGCCAGAGGGGATGTCCTGCCCTCAGGTGACCTCTGGAAGAGGTGGAGCCAAGGGCGGATAATGCCAGGTACAACTCCGCCCAGCACAGTCCACATGGCAGAACAAAAGGCCATGCAGGTAAAGGGCAAACAAATACAAATACAGATGCAAACAAGCCCCAGGGGGCGCAATACAAAGTGATCAGGGGAATGTGAACACAGCAAATATTAGGGTTTGAGGTAACAATTGTTTTCAGTGTCTCATTCACTGCAATGATATAAATTTGAAGGAAATTATTTATTGTGTGGAACAAATTCTTATTGGGGGCAATTCCCTCATCCCCTCACTCCACCCCAAATAGTACAGAATGATATGCAATTTGCTGTGTCATTTTAGAACAATGTCATTAAATACTGGCAGAGTAGGGCTCCTGGGATGTCCATACTAGTACCTCCAAAGGATAATAGAAAACCATTGTTTTTAAGCAGTTCACAAAATATATGCAAACAAATAATGGGTGGAAGAAGGAACGGGAAACGGTACTGCCGTTCATCCAAGGATACATCATTTTAGAAAAAATAATATTTGTTAGGGTTTGTTTAAATATAACAAGAAGATATCAATAAAAGGTCATAAAAATCACCCAGCCATTAGCTATTTTAGTGCCCAAGGCATAACATTGAAATGACATCCTCCAGGGCAGTTAAAAAAAAGGAAACCAAAAAGATGGCAATTTACTGGGAGATCCCTAATGTGCCATCTCACACTACCTATCAGGGCATCGGTGTTTCTGAAAAACATGGATTGATAAACACAAAGAGTAATGCTAAGTAGTTGGTTTTATTTTTAAAGTGCTGCTACATTCCTATTTTCTTCCTCTTCGTCCCTTTTTCCTTTTCATCAGATTAGCTGGAAAAAAGAAGGACCAGGAAAAATGCAACAACAACAACGGCTTAGCTGTACAGTCATCCTTCATAAAGCAAAGTGAAATGATGTACTATTATGGCATTATGATACAGTTATAATGCCGAAGCTAAGCTTGCCTGACTGAAGTTCCTGTTTGAATAGGAAAGTCGCCTATTCAAGTTAAGTTATTTATATTATTTTGAGGTCCTTGAATAAATACAAGATAAGAATGCACTGAAAAAAAGCAGAATGATCCTTTGCCCAAGGAAAGGACAACCAGAGATGGAGGAGCTGCTTTTTCCAATATCCTGCAGAGGCTGAGCTGGAAGGAGGCATTTTCCTTTTCTCTCATCTGTTTATTAGGAGCATTATTGCTATGGTTTTGAATGGGAAGGAAGTACAGTGCGCCGTCTACTTTTGCACAAGTTAGGGGTGCAGGTCCCTCATGAAAATGGAAAAATTACTAATTTTAATAAACACTTTTTTAACATGAGATAACACCTCACTAGGAATTTTTCAGGTCCTCCAGTATGATTCTATGGTCAACCTCTGCCAGAAATCAATCACAGTAACATGCTGCAGGACACAGAAAGAACATATCCATGAATAATCAAATCTGCAAAAGTTACATCTGCAAATGTAGATGGCAGACTGTACACTATGCCAGTGATTTTTAACCAGTGTGCCGCAGAACACTAGTGTGTCGTGAGAGATCATCAGGTGTGCCGTAGGAAATTATTTTGAACTTCATACAGTATATAAACTATAAGGCGCATCTGTCCCTTTAAGAAATGGAACCATAGCACTCTCACGTCACCTAAGAAATGACGCAAGAGTGCTATGGTCGCGCCATCTTGGATTCGCTCAGACGCGGGTAAGTAAACAAAGTTAGAGTTAGTGCTGCAGCTGTGCGTCAAGTGACAGTGGCAATTTGGGATCACAGCAAGACAAGTGAGTGACAGTGATAGAGAAGTTTTTGAGAAGGGAAAATGCAAATGCCGAACAGGGCTCTGGCCAAAATTATGACAAGGGGGAAGGCCCTAATATGAGTGGTGGACAAAAGAGTTGCTGGAAAGGTCATGACTTTAAAGGAACTCATTGAACTGAAACAAGATCGTGGTTTGAAGCTAAAATTTACTGATCTTCCTTTGGACAGTTTTTGGTTATCTGTTGCCAGGGAGTTCCCCATTCTGGCCAACAAAGCTATTTTGACATTGCTTCCGTTTTCAACCACATATCTGTGTGAGATGAGCTTCTCAAGCTTAACTGCGATAAAAACTAAAAACAGAGAGAGACTGACAGCTGTTGAGCAAGACCTTCATGTGTGTCTTTCTGCCATTCCTGCCAGGATATCTATGTTGTGTTCATCGAAACAGGCCCAGGTTTCACACTGAGTGTATAAATACATTAAAAAACATATTAACTATATGTATTACTGTGTTAGAGTGTCATTTTGTGTCATTTTGGTTGGTGGTGTGCCCCAGGATTTTATAAATGTAAAAAATGTGCCGCGGCTCAAAAAAGGTTGAAAAACACTGTGCTATGCAATGCCCATGTCAGACATAACTGCTCCACTTCATTCCAAAGGTAGAACCACAGAAGGTTTGCTGGCAAACGTTTGTCACCTCTCCCTTATTTCTGAAGTTAGAGGAGCATTAGATGAACACTTGCCATCTCTTCAAAGAGTGGGTTTAAAATGTCAGCAATGCTTCTTTGGTCTTTTGTGGTTTCTTTCTTTCCTTCCAAGAAATCTTTTTTTAAAAAAAAATGGAAACATAATTTGGAAACGTGTTCCACAAGCAATCAGCAAAAGGTATTGTGGCAAGGAAAGAAGTTGTTCTGTTCGTTTTACAAATCTTGAAACGCCTCTTCCCTCAGCATTTTACATAGCTCACTTAGGTGCACCTACACTGAAGAATGAATGCAGTTTGACACAATGCTATAGAATCCTGAGAGTTGTAGTTTTATAAGGCCTTTAGCTTTCCCTGCCAAAGGGTGCTGGTGACTCATTAAACTACACTCCATAGCATTGAGCTGTGGCAGTTAAAGTGGTATCAAATTCCATTAATTCTATAGTGCAGTCTTTCTCAACCAGTGTGCTGTGGCACACTAGTGTGCCGTGACGGACCTCCTGCTGTGCCGCGAAAAAAAGCTCTCTGCCCCCCTTCCTCCCCCCCTCCTGCCGAACTCCTGCTGCTTGGGGGAGGGGGAGGAAGGGCCGGGCAGTGGCGAAGAAAAAGAAGGGACCGGGGTGCCGCCTCCTTCGGCCGTTTCCCCAGCCAGCCTCCAATCCGCCATGACTCCCACCATGACTCTCGCCCCTCGCTCACTGAAGCCGCTTGGAGGAGGAGCCCCGCCCACTGAAGCCCGTCCACCACTCATGCTCCTCCTCTGTAGGATAGCTGAAGCTGGGGGGAGGGGGCGGGGCATGGCGCAGCCTGTAGGAGAGCTGAAGCTGGGGGGAGGGGCGGGGCATGGCACGGCCTGGCTCTGCCCCCTCCCCCGGCTTCGGCACTCCCAGCAGCTGCTCCAGCCTTGAGGGGACAGTGCCAAGCCAGCATTGTGCTGGCTCTGGCACCGCTGGCTTGGCACTGCCCCCTCAAGGCTGGAGCAGCTGCTGGGAGAGGTGAAGCCGGGGTAGGGGGTGGGGCATGGTGCAGCCTGGCTCCGCCCCTCCCAGCTTCGGCACTCCCAGCAGCTGCTCCCAGCAGGCCACCAACCCCAGCCATTCTTTACTGTGTTAGAGTGTCATTTTGTGTCATTTTGGTTGGTGGTGTGCCCCCGGATTTTTTTAATGTTAAAAGTGTGCCGCGGCTCAAAAAAGGTTGGGAAACACTGCTATAGTGTAACATAGTGAAAGTAATAGGCATTGATGGCTAGTGGCTACTCAAGGTAGTGCTTTAAAGGTTAGTGCTCTCACAGTTTTTCTGAATGCTGGCCTGCCTCCTTATGTGCAACTTTGATGTTTGTAACAACGGATGTTCTGAAAATGCAATTAAATGGCCTGTATTCTTATCCCAAAAGGAAACTGACCTGTAAGGTGTCGCTTAGAGCTACTGCGATGTAGTAATTTGCCATTGGACTATGCCTCTAGAGCAGTGTTTTTCAACCTTTTTTGAGCAGCGGCACATTTTTTACATTTACAAAATCCTGGGTCACACCACCAACCAAAATGGCACAAAGTGACACTCTAACACAGTAATACATATAGTTAATATGTTTTTAAATGTATTTATACACTCAGTGTGAAAACTGGGCCGGTTTCGATGAACACAACATAGATATCCTGGCAGGAATGGCAGAAAGACACACATGAAGGTCTTGCTCAACAGCTGGGAGTTATAGTTCACCCGCAATCAAAGAGCATTCTGAACTCCACCAATGATGGAATGGAATCAAACCTCCCACACAGAACTACCATAACCAAGAGAAAATGCTATAAGAGTTTGGTGGGCATTGACCTTGAGTTTTGGAGTTGTAGTTCACCTATATCCAGAGAACACTGTGGAGGGAGGGAGGAAGACGTGGGGTGAGTCTGTGCAGTAGCGCCCCCGCACGGGGTCACGTCTTCTTCCTCCCCCCTCCCGCAGAAGCGGCAGCATGAGCAAAGCGAGGCAAAGCAAGCAGAGCGAGGCTGGGAAGAAGGGAGCCCAAGTGGAGAAGAAAACATGTTAGGCAGGAGGGGGGAAGAAAGGGTATTGGAGGTTCCAATTTCCCACAGCACATCTGATGATCGCTCACGGCACAGTAGTGTGCCACGGCACACTGGTTGGGAAACACTGTCCTAGGGAACTATGAAAGGTTTTTTTTTTTTCGTGTCAGGAGAAACTTGAGAAAATGCAAGTTGCTTCTGGTGTGAGAGAATTGGCTGTCTGCAAGGACGTTACCCAGGGGACACCTGGATGCTTTACCATCCTGTGCGAGGCTTCTCTCATGTCCTGGATGGGAAGCATCCCTGGTTGGGAAACACTGTTCTAGAGAACAGGGTTCAAATCCCTATTCTGCCATGAAAATCCACTGGGTCATCTTAGATAAATCACCAACTTCGACAATCCTGTGACAGATTCACCATAAGTCCAAAACAACTTGAAGACACACAACAATAACAAATAGTGCCCATCCTGAGACACCCAGCTCTTCAACAAAGTAGTGTGTATATGATAATATCTGGAAGTGGCACCAATGCATGGCTTGAGCGGGTGTGTTGATAAGAGGCATGTTCTCTCTGACTCTAAAGGGACTCAATCTGCTATGATCGGTATGCACACACCGCTTTTGAACTGTAAACAAGAATTGTTGGTCGTGGTGGAAAGAGGAAGGCATATCCGTCCCCAAATATTAATCCTACGTACCCTCCGCACCAGATGCTTCTCGGAATTATTAACTTTGAAATATTAAATGCAGGATTCTATCTGCCTCACACTCACACAGGGGAAGAGAAATCTGGTCTCCCCTTGCCAATCTTCTCCCCTCCCATCTTTGCAAGATGTCTCTGGCTGAGGGTATGTGTGTGAGCCTGAGGTAGGAAAATAAATAAATAAGAGGGAGGCCGTATGTTGCCCGCCGATCTGAACTCTGAGGTGCCTAAAGGCAAATGTTAATGCAACAGCAACTCTGAGAAGAAGAAATCTAAATGACTGAAGAGGGGCAGCTAGAAGAACCATATGCCAGGAAGACTCCGAATACAGTAGGTGGAAGGGGGAGGCTGGCTTCCATCAGCCACACTGTCCCTTTTAGCTTCATCACCATGGCTCTCCTGTCTTCAAGAGAGACTTACCCTTGTCATATAGTGAGGTTTGGTGACCTCTAAGATCAATCTGTCCCTCTCTTTGGGGGAGGATTGAATCATCAGCAGGCAAAGGATGAGAGGTATGATGTTTTCAGAGGAGAAATCTTGTTTTTATTAGAGAAAATAAGGAGAATCCATCTGGCAACTGGAATGCAGCTAGAAAAGCAGAGTTCTTATGGAAAGCTATGCTGGCCTGACTGAATTTACTGCTTGAAAAGGAAAGCGTCCCAGGAACTCCAAGTATACGCTATTTTGAGGTCAAGAGGCACCAGATCTTGTCTGATCTTGGAAGCTAAACCCTAGTTAGCACTTTGAATGGAAATAGCCAATGAATAAATACCAATTGGTATAGGCTATATTTCGGAGGATGAAACTAGCAAAACCGTCTCTGAGTATTTCTTGACTGAGAAAATCCTGTGAAATTCAACGGGCAGCTGGAGGGCACAAACACATACATGGTTAATATGTGTGATGTATAGACAACGTTTTGAGATAAATGATCTGTTTGAAGGGGATGAGATTATTGCTGGGTGTTTGAATGAAATATTTTAAAAGAAGGTTTGCATGAGAGTTAGAGAGAATATGAAGGATGAATCTATCAAAATTAGGAGTTATTTAATCGATGGAAAGACAGGGATTTAGTTAGATTCATGACCTTTAGTTCCATCTCTTACCATAGGATTCCCCACACTCGGAGAACTTGGGGATTCAGAACCAGGTCCTGATAACTGAGCAACCTAATAGTTAAGTACAAGGTATATTCACCTTAATATAACCATGGTATGTTTAGCAGCAGTATCATGGGAGTGGCTTGCTGTGTAGCATCCCCACCTCTCAACCTCAACTTGGAAAACACTGCAAGACCCTCCGGCTAGAGATTTTTGGAATAGGGTGCTCATCTGATTCTGTTGCCCAAGGGCAGGATGGGATGGCCTCCTAATGATGATGATAATTTTATTTTTTTTCCACCTCTCCCACAGCTTGAGGCAGGTCACAGCACAGTCAAAGCACGTGATGATGGACTATAACTACCATTATTGCTCATCCCCTAGCTGAGCTGCCTCTTCCTCCTCGCCCTCGCCATCGCGCCTGAGGTCACCCAGCCCCGCAGGTTGGTTGCGGGAGAGGCGTGCCATTGGCCGCCGAAAAGGGGCGGGCACTGCGCAGAACGCCGGGGTGTCCTTCCCACCCCCACCCCCCTTCGGTGGCCCCCGCCCCCTCTCGGATGTGGGGGAAGGGGGAAGGAATGAAAGAAAGGTAGGGAAGGAAGGAAGGAAGGAAGAAGAGAAAGGGGGGATTGGTCCATGATTTGGTGCCCTCGTAGGCCTGCGCTCATAGGCCATGGCCTTGTTGGCCTTCTGGGTAATCCGGGCCTGGTGGACTCAGATAACTCAGTTCAAAGCAGATATAGAGGGATTTTCTGCCGTAATATTATGGGTTATATGGCTGTGTGGCAGGACCCCAGGATTATGAAAGTAGTAGTTCGGCTGGAGGATGCCAGCTTTCCTACCTAATCTAAAGTTCATAGGTGAAAAGTTAGTCCCCTTCCTTTATGCCCATATGGTTATGCAAATGATTATGTGTGAGTATGTGCCTTCAACTCACCTGTCTATTTATAGAAATTCCACTAATTCCATGGGATTCCATAGGCTATTGCCTTCATTTGAAGTATATTCTACAGCACCTGATATTTTGGGTGGCCTCCCATCCAAGTACTAACCAGGGGTGATCCTGCTTAGTTTGCAAGATGAGGGGATATGGTGCTTTTAGAGTAGACTTACTTTCAAATGTGGAAGCAGTCTTGCTATGGAGATTGGTGGTGGCTTCTCCTCATTTTATTTAATAGATAAGTGGTGCCTTGTAACTGTGTATTGTAATCCTCTCTAAGGTTATTTAATTGGCTGAGCAGCGATTCAGTCCCTGGTCTCTCAATGCCGCAGTCCAACATTCAAACTGGTATGCCACACTGACTATCACAGAGTGCATTACAGGAATCCAAACGAGATGTAACTATGGGCCCTTCCAAACAAACCCTATAATATTTTGGAACAGTTAAAAATGTCCAAGTAGTGTTGACAAGGGCTTTGAACAACATCTCAAGTGAAGACTTCCTCCACTGCCATGAAGAGTGGCAGCAAGCTGGAATCCCTGGATTCAATCCCAAGTAACCTATTTTGAAGGGGATAAACTGTTAATTGCATGTATGTACAATAAAAACAAATTTAAATCATTCTTATTGCTTTTGGAACAGACCATGTATGCCATAGGGCCCTTCCAGACAGGCCCTATATCCCAGGATCTGATCCCAGGTCTTCTGTTTATCCCAGATTAGTTGGCAGTGGGGACTCATATCATTTAGTTTAAAGCAAAAAAACCCAAACAAACGTGGGATTAGATCAGGGGTGCGCAAACTACAGCCCGCGGGCCATATCCGGCCCGGCAGCCACTTCTGTGTGGTGCGAAGAGAAGGGCGTCGGGGGCAGGGTCAAGAAGAAGGAGTGCCACTGCCGCCATCCCATCACAGCGGCTTTGGAGTGCCCCAGGCACTTCGCCTCTTCCTCATGCCTCCGGCATGGAGAGACTCCAGATGGCCAGCGTGGGAGGGTCAGTGCCGGCGGCGTGGCGGGGAGGAGCCTTTGGACTACGGTTCTCAGAATGCCTCAGCCAGCTCATCCGGGGCTACAGGAAGTCATCCAAAGGCTTCTCCCCGCCATGCTGTCGGCACTGCTTCCGTAGCCTCGCCACGCCGGAGGCAGGAGGAGGAGGAGGCGGAGAGCCCAGAGCTGGTGCTGCCTCCAACCTGGGGCCCTCTCTCACTCCACTGACGCACGACCTTCCGTGCAAGAGGGCCAAAGCCCAGGATCGCCACCACGGAGCCGCCAGAGAAGGCAGGAAGTAACCCCCGCTGCCCTGGTCCAGCCCGCGGGGATTCCTTTCTGCCTTCTCTGGCGGCTCCATGGCAATACGGCCTGCCGCTCCTCCTCCCTGTGCCCTCCCTCTGCCCTCCTCCTCCTCCCTCCTCCCTTCTTTCTAAGGTAGGTAGTTGGATTTTCTTTTAGTTATTATTATTTTATAATAATTTTATAATAATATTATTATAATATAATAAATAATATAATATTATATTATATTATAATTTCAATATATTATAATGTCTATATATATACTATAATATAATTATGATATTAATACTAATAATACATGAATATTTCTTGATATATTAATATGTTAATATTAATGATGTATAATATATAGTAAATAAATAAATTATGTAGATTAGAATGTAGCTCCGTCTTTAGGTGTGGACCTCCATAATATTTTTTGACTCTCATGTGGCTCCTTGGAAAAAATAATTGCCCACCCCTGGATTAGATCCTTCTGTGCTGAATAAACCCATTCTCATTACTTTTGAAACAATACTTCCATATATACTACTCTGGCCAGATCCATAAGCACTGCAGTTCTGGGGAGGCCCTCCTCTCGTTCCCACATTCATCACAACTACGACTTGTGGGGATGAGGGAGAGGGCCTTCTCTGCTGTGGCCCCTCGACTCTGGAACTCGCTGCCTAGTGAGATTAGGCAAGCCTCTACTCTGCCAGCTTCTAAGAAAGACCTAAAAACCTGGCTCTTCTGATGTGCCTTTGGCAAGTGAATATATATTCCATTTTAGTCCGTCCCAATTACCGCTCCATCCTCATGATGCACTTTCCCTCTGCCCTTAATGAAGGTTTCATCCCACTGTTCAGACCTTTGAGTTCCTCCCTCAGAAACACATTCTACCTATCTCATCCAGGGCTTTATCAATTCTATCAATTTTACTTCTAGTACATTTGGCCTGCCCACTGTGTCCCATTTCTCTATCATGTCATTTTGGAACTGTTTATTTTATTATGTTATGTATTTATTTTGATTGTACATTTGCTTTTTGTATTTTATTTTGCTGTACTTGTATTTTGTTGTAGTTTTGGGCTTGGCCTCATGTTAGCCACCCCAAGTCCTCTTTGGAGAGATGGTGGGGGGATAAAAAAATAAATATTATTATTATTATTATTATTATTCAGATGCAACTCTGACTACAGTTCTATTGTTGTGATTGAGCCTGTGGCTCTGCCTGTGAGTAGGGCTGGGGAGGATGCTGAATCTACAGTGTCTGAGTGTAGTATGGAACTTGGTGGAGCTAAGAGTAACCTAAACGCTGGAGCAGGCAGAAAGAGGGCTGCAAGTTATTCCAGAAGGGAAAGTTTGGCACAAATGAAGAGAGTACGGCAAATACTTATGGCTCCTACTGACTCTAAGTTCTTTGAGGGTTTTCCCAGGGATGGGGAAAGATCGTCAGAAGACAGTGATACTGAATTAGACTGGACGCAAGTAAAGGAAATTCAGGATGTGTGTGATGCAGACACCAGTAGTGATACTTTTCTGGGGTTTGATAGTGATAATGAGTGGCCCTCTGAACCTCAGGGAATGATTGGGATACGCTAAGTTTTGAAAGACGCTGAGGATCTTGGAGGGACTCACAAAAGATTTCAGCTGCAGAAAGGGAAGCAGCTGCATCGCCTAATCAGGGGGAGTTGTCCTCTTCGGGCGAGTCTGATCTCTAAGTCTATTTAATGTGGGTTTTTGGGGAGTGTTTCTTCCGGCGAGCAAGGAGTTGTTCTTGGTATCCTGTGTTGTATCCTGTTTGGTATCCTGATATCTTGCATCATGTTCCTGATCCAGTTTACTCCTACAGTCGTGTGTTCCTTGTGGCGGGGTTTGAACTCCGCTGGACTTTCTCTCCTGTGGACCTTGGATTGTCTCCTCGTTTCTCCATCTTTCTCCTGCCCACGACTCCGGACCGGTTATTGACTATACTTTTGGCTCAACCCTCTGAGGACGTCGCAGATGACGTCTTTCGTTTGCTTCTGATCTTTCCTTCAGCGATTTTTGGGCTTCTCTATGGGGTTTTTGTGGGTTTTGCTGGTTAGGCTAGTTTTTGTTAGTCCCATTTCCATTTATTGTATAATAAACTCTTTGTTATTCCTTTTTACTCTTGGGTTTGGCTTTAATTGGCATTTGCATCACGACATCTATACTGGAGCATCTTTTGAACATATTTGGATCACACAGCTGGCCAAGGCACCAGGATGGTTGTGGTTCCCTGGGCACGCAACCGATTATCTGCATGGGTTCATTCATTCATTGCTCAGGTGTAAGTACTCCAGGCCACTCACTGAATTTCACTAGATATCTGCAGGGTGTGGGTAGGTGGCGTCTCTCGTGTCACCCTCAACTGCACCTTTTTGCTTTTGTAACTGGGAGATATAAAAATAAAGACGCTTCTCTGCTAATTATAAGCAAACACCTGCTTTTTGTTTACATCAAAAGCCATAGACATTCAAAAACAGTGTGTCCCAGAAACTCAAATGCAACGTCTTTCTGATTGACTGCCTTTCAGGGGTGGAGGCCATTCTTAGGAGTGAACGAAGTCCCCAAGTATAGGATACAGGTAGCAAAAATGGCACCAGGCACTGATATGGGCATCTTGGTTATGTTCAATTGTTTTGAGGATGGAAGGCATGCAGGAAGTGCTGTGAAATACCCCCAGAAAGTGCGGAGCAGATAGGATGTAGGGATGCAGATACCCGACTATTTCAGTCCTCCTTGTAAGGATCAATAACACTATGTAATAAAATTTGAAAAAATATGTTCCTGGTCTGAAAGTGTTATTTCCTGTTAAAATATAGGTATTAGGCATGGTTAGGTACTGTCAGAATATTCGTAATTTGGAAAAATTTCCTTTTTGAAGCAATTAAACAATTTTTTTAAGAAAACCCAAAGTCCCTTTGCCCTTCTGAAGCTTCTCTCGCCATTTTTCTTATGACTCTTGAAGTGGGTCGGAAGTCAGTCAGCGCTTGGAGGCAAGCAGCTTACATGCTGGGATGCTTGCCTCCCAGCCAATGAGGGGAGAAGTTTTGGGGAGGGGAATGGAGGGGTTTCAGCATGGGAGCCATTGCATTATATTGCATTATATAAAGGGCAGGACATGGCTCAGATTCATTGTGAGCCCGGGAAGGGAAGGGAGAAGGCAAAGGGAGGTTGAAGGGAGATTGGAAGAAGCGATTCAGAAATTTCAATGTTTCATCTTTTATTCACTTATGATATAATTCAATAAAAAGCTAATCAGAAAAAAAGAATTTTCTGAAATTTCTGTATTTTTTTCTGAAAAATTTCAGAATTCAATTCTAAATCGAACCAACAGTGCCCCCTTCATCCGAAACGAGTTTTGAACCATTTTTTTGATCAACCAAGCCTAATAGGCACACCCCACTTAATGAAGGGATTACTTTTTAATTCACTAGTCTCCTTTTTTTCTAATAATACCCATTCTGATGGCCAAACTTATGAATCTATACCTTTTTAACTTACTGAGGTGGTGAGGAAAGCCAATTGCCTCTCTCCCTTTTCCCCTGTTTTTCTGTTCACGGGTTTTCATTTCCAATCTGGGGAGCAGGGTGAGCTCCCATCTGTCAGCTCCAGCTTCTCATGTGGACCATGAGAGAAGCCTCCCACAAGGTGGTAAAACATTTGGGCATCCCCTAAGCCAGTGTTTTTCAACCTTTTTTGAACCACAGCACACTTTTTACATTTACAAAATCCTGGGGCACACCACCAACCAAAATGACACAAAATGACACTCTAACACAGTAATACATGTAGTTAATATGTTTTTTAATGTATTTATTTCACTCAGTGTGAAACCTGGGCCTGTTTCGATGAACACAACATACATATGACTTCCTCTCACATACTTATACATGGCTATCATGTCTTCTCTCAGCCTTCTCTTCTTCAGGCTAAACATGCCCATCTCTTCAAGCCGCTCCTCATAGGGCTTGTTCTCCAGACCCCTGTGAAATTTCACCCTGAGTGAAACTTGCTTCCAGATGACTATGGATGTCATGAAGCTGTTATAAACAGTTCCTTGGGGGGGGCTCTCGAAAAATCCAGTAAAATAGTAAAAAAAATAAACATTTCCAAGCGGAGAGGCTCAATTTGTTTCTTGGAAACCTGTGAATGCTTCAGCCTCCCGATGCTCCCAGGTTCGCTCACTGCCCAATTCACCGACGTGGAGCTTCTGGCATTCGGCGGAGCCCTTCCTTTGCCTCGGGGAGGATCTTTGGGGAGGGAAGGAGAGAGAAAGAGCTGCTAGGGGGGGAAGAGTGGCAATTTCCCACAGCACACCTGCTGATCGCTCACGGCACACTAGTATGCCACGGCACACTAGCTGGGAAACACTGCCCTAGGCAACATCCTTGCAGATGGCCAATTCTCTCACACCAGAAATGACTTGCAATTTCTCAAGTCGCTCCTGACATGAAAAAAATTTGGCAGATTTTGGAAATTCATTTATTATCCCCTTCACCTATTTCTAATTAGAGCAATGGGCCTTTAGACAACAGAGGTTTTCATCATAACAGTATCCTATACATGCTGTCTCTAGAACTCCTCCCATTTGCTCAGCCATCGTTTGAAGACCTTCCAGGTATGTTTTCAAGGATAGCAAAACACTTTCATCTCTCTCAATTCCTCCACGCTCAAAAATGGTGAGCTCCAGCTCTACTGAGCTACTCCTCTTCTGGAAACATTCCTGTAATTGGAAAGGGGTCAGGCACTGCTTGGACAGATGTTGGAATGTACCTTTAAATATTTTCAGCAAAGTTTTTAGCTGCGAAACTTGCCTACTGCCAGTTTGCCTTACTTTGCTAAAACTAGCCTCAGAGAGAGCCAAGAGATTCAGCACTTCCGCTTGTGAACTCCCTTGCTGAAACAGCTTCATCGGTTCCTGGTTTGTTTCCAGGCATAATTCAAAGTGCTGGTCAAGTCCAAACAAAGTCCAACACGGCTTGAGTTCAGACTTCTAAAAGATCACCATCTCCGTATACAGACCAGCCAGCGTTTGAAGATATTCCAGGAAGGGCTTTCTCTTGATCCCATTATGGTCGCAAAGCCATTTGGTGAAGACACAGGAGGAAACTTTCTTGGGGGCTGCTTCAAGACAGTGGGATTCCCTCCTACAGGAAGCTGGGGTGGCCTCCTCTCATGCCTCTTTTCACCAGCCCATTGTGGATACACTGTACAATTATAGCAGTTTGACACCACTTTAACTGCCATGGCTCAATGCTATAGAATTCTGGAATTTGGTGAATCCCCACCACAGTTTAACAGCAAAATCTAAAGAGTTTATTATTTTCTTTCTTTCCTTCCTTCCTTCTTTCCTTGTAGTCTATGGGTACATTGACACTAAGGAATTAATGCAGTTTGACACCACTTTAGTTGCCTTGGCTGAAATGAAATTATGGGAGTTGTAGTTTTACATGGTCTTTATCTATTTATTAATTATTTTATTTAAAACTTTTATACCCCGGCCTTCTCACCTCCAAAGAGGGACTCAGACCAGCAAACAGCAAGTATTCAATGCTAACATTTAAAATCTAAAACATCATAAATTTACAATAAAATTATCAAATACAAATACAATAAATACATTTTAAAAGCCTTTCACCAAAGTAAAATCAGGTCTAACTCAATCCGTATATTTGGTCCGTATCTAGTGGTTAGTGGCTTTAGTCAATTCGTGATCTCCTCCTTCATTCTGCGAAGGCCTCATTGCACAGTCACGTTTTCACCCGCTTCCTAAAAGTCAGGAGGAAGGGGGCGGATCTGATTTCATTTGAAAGGGAATTCCACAGACTGGGGGCCACCACAGAAAAGGCCCTGTCCTCGTCCCCATCAGAAGCGCCTGTGAAGGTGGTGGGACCGAGAGCAGGGCCTCTCCAGATGATCTGAACACTCTTGACGGTTCATAGGGAAGAATACGTTCGGACAGGTAAACAGGGCCGGAACCATACAGGGTTTTGTAGGTCAACACCAGCACTTTGAATTGTGCTCGGAAGCTAATTGGCAGCCAGTGGAGCTGGCGCAACAGGGGAGTTGTGCGCTCCCTGTACCCCGCTCCCATTAATAATCTGGCTGCTGAGCGCTGGACTAATTGCAGCTTCCGGGCAGTCTTCATAGGCAACCCCACATAGAGAGCATTGCAATAATCTATATGGGATGTAATGGGCTTGGCCGACTTACCGGCTGAGCTGGTGGCAGGGCAGCATTGCCCTTGTACCATCTTGTCTTTGTAAGGGGCTTCTTCTCCCCAGAAGCCCCTGGGGTGGCGGGAGGGCTTCCCGCCACCAACGCCGGCCAGCCAATGAGGGGGCTGGCCCTGCCCTGCCCCCTCCTTGCTTCCGGCCGGCCTTTACTTCCACCCGGGCAGCTTACTTAAGGCTGCCCGGGGATTCTGGGCACACGTGCAGCCAGTCCTTCTTTCCTCCCACCCTCCCTACTGTTAGCATTGTGTGCTGGTGTCTTTTGTTTAACTGCACCTCATTGTTGCTCTGTTTTGGTTATGCATTTTTTCATGTTATTTGTCGCAACTCAGTGTTTGGCGTGTGGCATGGCCCCTGGATCAGGCTGGCTTATTGCCCCCCTTGGTTGTTAGGGGGATAACGCCCAGGCCCCCTGGGGTGCTGAGTTTCCGTGGACAGGCATTGGGCTACTTGCACCCCAGGCTTGCAAATGCCTTTGGACATTCGTGGGGGCTGTTCGACCCTGATCCGGGACCCATGCGTGGCCGCCAACCCTTTATGTTCCTGTTTTCAATAAATGAGTTGTGGCCATTTCATCCAACCACTTGTATCTGCGTATTGTTATTGGCGCAAGGTGTGTCAACCTTGCACACGCAACCGGAGCGTGGACCACCGCGGCCAAGTCCAACTTCCCAAGGTACGGGCACAGCTGGCGCACAAACATAAGTTTTGCAAAAGCTCCCTTGGTCACAGGGGCAGTCTAAGGTAATTTTAAATGGTAAGCAAACATTATTTTGGCGCCCCCCCAAAAAACCCATTATTCCCCCCCCCTCCCCATGTAAACATTCAGTAACGGTGATTGCATTCTCCAGGAAACAGCCATGGCATATGTTCCATGTATGCATGTGTATGGGAGCCACACAAATGACAAATAATATTTACCTGCAAGAAATCGCCTCCAATTTAAACCAAGCTTTTGTCAGACATTTAAAGCAGGATAAACTAGCAATGATGATGCTTTTCAAGTGTAGCCAGATCTCGATCTCTCTGTCTTTCTTCACGCTAGAAAATCTTTGAAAAGCAGGTTGTACCAGGATGAAGTGAGTGTCAGTCAAAAGTGAGAGGAGAGGCCTTCGAAGGCTCCTCTCGCGCTTCCTGGTTCCTGCTGCCAGCTCCTCCCATGGGGCATTGCAGAGGGTGGGGGAGCGCTCTCGCTTGCCCTCTGCAACGCCCCGTGGGAGGGGCCGGCAGCGGGAACCAGGAAGCGCAAGAGGAGGGGCCTTCGAAGGCTCCTCTCGCGCTTCCTGGTTCCTGCTGCCAGCTCCTCCCCTGGGGCAGTGCAGCGGGTGGGGGAGCACCTCCTTGCCCTCTGCAACGCCCCATGGGAGGGGCCGGCAGCGGGAACCAGACAGTGCGAGAGGAGGGGCCTTCAAAGGCTCCTCTCGCGCTTCCTGGTTCCCGCTGCCAGCTCCTCCCATGGGGCATTGCAGAGGGTGGGGGAGCACTCTCGCTTGCCCTCTGCAACGCCCCGTGGGAGGGGCTGGCAGCGGGAACCAGGAAACGCGAGAGGAGGGCCTTCAAAGGCTCCTCTCGCTTCCTGGTTCCCGCTGCCAGCTCCTCCCATGGGGCATTGCAGAGGGTGGGGAGCACCCTCCCTTGCCCTCTGCAACGCCCCATGGGAGGGGCCGGCAGCGGGAACCAGACAGTACGAGAGGAGGGGCCTTCGAAGGCTCCTCTCGCGCTTCCTGGTTCCCGCTGCCAGCCGTGGGAGGGCTGCCGTGGGAGGGCTGCCGTGGGAGGGCTGGCAGCGGGAACCAGGAAGCGCGAGAGGAGGGCCTTCAAAGGCTCCTCTCGCTTCCTGGTTCCCGCTGCCAGCTCCTCCCATGGGCCATTGCAGAGGGTGGGGGAGCACTCTCGCTTGCCCTCTGCAACGCCCCGTGGGAGGGGCCGGCAGCGGGAACCAGGAAGCACGAAGAGGAGCATTCGAAGGCTCCTCCTCACTCTGCAATGCCCTGCAGGAGTGGCGGCGAGCGGGAGCGGTGGCACCTGACGGGCGGGAATTTGCCTCCCTTCCAACATGGCACCCTACGCGGCGGCGTAGTTGGCGTCCATGGTGGGACCACCCCTGCCTGGCCACCATTGAGACCTGGGGTTCCAAGCTCAGCTATGAGTCCAGGATCACTCCCAGACTGTGAACCTGCGCCTTCAGGGAAGTGTAACCCCGTCAAGCACAGGCTGTAACCCTATGCCCTGTTCGGCCTTACGACTGACCACGAGTACCTCTGTCTTGTCTGGATTTAGTTTCAGTTTAGCCTTCTCTGCCAAAGAGTAGTAGTGCTTCACCAGGTGAAACTTCCACGATTCCATAGCATTGTGCACTAGCAGTTAAAAGGGTGTCCATGCATTAATTCAACAGCGTAGATACACTCCCTAGCTCCTAGAATGCATTGAAAGATAAGGGGAAGGAAGTTACCAAGGGAATGCGAATGCAGCAAATGTAATCGTTCTAGGTGTGGATTGTTTTCAACATCTCACTCTCTGCAACACTGGAAATTTGGAAACTCAAGGAAAATTTAATGGGGAAGGCAGACTTCAAACTTGCAAGATGTACTCTGTATGTGTTCCAGAACGCTGAGTTCTATTAGCTTGAACCTGTTGTAAAAGGCACGTACCTGGAATCAAAGATTTCTCTCTCCAAATATCTATTTTGAGTACCAGAACTGAACATAGTGTGCAGTGCTAGTTATTTGCAAGCCCTCCTCTTTTCAGAGTGTAATATAAAGTCATGGAAAGTCTGACTGTGATACCCAATATGCCCAAATTTGAATACTGGTTGGGTTGGGGGTAGGGGAATTGATTTTGTCATTTGGGAGTTGTAGTTCCTGGTATTTATAGTTAACCTACAATCAAAGAGCATTTGGAATTCCACCAATGATGGAACTGAACCAAACCTGGCACACAGAACTCCCATGACCAACAGAAATTAGTGGAAGGGGTTGGTGGGCATTGACCTTGAGTTTTGGAGTTGTAGTTCACCAACATCCAGAGAGCACAGTAGACTCAAAAAATGATGGATCTGGACCAAACTTGGCACAAATGCCCAATATGCCAAAATGTGAACACTGGTGGAGTTTGGACCTTGGCATTTGGGAGTTTTTTTGTTTTTTTTAAATTGTCTTTATTGATTTTAAAAAGAACATAAAGTTTAACCAAAACAACATATGACAACTCTACATCACTGTAGACATATCTAAACATAACACTCTAACTGACTGACGAACAGAAGACAAATCACATGGGTACTTCCTGCCCACATCTCTGCCACTCTGTAACACTCTATATTGTGTTACCTATTTAGATCTCATTTTCGATCAAATAATTAACCGGTGTCTAATTAACTTAAACATCAACATAGTTTTAGTGAAATATATATATTTAAGCCATAGGAAATAATAAAAAGAAAAAGGAAGGTTGTTCACAAGGTATCATTTGGGAGTTGTAGTTGCTGGGATTTATAGTTCACCTACAATCAAAGAGCATTCTGAACCCCACCAATGATAGAATTGGGCCAAAGTTCCCACACAGAATCCCCATGAGCAACAGAAAATACTGTGTTTTCTGGTGGTCTTTGGCGACCCCTTTGACACCACCTCATGACCCCCCCCCCACACACACACAGGGCTGTACCGAAGATTATGATTTTGGGGGGGGTGCTGAGTTTGATTCAGGGGGGGCTGAGTCTGGGTGAGAGAGGGTCTACCCTAGCAAACCTTTTATATTGTTATCCCAAAACCCCCATGTATATGGCATATATTTGAAGGCGAGCCCCAGAGAGAGCCCATCTGTATCTTAATTGTGTGTGACCTGCACAGGGAGTTCCAACGTTCCTGCACATGTGGTCTGGCATCTTTAAAGACAAAAGGCTGGGACTTAGCATCCAAAGACCTCCAGCCATTTCTATCCCTCTATTTTCATGCCTCACTTGACCTGAAACTTTGTAGCGCAGCTTAGATTAAGAACACTCCACATCGCAACATTTTTCCTTTCCACAAAGATACAAAGTGTCCCATTTTTGCTCCATTACAATTCCATATTTTTCTCCGATTTATTCTAAAACTTTCTGCTATCTCGGTTTTCTTCCTCTGAACCCCTTTGCCTCTATGCAACTCTTTAAACTTTAAAGAATATTTCTTCCACGGACCAGCTGATTGCTAAACCTGCCGGTTTTTGAAAAGCTTTTGTTCCAGCCATCAACGAGCAGCCTTAAACGGACACCTGAAGCCATGGGCCCTTTGTGCACAAGGGCTGCATGCAGACGGGCCTGCATAGGGCTGCCCAGAGGATGTTGGGAGACATAGTTTTCCAAGGACTTCCGTGTATTTGGACTCTCCTCAGGCTATCAGCAAAAAGGATTCTTTCTTATAAGTTTTAAAAGGACACTGATGGACTTTCTTTTATATGGACTCTTCTATTATGGACTTCCCCAAAGCATATGAATTTGATGCTTTTCAAGATGATATGGACTTTCTTTCCACCCCTTGCATATGAAGTAATTATGAGATATTGGTGATATTCCCCTGAAACCCCCCAATGTAATTTTCCTGTATGTTTTTCCTCTCCCACATGTCTTTTTAAGATATGAGGAAATGCTACATGTTTGTGAAATACCCAGCTATTGTTTTGAGATCAGGATGAAACCACATTCCAAAGGTCGCGCCTTTAATCCAATCAAGGACTTGTTTTGCATGACAGACTAGGGCTCCTCTGGTATTAGAAAACAAGAGGCTTTTCTCAACAAAGACCCCTCATCTCTCAAAGGGAAGAGCCTTGAAGTTTCGTTCCCTCTTCTCACTGAAGGATAATGGCATAACTTTTTTCATATTTCATAACTGACCACCTCTGCCAGCCTGACAGGATATTTCTTTTGTTTACCATCCAGAAGGCTGAAACTCTCATGGATAAATCTGCACAGGAAAGTTCCCATTTCTCACGAAAGAACAAAAGAATTCCTTTGACTCGAAAGGTCAGGGCCTTGGATTAATTAACATATGAACAAATCTGCCAAGCCTCCAGCTGCTTTGTTTTGAACACATTCCTGCTCCTTCCCCATTCGCCAGAACAGAAGTGGCACTGTTTCACTATTAGACCAAACTCCAGCTGCCCCAGCGATTCCATCCAATCAACACAAAGCTGGTCTGGGGGCGGGAAGTGGGAAATTTGAATCTGTAACCTTATAAAATGACATATGTTTTCAATGTAACTTTATGACTGCTTTGCGACAAGGAATCTGCAGTGGTCATCCTTCTCAGCTGACAAGAATAAAAACTTCAGTGGCATCTTCTTCTGGACTTCTTTGGTGAGATCATTTGGGAAAGGGATTTTTAGGTTGCTTTTAAAAACTCACCAGAGGTTTTTGCTGAAATCCTCGCTTAGGGGTACTTCTGGGCCTCTGTCCCCTATGGGCCAGGCTATCCTAAATAGTTCGGTAACATATTGAGCATGGTGATCAGATCATGATATGAATACACATAACAGTTTAAATAATGTACCAGTAAGGCCTTCTGGTTGACCACCCTGATAATTTGGGGGGGGCTTCAGCCCCCAAGCCCCCCCAGGTACATGCCTGCCCCCCCAAGGGGTCCCAACCCCCAGGTTGAGAAATGCTGCCTTAGACACTGCAGAACCATTAGTGTATAACAGTAAAAGGAGAAGAAGAGGGCCAGGAAGAGAGGAAACGAAGGAGGAGAAGGTGAATCAACATCATGGGCCGGGCTTTAGCACAACGGGTTAAACAGTCAGCTGCAGAAAATCTTGCTGATCGAAAGGTTGACAGTTTAAGCCCAGGTTGGGGTGAGCTCCCAACTGTCAGCCCTTCTGCTCACCTAGCAGTTTTAAATCAACAATGTGAGTGGGTAAATAGGTACTGCTTTGATGGGGAGGTAATAAAAGGTGCCCATGCCATGCCAGCAATTAGATCGAGAGAGCATCTATGACAGCAAAGCTTCTCAGCGTGGAAGATGGAACAATAGCACCACCCCCTCGGCAGGATTTGAGCACAGCCTTCAGATACCAGAGATGGAAAAAGTTGGGAAACTTTTACCTCTGTTTCTGTAGTATCTGTCTATGTTTATTGTATAACAGCATTGAATTTTGTTGTATGTGTGTATTGTAATCTGCCCTGAGTCCCCTTGGGGAGATAGGGCAGAATATAAATGAAGTATATCAGGGCTGTTCAAATGGCGGCCCCGGGGCCGGATCCGGCCCCGTAGCCTGTTGGACAAGGCCCCACCTAGGCCCTCAGCCGCCATTTTTAATTTTTTTTTTTAAAAAATCATTTTTTTAAAAAAAATGGCGGCCGGGGGGGGGTGGCGGGGCTGGGAGGAGGAAGAGAGCTAGCTCCTCCTTTTTGGCGCCCCCTCCTACCTAGGGCGGGGAGCCACGAAAAAGGGCAGAAGGCGGCGCCAAGGCAGCGCGTCACAGGCCTGGCGTGACGCGCTGCTCTTGGCACCGCCTACTCCTCCTCGGCGGCTCCCCCGGCCCTAGAAGGAGGGCACCGAAAAAGGAGAGTAGGCGGTGCCAAGGGAGCAGCGCGTCACGCCAGGCCTGTGACGCTGCCGTTGGCGCCTCCTTCTGCCCTTTTTTGGCGCCCCCTCCTTCCTAGGGCAGGGGCCGCGAAAAGGGCAGAGCGGCGGCGCCAGCAGCGCGTCACAGGCCTGGCGTGACGCACTGCTGTTGGCACCGCCTACTCCTCCTTTCAGCGGCTCCCGGCCTAGGAAGGGAGGGCGCCGAAGGAGGAGCGGTGCCAAGAGCAGCGCGTCACGCCAGGCCTGTGACGGCGCTGCTCTTGGCGCGCCGCCTACTCCTTTTCGGGCGGCTTTAGGAGGCGGGGCCTGGGCTGGGGGGGGGGCCTGGGGGCGGGGCCGAGCGGCCCCGCAGGTCATCAGTGACCTCTTATCCGGCCCTGGACCCGCCAGAAGTTGGACAGCCCTGAAGTATATCATCATCATCCACAGTGCCCTGTGACATCTTGATGATTAACACCCCAATGGTGGCATTAACTTTTTAATCAAGGTCAAAATTTTCTGTTCACATATGAAATTATGGGTGGGGTATTTAGAATTAATGCAGTTTGGCGCCACTTTATAGCTCGATGCAGTGGAAACATGGTAGTTGTAAGTTTGTCACTGAACATCGAGAAAACCAAAGTGCTCTTCCAGCAGTCACCAGCCAATCCCTCGCCAATGCCAGAAATACAACTTAATGGTGTAACATTAGAAAATGTTGACTATTTCTGCTACCTTGGCAGCCACCTCTCCACAAAAGTCAACATTGACACTGAAATACAACACCGCCTGAGCTCTGCAAGTGCAGCATTCTTCCGAATGAAGCAAAGAGTGTTTGAGGACTGGGATATCCATAGGGAGACCAAGGTGCTTGTTTATAAAGCTGTTGTCCTCCCAATCCTGCTCTACGCCTGTGAAACGTGGAATATCTACAGATGTCACATTCAACTCCTGGAACGATTCCATCAGTGTTGCTTCTGAAAAATCCTGCAAATCTCTTGGGAAGACAGGCGGACAAATGTCAGCATGCTGGAATAAGCAAAGACCACCAGAATTGAAGCAATGGTCCCCCCACCATCAACTCCGCTGGACCGGCCATGTTGTCCGAATGCCTGATCACCGTCTCCCAAAGCAGTACTCTACTCCAAACTCAAGAACGGGAAATGTTGGTGGAGAGATTCAAAGATGGACTCAAAGGCAACCTTAAAAACTGTGGCATAGACGCTGAGAAATGGGAAGCCCTGGCCCTTGAGCGCTCTAGCTGGAGGTCAGCTGTGACCAGCAGTGCTGTAGAATTTGAAAAGGCACAAATGGAGGGTGAAAGAGAGAAACGTGCCAAGAGGAAGGCACGTCAAGCCAACCCTGACCGCCTTCCACCTGGAAAACAATGCCGTCTGTGTGGAAGAACATACAGGTCAAGAATAGGGCTAGCCACCTACGTATCCACCACCAAGACACATCACTTGGAGGACCATCATCCTAACCCCATTAATGTGGGACTATGAGGGATCGCATGATATGAATAGACATAAAGTTTAGTTGTAAGTTTACTATGTCTTTAGTCATCTCTGCCTCACCACACTACAAATCCCATGATTCCATAGCATTGAAACATGGCATTTTAAATAGAATCAAACAGCATTATTTCTACAATGTAGAAACAACACAGATTGCTGTAACTGAAGGCAACTGAGGATAAAGCGAGAAAGTGGAAGGAGAAAAATCAGAGATTTGGAAAGCAGTTGAAAATCTGGGATGACACAAGCCCTGCCAAATCTAGACAATTGGAAGGTATGTGATATCTGTTTAAAAACTGACATGTCTATTCCGAAATAAGATTACATTTTCTCTCATTTGTCTGAAAGAAGTTTGAGATGCACAAGCTAAATGGACAGGAGATTATTTTTGTGGTTATTTCCATTATGTGAAATTTTTAATTTGCTGTTGTTGTTGTTTTATGAGAAGATGCAATTGTTTGGAAAGGAAAGGTACCTGCAATAGTAGTTTAAGAATTCCATGGGGTGAAACTATGGCTGCACTTTGGTTCATTGGCCACTAGAGGGACACTAAAAAAAAATTTTTATAAAGGGACCCCAGGGAATTCACTTTCTTTTGGAAGGAGACCAGGGAGTTGCAACTTCTCAGTGCAAATATTGTTTGAGAGTTCTGCTTACTTGAGTTTTGGTTAACATAGATCTCACAGTAGACTCTCTGTTAACCAAAACTCAATTAAACGGAACTCTCAAACCACTGGCAACCCCCCCCTCCCCCCAAATAACAAATAACAATTTAAGTTTTAAAAACTGTTTTTATAATACAGTATTTGTTTATTGTGTCAGAAGCAAATTGAGAATACAGTTATAATGTATAGAAAAACCACAAACAAAGTTAAAAACTTGGCATTGTACTAAATTTCCTTTGACCAGAAGCTGGCCAATTGGAGTGCCTCTGGTGTTGCTATAAGAAGGTCCTCCATTGTGCGTGTGGCAGGGCTCAGGCTGCATTGTAGTAGGTGGTCTGTTGTTTGATCTTCTCAACACTGACATGTTGTGGACTCCACTCTGTGGCCCATTTCTTAAATTTGGCTCTGCATCTCGTGGTGCCAGAGTCTGTTCAGCGCCTTCCAAGTCAAGCAGTCTTCTGTGCACACAGGAGGGAGTTTCTCATCTGGAATCAGCCACTGATCGAGGTTTTGGGGTTTTGCCTGCCACTTTTGGACTCTCACTTGCCTAGGTGTTCCTAGATCTATCACTGTAGATCAGGGGTGGGCAATTATTTTTTCCAAGGGGCCACATGAGAGCCAAAAAATATTATGGAGGGCCGCACCTAAAGGCGGAACTACATGCTAATCTACATTATTTATTTATTTATTCACTTAGTATATTTACTATATATTACACATCATTAATATTAACATATTAATATATCAAGAAATATTCATATATTATTAGTATTAATATCATAATTATTATATTATAGCAGGGTTGTCCAACTGGTGGCCCGGGGGGCCGTACACGGCCCTCCAGCCTGTTGGACATGGCCCCCGCTATGCCCCCAGCTGCCATTTTTAATTTTTTAAAAACATTCTAATTTTTTTAAAAAAATGGCGAGGGGGAGGGGGAGGCGGGGCAGGGAGGAGGAAGTGAGCCAGCTCCTCCTCCCTGCATCGCCCCCTCCGTCCCTCTCTCCGCGCCGCCGATGCAAACCGGATCGCATCAGCGCCGGTGAGAGAGGGACAAGGGGTGGTACAAGGAGGAGGAAGAGAGCTAGCTCCTCCTCCCTGCACCGCCTCTTCTTCCCTCTCTCGCGGCGCCGATGCCTTGGAAGGAGGGGGTCGCCCGGCGCCTCCCTCCCTTGCAAGGCATTGCGGCAACGGCTGAAGCCGGCGACGGCTTCCGCGGCTGCCGCGATGCCTTGCAAGGCAGGGAGGTCCCGGTGGCGCCTCCCTCCCTTGCAAGGCATCGCGGCAGCGGCTGAAGCCGGTGCCGGCTTCCGCGGCTGCTGCAATGCCTTGCAAGGGAGGGGTCCCCGCAGCGCCTCCCTCCCTTGCAAGGCATCGCGGCAGTGGCTGAAGCCGGTGCCGGCTTCGGGCTGCTGCAATGCCTTGCAAGGGAGGGGTCCCCCATGGTGCCTCCCTCCCTTGCAAGGCATCATCGCAGCGGCTGAAGCCAGCGCCCGGCTTCGCGGCTGCCGCAATGCCTTGCAAGGGGGGGTCCCGGCGGCGCCTCCTCCCTTGCAGGCATCGCGGCAGCGGCTGAAGCCGGCGCCTGCTTCCGCGCTGCCGCGATGCCTTGCAAGGGAGGGAGGCGCTCCGGCTGCCGGGCGGCTGCCGGCGGCGCTCCCTCCCCCTCAAGGCATCGCGGCAGCGGCTGAAGCCGGGCGCTGGCTTCGCAGCTGCCGCGATGCTTTGCAAGGGAGGGGGTCCCCGGCGACGCCTCCCTCCCTTGCAAGGCATCGCGCAGCGGCTGAAGCTGGCGCCAGCTTCCGCGGATGCCGCGATGCCTTGGAAGGGCGGGGGGTTCCCCCGGCGCCGCCTCTCTCCCTTCCAAGGCATCCCGACAGCAGATGAAGCCGGCGCCGGCTTCTGCGGCTGCCGCGATTCCTGGGAAGGGAGGGGTGTTTCCCACGGCGCCTCTCCCTTCCCAAGGCAGCTGAAGCCGGGGACAGCACTGTATTATAGTATATATATAGACATTATAATATATTGAAATTATAATATAACATTATATTATATTATTTATTATATTATTATTATAAAATTATTATACAATAATAATAAAAACCACTAAAATAAAATAATGCTTCCTTGTAGTCTCCTTCTCTGGAAAGTTTTAATTAGAGGTTTGATGGCCATCAGTCGGGGGTGCTTTGATTGTGTATCCCTGGGGGTTGGGCTGGATGGCCCTGGGGTCCCTTTCCCTCTCCGTCAGTCGCTCTGCTTGCCTGCCTGCCTTGCCCTCTCGCCCTGCCCGCTCACCGCTCACTCGCTCACCGCTCCCCTGCCTGGTCTTGCTGTTACTGGTGCTGGGAGAGCCGGAGTGGGCGAGAGGGCGAGTGGCAAGCGGGCGGGGTGAGCGGGTGGCAAGCAAGCCTGCCTGCCTGCCGGGGCCCTTAGGAGGGCCTGATAGAATCGGCCAAAGGGCCGCATCCGGCCCCCGGGCCGTGGCTTGCCCGCCCCTGCTGTAGATCTTAGGAAGCTACTTCTTGATTTAATGTATTGACTTGCTGGCTGATATCTGAACAGAGGATGGGCCAGATATGTTAATCCCTTGGCCCTTTCATTACAGGCTGCTACTTCCCGATGAATGCCAGGTGGTGCAATGCCTGCTAAACAGTATAATTTCCCCAGTGGTGTGGAGCATAGACATCCTGTAATAATGTGGCATGTCTCATTAAGAGCCACATCCACTGTTTTAGCGTGGTGAGATGTCTTCCACACTGGGCATGCAGACTCAGCAGCAGAGTAGCAAAGCGCAAGCGCAGATGTCTTCACTGTGTCTGGTTGTGATCCCCAGGTTGTGACAGTCAGCTTTCATATGATATTATTTCTAGCACCCACCTTTGCTTGATAGTCAAGCAGTGCTTCTTATAAGTCAGAGCACAGTCCAGAGTGACTCCCCGGTATAATACAGTAAAATACTAAATCTTGATTGCATTAAGTTTGTTTTTAATTTTTTTTCAATTTACTTTTAATTACTGTGTTTCAATACTACTGGTAGAGAACCAGCGCGCACCACAGGAAGAACACTATAATCCCCACGTGAGCGTAGGCAAATCTGTGCTTAAGTCCGATCAGCAGTTCACCTACTTGGGAAGCATCATCTCTTCAGATGCCAAGATTGAGAAAGAGATATATCACAGATTAGCAAAGGCATATAGTGCATTCGGAAGGCTTCACAAAAGAGTCTGGAGTAACAAACACCTGAGGCAAAGCACCAAAATCAGTGTGTACAATGCTATCATACTGTCTATTCTCCTTTATGGGTCTGAAACATGGGTCATCTATCGCCAACACCTACGACTCCTTGAACGCTTTCATTAGTGCTGTCTTCGTTCAATCCTAAATGTACACTGGACTGACTATGTGACGAATGTTGCTGTCCTTGAGCAAGCAGGGATCACCAGCATTGAGGCCATGCTATTGGGAAACACAGCTGCGCTGGGCAGGACATGTCTCTAGGATGGAGGACCACCGCCTCCCAAAGATACTACTCTATAGTGAACTCGCCATGGGTCAGCGCAAGAGGGGTGCCCCCAAAAAGAGATATAAGGACTCCCTGAAACAACATCTCAGGCTCGGCCAGATTGATCACCAACAATGGTCCACCCTGGCCTCACATCGGGAGGCATGGAGATGCACTATCCACAATGCTGCGGGCTCTTTCGAGAAGACACGCCAAACGGGTCTCGAAGAGAAATGACAACGCAGAAAGAACCGCAACTTGAAAACAACATCACCCAAGGAGACTTTCTGCTGTTCTTTCTGCAACTGGACTTGCCTATCTCAGATTGGCCTTTTAGTCATCAACGCACCTGTAAAAAGCGTGGAATGAGTCCTTCCTAAGAATCTTCGTTTGTGAAGTAATGCCAGAGATATCAATACTACTATCATGTCAGTATGGGTATAGTATTCAGCTATTTTAATAGTATTAGTAACTCTCAAGCAACCAGACATGACATTTACCCTGAAATTATACTGCAACCCTCAACCTCTGAGTATTGGTAGTGATTGTATGAGTACATAAGCTGCAATTCAATAGCAGCAAAGAGGGCTGCTTACTTGAGTTTTGTCATACCAGAACATTAAACATAGATCCAGTTTGTGCATTTTTCAGAGAGTCAAGGACAAAGATTTTTCCTTGGTGGATTTCTTCTTGGGCTAAAAGTGGAAATCCCCTATGCGAGGAAACTTACTAGGATTGTGAGAATGAAAGCTGGAGATGGTTCTTGTCCTTTTCATGGTTGCATAGAAGAGTGGATTTCAGCAGGTGTTATTAGTCATGCAAACAGGTAATTTCCCCACTAATTGCATCATGCTCTACCTGAGCAATTTCAGTGAGGGCCTTTTTAGTTTTTCATTGCAAGCTGGCTTGGACCAGGGATGAAATTTACAAGGTCAGACAACCCTTTTATTTATTTATTTTTTATTTATTTACTGTATTTATATGCCACCTTTCTCATTGTCCACTTGCGGTACAATGTAGATTGGAAAGAGGTTCACCAATCCTGCATTATTTATACTAGATTTGCCTAACCCAGCACCTTTCCAAAGTGCTTGACTATACATCCACCACCCCCAACCATCATGATTCGGAAAACAGGAGTTGTGGTCTAGGGCAGTGTTTCCCAACCTTTTTTGAGCCGTGGCACACTTTTAACATTAAAAAAATCCGGGGCCACACCAGCAACCAAAATGACACAAAATGACACTCTAACACAGTAATACATATAGTTAATTGACCTTGAGTTTTGGAGTTGTAGTTCACCTACATCCAGAGAGCACTGTGGACTCAAACAATGATGGATCTGGACCAAACTTGGCAAGTGGGCCCCTCAGGCAGTAGAACAGGCTGAGGGCCGCCACCAAGCCCAGGCTCCGGCCCAGGGTCCCGCCTCCAGCCTCAGCCGCTCCCATTGCCATGGGTAGTGGCTCATGGGCAAAAGGGGCGGCGGGGGAGAGGAAAAAGGCGGCAATTCCCCGTCCCACTCTCCACCATGACTCCGGCCCCTCGCTCGCTGAGACAGCGCGGAGGAGGACAAGTATGAGCGGTGGATGAGCTTCAGCCCCACCCACTGAAGCCCGTCCACCGCTCATGCTCCTCCTCCAAGCGGCCTCAGTGAGCGAGAGACAGGAGTCATGGCAGAGAGCGGCGCCAGAGACAAGGCCCCCCCATCCCCAGCACTGCTTTCTGCCATGACTCCCACTATGACTCTCGCCCCTCACTCACTGAAGCCGCGTGGAGGAGAAGGAACATGAGCGGTAGACAGGCTTCAGTGGGCGGGGCTCCTCCTCCGAGGCTGGCTGTGGAAACGGCCAAAGGAGGTGGCACCCCGGCCCCTTCTTCTTTTTCTTCGCTGCCGTCTGGCCCTTCCTCCTTCTCCCCCAAGCAGCAGGAGTTCGGCAGGAAGAGGGGGAAGAAAGGGGGGCAGAGAGCTTTTCTCGCGGCACAGCAGGAGGTTCATCACGGCTCACTACTGTGCCGCGTCACAGCGGTTGGGAAACACTGGTCTAGGGTGGTTCCTGTACCTTTAAAGGTTGTGGATCATAGGGGATTTCAAGGGTCACTTGCCATGCAACCAGGTAACAAGTAATACCTGCTGAAATTCCCTTTTCTGCACAAACCACCAAAAAGACAGAATCACCCTCTTGTTTTCACTCTGGAAACTCCAATAACGGCTTCTATCCAAAATCCATGCAAAAACAAACCTAGCATACATGAAGAAAAGTCTTATCGAGCCTTCTCTAATGTGCTACTTTCTTATCCATGGAGTCAACCCTGAATTATCTTTCCCTCAATCTAGGTACTGTCAGAGCAGTTCCAGACAGCACTAAATCACATGCTTTAGTTGGAGCGAAGGCAAAAAAACCCCCTGGGAACTGAGAAACTGTCCAGATAAAGACCTGTTGGTCCTGGAATTTCTGCCTCTGTCATCCACACTTGCTGCTTTGTCGTTGGATTTTATAGCCACCAAGATGGCCACCATGAAACTTTCGCTGGACATTTAAGCGCTTTTTTAAAAAAAAAACCTTCAGAGGCAAAGCATTGTATAAATTCTGTTCCTGGATTATATAAACTACTAGGTCATGTGTGCATACAGGATGTTGTTCCTGGTTTATCCATAGGCCAGGATTACCCATAAGGCCAACCTAGGCCATGGCCTAGGGGTGCAAGCTGGGGGGGGGGGGGGGAGCAGATCACAGACCAAAAAAATAGTAATAAAAATGTTGAAACAAATAAAAACGCAACGCACATGGAGATGAGGAAGGAAGGATACCGGAGGTCCTCATTTTCGGCGCCACCCCTGCCCCTTCCTGAATACCAGCTCCTGCCTCTGCTATTGTTGTGCAAATGGCGTATGCGCAGGGGCACTCGACACTGGCGTCGACAGAAGGAACAATTAACTCCCTTGATGCCGACAGCATCCACTTGCTGGCTCCTTCAGCGCAAGTACAGGAAACTCCATTGCGCAGTCTGCGCATGCCCTAACACCATGAAAGCTGGTATTCCTCCTCCAACACAAGGAGGAGACTCCTCCTTACTGGAGAGAGAAGCACAACTGCCGGCTACGGCACATGCGCAAACCCCAGTACAGGAGAGAAGCCCAACGCAACAAGCCCCGGTATCGGGGAGAAGCGCAGCATCGGTACAGCTGCTGACTACAACGCAGGCGCAATCCCTGATACCGGGTAGGAGCCAAGTGCCTCAAGCCCCGGCATTGGGGAGGAGGCTCCTCCCCCCATGCCTGCATCCATAGTGCCTGCCGAGAGGGAAACTCCTGTGGCGGACCTAGTGGGGCCACACCGGGAGAGCTGGATGCGGGGCCCTAAGGGGGACGTTCGGATGAAAGGATGTGGGGGTGGGGTGCGGTAGAGGTTGGCTTAAAGGGAGCGTAATTCCAAAGTGTGGCCTAGGGCGCAAAAAGGTGTTAATCCGGGCCTGGTTATACATGTCTGTTCTTGATTCCTCTTATTGAGAAAAGATATACAATATTGACTAGGGGGCCACAACTTTGTCCTGGCCAAAGAAATGTGCCCTCTACACGTTTCATGAAGTTTCTGGCACACAAACAAAGTTTTCACCTTCTATTCAACTGTCACCTTCTTTTTAGGAACCAACCCATCAGGAACAGACATCTAACATCCGAGAACAAACCCAGATAAAACTCCCGTGATTTTCAAGTGCAGGAACATACAGAGATTCGAAGATGCAGATTTTCGGCTCGGAACTGGAATAATAACAACAACAACAATAATAATAACACTTTATTTATATTCCCGTACCTGAAAATCTTTAAGTTTTTTGCTATTTATAGCAATTGCTTCTGCATTTACAGGGAATGGCGTTTGGTCATACTCTTATTTGCTGCGGGAGCTCCTGGGATAAAGGTAATGTCTGGACGCAGGCATGTAGCAAGGGGGGGGGGCTTAAGGGGCTTCAGCCCCCAATTCTCAGGGTGGTCCACGAGAAGGCCTTACTGGTACTTGACATGGTGGCATCCTTGTCCGCGCCTAGGCCCTCGGCGCACTCTTTTTCCTTTTCAGTTCCCCTGGTTTCAGCCTTTGGTGCTGTAGCACAGCAGTTCTCGTTTGTGCCTGGGGGGCAGGGGCCAGGACCGGGGGTCCCATTGGCATTGGGGCCTGCAGCAGCGGAGATGGATTCTGAAGAGGATTTAGAAGGGTTAGCAGAAGGAGAGTTTCCCATCACTGGGCCTCCTTCTCCCACAGAAAGCTTGGCTTGGGAGGAAGGTTGGCTTGACCCTTACGACGAGACAGATAACCAGGTGCAAATGGAAAGCAGTGATAGCGAAACTTATGAACGGCCAGGGGGGAGAGGTTCACAGGATCCTTTGAGTGAAAACATGGAAGAGAGCGGCTGGGAAGAATCTAGGGAGGAGAGCTCTCACAGAGATAGGGCAGCAGATGTTGGGAGGCAAGGCCGTGCTTTCGATAGGAGACGGGACATCGAGACTAGCAGGAGGGGCTGGTACCATAGCCTAGACAGGCCGAGGTCCGTCAGCAGGGATTGGAGACGACGAAGCCTAGAGCGTCGGGGACCTCGGCAGAAAGATTAAGTATAGGATCCGTGGGAACGAATCCCCAGTACTTCGGCCACGTCTCTTCTGAGCAGACGTGAAGCGAAGTTGGTCCACGGAGCTAGATTGGCTAGTGGATTACCAAGTCTTGCCTTGCATCTTGTACCTTGCCTTGTTCATGAAGCCGCATTGCTGTGCGGAGCCTTGCCAAGTCTTTTGGATACTTTACCAAGTTGTTTTGGACATTTCATTGCCTTTTGCCTTTGGATTTGCTTTTGCTATTTTTATGGACAATATACCTTTTGAACTGTTTTTATATACAATAAAGTAGTTAGCCTTCAGTCCGTCTCTGTGTGTGTGATTAAGGGGCCGGTCAAGTCCGTGCATCGTGACAGGTGCCGGGAGAGGAAAGGGAGTGCACCGACAGCCCAGGCACCAAAGAGAATGCCACCACACCACAGCCTACCAGCTGTTAGGAGGTATAAGAGCTGAAGTCCAAAACACCTGCAGGACTGAAGTTAGCCTACGCCTGATGTAAACCATAAATGAGAACTTGGAGGTGATCAGCCTCACGTTTTTTTGCTCTCCCCCCCCCCAACACACGCGCACACACTTCTGCTTGCGACAACACATCTTTATAGACTTGTGAAAGAGGCTTTAATTACTCAGTTTGGCAGGGCGAGAAACCCTCACTCTGGTGAGCTATGGCTCTGTGAGCCCGAGCTGGGACTCAGCTGCATGCTCGGCTGTTGACATAATGTTGAAGATTTTTCAAACGTCTGTGTCAGAGAGAGATAGAATTGACCTGTGGTTGCTGCTTCTTTTATTTATTTTTAATTAAAAAACAATCTTGTCAAAAAAAAGGAGACCAAAAAAAAAGAGGGCTAGCTTATTCCCCAACACACGTACAACCAGGTGTGCATATTCATTTCTTATAAATAACACATGGTGGGTGCTAGACTAAAAAATCTTGTAAGATAGACGTGAGGCTGCCAAAGTGGTGTCAAAAGGCAGCTGTCCCCCAAACTAGACCTGGGATGGGATTTTTCCAACCTAAGAAATGGGCTGTTACTCGAAATGGTTAACTAAACTGGAAGTACAGCAGGTGGACAATTCTGTTCTGTTAATCTGGAAAGTCTGCAGAAACACCCCAATACCTTTCAAAGGGCATCTAATATTTCATCAAATATTAGGCCTATACCTGATGCAAGGATGAGCAGGAAGTTAGTAACAATTCCTTTTTATTCTTTACTAGCTCGGGGACCCTGTGATGCCCGGGTTATTTAAGAAATGCATTGTTTGTTTTTTGAAGTTTGGTAATATCAGTTTGGTAATGTCTAATGCTATTTATTATTGAAATAGGCCAGTCTTTCCTCTTGTTTTTTAATAAATGTTCCATTAGAAAATCATAAGGATGTGGGTGAACTACAATTCCCAGAATCGTGATTCAATCCTTCCCAAACCTTGCCATTAGTCAAAGTTTTCCATGTTAGGTCTGTGTGGCAAGTGTGGTCCAGATCCGATATCACCTGGGTTCAGTTATATCTAGATAAGGGTGAACTACAACTCCCAGATTCCCAGGGCAATCTCCCACAAACCCAGACAGTAATCACTGGGCCTGGGCAATCATGGTTCTAAAGTACTTGCAAAACTAAAGTTCTGGTGGTGAAAACTAGGTGACACTAGTGCTTTGCTTCTACAGTGTTGCTAAAGTTCTGGTGGTGAACATTTCAGAACTCTAACAAAACTTTCAAAACTTCATTATTATTTCATTATTGGCGATTTTTAAGACAGAACCAATTAGGAACTGCCATTTATAACGAAATTTTGAAAGTTTTGTTACAGTTCTGAAATGTTCGCCACCAGAACTTTAGCAACACTCCAGAAGCAAAGCACCAGCGCCACCTAGTTTTCACCACCAGAACTTTAGTTTTGTAAGTACTTTAGAACCATTTAGAACCATGATTGCCCAAGCCTAGTAATCACACTTGTCCATGTTGTAGCTATGTGCAAAGTTTGGTCCAGATCAGTCGTCGGCTGGGTTCAGTACTCTCTGGATAAGGGTGAACTGCAACTCCTAGATGCTCAGGGCAATCGTGCCCAAACCCTACCAGTATGCACAGTAGGCCATGTTATGTCTGTGTGCCAAGTTGGTCCAGGTCCGTAGTTGGCTGGGTTCACAGTGCTCTATGTAGGTTAACTACAACTCCGATAAATCAAGGTCAATTTCGCCAAACCTGGTAATGGGGGTTCTGTGTGCCAAATATGGTCCAGGTCCATTATCAAAGGGGGTCTGAGTGCTCTGCCTTGATGCAGAGTGAACTACAACTTCCATCCTGTTGAGTCAGTCCCCCAAACCCTTCCAGTCTGTTCCATTGCAGATCAATTCCTCTCTGTTTGCTGTGTACCATAGGAAAAGGTTAAGGGAGAGGCAGTGTGTGGGTTTATGCAAATTCCACACAAGGAACCCTGGGATGCTTCCCCGTGGTGGAGGAAACACGTCAAATCTAGGATGAAATTCTCCCTGAATGAAAGCACTCCTTGGGTGATGGGCCGTAGTGTTTGGGGAGGACATTGGGAGGATTTGAGTTACATGTTCATGGTGCTCGCTGTAACCGGCAATGCCAGTGGAAGGAGTGCCTTTGGAGGTTTCTCAGCACTTGTTGGAACTATAGCCTATTTGTGGAGGCCGGAGGCTGTGTAAGTGGACACCTCTGCTGCATACTTCACTTTTATTATGTGTATTGATGATTATTTATTATTATTTATTTTATTTTTATTATTTTATTTATATATATTTTTATTTTTATTTTATTTATAATTTATATTATATATATATTTATATATTATATTTATATATATTATATATATATATAAATATAAAATTATATATATGCACATTATATTTTATATTGGTGTTCTTTTTCTTACAATAATCTCTCCACATTCACTAGGTACAGGCACCAGACCCCTTGAAAGTGGAGAAAGTGGGAATATAAAAGCAATCAAATGTAGTTGCTAAAAAAATAAAGCAGTAAGATCAGTGAAAAACTGTATTAATGGCAACTCATTAATTGACACAGTTATATGTCAGGGAAATAATCAGGAAAATAGCTAGGCAAACGTATCACAAAGGCAGCTCATGGGGGGCACCCCACTATATTTTGAGGTTAGATATACACACATGCACCATTTAGTCCAGTAGCTGCCCCTGACAGATAGGCTTTTAATCAACACTGGAAACACCGAGCAGCAGGAACCTGCTTCGTCTCAAGGGAAAGTCATTCCCAATCCCCAGCGGAGCTAAGGAGGCAATGTGACAGGAACAGATGCAAGTCACAGTGGGAGGTGGAGGTGGCAGGAATTAGACACCGAGGTCCCTGAGTGAGTGCAGTGGCTGGGCAAGAAGATGCTCATTTGTAGAACAGTTCGTGGTGGGCTCAATGGGATATTTTTAGACATGGAAACACTTGCGAGATGCTATTGATTTTCATTGCAACATGCAGTGTGAGATAGAAAGTATGGTGATGCTCCTTGCTCCATTTCGCTGGATAGTAAGACATTGCAGTGCTGGCAGTTAGGACAACATATGATCTTCCAAGGACAACATCTTTTTAGGGGTATGAAAAAAGACTGGAATGAATTTTGTGGAGAATCCTATCCAACTAATAGTGGAATTCTGCATGTGCAGCTTTGTACAGGCAGTCCCCAAGTTACAAACATCTGACTTTAAAATGGCTCATAGATAAGAACGGGGGTGAAACAACAGGAAGTGAGAGAAATCTACCCCATTGGAAGGGAAATTCACTCTAGAAAGAGTTATCATGGGAAAAAGATGTCTCTGCTGAAGCTTTATCCCCAATCTTTGTTTCCACAACAAGCCACATTTTCCAAAATCCAGTGATCACAGGGACAGAAAATGAGGGGAAATCTTCTGAACAGGGGCACAGACACAGTAAAACAAACACCACAGGGGGAGTTAACCCTTCCCTGTGCTATCCAAAGCAGAGAGAGAGAGAGAGAGAGAGAGAGAGAGAGAGGCCCCCTGGTGACGCAGTGGGTTAAACCGCTGAGCTGCTGAACTTGCTGACTGAAAGGTCGGTGGTTTGAATCCAGGGAGTGAGATGAGCTTCCACTGTTAAACCCAGCTTCTGCCAACCTAGCAGTTCAAAAACATGCCATGCAGTCATGCTGGCCACATGACCTTGGAGGGGTCTACAGACATCACCAGCTCTTCAGCTTAGAAATGGAGATGAGCACCATCCCCCTAGAGTAGGACATAACTAGACTTTATGTCAGGGGAAACCTTTACCTTTACCTATACACACACACACACACACACACGGAGTTACACTTGACAAATATACCTGTTCCAACTTATATTTATTTATTTATTTATTTATTTATTTATTTATTTATTTATTTATTCAATCTTGTATTCCGCTCCTCCCAGCAGGCTCGGGGCGGATCACAGCACATAAAATAGGCGGCATGTACCAACCATACAATAAAAACATAAAACCACATCTCATCGCGAGATACAGGATAATACATAGGCATTTCCTGGGCGGACATATCTAGTTGAAGGCCAGTCGAAAAAGGGCGGTCTTACAAGCCCTTCGAAAAGGGATGAGATCTGGGATCGCTCGGGTGTCATCTGGGAGGGAGTTCCATAACACCGGAGCTGCCACAGAGAAGGCTCTTTGCCTAGTTACGGACAGATGGCAAGAGCGGATTGATGGAACCAGTAACAGATTCTGTTCAGCTGAACGGGGAACATATGGGGCAAGGCGGTCCCTCAGGTACACAGGCCCTAGACCGTGCAAGGCCTTGAAGGTTAAAACCAACACCTTGAAGGCAATTCGGTACTCCACAGAGAGCCAGTGCAGTTGCCGAAGGATAGGAGTGATGTGCTCCCTCACTGGCACTCCCGCCAGCAAGCAAGCAGTGGCATTCTGCACCAGCTTGAGTTTCCGGATTGTCAACAAGGGAAGGCCAACGTAGAGGGCGTTACAGTAGTCCAGCCTCGAGATGACCGTCGTTTGGATCACCGTGGCCAGGTCGTCCCTGGACAGGTAGGGTGCCAGTCGCCTAGCCTGTCGTAGGTGGAAAACGACGTTTTGCTGACCTACAAACCTACAAGTTTGTAACTTGGGGAATGCCTGTCTTTCCATAATTACATAATTAATTACATTTATGAAGATAAATTAGCACATGCAAGTTGTATGTAAAGCCCCGGTTTTTAAAAATCTTTTTTAGTGATGTGCAAGATATAAGGTAGTGGTGAGGTCCAGTGAATCGGACCAATGTCAGACGCAAACTCTGAACCCAGAATCCTTTTCGGTGAGCAGGGATTATGTGGCAGATCATTAGCAATCCCTCAGTAGACTTGTTGAGGTCAAAATTGTTTCCCGGGTGGTGGAAAGGTCGAAAAGCATACTGTTGCTCCATTCCATCCAAGCCGGAAGTAGTCTAATCTTGAGGGCCGCAGATTCACCTTAGGACTTAGAAAAATGAAAATACAAAATCCAACTTGGATCTTTCCCACTATTCTTTAGCTTCCAAGTTTGCCACGGAAACACCACCTCTGCAACCAACCTGACTCAAGCCCCTCTGTTGTGGAGATCATGGCCACAAAGAAGAACTGAGAAGGAGCCTTCATTGAAAACTGCTGTTCCATCTTCTTCTTCTCTCTGCCCCCATTTCTGTTGGTAGCCGGGGCCCCACTGTGTGTGAGCTGCTGAAGGAATCAATCATCATAATGAAGCTGCGGCTTGCCATGCGTGCCGGCTCACCGTGGGAGTGCTGAGGAGTGGAATTGGTGCCAGCATTTCCAGACGGTTCAGAAATGCTAGGCCATGAGGAGGAGGAGGCTGGTGGGATTTGAATAACTTTATTTATGCTATGGCAACTGCACCTTGACAACACCGAAGTTCAGTTAGCATTGCTTTACCTGAGCTTGAGAGATATGCCTTTGAAACCAGAAGAAGAAAAGTGAGTTAGGGTTAGAGTTTCTTTGAAGGGTCATTTGTGATGAGAAACTGTGTCTTCCAAAAGAGTTCTAGGAGACACTCAAGTGACAAGTGTACCCTCCACCCATTCAACCAACTAGACAATACTCTAAGGCAGTGTTTTTCAACTTTTTTTGAGCCGCGGCACATTTTTTACATTTACAAAATCCTGGGGCACACCACCGACACAAAATGACACTCTAACACAGTAATACATATAGTTAATATGTTTTGAAATGTATTTATACACTCAGTGTGAAACCTGGGCCTGTTTCGATGAACACAACATAGATATCCTGGCAGGAATGGCAGAAAGACACACACAAAGGTCTTGCACAACAGCTGTCAGTCTCTCTCTGTTTTTAGGTTTTATTGCAGTCAATCTAGAGAAGCTCATCTCACACAGATATGTGTTTGAAAACAAGAGCAATGTCAAAATAGCTTTGTTGGCCAGAATGAGGAACTCCCTGGCAACAGATAACCAAAAACCGTCCAAAGGAAGATCAGCAAATTTTAGCTTTAAACTACGATCTTGTTTCAGTTCAATTTATAGTTAACACACAATCAAAGAGCATCCTGAACTCTTGCAACAATGGAATTGAACCAAACTTGGCATATTGAACTCTCATTACCAACAGAAAGCACTGAAAGGGTTTGCTTGGGAATTGACCTTGAGTTTGGAAGTTGTAGTTCACCTACACCCAGAGAGCACTGTGGACTCAAACAATGTTATGTTATATTGTTGTTTGTTTTCTATCCAGAATCACAATGTTGGAAGGAGGCTCACCACTTTAAGGTCCCTAAAACAGTTATGGGAAAACTTTGGCCCTCTGGGTGCTTTGGACTTCAACTCCCACCATTCCTAACAGCCTGAGGCCCTTTCCTGCTTAAGTAATTGAGGAGGGAAAAGGAAAAGGGCCTGAGGCTGCTAGGAATGGTGGGAGTTGGAGTCCAAAACACCTAGGAGGTCTAAGTTTGCCCGTGCCAGCTTTCAACAGACACCTCTTCTTCCCCGTTCCCCTTCATGCCCTTTCTTCCCCCTCGTGCTGAATACCTACTTTTTCTTCTCCACTCAGGCTCCCTTCTTCCCAGCCTTGCTCTGCTCACTTTGCCTCGCTTTGCTCACACTGCCGCTTCTGCCGCCATTTTGATCTGAGGGAACAGCGTGAGCATGTTCAGGAGGGGAGGGGGAGGGAGGAAGACGTGGGGAGAGCCTGCGCAGTAGCGCCCGCACGGGTCACGTCTTCCTCCCTCCCCCCCCCTCCTCACCTGAGCAAAGCGAGGCGGCAGCGTGAGCAAAGCGAGGCAAAGTGAGCAGAGTGAGGCTGGGAAGACGGGAGCCCGAGTGAAAAAGAAAAAGTGGGCAGGAGGGGGAAGAAAGGGTATTGGAGGTTCCAGTTTCCCGCGGCACACCTGATGATTGCTCACGGCACACTAGTGTGCCACGGCACACTGGTTGGGAAACACTGCTCTAAGGTATCCTTCAGAAGGTAAGGGTGCATTTGATCAAGAATGGCTACTGTGGTCTACATTTTGTGTCAGATCCTAACCTGCTGGCACTGACATGGATTCCATCACACTCCAGAGCAATTCATTACACAAAATGAGCTGTCCTCTGCCTTGTGAAAGTTCCAACATGATCTACTAAATACTGGAAGACTTCCCAAAAATGGTGCTGTATGATAAATTCAACATATTTTCCAAGCCTTCACATAAGGTACTATTTTCTCAGCCTGCCAGTCCTGCCATCTACAAGGTGGAATTAAAATACCTACCTTGCAGCATTGTTGCATGGATTAGAGAGATAATGCATTAAGTATGGCCTGCACATGCTACTGAGCAGCATGATGTAGCGATTTGAAAAGTCAAGGACAGGGAAGTTTGCAAAGAGCAGATTGTGAAACTAACGGTTGATACAATGGTGTAAATAATGAGGAAAGATGTGTCATTTATCTCATAGCAAAGAACAGTCAGCAAATGCTCAGGAAGACCCATTCATCTCATAGTCATCTTGGGGTTATTGACTAATACATGAAGCTTTTTATGCAACATACATGACCCTATGTGACATCAAAAAAGTCTGCAAAAATGTGCTTTTAGGTGCTTAATGCTGCTTTCTGCCTCTTCCTTCCCCTCTGAAATAAACGTCTTTGATCGTTTTTGTTGAAGAGCTTCATTTAGGAATACATAGGCAACATGTAATGAAAATCTCAAATACAATTTATTTATTTATTTATTTATTTATTTATTTATTTATTTATTTATTTACAACATTTATATGCCACCCTTCTCACTCCAAAGGGGACTCAGAGCAGCTTACAAGGTATATATATGTGTGTGTATGAGTATAACCATTCATTTTATTATACTCTCATATTGTACTATATCAGTATACTGTAATATTATTAGTAATTTTACATGTAATATGAAATATTTAATTATATTGTATTATGTTGTATTACATTATAATATTATTGTCAATATTATATGTGTATACAATATATTATATTGTTAGCGCATCACAAAATTAGTCTTATGTATTACTATATTGTACTATACCACTATACTGTAATATAAATATATAATTCTTATATTCTATTATTATTAGAATTATATTGTATTACATTATAATATTATTATCAATATTATATGTGTATACAATATTTTATATTATTAGCGCATCACAAAATTAGTCTTATGTAAATTAGTCTTATGTATTATTTATATTTGTAATATAAATATATAATTCTTATATTCTATTATTATTAGAATTATATTGTATTACATTATAATATTATTATCAATATTATATGTGTATACAATATATTATATTGTTAGCGCATCACAAAATTAGTCTTATGTATTATTATATTGTACTATACCACTATACTGTAATATTATTAGTAATATTACATGTAATATAAATATATAATTCTTATATTCTATTATTATTAGAATTATATTGTATTACATTATAATATTATTATCAATATTTTATGTGTATACAGTATATTATATCATTACCACAGCACATCAGTAATATATTAACACTATAATATATTATATTAATATATGAGCCTTAAAGTGCCAGTTTGAATAGCAGTAAAAGTGCAACAGCTCTTGGTCTGTGGCCTTTTGCTCCAAAATCTTATGAATAAAGGTCTCTAGAATCTATAGATTGGTAGTATATAAAATTTACTGAATGAGCCTTTCCCATGGGCAAAGAATAAGGTTTCAATACTTCTTCCCCAAGAGGATGAGAGGCAGGGTTAATCACAGAAGACTATAAGTCTGAGATCATTAAGAGAACATAATGCTCCATCCACATACTTTCTCCGGGGGTCTGGCTGCCAGCTAGACAAACTCATAAGGAAGTTCTCCCATTGCTTCTCTGCAGCCAAACAGTGACCATTTAGGCAGAGGTGTTTCTGAGCACCATCAGTGTGCAATTGCCCAGCTTGGGAAAAGGCATTGCACAAGGTGGTACCAATACCTCCTTACACCAGTGTTTCCCAACCTTTTTTGAGCCGCGGCACACTTTTTACATTTACCAAATCCTGGGGCACACCACCAACCAAAATGACACAAAATGACAGTCTAACACAGTAATACATATAGTTAATATGTTTTTGAATGTATTTATACATTCAGTGTGAAACCTGGACTGGTTTCGATGAACACAACATAAATATCCTGGCAGGAAAGGCAGAAAGACACAAACTTCCCACACAGAACTCCCATAACCAAGAGAAAATGCTATAAGAGTTTGGTGGGCATTGACCTTGAGTTTTGGAGTTGTAGTTCAACTATATCCAGAGAGCACTCTGGAGTGAAACAATGTTGGATCAGGACCAAACTTGGCATGAATACTCAATATGTCCAAATATGAATGCAGATGGAGTTCAGGGGAAATAGACCTTTACATTTGGGAGTTGTAGTTGCTGGGATTTATATTTCCCCTACAATCAAAGAGCATTCTGAACCCCACCAATGATAGAACTGGGCCAAACTTCCCACACAGAACCCCCAGGAGGCAAGAGGAGGTCTCCACTTGGGGAAAGGGAGGCAGATCTTCCCAATGCATGGAAAGGGAGAGACCAAGTAGACAACGGGTGGGCAGGGGAACTTTATCGAGGTAGATTTCTTAGGGTTTTTATACTTCAACACACTAGACTCTTCCCCCCTCCCCTTCCTGGAGGTTCCAATTTCCCACGGCACACCTGATGATCGCTCACGGCACACTAGTGTGCCCCGGCACACTGGTTGGGAAACACTGCCTTACACAACCTCCCCATATAAGCCTTGATTAGACTGTCATACGATGCTTTAAAAAGTATAGATAAAATGAAAATGTATGTTATGCAAGCATCCAAAGCTCACTGGCTTTACAATCCAACTTTGTTTTCCTTGTCACAGAATTTAGGTTATTACGACCCAAAATCCTGAGGTTGTGTTTATCCAGTAGAGATGACACACATAGCCTTGCTCCCATTTCCAAGCACTAAACACCAAACCCGGGAATGCTCACAACATCCCACATGTTTTTGCACAAAAAAGATTGTGTAAAATGGCTGTGTGTGTATATAAATTATATACTGTATATATCTTTCAGAAAGAAAAACACCTTTCTCAACACACACGCAACCAGCTTTCATTTCGACTCTGCTGTCTGCCAGCCCCTTCCTACCCAGCCGCCAGCACCATCGTATTTTATGTGGCGCAGCATCCTTCGGAGAACACTCACTCTCCGACCCCACCTGTTCCCGAGCTGTGCGAAACCCCATTAATGAAGTTGGGCTGGCCCAGGAAGCCAGCCAAATCCTCCTGTCCTCATCAAAAGAGACATCTGTCCTTATGAAGAAGGAAGAGATTCCCCCAAGGGGGGAAGGAGGAAAGGAGGGAGGGAGCAGGGAAGGAGGGAGGAAGATTGGTGAGGGAAGACAGAGGAAGGGAGAATTCTTTCTTTGATACCAACTACCCCCTTGAAGAAATATATATATATATTAAACCCGCATTCCATAGCAGCACAACACACACACACAAATGTAGACAATGGACCGCATTCCAGCCAGGCCTGTCCTCCATCTGCAAGCCTCAAACCCACCACTGTCTTGTTTCTGCGTACTAGAGAGGAGAAGATATTGTTAAAAAGGCGCCTGACTTTCTTTTATTCATGTGTTGTTTTATTGCTGGCAAAAGCTGTCAGAGGGTGACTTCTGCCAAAAAAGCATCCCCGAGCATCTTGGCCTAACATACAAACGGCATGCTAATGCGGAAATTTTAAAGAGCCTCTTTTGGTTTTTAAATCGGAATTTTAAATGAACGGCATAGCACAGAAGGGACCCAGTCAAATGCTAACAATAATATCTCCATCTTTCTTTATGCCCCCCCCCCCCAAATACACACACATACACCTCCTCTTGCCCCAGATCCAACACCTTCTCTTTGCTCCAGCAGGCAAGGAACGTGGTAAGAATTCGCCATGTTGGGCGGCTGAAGGTTGATTCCTCTGTCTTAAATTTTCAGAGAGAGGTGGATACAGAGTCGGCAAAGCTTTCCCAGGGCTTGATTTAAACCTACCTGCCTCCATTGCCACATTAGTCTTCTGCTCCTATGTTATAAAACTGGCATAATCAAGAGCGAGTATTTCTAAACATGAGCAGAGTACTTTTTTATTCTCAAGCAACCACAAAACAAACATGGTGTAGTCATTTGACAATTGGACAATGGCTCTGAAAATCATGGATCGATTCCCTGCTCAACCATGCAAATCCACTGAGTGACCTTGGGTGGATTACATCCTTTCTGTCCCAGAAAACTATGTCATAGACACCTAAAGGCCACTGTACATTGGAAACGAATTGAAGGTAAACAACAACCACAACCAGGCCATGCCCAATAATAATAATAATAATAATAATTTATTTGTATACTGCTCTATCTCCCCAAGAGGACTCAGGGTGGTTTCCAAGCAGGCCCGGATTACCCATAAGGCCACTCTAGGCCATGGCCTAGGGGCACAAGCCACGGGGGGCGCAGTTCACACGGACCAAAAAAAATTGTTGAAACAAAACCGCAACGCGCGGCATGGAGATGACTCTCACTCTCTCTCTCGGGGGAGAGCAGGGGGAGAGCGCTGCAAGGGGCCGGGGGAGGAGGGAATGATGCCCCCCTCACCATCGCCCCCACCCCCTTGTCAAGGAAGGAGGGCGCGAGGAGGAGGAGGCGGAAAGAAGCCCCCGGGGCCAATGCCAGGCATGTGCGACTGTCACAATCACCGACTTAGTACTGCCCCTTTAACACACACACGGAGACGTAGCAAAGGCTAACTAGTTTTATTGAATATAAAAAGTCCAAAAGGCAATCCTCTTGAAGAGATCAAAGAATAAAGCAATCAGCAAAGCTGAAGTCCAATTAAGAAAGCAAAGTTCCAAAAGATAGTTCCAAAAGCAAACGTGGCAAAAGCTTGGCAAGTTTCCGGATTCACTCCGGAACAAAGCAGGGTTTCCGCAGCAATGCGAATCAATAACAAGGCAAGGTCTTAGTCCAAGGCAAGCCAAACTAGGCTCCGAGATTCACTCCGGCTTTCACGCCCTTCAGATCAGACGTGGCCGGAGAACTGAGGATCAGTTCCCACGGAGCCGTTCTTAATCCTTCGGCCGGGCCCTCGACGATCTAGGGCCCGGCGTCGCCAGTCTCTCCTTTCCGAACGGGGACGGTCTCGGGACAGATGCCAGCTCCTCCTGCCCTGCTCTATGTCCCTGCGTCTGTGATGGGAACGGCCCCGCTCTTCCCGTCCAGTATCGCTATCTCCTTGAGAAGCAGCCTCCCCCGAACTTTCCCAGCCGCTGGCCTCCATCTGCTGCTCGGCCAGCTCCTGGGAACCTCGGCCGTTTGGGAATTCATAACTATCTTCGCTATCTGCTTCGCTGCCTCCCATCTCCACCTGGTCCGCTCCTTCCCCGGGAGAATGCTCCCACTCGAGATCCCATGCTAAACTCTCTACAGGTGAACTGGGCAAAGGCACTGCTGACCAATCTTGCTCTGGGCCTTCCAACTCATCCTCCGAGTCCCCTTCAGCATGTGCGGGTCCCAATGGCATCGGGACCCCCGGCGCCTCACTCCCTCCCAGTGGCACGAACGGACCCATGGGTGCTACAGCGACACCCAAGAGCATGGCGGAGGAGGCAGAGGCGCTCGCACCCTCCTGCTGCGCATGCCCGGCAGGGGCCCCGGGGGCAGGACTTCCCTCAGCCTCCTCCTCCTCACACCCTCCTTCCTTGAATCAAGGAAGGAAGGCATGCCGTGAGGAGGAGGAGGCGGAGGGAAGCTGCGCCCCAGGGGGGCGGGGCTTCCCTCCGCTTCCTCCTCCTTGCACCTTCCTTCCTTGACTCAAGGTGCCGCGAGGAGGAGGAGGTATGGGGGGTGCGGTAGAGGTTGGTTTGGGGGCATAATTCCAAAGTGTGGCCTAGGGCGCCAAAAGGGGTTAATCCGGGCCTGTTTCCAACAAGGTAAAACAGTGCAATTACTGACATAAAAACATACAGAGTAAACATTATGAAACAAAATGGAAACATAATACTATAAACAAACAGTCAAACATATTTAAAATTAAAACTAGTTCAGTACTAATTACCATTAGCCAATTCAGTTCAGTCTGAATCTGAATGATAGCAGATATTTGACTCAACATACATCATCTGTAAGTGGGACAAGGCTCCGAATATCATGCCTCCTCCTTCTCACTAGCATACATATATGTGACAACTTTTATACAATTTATTCAGCATGATGTAGTGGTTTGAGTGTTTCACCAGTCCTTTTGAAGGTCAGGACTCAAATGCAAACAAACATTGTAAGATGAAGAAAGCTATTAATGGGGTAGAAAACACAGGAGAGGCTGCAGCAGTTTGCTTTTGCAAGAGTCTACTGGGAAAAGTAAAATATCATATAATCAAATACCTGGAATGTCATAATGAACAAAAGGCTGTTTCGATTAGATGCAGAGAAAGTATTTGATAATATTTTGTGGATTTACTAAGTTTGAGTATTGGAGAGAATGGACTTTGATGCAGCTACTATTGAGACAAAAAGACAATATATTCATTTCCAAAAGTCCAAATTTTGGTAAACAGCAGTGCAACAACGACAAAAAAGGAAATTCTACCAGGTTGTCCCCTCTCTGTCTCTGCTGTTTATTTTGGCATTTGAGCCTTTACTGAGATAGATACGAGACAAGATAAGACAAGATGACAGGATTTGTGGAGGGTTAAAAAAAGAACAGTATAAGCTGAGGGCTAATGTGGATGATCTTGTGATAATGATACAAAAGCCATTTGACTCAATGGATGCTCTTTTGGGTGAGGAAGGGGAGGTTGGGACATGATCTGGATTTAAAGTGAACTATGACAAAACCATTGACTACTAACATGGCTTCAGAAAAAGAAAAAACGAATTAACAGTTGTTTCCAGTTTTAAGGCGCAAAAATGATTAAATATGTTGGAATTACAATGATAAAGAACTGTAGTCTATTCTTTAAAAACAGTTATGGAAATAAATTAAAAGAGATTTAGAAAAATTGGGAAAATATTTTGTATGCCTTTAAGGGAGAATTGCAATAATAAAAGCAAATATTTTGCCAAGATTTGTATTTGGTTTCAAAACAATCTCAATCAAAAGCAATGGAATCCCCATTGTTCAATGGTCGCAAGAAATATCTGATTTTTTTTGGCTGGGCAGGAAAACCAGACTAAAATTTAAAAAAAAAATACTGTATGATGCTAAAGGGTGTCCCGGGAATTCGCAATATTAAATCAGATTTATCTAAGCCCCCTTCCACACAACTGAATAAAATCCCATATTATCAGCTTTGGACTGGAATATATGGAAGTGTGGACTCAGAAAACCCAGTTTTTCTGCTGGCTCAGGTTTTCTGATTTCCAATGGTGCTTGGACCTGGTATCTCTTCTACAGGCATCAGTGATTCCTCCCTCGATCCCTGACTCCACATTCAAAATACTGCTGCGGTCCTGAACAGGTTTGGGTTTTTCTCTTTTTGAGCAAAATTTTACAAATTGTACTGTTTATAAAATAGTCACTGGCTAGAACGAATAGAACTGGATACCAAGGGACCACAAGATGCCCTTGGGCAGACCTCATATTCGATAGGGCAAAGCTATTTGGCCAGAAATGGAAAAGAAAAGCACGGGGTCATATTTTTTGGCAAGTGGTAAATTTGCGTGAAGCCCGAAGGAGTAGATTGATGACAAATCGGATAGGTTAGGATAGGATAAAATAGATTTTGCTTTCAAATATCATATTTTGAAATTTAATCACTGTTTTTTCAGAAACATCTACACCTAAAGGTTTTCCCCTGACATTAAGTCCAGTCATGTCTGACTGGGGATTGGTGCTCATGTCCATTTCTAAGCCGAAGAGCCGGCGTTGTCCATAGGCACCTCCATGACTGCACGGAACGCCGTTACCTTCCCGCCGGAGCGATACCTATTGATCTACTCACATTTGCATGTTTTCGAACTGCTAGGTTGGCAGAAGCTGGGGCTAACAGCGGGAGCTCACACTGCTCCTGGATTCAAAACTGTGACCTTTTGGTTAGCAAGATTAGCAGATCAGCAGTTTAACCCACTGCATCACTGGGGGCTCCATCTGGACCGGTGTTTCTCAACCTGGGGGTCGGGACCCCTGGGAAAATCACAAGGGGGTGTCAGAGGGGTCACCAAAGACCATCAGAAAAAGTATTTCCTGTTGGTCATGGGAGGTGTGTGTGCCAAGATTGGTTCAATTCCATTGTTGGTGGAGTCCAGAATGCTTTTTGATTGTAGGTAAACTATAAATCCCAGCAATATAGCTCTCAAATGTCAAGGTATATTTTCCCCAAACTCCACCAGTGCTCACATTTGTGCATATTGAGTATCCCTGCCAAGTTTGGTCCAGACCCATCATTGTTTGCGTCCACAGTGTTCTCTGGATATAGGTGAACTACAACTCCAAAACTGAAGGTCAATGGCCACTAAACCCTTCCAGTATCTTCTGTTGGTCATGGGTGTTCTGTGAGTTTGGCTCAGTTCCATCATTGGAGGAGTTCAAAATGCTCTCTGATTGTAGGTGAACTATAAATCCCAGCAACTACAACTCCCAAATGACAAAATCAACCCCCCCCCAACCCCACCAGTATTCAAATTTAGGTGTATTTCTGCCAAATTTGGTCCTGTGAATGAAAATACATCCTGCATATCAGATAGTTACATTACAATTCATAACAGTAGCAAAATTACAGTTATGAAGTAGCAACGAAAATGATTTTATGGTTGGGGGTCACCACAACATGAGGAACTGTACTAAGGGGTCGCGGCATTAAGAAGGTTGAGAAACACTGATCTACATCCTACCATGACCATTATCGGATAATGCCTCGAATCCAATTGTTAGCCCAAGTTATAGTAAATTCCTAAATAATAAGGAATGTGGACAATCAGCACTTCTATTCCACGGATTTGTTGGGTCTACTTTACTGTGAGAAAAATCAATAAGGCCCATTTAACTACTGGGGTGGATGCGTAACCAGGAAAATACACACTGGGAAAGGAAACATTGCTTGTGAATTCCCTCCTCTTCCCCAAAATCTTTTCCCATGACGTTTCCTTTTTTTTCTTTTTTTCAATATTGTGTATACTTTTGGCAGCTAAGCTGTGCAACCTTCTGAGACTAACAAGGTTTGTTTGGTTGTTCATTCATTCAAGGCGTTTAGCTGCCACTCTATAACAAAAAGTTCTCAGGGCAGTTCACACATAAGCCTTGCTAAGTTGCTAGTCAGTTGGCTGGGAAATATGAAAATGGCTGGGTTAACTAACCCATTTGGCATTTCATTTGCAGGTTTCAGTTTGCACACAACTGCAATAACAGTGTTGATTATTTATGTATTTTAGAACATTTAACTAAACTATATTTATATTTTTAAGAGTGTTTAAATACATAATTTATCATTATAACCTCACCTTTCTAATTGAATAAACCCATGTCATACAAATACAACAGCAAATTAAATGAAAAATAATTAGGATTATCAAATTGTGTGGCCAATAAAAACTACAATATAAAAAAAACTAGATCAAAAGGGGAGGCTGCCAGATACAATCAGCAAAGGTCAGGAGAGGCAACAGAAGCTATAATTTGCATACTGATGACATCCAGTTTGGAGACACTGAATTGAAAATGCATGCATATAGGACCAGTTCTATGCTTTAAGATAAAACACTAGTTTTCCCACTGTTATTAGTTCTCAATGCGTGAAAGAATTTAGAAACACATTCTTAGGCCCCTTCTACACTGCCAAATAAAATCCAGATTATCTGCTTTGAACTGGATTATATGGCAGTGTAGACTCAGACAATCCAGTTCAAAGATGATAATGCGAATTATCTGCTTTGATAATCTGGACTGTATGGAAGTGTATCAGGGGCTTTAGAGGGCTTGTTAGTTCTTCCTCCAAGACAGTGGACAAAATGAAGTTTGGTGTACACTAGGCATGGTTTCGAACCCAAAAATTGTGATTCTAAAATCAAATGGGGGATTTTTTGATTAGTAAAAGAAAGACTTACAAAAATATTTTCCAAAAAGTTCTAAAATGTAACTTAATTACTAACGAAATTCGTTAGTAGTTCGTATGCCAGCGCATGCGCATTCCAGATGGTTTTGGCCTACAACTCCCAGACATCCTAACAGCTGGTAAATTGGCTGGGATTTCTGGAGTTGTAGGCCAAAACTTGAATAAATCACACTGAATTCTAGATGGGACTCTCCAAATAGGAAGGAGGGAGGGAGGGGGTATTCTATTCTTGGAAGCAGCAAAAAAGGAGGAGCCCCCTCGCTCCTCGCTGCCTCTCTCCCACCCGATCCTGAGGGAGCGAGGGCCCAAGTTTGCCCAGGCTGAGAGGAAAAGGAAGAGGCCTGAGGCTGTGAGGAATGGTGGGAGTTGAAGTCCAAAACACCTGGAGGGCTGAAGTTGGCCCTCATGAAGCCTCTTCAAGGCTTTAGATCCTGGCAGGCAGAAGGGGCAGGGAGAGCCGTCCACTCCTCCTGCCCTGCCAGGATCTAAAGCATCAAAGAGTATTGGGGTGAGAAACCAACGTAATGTATAATAGAATGAATGCTACTGTAAGTGCCTAATATTATAAGTAATCCAACTGGTCATATACCTACATTCCATGCACATGCAATAATACAGCAGTAATAACAATGGGTATAAGAAGTAAAATTCAAACCGAAGTATTCTGACTGTGGTCCCTCCTCAAGCGGTGCAAACTGCAAAGGCTCTTCTCTCTGAGCCGGGAAAAGGCAAAACCCGGGCACAGCGTTTGCTGCCTGGGTGCACACACATACATTATTCTTGGGGGATTTGCTGCAGAATCTTTCTATGAGCCGGGATTCTGCAGCAAATCCCCCCAAAAAATATGTATGTGTGTGCACCCAGGCAGCAAACGCTGTGCCCGGGTTTTGCCTTTTCCGGGCTCAGAGAGAAGAGCCTTTGCAGTTTGCACTGCTTGAGGAGGGACCACAGTCAGAATACGGTTTGAATTTTACTTCTTATACCCATTGTTATTACTGCTGTATTATTGCATGTGCATGGAATGTAGGTATATGACCAGTTGGATTATTTATAATGTTAGGCACTTACAGTAGCATTCATTCTATTATACATTAGGTTGGTTTCTCACCCCAATACTCTTTGATGCTTTAGATCCTGGTAGGCAGGAGAGAGGCAGAGAAGCCTGGAAAAATGTAAACAGAGAGGTTTCCTCAGAAGTAAATCCACAAGGAGGGCACTTCATCCAAAGTGCCCTCCTTTGCAGATTTACTTCTGAGTAAACCTCTCTGTTTACATTTTTTCCAGGCTTCCAGCCGAAAGAAGGAGCGAGTTTAGGGCTTGCCTTGCCATAATACTTATTGGCAAGGGAGGCAGGAGGGTGGTGAGAGAGAAGGAGGGTGCCCCCTTATGACCTAATAACGACACTTAAGAAAATCCTGGCCCCGAAGTTCTATAAAGAAAGTCCACTTCCTGGTTGGCGTTCCAGGTGCGGAAATACTCAAAGTAGCATTTCTTACGAATTTCTTACGAATCATTTCATTTTCATAACTTTTTTCTCATGCCTAGTGTACACAGGTAAGTCATTCTTGTCTGACTTTAACACTGTTGTGGGCTCCCATTTTTAGATAGTAAAGAATATCACTCCACTTGCTGCAAAATGCAGAAAGCCAGCTCTTCTATATTTGAATCTGGAGAAAAGCTACTCGTTTAGACTAAATTGGTCATGTGCACGGAGAGATTCTAGAACAGGGGTGCTCATTAGGTAGCTTGGGAGCTACTAGTAGATCTTCGGCCCTCTTCCAGGTGATCTTCGGGTCTCACCAGCCGGATGGGTCGCTCCTGCCATGCGCGCACACACCCTGCGCACATGTGCGCTCCTGCTGCTGGCTTCCGTTCTCACGGTGCTTCTTTCGCCTGCGGGACATTGCAGGAAGAAGGAAGCACGAGGCGGGGCCTCTGGAGGGAGTGCCCTGCCTCTCTCTTGTCCAGAAGCAGCTGTGCAGCCTCTATTGCCGGCGAGACAGGCAGAGTGGAGAGCTCCCTCTGGATGCCCCGCCTCGTGCTTTCTCCTTCCTGCAATGCCCCGCTGGCGGAAGAAGCGCTGCACAGGCGGAAAACAGCAGCAGCAGTATGTGCGGTGGCAAGAGCGCGCGCGATGGCGGGAGCGCACGGCGGCGGGGGCAGGTAGATCTTTTGGACTTTGTTGCTTTAAGAGTAGCTCGCATGCTGAAAAAGTGTGAGCACCTCTGTTCTAGATTGATTAGTTTTGAATAAGTCATGGAGAGAGAAAAGGGGCATTTGGTAGCATCTTTAAGGGTTTGTCTGCATGAATAAAAACCCTGAACCCACCTCAAGTCCAGAGTTGGTTGTCTAGATAGATACATGACAATAAATAGTGTCTGTTTTATTATGGCATTGAATGTTTGCCAGTTTTGTTGGAAACATCCCTGAATCTCCTCAGGAAGATAGGGCGGGTTATAAATAAATAATAGTTATTATTATTAATAATAATAATCTTTATCATTATTATTATGACTTGCCATGAGTATCCTCAGTTTTATGCCCTTAGCCCAACTTTGCTTTACTTTAAGCACAGTTGGGGGATACTCCAGAGTTTGCAAACAAATGCTAGAGTATTTGTGGGTTTTGAAGCTATTTCAATTAATGGATATTCTGGGATTAGATCCTGGGATATAGGACAGTTTGGAAGGGATCTGAATTTCCCATCTCATCTGAAATCGTATTTCTTTAGTCACACACCCCGGTGGTGCAATGGGTTAAATCCTTGTGCCGGTAGGACCGAAGACTGACGGGTCGCAGGTTCGAATCTGGGGAGAGCGTGGATGAGCTCCCTCTGTCAGCTCCAGCTGAGCTCCACATGTGGGGACATGAAAGAAGCCTCCCACAAAGATAGTAAAACATCAAAAAAAATCCCCTGGGCAACGTCCTTGCAGACGGCCAATTCTCTCACACCAGAAGCAACTTGCAGTTTCTCAAGTCGCTCCTGACACCCACAAAAAAGTCACGCACACACACAATTTTGGCAACTTCTGCCTGGCACACAATCACATAGAAAACCAATTCTAGACCATGATTACAAAGATAAGAAAGACTAAAGGGAGGGGAGATATGGAAAGAAACTGTAAATCATCATGTGACCAGTTCCTTCAATGTAGCTGCCTGAAAGGTGAGCTGGTTTAGTCTGTAGGCTGACTCAGCCTAGGCAAGTCTGCACAAACAGATGGCATTTCAATTTTATTTTATTTTTTGTTTTCTGTTTTGGGGTTGGGTTTTTTTCCCTCCAGACCACATGGTGTTCCCTTAATTTTTCCAAAAAAAATGACACCCAAATGCACCCCTCCTTTTTCCCAGCCCCTCCTTGCAATCTTGGCCATTGGGGTGCCAGCAATGTACTAAGGACAAATGTACTGATTGTTGCTAAGCAACAGGTCTCGGCACAGGACCATCAGAGGAAGCAGCGTGCTGGCAACCCGATGGGAGATGCATTTGGAAAAGTTGCCCAGAACTGAGTTTCAACCCCAATGCTGGGCATGTAGCTCTGTTAAGGCCTTTCCACGTAATTATGTAAGGTGTGCCCCAAAGACTTGTTTCCATTGCCTTTGTAGGCTGGCCCCATAAGACCCATTTGGAAGGTGGCAGTGTATTACATCGCATCTGCATGTAATGGATTTGGGAAGGGAAAGGCCTTTCTGCTTGGTTTTTGCGAGAGGTAGATTGGCCAGAATGGCAGTTTGCCTGCTTGCTGCATGTGGGCCAGGGCCTTTGAGATAAATTTTGCAAGCCGGAACAAGACTATTGTCGGGCCACAGTCTGGGAGGCTCCCTTGGATGAAATAATCCATTCGTTTCAGAGGAAAAATCAGCAAGTTCAGGTAAAAAGCCAAGAAAATACCTGAAGGGCTACATACAAGGGACCTGTCAGTAGTTTTTTCTTTTGGAACGGAGGGAGCATCTGAAATTGAGGGCCTCTCCTTGGCTGATCCTGATCACATATATGAATATTATTGATGTGAATTATAGACATTTATGAACCATCTGAATAATGTTCAATACTCTTCAAGAGTTTGCGTGTGCAAGCATGACACACCTCGCGCCAAGAAACATGCAGACACATTGGTTGGATAAGTGTTTGGATAAAATTGGCCACAACTCGTTTATTGAAAGCAGGACTGAAGGGGTTGGCGGCCATGCTTGGGTCCTGGATCATGGTAGACGGCCCCCACAAATGCCTTGAGGTGATAGCAAGCCAGGGGTGCGAGCGGCCAATGCCTGTCCACGGAAACTCAGCACCCCAGTGGGCCTGGGCGTTATCCCCCCTAACAACCAAGGGGTGATAAGCCAACCTGATCCAGGGGCCAAGCCACACGCCACACGCCGAACACGGAGCTGCGACAATAACATAACACAATATAATGTCCTAAACATGGTACAATAAAGAACAGATACACAAACAGAGCAAAACCAACAATGCAATGAGTAGGGAGGGTGGGCGGCAAAACAGCCTGCCTCCGAATGAGGCCAGGCAGTCCCGGGCAGCACAAGATACCTGCCCGGGCGGAAATCTGAGCCAGCCGGAAACAGGGAGGGGGCAGGGCGAAGCCACTCCCCTCATTGGCCGGCTGGCCTGTATGGCAGGAAACCTTCCCGCCATCCGGGGGGCTTCTGGGAGGAAGAAGCTCCCCCGGGCAACAAGATGGCGGGAGGGCAATGCTGCTCCGCAACCCATCGTGGCTGGTAAGTCAGCCACGCCCAATAAAGCAGAAGAAGATGGGAAGTCTACAAATCCTTGCTGTAAACTGGGAAAGTCCTAAAAGTACATCCATTTGTTCATACAACATTCCACTGGCTATATTTACTTTGATGGATTTCAACTGTGACTATTTATTTATTTATTTACATCATTTATATTCCGCCCTTCTCACCCCGCAAGGGACTCAGGGCGGATCACAATGCACATACACAGGCAAACATTCAATGGCACAGACATACAACATATATAGACAGACAACGAGCTGCACAATTGGTCGAGAGCTCACCCCGACCCGGGCAGGCCTTGAATTCATGACCTTCTGGTCAGTAGAGATCTTATGCAGCTGACTCCCAGCCAGCTGCGCCACATTCCCAGTGCTGTTTGTGCTGCTTGTGTTTACCTCTGTTTTAATGTTTGCATATTTCTATATTTTAAATTACATACTAATTCTTTTATGCCAAGCCGGGGAGATAAAGCACGGTATAAATAAATATAATAATAATAATAACAACAACAACAGTTTTCCTTAACAAAGTACATGTTGTAGTCTGGCAAGCATCAGAGGATTTTTCTAAATGTTCAGAGGATGAGTCGTCCAGGGATGATGGGTTTCAAAGTGAAGAATCTGCGAGTGAGCAGAGGGAATTCAGACAGACGAGGCTGATGTTTTTGATTCTTCCAGGCAACAGAGGTAAGTGAAAGTACCAATTCCCTTGAGAAGCAGCCTTGGGAATACAAGGAATTTTCAAGTGAGGATAGATTAGATGCTGGCAAACTAGATGTTCTCATAGGCTTTGGGATAAGGCCCAGAGATCCAGATGTGTGAGGCATGATGTCATGGGTGGCTTGGAGGGCTTAAATTAAGTGGCTTGCTTTTAAGTCTTTCAGCGGAGACAATGTTGCTAAAGAAGATGGGTCTCCTGTTTATGATCCCAAGTTCCTGTTCACATATTTCATGTTCCTGTTTATGCCTGTATTTCTTTGGAGAATTTATCTTGGGGAATAAATTCCTGTCATGTTCATGGATATACCTTTGGATTAATTTGTGGTTTTGGATTCCTTGGCTTTGTATTCTCTGGCATTTTTGGATTGGCGCTATTGAACTCTGGCTTCTTTTGAGAATTGCATTTTCTATTTTACTGACCCCTTTTGGATTTGCCCTTTTCTCTTTTTATATACTTTTACATACTTTTCTTAATAAGCATTCATTATTATTATTATTATTATTATTATATTTGATTGGATTATTGGACTGGTCTGGTGTTAGGTGAAAGGGTGTTCCAGTGCTAGAGTGCAACAGTACAAGGCAATTTTAAAAGGTAGGGCATGAAATAATTTATTTATTTATTTATTTATTATTCGGGCTTCTATGCCGCCGACTCCCTGAGGCTCGCGGCGGCTTACAGGAGCCGAAGGGCACAGTAAAATACAGGCAATAAGCAGTTAAAAACAATTAAAAACAACAGCAGTACAGTAATTAATAACACAGTTGAAACAATGAACAGCACATCATCCTCAGAAGAACGAATAGATGGCGGGGCATGGGCAGGACTTACTCACCAAAGGCCTGTTTAAACAGGTATGTTTTACAGGCCCGTCTAAACGGGAGCAAGTCCTTCATAGCCCGAGTTCCGGCCGGGAGGGCGTTCCACAGCGTAGGTGCTATGACAGAGAACGCCCTCCGGCGGGTAGCAGTCAGCCTTGCGAGTTTAGCTCAAGGTATCTCCAGGAGATTGGAGTCCTCAGACCGAAGTGATCTCGGAGGGCAATATGGGGTGAGACGGTCCCTCAAATACGCTGGCCCCAGGCCGTGAAAGGCCTTAAAGGTGAGGACCAACACTTTGAAGGTGATCCGGTGCTCAATTGGCAGCCAGTGCAGATCCTGCAAAACAGGTGTTATGTGGGCGCCAGCTGGCGTGCCAGACAGGAGCTGGGCAGCAGTGTTCTGCACTAGCCTGAGCTTCCGGGTCACCGACAGAGGAAGGCCAACGTAGCGCGCGTTGCAGTAATCCAGCCTTGAGATGACTGTGGCTTGGATCACCGTGGCCAGATCGTTCCGGGAGAGATAGGGGCCAGCCTCCTTGCCTGTCGCAGATGAAAAAGCGATCTTGCTGACCGCAGAGACCTGGGCCTCCATGGTCAGCTGGGAGTCCAAATGGACCCCCAGGCTCTTTACGGAAGGCGATGGGCATAACACCGCACCGTCCAGGCTCGGAAGCTGGACATTAACATCACCCGGGCGACCCAGCCACAAGATCTCCGTCTTCGCCGGATTCACCCTCAACCTACTGGCTCGCAGCCATCCAGTAACGGCTTCGAGCAGTGTTGGAAATTATCGGGGACAGAACCCGGCCTGCCCTCCATCTCAGAATGAGCTGGGTGTCGTCAGCGTACTGGTGACACTCCAGCCCATAACTCCGCACCAGCTGTGCAAGCGGCTGCATGTAGATGTTAAATAACAGAGGGGAGAGAATGGCCCCCTGGGGGACCCCTCAGAGTAGTGGGGAGCCCTCTGAGACCACCTCGCCCCTCCTCATACGCTGAGACTGCTGGTGGAGGAAGGAGGTCAGCCATTTAAGGGCTGTCCCCCTCACTCCAGCCACGGCCAGGCGGTGGATCAATAGATTGTGACTAATCAGACTAACAAAGCTGTATGTAACTTTTAAAAATACAAAATATGAAAGAACCCTAGTAATCTTCACCTCTGTACTCAAAAGGAAGCAATTAATCGTACCAGGAGCATGAAATAAAATAAATATGTCCATAAAACTTTTGTGTCAGTCTTCTGAAAGTCCATGTTTCAGGAAATAACTCTCAAGCATGAATTGCCATATGATGTACCCAAGACATCCTCCCAAATTAACCAAAAAACCCACAACCCCACACATTTTTACACCTATGCAGCTTTAGAGTTGTTATGTTTTAATTAGAGTGTATACACTTGGAAGGACTGACTGTTTTGTTGTTTTATTTTTGTACAGTACCATTCGCATCAATGGCACTATATCCGCCTCCGCCTCCTCCTTCTCTTAGACAAAAACAAAGCCATGTCTTGGACTCACTGGAAGAAATACGTGCTATAAATGAAATTAATCCATCAATCAGTGACGTCACTTAAAAGATGCCACTCTTTCAGTCATGTTTGAAAAGATGTCAGCTTTAAGGAGACCTGGCTCAAGTAAGGACCATCAATCAATCAATCAACTTTATTTATATCCCACCCCATCTCTCTGTGGGGACTCAAGATGGCTTACCACATGAATCATAAACAAAGTGAAGAAAAAGGTAAAGGTTTCCAGTTGTGTCCAACTCTGGGAGGTGGTACTCATCTCCATTTCAAAGCCAAAGAGCCAGCGTTGTCCGTAAACAGCATGTGGCCAGCATGACTGCATGGAGCACCATTACTTTCCCAATTAAGCGGTACCTATTGATCTACTCACATTGGCATGTTTTTGAACTACTAGGTTGGCAGAAGCTGGGGCTAACAGAGGGAGCTCACCCCATTCCATAGATTCAAACCACTGACCTTCTGGTCAGCAAGTTCAGCAGCTTAGCGCCGTGTTTTTCAACCTTTTTTGAGCCACGGCACATTTTTTACATTTGCAAAATCCTGGGGCAAACACCAACCAAAATGACACAAAATTACACTCTAACACAGTAATACATATAGTTAATATGTTTTTAAATGTATTTATACACTCAGTGTGAAACCTGGGCCTGTTTCAATGAACACAACATAGATATCCATATCTATCCTCTCACATATTTATACATGGCTATCATATCTTCTCTCAGTCTTCTGTTCTTCAGGCTAAACATGCCCAGCTCTTCAAGCCGCTCCTCATAGAGCTTGTTCTCCAGACCTTTGTGAAATTTCACTCTGAGTGAAACTTGCTTCCAGTTAACTATGGATGTCATGAAGCTGTTATAAACAGGAGGCAACTCTAAAAAAAATCCAGTAAAATAATTAAAAAAAAACATTTCCAAGCGGAGAGGCTCAATTTGTTCCTTGGAAACCTTTGAGGGGGCTGCTAGGAGGGGGGGGGGGAGTGCCAATTTCCACGGCACACTGGTTGGGAAACATTGGCTTAGCGGTTTAACCCACTGCACTGGACTACCAGTTATACCATTCCCCAGACAATTCTATCTGGGGGATTCTGTGAGTTTCATCCAAAATAATAACAATCATCATAATCATATTATTATTATTTTGGGTGAAATAATAAATAAACTGCTGCTACTTCTTCCTCTCCTCCTCCTTTGCCAAGTTTAGTCGCATAACCAGTTGCCTCGGATGTCAAAGAAAGCAACTTTAAAAATGTATAGGACCGTTTTTATATTTGACAACATAAAAAAGAAGCTGTGGTTGATGCATCTCTGTGCCCAACGCAATGACAGAAAATCCCAGAAAACAATCAAGCTTCACGTAGACATTTCTTCTGACCTGCTAATGCAGCTGTGAAATGTGCATAGGTGACATAGGTAGAGTTTACTATGGTTACACAGTATGTGAGATTTGTCATTGTTGCTGGCAATTCACACATCATTATTACTGCACTGTTACACTTAGGAAACAATTTAATTGTGTTAGAAATATATTACTGCTACAACCAGTTAGACTCCATGTTTATGTTTCTGCTCTCCATTATGGGGTGTCATCAACCTCGATAACTTCTATATAACCATTTTGTTTTCCTGGAACAGGGAAGATCTCACTTTAAAAGTTGAAGGGCAAACAGTGTTATACTTAATAACACCCAACAAATGTTTTCTCAATATTTGCATGCTTTAGGTGGATACACTTGACCCACTGATACGTTCAGTTTTCTCTGATGAGAATTCAAAAGCTACACTGTTTAAATTGTCCCACTGAAATGATATTGTAAATCAGACCACTTTTGTCCTTCAGAACTGTTGGGGATGATGATTCCCAGCTCTCTTCCGGATCAAAAGTACTTTCTCAGAATCACTCTTGTATTGTATTTAGTGACCCGAGAGTCCTTTAAACCAGATCCAGAATTGCTCTGTCTGTCTGAAGTAGAGAAACCCTGCTGAAGACTCGCAAGCCCTGCCAACAAACTGTATCATCATTTCCTCAGCAGATTGTGTGCCAAAAGGACAGGAGCCAAAACGGGGCGACTAAGAACATTGAGAAGTATGCAGAAATGGAGAGAGAAAAATCCAAATTCCGAATTGGGGAGGGGGGGGGGGAGGGGGAAGATTCACCAATTCAGGAATGGGTGAGCTGCTGTTGAATACAGTTCAAAAAAGAGAAATGGAAAAGAAGGGGGGGGACAATTATGACAGAGAATTCTAAATGTCCATCCCTAACATCCAAATCATAGGATGCCATTTGGTCATTGGTTATAACAGACTACAACAGTTCTGTTTCTTCTATTATTGTGCTTGGCTGACTTACCGGCCGAGCGGGTTGCGGGGCGGGGTTGCCCTCGCCGCCATCTTGCGGTGAGATGCAGGGGCTTCTCCTTCCCAGAAGCCCCTGGGGTAGCGGGAGGTTTCCCGCCACAAACACCGGCCGGCCAATGGCGGGGCTGGCCCCACCCCGCCTCTTCGTTGCGCCGACTGGCCTGCACTTCCGCCTGGGCAGCCTATTTAAGGCCGCCCGGGGGCTGCCCAGGCTGCACGTGGGGCCAGCTGTGTTTTTCCTCCCCCCCCCCCCTTCTTATTGCATTGCTTGTTGGTGTCCATTTTGTTCATTCTTCATGTCGTTGTTGTATTGTTCTGGGTTATGCGTCATATTGTTCTTTGTCACAACTCCGTGTTTGGCATGTGGCATGGCCCCTGGATCAGGCTGGCTTATCGCCCCTTGGTTGTAAGGGGGATAACGGCCAGGCCCCCTGGGGTGCTGAGTTTTCGTGGACAGGCATTGGGCCGTTCGCACCCCAGGCTTGCATACGCCTTTGGACATTCGTGGGGGCTGTACAACCCTGATCCAGGACCCATGCGGGGCCGCCAACCCTTTGTTCCTGTTTTCAATAAATTAGTTGTGGCCATTTCCATCCAACCATTGTGCCTCTGTTATTATTCTTGGTGCAAGGTGTGTCACCCTTGCACACGCAACACCTTTGTTGTTATTGTTGTGTGCCTTCAAGTTGTTTCTGAGTTATGGTGATCTATCGCGAGATGTTCTTGGCAAGATTTGTTCAGATCGGGTTTGCTTTTGCCTTCCTCTGAGGCTGTGTCACTCCGCGGGTTTCAATGGCTGAGTAGGGATTTCAATCCTGCTCTCCAGATTTATAGTCCCAGTGCTGAATCCACTGTACCACATTGTCTCACTTTTGTTGTTTACCTTTGTTCTTCTTTTATTCCTCTTTTTCTGTTGTCTCCTTTCTGTCAGATTTCGGACAGTATGCTCCTAGGAGATGGGAGCTGTCCTCTTGTACTTTGTAAGCAAGGCCAGAAAATAATATAAGGGTCAGTAGCCAGTTTTCACACTTCTTCCACCCCTAGACTGCACTGGAGACAGGTCGTGTACCTTTAAGATTCGTGTAGAAAATGGAGTTTCAGCAAGTGTTGCTTGGCATGCAAACAGGTAACAAGTAACAAACACCTGCTTAAATTCCTACTAGTACACAATCATTATAGGAATAGGAACTCTCCAGTTTTAAATCTGGTTTCCAGTTGCAATGTTTGCCCCATTTCTTTGGGGACTCCCAAAGGGCTCCAATCTGCACAGAAGTGCAGTCCATGGGCTACACTTTCCCATAAAGTGCCATGTGCACCAACAGCAGTACAGTCCTCCCTCCACATTTGTAGTTTGACATTTTGCATTTTGATTATTAATTGATTTCTTCCAAAATGTTATCTCTAGGAACAGGCCCGGATGAACCCCTTTTGGCGCCCTAGGCCACACTTTGGAATTACGCCCCCAAACCAACCTCTACCGCACCCCCCCCCCACCTCTTCCTCCTCGCGGCGCCGAGTCAGGAGGAAGGAAGGGAAGCCCCCGGGCCCTCGCAGTGCGCCCTCCTTCCTTGAGTCAAGGATGGAGGGCGCACCGCGAGGAGAAGGCGGAGGGAAGTCCCGCCCCCGGGGCCACTGCCGAGCATGCGCAGCAGGAGGACGTGAGCGCCTCTGCCTCCTCCGCCATGTTCCAGGGTACCGCGCATGCCCGGCAGCAGCCCCGGGGACTTCCCTCCACCTCCTCCTCCTCGTGCCCTCCTTCCTTAACAAGGGGGTGATGGTGAGGGGGGTTGCCATTCCCTCCCCCCACCCCCTCGCAGCGCTCTCCCCCTGCCCTCCCCCGAGAGAGAGAGAGTCATCTCCATGCTGCGCGTTGCGGTTTTGTTTCAACATTTTTTTTGGTCCGTGTGAACTGCGCTCCCCTTGGCTTGCGCCCCTAGGCCATGGCCTAGTGTAACCTTATGGGTAATCTGGGCCTGTCTAGGAATCCCTAAGTCCTCAAGTATGTTCAATAGTCAACTTTATCCAGTCATGCTGGAGACCAAGGACCTCATCACGTTGATGAGGTCTCCTGTGTCGATTCACCAGCCTCTGGCAAATTGGTGAGGCAGTGGGGCAGTCCCAGCACCCCATGCCCTGCCTTGCCGTCAGCTATGCTTCCCTATCACATGTGGAGAAGTGGTGCTGCATGGTTTGCCTCCACGCTAGCCCTGTTGTTCCTAATGGTACATGGGAAGGCTCCTGTGTTGCTGGTGCAATGTCACAGGATGCTTGCATCCTGGCTGAGTCACAGAGCCCTGCCAGAGGTGACCCTGTATCTTCTGATGGGCAGCATAGGGCTCCATGACTTAACTGGGGCAAAAGTGTCCTAGGATGCTGAAAATTTATCATGTGATGAATTCCCTAGCGATTTCTAGAGAGAACGTCTCTCTAGGAATGTCTAGGTCCTCTAATGTGATTTTTTGTTGACAATAGTAATGCTGGAAGACATTCCCATAGAGGTAAAAAAAAACCCAATTTCTGTATACCTGGGTTTTCACTTTCACGTGGGCACCAGTGAAAGTGTAGGGCTGACTGTAAACAATACATGACCATAAAAGGCACGGAAAATGTATAGGGGGAAGCACAATGGTACCTGACCTGAATATGTATATTAAACATTGTATATGCAATTTTGACAACAGCAATGACAGAAATACTACCATGGCTTGAGACTCCTCCATCTGTGTGTGTGTGTGTGTGTTTGTGTGGATGTGTGTGGGATTGTGAATGCCTCCCCCTCCCCTCCTTTACAACCACAGAATGAGAAATGCAAGTGGGGAGGGGGGCTGAGGCAGTGTGCACTGAAGGGGAAGCTAGAGTTGCTGTAAAGGAGGTAGAGGGAACATCTGGTCCAATTTTGAGTGACTCTTGGTTCAGAGCCAAAAGGAACCATCGTCAGATGCTTTAGGAAGCGAGAGGGAGAGGAAAGATGAAGGCACGCCCCAGGGGATGGATAAAGCAGGCGGGAAGAGACCGCAGTGGGGGGGGGGGGACCTGGAGGGTGGAAGATCAAGGCCGAGGTGGTCGGTTTAGAACCGTCACATCAATGGCGTGGCACAATGGGCAAGACTTGGCAAAGGACAGGGTCCCTTCCAGCTCAGCCGCTTTGTTTCTTCGGCTCATTTACAACCTGGTATGGTTATGAAGCATGTTTTCTTTTTCTTTTCTTTTTTTTTTTTTAAAAAGTCATATACCCGAGATAGAAACAGTAGACTTGTTTTAGCCCAAGACAACCAACTGCACAAAGAGGATATCTAATCTGTGTTAAGTATGGATATGCACTCTCTCGGCGTTGCCAATCTGCCGGGATTTTACTGGCTTGGTCATCCTCTCTCAATTGACTGGGATGAGGGCCAAAACAGAGGGATTGAAGGGGGTGGAATGAGAATTTGTTTCTGCTGTTCATTGTTATTTCTTCTACTTTATAGGTATGTACAAAGAGATTCAAGCCAAAGATCAGACATACCTGACCTGAAGATATGACACAAGGTTAACAGGAAGATTTGGCTTGTTCTCTAGTACACTAGAATGGCCTTGGCTGAGCTAATTTGTGTGAGCTTGTGCTCTCAAGTTGCCTATCTACCGAGGCCGACTCCATTAAATTGCTTGGCCTGACTTATCGGGCTGAGCAGGTTAACCTGTTGGGTGTCCTCGCCGCCATTATGGATCGGGAAGGGGCTTCTTCCTCCCAGAAGCCCCCTGGGTGGCGGGAGATTTTTCCGCCACCAGAGCCAGCTGGCCAATGGTGGGGCTGGCCCCACCCTGGCGTGTCTTGTAGTTGGGGCCAGCCCTCTCTTCCACCCGGGTAGCCTACTTAAGGCTGCTCGAGACCTATCAGCAGGCACTGGGCCTACATCTGCTTTTCCACCCACCCTCCCTGCATGTATCATGGCTTCGCATTTGTTAGCTTGTTTTGCTGTTGTTTTGTGTTTCTTGCTCTGTATTTGTGAGCTGATCTTGCTGTTGTTGGGTGTTTATCTTGTCACAACTCTGTGCTGGGCATGTGGCATGGCCCCTGGAAGGAGGTGGTGTATCGCCCCTTGTTGGAAGGGGGGATAACGCCCTGGCCCCTGGAGTGCAGAACTTACGGGAACTGGTAGCGTGCTGGTGGCACCCAGGGATGTAAGCATCTTCGGACAGCAGTGGGCTGTCCGACCCCTGATCCAGGACCCATGCATGGCTGCCAACCCTTGTTCCTGTTATCAATAAATGAGTTGTGGCCAAATTTTACTCCAACCACATGTGTCGGTGTCTTCTTGGTAATATGGGGGGAGGTGTATCACCCATACACACACAATTCTTTTGAGTTTTGGTAGTCAATGAGTATTCAGAGATGTTGGTGCTTTGAATGAGATTTTCTTGCTTCTTGGCAGGGGGTTGGACTGGATTCATGAGGTCTCTTACAATTCTATGATTCTAGGAGTGGAGGAACTCAGCAGCAAATAATAATAATAATACACTTTATTTGTACCCCCATCTCCCCAAGGGGACTTGGGGCAGCTAATGTGAGGCCAAGCTTAGCAGTTACAACAAGCAAAACAAATACAGCATACACTCATAAAATAATACATAAAATAAAGTACAATAAAATATATGGAAAGAAAGAAGGAGAATAATATAAAATAAACACAGGGTACAACAAAATAAGCAAAGACATTAAGCTGGATGGGCAGGGTCAAGTACAATGGATAGGATTTTAAAACCTTGGGTGACGTGGATATTAAGTAGGGTGATACATCTGGTGGAGTTCGGATGGGAAAACCAATGGGGAATTAATTTCAACTGAAGGGTGAGATACCGTGCGTCAGAGGGCATTTTGTACTAAGTTGTTCAAAGTACGGGGATTTTATGTTCATTCCTCAAAAGCACACCGGAACAGCCAGTTTTTTAGGCTCTTCCTGAAGGCTGCCAGGGTGCCTCATCTCTCCGGGTAGTGAGTTCCAAAGTCAAGGGGCCACCACAGAGAAGGCCCTCTCCCTCGTCCCCAAAAGTCACCTGAATACTTTCTTTTCCCCTCTATTACAAAGTAACCCCTTTCATAAATGTGCACTGTAATGTGTTATCCTTATATTTGATTCTTTTTGCCCTCTTTGCCTCCTGTGTCTTTCTCTCTCCTTTTCACCTCTTGCAGTTGGCCCCAATAATCGCTTGACCCCATAGCCCCATAGCTCTCAGAATGGAGCTCCCTTCCCTCTTTCCACCCTGGAATATATACTTCCCTTCACCCCAACTAACCCCAAATCAACCCTTGCCCCTATGGGTAACCTGGCTCCCATAATTGGGTTCTACCGGTATTCACGGACCCCTTTTTGTGTGTATAATGTAATATTTTATGTCTCATATAAAACTTTTGGAGACATGAAGCCACCAAGCAAGATTCCGGTAACCTTTCACCAGCATCTCTTGATCGTGGAATTCCCTCCAGTGGTTTTCCTGGTCATCAACTAACTACAATGGACTCAAGCACCCATCATCTCTGGAATCAGTCCATCTCTATTGATTCCCATAGAACTGACTGTGCAGGGAACAACAGGACCCGGAGGACCAGAGTTGGGCCGTCCTTCCTTTGTACAGTCACATGGACATAAGAAAGGAACACTAATCACCTGGCATATCTTCCCTGATATCAGGAGGTTTTGCTCCTGTCTCCAAGATGCCATTTCCCCTTTCTCCAGAGATGGATTCCATAATCCTATCACTTTGTACAATTACTGACATGGACAACAATGGAGATGGGCACAGCGCGTGCCAGACCCACATTGATGGGTCACTCACAATACAAAGGACAATCCCATAACTATCAGGGACCTGATGGCCCTGCTTTGTTTATCTTGGAGTTGAGACACTATAATACTTTCATAAAGCTATGTATTCTTCTTGTCATCCTGCACGCTGTCAGCCATTGGAGAGTGGGAATCTGCATTGGAAGCAGGGAATGCTCTGTGATTGGCTGGCGGGTGCCGCAGTCCCCCCTCATTCAGGGAATGAACCCAGCTGGTTGTGACGTCAACATGACTCCGCCAATCAGCGCAAAGCCAGCTCCAGGTGGGCATGCGTAAGAAAAACAAAAGACCAAACTGTATAAAAATGTGTGTTTTATTTGTGCGAAACATATCGACTTCCTTTTGTGGCTTACCACAAGCTGTCATCCCTTTCAACTGGACTGAATAAAATTCCCCCAATGGCTTCTTCTTCAATTGGTGAGATTTCTTTATTGGGGAACATTGGGCTATAGCTTCTTAAGTCTCGCCAAGCACGGATCCACAGGCGGTATTCATTATCCGCCTAACGGATCTCGGTATCCACACTTTGGGTTTTGTTATCCGCATTCCAGATCTCGCTATCCACAACTGCTTTAAATTGCTCGATTTCATTGGTACCTGGTGACTTTAGGGTTACAAAGTCTTTTCAGTCTTCCAAAAAAAACAATTTTGCCTTTCAGAGACAGAGAGGATTTGGTTAAACTCATTGTTCTCAAATTGATTTTTAAAAACCGTTTCTAGTCAGAAAGGGAATGCTTTCAATACATGCAGAGGCAGTTTGTGAAATGAGAATGTCTTTGTGATGTTTGCCACAGGAAAATGGCATTCTGCACGTGTGCGGAGGCACTCAGCTCAAGATGGTAGGATTTCCGAGCACATAGTCTGCCAGTCCCACCAAGGAAGGGAATGGTGCCAGTTGAAAAAAATAACCTTCTAAAGTCTCTCTGTGCTTGCAGATGACACTTCTGAGAATGGTCACTCAAATACCTTTCTTGTACACATCCCTTCCTTCACCTTTTGCCTAGAGGTGGATTTAATAATTCAGGTTTTGACCTGGATCTACCTTGCATTTATTTACCTACAGCAGTGTTTCCCAACCTTTTTTGAGCCGCGGCACAGTTTTAACATTTAAAAAATCCGGGGGCACACCACCAACCAAAATGACACAAAATGACACTCTAACACAGTAAAGAATGGCTGGGGGAGGGTGGCCCGCTGGGAGCAGCTGCTGGGAGTGCCGAAGTTGGGGGAGGGAGTGGAGCCTGGCCGCGCCATGTCCCACCCCCCCCCCCTGGCTTCAGCTCTCCCACAGCTTCTCCAGCCTTGAGGGGGCAGTGCCAAGCCAGCGGTGGCAGAGCCAGCACAATGCTGGCTTGGCACTGTCCCCTCAAGGCTGGAGAGGCTGTGGGAGAGCTGAAGCTGGGGGGAGGGGGCAGAGCCAGGCCGTGCCATGCCCCTCCCCCGGCTTCAGCTCTCCCACAGCTTCTCCAGCCTTGAGGGGGCAGTGCGAGTGAGGGGGGAGTCATGGCCCTTGTCCCCACTCTCCACCATGACTCCCACCCCTCGCTCACTGAAGCCGCACGGAGGAGGAGGAGCATGAGCGGTGGACGGGCTTCAGTGGGTGGGGCTCCTCCTCCACACGGCTTCAGCGAGCGAAGGACGAGAGTCATGGTGGAGAGTGGGGACGAGGGCCATGACTCCCCCCCTCACTCGCACTGCCAGATTGGAGGCTGGCTGGGGAAACGGCCGGAGGCGGCGCCCCGGCCCCTTCTTTTTTCTTCGCTGTTGCCTGGCCCTTCCTCCTCCCCCAAGCAGCAGGAGTTCGGCAGGAGGAGGGGGAAGGAAGGGGTGCAGAGAGCTTTTCTCGCGGCACAGCAGGAGCTCCGTCACGGCACACTACTGTGCCGCATCACAGCGGTTGGGAAACACTGATCTACAGCATCTCTATAACTGTAACATATCCTCCAACTACTCCCAATTTTGGGAAGGAGAGTCCCAATGAATCCTCTGTTGTCTCTCTATCAGTTGCTTTTGAAATATCACTGTTTCTTTCTTCTTCTGCCACTCTCCCCTTTGTCCTCAGGTTGTTCAGCTACTTCAAACTGAGTTCAAAATGGTATGCATTCCATTAGCTCAGCAGGTGAAAGATAAGGGGAAATATACTGTTTTCAGCCTCTCCTAGCTTGTGTGTACTTCCTCGTTTATTTCTACCATCTTGACCATATTCTGCTGTTGTTTGGCCACATATTTTCTGACTTCTACTTGTGAAATGATGGAGCCCACTGTCCCTCTGTGACATCTTACAAAATGATATGTATCCTGACCAAATCTGAGATTTTGAGACTAAAGATAGGATACTGGAACTTCCATGGGCAAGGGGATATATAATCAACATTTTGAAACTGCAAAAGGTGTGAAATCCTGCTTTGTATTACTGATTGTCCATCAAGCTGTTTTCAGTGGCCATGGATACTGTAGGAAAATTCACTAGCCCGGATATGCCTGAATTTCAAAAGTTTTTTGGATACTTCCAACTTTTTAAGCAATTTCGAGAGCAACCCTCCCAACAGGAATTCTGAAATCCGAATTTCGGATGTCATTTCTGAATTTTCTTGCTGATTGCTCATTGGCTGATGGCTAACAGCTGACTCTCCCTTCTGCTGATTTTTTTTTTGCCCATTTTTGAAAGCGGACGCCATTTCCGAAGACTTCCAAATTTCGGAAATACTTCCGAATCAATTTCGAAATTTATCAGAAATTTTTCGGACGTCCGTATAATCCGAAACGACAGCTACAATTGGATCTGAAACGAGTTTCGAAACGTTTTTTTCTTGGATCAACCAGTCCTACTAGCCAAGTGTGAAAGCCACAATCTTTCCTTACTGTTTCTCCCCAGGAACAGAAAGCCTAAAACTACAACATCTGAACATGGAGACATCACTAAGCTAATATCAGATTGGAAAAGCTCCCTTTATGGACTACAATTCCTTAAATCCTCCAAGTCAACATTATTTATTTATTATTTATTACGTCAAACTTGTATACCGCCACTCCCCGAAGGCTCGGAGCGGTTTACAAAAGTTTGAGTGCCCAGTGGCAACACCAAACAACACAAAGAATACAATGGACATGGGGAAAACACAAGGGTGGGGGAGAGGGAGAGAGGGAGGAAAGAAGTCAGCAGCGATGCCTACTGGGACACTACCCCGCCATCGAAGGAGGGCAGGCGAGATCGCTGGCACTAGGATGCAAGTGGAGGGCAGAGACCAGCGTCTCCCACGTGGGAGTCCACATTTGGGGTCTCGATCCATTTGCACGGTGCCCTCAACAGCTTTCATGCGAGGCTGGCAGGTCCTTTGGAGCTGCGACTGCCTATAGCAGGAGCTCCAGAACGTCCTGGTTAAGAACGTCTTCCGAGGTCTTGCCGCTCTCGTAGTTGAACGTCCATCTACTGGAGAGCCAACACAGGTGTCGGCTCTATGGTCCCGGTCCTTTTGGACTCTCCGACAGGGGTGGGCCTGTTCTCCGGTCCGGAGTGCGGGGGATGGGGTGCTCGCCTTCCTTCCGCTTCCGGCGTCGCCTCCTCCGCTTCCGGGGGCCACGCTTCCCCCTGACCGGGTCGTTCTTAAGGATAGAGTCCTCCAAAGGCGGGACTTCCGGGGCTTCCGGTGGGTTACTCCTTCCGGGTGCTGCTTCTTCACTAGGACCCTGCACATGGAGTGGCTGGGCATCATCCAGGACAGAGTCCTCCGGGGGCGGGACTTTCGGGGCATCCGGCAAGCTACTGACACCTGGATGATCTTGGCAAGCAGAATCTAGAAGTTAAGAGTCCAAAAGGTGACTTTTCCACATTCTTCAAAGATGTATCCACTCAATTTCTTTGCATCAAGCCTTTTAAAGAAGCCATCTCAGCCTTGGGTTGGGGAGTGGGAAACATCACATCTTGTAGAAATGAAGTCCATTGCTTTGCTGTATGTAATGCAATACTTGCCTTTGTTTTGAAACTAAAGAGTATCAGGTTGGATCTACACTGCCTTATATCCCAGATTATCTTCTTATCCCAGATTATCTTCTTATCTCAGATTATCTGGCAGTGTGGACTCATATAATCCAGTTCAATTAGATAATCTGGGATCAAATTCTAGGATATAGAGCAGTGCAGATTCAGCCTCAGTGTTAATAGCATGATCCTAAATTTTACAATTCTGACAAAAGAAGAAAAAACAGGAAGTCTGCATTGTTTCCCTGGTTTGTTCAGAGAGAAAAAACCAGCCAAAACCACTGGTCAGTCTAAAGGTGGGAAGAATTAAGATATAGAACGTTAATGTATATTGGTAATAAATGAGTAGAAAGGATTACAATCTGCTTTTCTAACATGATCACAAGCAGAGAGCGAAAGCCCTAGCTTTTCAATACTGTTTTCTGACAATCAAAACATATAGTACTAACTGAGCATAGAGCCACTACTGAACTGATACGAGAGCTTGGACTTAGGACCTCATCACACTAGAGAACGAATCCACTTTAAATCTGGTGTCTGCCTCCTGCAGAATTTTGGGGTTTTGTACTTTAGTGAGGCTGTTAGAGGCTCCTCCCTAAACTACAAACCCCAGGATTCTGCAGATTGAAAGTGTATTCAGGGCCGGACGAAGGTAAGTTCAAATGGTACGTAAACCTTTCGGTGCCCCCTCACTATCCGCACGCCGGTGGTGTGCCCGTGTGCACATGCGCCAGGCCAGCTAGTTCAGCGCATGCGCCATTCGCGGGGGCGCAACACCAAGTGGATGGTGATGCAAAACACCCTCCAGGAGGCTGAAAAGAAGGGTGTTTTGCAGCTGGAGGTGGGAGGCTCCGCCCAGCTGCAAAACGTCCTCCTTTTCGGCCTCGTGGAGTGCGTTTTGCGTCATCATCTACCTGGACTGGCCCGCAGCAATGGCGCCCCGCGGCCGGATGCGCCCCTAGCCCACGTGGCGCCCTGAGGCGGCCGCTTAATTTGCCTCCATTAAAATCCGCCCCTGAGTGTATTCATTCTCTAGTGTGATGAGGTCCTATGACTCCCCGAATCCTCCAAATCAACATGACCCCTAGCTGCCCTTGGCTAAGTTCAGGGTTTTTAAAAGTAACTCTCCCATGCTCTGACTAATAGCCATTTTCAGATATGTCCACCCTGATTTCTTTGCTCCGGCCTTTGGAAGAAACCACCTGAGCCTTGGGTAGCGAGAGGACATCATCACACATCTTATGGAAGTGAGTTTTTTTAGTTCGCTGTATGGGATGCATTCCTTCCCTTTGTTCTGAATCTAAAGCTGATCAATTTCTAGCATTCTGACAAGAGAAGAAGGAAAAACGTCTCTATTCTGCATTGTTTTGCTGGCTTGTTCAGCTCATCTTGTAGAAGAAGAGAGAGAGAAAAACTGGCCCCAAAGTCCACTGGTCGGACTAAAGGCGGGCGGAATTAAGATATAGAATGTTAACGTATGTCAGGAATAAATGAGTGCCACAAAGGAGTATAATCTGTTTTTCTAATATGACCACAAGCAGAGTGTTAGTGGAATTAGGCCGACAGCTGCTACGCTATTTCCACCACCCCCATCTCTCTTTCAGCCCCCCTCCTCAGCACTCTCTCTGTGCCAGTAGGAAAGAGGAGGAGGAGGAGGAAAGGGGGGGAAAGTCCCAGCACCCTCCACCACCACTACCACCACCCTCCTCTTTCTCTGCCTCCATTCTGCGGTTTTTTCCGCAGGCACTGCTGCCGACTTGGCAGTCCTTCGGCGTCACACCTTACTGCTTTTCAAGATTGCTCCGTAGAGAACTGAGGGAAATGGCAATTTTGTGTTGACGCCGCTTGGCAGCAGGGGGAAGAGTGAAGAAAAAGTTGGAACCCGTGCCAAGGCTTCCCTGGGGAGAGATAGGAAAGATAGAGAGAGACAGGCATGGGGAAAGTTCACACACACTCGCACAAGCACACACAGGGCTCACATGCATGAGATACACTTGACAACTTTGGCATGTCCTTGCTCCATCACCCAGGTTGAAATGGACCAACTCCATGCTAAACATGCAATGGGGGAAAAAAGGGTTGAGAGAGGAGAAGAGGGCGAAGCGTGTTCCTTTCTGTGTGTTTGTGTATGTTGCTTAATTTTTTTTGGATAGCAGTAGAATGCAGTATGCAAATGAGATTGTTATTACCGCAATGTTCATCAAGCTGAGCTGAGAAGACATTAATAGCCTGATGAATATGCATGTGAATTTGTTAATTAAGTTAATTATTCTGCTGAAAATGCATTCGTCTTCCAAGGACATTCTCCCAATGATTTCTACATGCTCCAGTCATTAGTCATGCTATATTTTATCAGTGAAATGAGTTTGCTTAAGTTGTAAAAAATATATTAAAAAGATAGAAAGATAGAAAAAGGAAATACAAAATAAACGAAGGAATTAAAAAGTGGGAAGATCAAGGAGAAGGTCTAAAAGATAAATGGGGAAAGGAAGAATTTAGGGTGACAAACGCAAAAAAAAGAAGAAAGTTTGAAGGTCTCTTTAGTTTGGAAACAACAATGTGATATTCTTGATTTATTTTTTGGGGTGGAAGGGGGGCAGTGTGGGTGATCCAAGCACACTCAATTTGCCATTCCGTCTGTCCGTCTCTCTTCTTTAACTTCTGTCTTTTGTTTGATGAAAAAAAAACTTTTTTTATTCTGGTGCCAAATTTCCAACACATTAATTAATTGTTGTAGCCAATTAACTGTAGTTGTGCAAATGAGTTTAGCACTAATTACCATGCAGTGCTTGTAATCACATAAAAACTTGCTGAGAGAGAGAGACAGAGAGAAAAGAAGGGGTGGGCGAGAAGAAGGGAGGAAGAAAAGAAAAAAGGGAAGAAAAGAAGACAAAAAGGAAGGCGCAACTGATAATGCCAGTGCGTCAATAACTTAAAGCAACTGTGCATACGAGTGCCTTGCAGCACTTCCAATTACAGTAACTAAAAATGCTTTGGTCAACCAGTGCAGGAGTAGTAAGGCAACTATTGGTAGAGTTTGAGGCCTATGACCTGTGGGTAGGGCCTTGAAGAATGAGGAATATGACTTCAGAGGTCACAGGATGTGGTCCAAAGTCATTTCATTCTGGGTTGTTGTGTGATTTCAGGGATGTATGCAGGCCCGGGTTAACACTTTTTTGCGCCCTAGGCCACACTTTGAAATTACGCCCCCGTTAAGCCAACCTCCTGCCACCTCCAAGGTCCCCATTCCCACCGGCTCGAAAGCTCCGCTGTGCTCTGAAGGTCTCCTCGGAAGTCAGGAGGCTTGGGGAGAGCGCAGAGCGTGCAAACTCGCTCCAAAGGTACACACGAGAGAGAGAGAGAGAGAGCAAGAGAGAGGGAGCGTGAGAGAGAGAGAGAGAGAGAGAGCGATAGAGAGAGAGAGCGCGCACATGAGAGAGAGACGGAGGGGACGGAGCAAAGACTTTGCCGGGAGAAGGAGCGAGGACGGGCATGACAAAGAAGGAAAGAGGGGCACAGACCAGGGTTTTTTTGGGTCCGTGATCTGTGCCCCCCCCCCTCGGCTTGCGCCCCTAGGCCATGGCCTCATTGGCCTTATTGGTAATCCGGGCATGGATGTATGGCCATGTTCCAAAAGCATTCTCTCCTGACGTTTCACCCGCATCTATAGCAGGCATCCTCAGAGGTTGTGAGGTTGTGACAACCTCTGAGGATGCCTGCCATAGATGCAGGCGAAACATCAGGAGATAATGCTTCTGGAGCATGGCCATACAGCCCGGAAAACACACAACAACCAGTGATTCCAACCATGAAAGTCTTCGACAACTAATTTCATTCGTTTTTGGTGACCGCTATACCTTTTAAGACTTTATCAAAAACATTCTATCATATCATTATTTATTTACTTACTGTTTTTATATCCCGCCCTTCTCACCCCGAAGGAAACTCAGAGTGGCCTTACAATAGGCAATAATTCAATGCTACATAAAACAGACATATAATAAAATAAATGTACACATTAACAACATAAATTTTAAAATGCATAAACATTAAAACACATAAACAACAATCCAAAATCATAGTCCATGAGCTGTTCCAGTTGTGATTGCACATATTCCATCTTCAGTTACTGCACTGCATTACTGTCCCAAGACTTGGTCCCACAACCATGTTTTTAATTTCTTTCTTAAGGTAAGGATGTAGGGTGCTGATCTGATTTTGCTGAGGAGGGAGTTCCATAGCCGAGGGGCCACCACTGAGAAGGCCCTGTCCCTCATCCCCATGAGTCACATTTGCGAAGGAGGTGGGAACGAGAGCAGGGCCTCTTCAGAAGATCTTAACCTCAGATATATATAGATAGACATATAGATAGACATATAGGTAGACGATAGATAGATAGATAGATAGATAGATAGATAGATAGATAGATAGGAGGGTGGATATCTCCAATTTAAATACTTTGAAACCCATTAATATTTTGTATTTGAAATTATTTTGACCTATATCGACCCTCGGCGTCCAACCCAGAAGTGAAATTTCAAAACCGAACCCAGTATCACCATTTTTGTAAAGGGCACGGTATTAGGTCTTTTTTTCCCCTCCTCAGTTCTCAATTTGCGAGAGGAGACTGGAGGGCAGCAGCACCCTCCTTTCTCCTCTCGCCAGCTGAGGCGGGCGCTTTGGAAGCAGCCCGGCCGAGCTTTCCTCCTGCTCCCCAGGCTCTCCCTCACAAGCGGAGGGAGAGCCTGGAGAACAGGAGGAAATTCCTCCAAATCTCAGAGTTAGTTCTCAGCAGGGAAGGAGGAAGCAAGGGGATGTCCTCCGTACCTCCTTCCCTGCTAAGAACTAAAGCGTGTCAAGCCTTGATGCGGTTTAGGTCTTAGCAGGGAAGGAGGAGCGTCCGCACCTCCTTCCCTGCTAAGAACTGAACCGTGTCACACTCCTCCTTCCCTGTTAAGACCTAAACCGCGTCAAGCCTTGGCGTGTGTTAGTTCTCAGCACAGCAGGGAAGGAGGTGCGGAGGACATCCCCACCTTCTTCCCTGCTGAGAACTAACAGGAGATAATAACAATTTTTCGTTAATAATTACGTTTCCATGACGAAATTTTACGGAAATTTTTCAGAACAATTTCTATATTGAACCACCGATGACAATCCCCCCCCCCGCGAGTTTAGAAACACATTTTTGATGGATCAACCACCCCTAATAGATAATAGATACACACACACACACACACACCCTCCAACTGTTTTGATATGGGATAGTTGACTCACTTTTTAGCGACTTTTTCAAGGTTTCTGGTTTCTCCTTCTCCCACTTTCCCCCCTTTTTCCTCATCTTATTCAGTTGGTCTAAATGGGGTTTAAATTGCAAATGTAGTTTGCACTCAGGGAGAGAAGACAGAATCTTGCCCTTCCCAGTTATGCCAGGCAAAAGCAAACTGCTCCAGCCTTTCCCATTTATGTGCTCTTTCTTCTTTATAATTTTGGCCATCTTGACTATATTTGGATGTTTCTTGACCACAAGCATCTCATTTTTCATCTGTGAAATGTTAGACGTATGTATATATAGTCATTACTTAAAAGTTGTTGTTAACTACCATTTAGTCGATTTCAACTTACAGCAATAGACCTCTAAGCCACCCGATCATCTATAGCCCTGCAAACTTTGGGCTGTGACTTCCTTGATTGGATTTATCCATCTGTTAATGAAGTCTTATTCTTCTCCTACTGGCTTCTACCTTGTCAAGCTTTTTTTTTTCTAAATAGTCATGTCTTCTCATGATATAGCTAAAAGAACAACAATCTCAGTTTAGTCATCTTGGCTTTTGGGGAGAGTTCAGATTTATTTTGCTCTAGGAACCATGTATACACTTTTTATTGAATTGGTATCCATAGATATCCAACACCTACGACTCCTCGAACGCTTTCATCAGCGCTGTCTTCGCACAATCCTAAATATACACTGGACCGACTATGTGACTAATGTTGCTGTCCTTGAGCAAGCAGGGATCACCAGCGTTGAGGCCATGCTATTGAGAACACAGCTGCGCTGGGCAGGGCACGTCCATAGGAGAACCACTGCCTCCCAAAGATACTACTCTATGGTGAACTCGCCACAGGTCAGTGCAAGAGAGGCGCCCCGAAAAAGAGATATAAGGACTCCCTAAAACAACATCTCAGGCTCGGCCAGATTGATCACCAAAAATGGTCCACCCGGGCCTCACATCAAGAGGCATGGAGATGCACTATCCACAATGCTGCAGCCTCTTTCGAGAAGACACGCCAAATGGGTCTTGAAGAGAAACGACAACGCAGAAAGAACTGCAACCTGGAAACAACATCACCCAAGGAGACTTTCTGCTGTGCTTTCTGCAACTGGACTTGCCTATCTCGGATTGGCCTTTTTAGTCATCAACGCACCTGTAAAAAGCGTGGAATGAGTCCTTCCTAAGAATCTTCGTTCGCGAAGTAATGCCGAGAGATCCATAGAACTCTTCCTATCAACTTTCTTCGCCATCCAGCTTTCACAGTGATACATATAACTTGAAAATACAATGGCATGGACAATCCTAACTTTAGTATTTAATGATGTGCTTCATTCAATGATGTACTTCCGGATCTTGCTTAGTTCCTTCATAGCTGTCCTTTCAAATTCTAATCTTATGAGTTTTTGATTGCGGTCTCCATTCTAATTAATTATTAAGCCAAGGTATGGAAAATCTTGGACTGTTCAATGTCTTCATTGTCTACTTAGAAGTTATGTAAATCCTGTGGTTATTGTTTATTTTCTTAATGTGCAGTTGTAAACCTGCTTTTCCACTTAGTTCCCTAACTTTCTTCAGTAATTCTTTCAAGTACTATATCTTTTCTGCTACGAGTATGGTGTGTTCTGTGATGAACAAACTGTTGACCTTGCAAAATTCAATCAATCACTCAATCACTTTCCTGCTTAATTTCTTGATCCTAGGCCAACTTTTCCTACAATCGTCTGCTCATTTTCTACTTTTGCACTCCAATCACCTGTGATTAACAAGAAGTCCTGCTTTGGTGTGATCAGTTTCTTCCTAGACTTCAGCACAGACTTTTTCAAGTTTATTATTCTGCCTCTGTAGTAGGATCATAAACTCAGGCCTCTTCTACACTGCTATATAATCAAGATTATCAAAGCAGATAATTCACATTATTTGATTTGAACTGGATTATATGAATCTACACTGCCATAGATTCCAGTTCAATACAGACAATCTGAATTTGATATGGCAGTGTAGAAGGGGCCTCAGATTATGGTTATAGTGATGGATTTCCCCTTAAATCTTATTGACATGATGATGCGGTCAGATTTTGACTGCTTTTGGTACATCTCTCCTCACTATTAATCCCACCCCATTTCTGGTTCTGTTTAAATGTCATAGCACAATGAGAATCTGCATCATAGGCTGTACTGTTTAACTTTACAATGGTAGAGGTACATTGCTGACATTATACGCAACAATGCTAGTGAACTGTGGTGATGCACAACAGAGTATTTCACAAGATATCCCATTGTGCAAGTGTTGCTCATCAGGCTTATGGTATCTCTTGTGCAGTACATTGCTGACATTATACGCAACCATGCTAGTGAACTGTGGTGATGCACAACAAAGTATTGCACAAGATATCCCATTGTGAAAGTGTTGCTCATCAGGCTTATGGTATCTCTTGTGCAGTACATTCCTGACATTATACGCAACCATGCTAGTGAACTGTGGTGATGCACAACAGAGTATTGCACAAGATATCCCATTGTGCAAGTGTTGCTCATCAGGCTTATGGTATCTCTTGTGCAGTGGGCCCAATAGTACGTCTCCACTTTTTCCTGACAACATTAATATTAGACAATGATGTGATGGATTTACAATGATGTAAATTCCCAACAGGACTGTATCCTGTGTTTGTGATTCAGTCCATCCATCCATACTTTCTGCTATTTTATTCTTCTAATAACTGAAATGTGGGATTTTGTTGATTGTTGTTTTATCATGGTTTTATTGATTTTGTTGTCCTGATTGAAGGATTTTAATATTTGAACTCAGTTTGTAAGCTGCCTTAGGTCCATGTTGCGGAGAAAGGTGAGATAGAAATACCCTAAATGAATGAATAAATAAATAATAGGAGCCGTAACAACAACAACAACAACAACAACAACAACATTTGGTAATTAGGAATGGTAAAATAAAAAGTGCACTATGACCAAATCAAGATTGATAACTATGAACTGATTTAGGAAGGGAGTATGGATTAATGTAGTACAAAATAGGAAATGTGTGACACTATGAACAGTTTAGACTGTATCTCCCATCATCCATGACACTGGCCATGCTAGTTGGGGCTGAGGGAAATTAGGAGGTCATCAGCAGTCCATATTCAAGTGCAAACAATGAATCATTTGAGAACGATGTGTTTTAAATAAATGTAACATGTTTTCCCTGCTTGTTGGTAGCAAACCTTCTCTCCTGGGTGACACAGCGTGGCTTTGCAAAAGGATGTTCCAGTGATTACAATGCTCAATGATTACAATGTTTAACAAATATTTACTGATTACAATGCTGTACACAAGCAGTTGAATAGATCAATCCTCAATTCTAGAATCATGAAAGTTGGCTACTATAATAAACACAGACAAAAGATCATGTCGCCTTGTATTGAGACAGACTCTGAAATGTTATTTTTTTTGAGATTGCAATTCCCAGAATCCCACAACCAGCATGGCATGGTCATAATGGCTGGTAAATTCTGGGAGGTACAATTTTTTTAAAAAAGAGAAATTTCCTTTTTCGGAATGCAACTTTTCAAATCTCTGAGCCACACAGACCCTGGTGGCATCTAGTCCAGCAGTTTCCATATGGCATTACATCATTTCAGTATCCAAAGAAGTGATCGTTCAGCGATCCAATATGTAACGATGCTAAGGATTGAACTTAGACCTTTCTGCAGGTAGTGCATATTCTCCTGCTTTTCACAGATGCTAGAGACCCAGGGCTGTAGCCAGGATTTTGATTGGGGGGGGGCTGAGTTTGGTTCGGGGGGGGGGCTGTGACTGGGTGGAAGTGGGTCTACCCTAGCAAACCTTTTGTATTGTTATCCCAATAACCCCATTAATGTGGGATATAATGAGCATGGTGATCAGATCATGATATGAATAAACATAACAGTTTAAATAATGTACCAGTAAGGCCTTTTCGCGGACCACCCTGAGATTTGGGGGGCTGAAGCCCCTTAGCCCCCTTGGCTACATGCCTGTAGAGACCGGTGCAAGTTCAAAAGCAATTGGCTAACCATCTCTCGTAAGTTTCTTGGGGCAGGTGGGGGTGAGGGGAGAAGGAAATGCCCCCAATATTGTGCAAATCCCTGACATACTGGGGGGGAAACCCTACCAGCCCCTCACATCATGCAGATTGCAAAGCATTGCATTAAGAATTGAGGAGAAACTTAGTACATGCTCAAAAACATCACACTTTGAGTCTTGATGTTAAAAACTATATTCTGAGTTTGAGCATCAGGGAGTCCCAAGCTGAATCGTGCCCTGAATGATTGTCTCCCTGCCCTCGGAGATGGAAAACACAAAATATAGGCACACCATAAATTTCCTTTTGCAGAATGCAAAAGGAACTGAATTTGGGCAACGGCAGCAGTGGGGAGGGGACTGTTTTCTGGGGAAATGCCAATAGCTTGTCTCTAGGTAACAATAAAGACTACAACCAAGGAGCATCTGCTTCCCTTACTCCTGCTGCATCACAATGTCGGAATAACGCTAATAAATTGGCAGGCACCAACGTACACATATCTATATATACATGCACACGCAGATGTGGATTGCAAGGCCCAGATGAACTGACCCCCACATCCAGGCAGTCGCTCATGCCCTTTGCTTAGGGGAACAAAAGGAAGAGAATGAGTCAGCAACCAGGGATTTCTAAACTAGCAATTGAAAGAAATAATCTACGTCTTGGGACAGCATTCCAGCTTTGGGCAAATGCCACAGCTTGCTATTCTTGGGCCTGTCCCCTGCTCCCCATTTTAAAAAGACTATGGTTAAACACTCTGAGCAGCCTCTAGAACAGGGGTGCTCATTAGGTGGATCGCGATCTACTGGTAGATCGCGTAGGGCGTTCTGGTAGATCGCAGGCAGGGCGGGAGGACAGTGTGTGTCAACTGTAAAATAGGATGTGTGGAAGGGCCCTGGGTTATCTGAGGTCCTTTCCACACAGTTGAATAAAACCCCATGTTATCTGCTTTTAATCAGATTATATGGCAGTGTGGACTCGGTGTAGTGGGTAGGTGTAGTGGGTAGGTAGATCATTTTGACTTGGTTGTTTTATAAGTAGCTCACATGCCGAAAAAGTGTGAGCACCCCTGATCTAAAAGCCAAGTCCACTCACGTTTTCAAAGAATCCCTCTATGGCATTACGAGGTTTTGGAGTTCAGAATGCTATTTGATTGTAGATTAACTATAAATCCCAGCAAGTACAACTCCCAAATGACAAAATCAATTTTTTTAGTGATGGTCACTCCTTGGGTTAGTAGGTGTCTTGTGGCCAAATTTGGCAGCCAATTGCCCAGCGAATTTTGACTTATGATGAACAGAGTATTTTTATATACTCTGGATGGAGAAAAATTGTAAGTTGTACTCTCTGATAATACTATACAGTGGGTTCGTGGTATCTGTTACAGAGCCACTTGTACATACCAAAATCCATGAATGCTCAAATACCATTATATACAATTGAGTAGTAAAATTGTATCAATTATATAAAATGGCAAGATCAAGATTTGCTTTTGGTATTCGTTTTTTTTAGAATATGCTCAATCTTTGGATGGTTGAAACTTTGGATATAGAATCCATGAATGTGGAAGGCCAACTAAATACAACTCATTGTGGGTAGGCCAAGAAGTTGAATGGAGACTCAGGACAAATAAATAACAATATGTATATCTTCATATGGTGCAGTTTCACATAAGCAAAAACAAGATAAAAGTACATCAGTCAGCTCTCAGTATCTACTCGTGTTTGGCTCCATCACCACTCATTGATACTAAAATTCATGGATGTTGACATCCAATTATGTATGATGGCATAGTAAAATGGCATTCCTTATACAAAATTGCAAAACCAAGCTTTCTTTTTAGGGATTCTTTTCCAAATATTATTGAACTGTGGTGTGGTTGGCTGAATCTGTGGATATCGAGCCCTGACTGTACTTCCTTTTAGTAGATACTGGGCACCATTTTAGAATAGGCTTCCCTCCAGAAAAAGAAGTGAGACTTTTTGAAGATGATACGTTACATATTTGGGCAGGTGAGCTATTAACTGTATATACCCACTTGTATTAAAGCTAACCAATAATTTTTGTAAAGGGAGAGCAACATTTGAAGAAAATAGTCCAGACTGTAATTGAGGGAGATGAGATAAACAAATAAATATTTTGTGGGAATGGCCACCGTCTGCCGATGTCTTATTTAGAAAAGATTCCTCTCTTCCCCCAATGTACACACACAAAACACACTGCAGGTCACGGTTGGATGGCAGCTGTCCTTCCCTGTGGCACCCTCCTTGCCAGCTGTCACTGTTTGACCCAGATAGTCTGGGTTTATCCCAGGCTTTCTGCTATGTCTATATAACTATAGATCTCTATGGACTATGTCACCTCCGCATAGTTCATTTCGTTGCCTCTCTTTCTGACTCTTCTCTTATATCTCCGAACTTTGCTTCATTATGCTTATGAAAACCTCCTGCTACTTCCATTTCCTCCAAATTCTTCAAGGCTAAAGTTGCCAGTTCTCAGGGCCCGGCCCGTATTCTATGATCTACTGAGAGGAGGAAGTAATATTGGGTTAATAGAAGTGTTATATGTGTGCATTTGTCACGACATGGTGGTTTTAATCTCAGTGGCATACTCTAAACAATTATGGTAGATTAATAATAATAATAATAATAATAATAATAATAATAATGACACAAAAACACAGGATGTCACAGCAAATGAGATATATATGCCGGATTTGGTATCACAAAAACACAAGTTGAACACTTTCCGAAGCGTCTAGGACTGTGTAATGTATTTTCGAATGATGCGCGCAGATCCAAGTAAGGTGGCCTTTTGCAGTTGACACATTGTGATTTTGTCAATGCTTGTTATTTCCAAATGCCGGCTGAGATCTTTTGGCACGGCAGCCAGTGTGCCGATCACCACTGGGACCACCTGCACTGGTTTATGCCAGAGCCTTTGCAGTTCAATTTTGAGGTCCTGATAGCGGCTGAGGTTTTCCTGTTGTTTTTCCTCAATGCAACTGTCACCTGGTATGGCGACATCAATAATCCAAACTTTTTTCTATTCCACAATCATGATGTCTGGTGTATTGTGTTCCAAAACATTGTCAGTCTGGATTCGAAAGTCCCACAGTATTTTAGCGTGTTCATTTTCCACTACCTTTGCAGGTTAATGATCCCACCAGTTCTTTACTACTGGCAGGTGGTACTTGTGACATAAGTTCCAATGAATCATTTGGGCCACAGAGTTGTGCCTCTGTTTGTAGTCCGTTTGTGCGATTTTCTTGCAGCAGCTGAGGATATGATCCATGGTTTCATCAGTTTCCTTGCACAGTCTGCATTTTGGATCATCAGCTGATTTTCAATCCTGGCCTTAATGGCATTTGTTCTGATGACTTGCTCCTAGGCTGCAAGAATCAGGCCTTCTGTCTCCTTCTTCAGTATTCCATTCGTGAGCCACAGCCAGGTCTTCTCCTTGTCAACTTTTCCTTCAATTTTGTCTATAATTATTATTATTATTATTATTACACCCTATCTCCCCGGTGGATTCCAATACAATGGCAAACATTCAATGTCTCCATAGAACACACAAGTACTGATGTCATAATCCCAGAAAACCCCACATATGAAAACAATATTAAAATCTAACATCAATAAATTAAACCAAATGTAATTAAACAAAAATGATATAATGACATAAAATCTGAACATGAAACATCCACATTGATATACAGGAGCCAATTATCGTCCACAAACTTATGTGGGTTGGTTGTGTGGCCTGTGGTGGTAACTGGGCTAACCCTCCCAAAAGAGATTAGATGAGCTCCCATCCTTCAATCCTTCTGTTCCAACCTGAAAACATGGATGTTCAGACAGGCCTTTGACCTTGAGTAGGCTGATTGGGCCCATATAACACTGACATTTGGCACCTGTGAATTGATGCAGTTTGTTTTTAAATTGTATTGTTTTGATTTTAAAATGTGTTGACAGGAGTTGTTATCATTTTATGTGACCTGTTTTATACTTTTGTACTGTTCTTACCAGTTGTATGTTATATGTGCACCCTGGAGTGCTTTGTAAGCAGCCCCAAGTCCCTTTGAGGAGATGGTTGCGGGATATAGATAAAGTTTTATTATATTATGAACATATTGTGTTGAATGATATCACCAGGGGCAACTCCTTATACAGTCAACCTTGTAACATCTAAGGTTTTGGCCCTGAACATTCCAGATCTTGGATCGCCTTAGGATCTTATAGCATTGGGATATATTCTTTAGGACTGGATGTATACTATATTCAAATGGAATGCATACTGACTCCATCACACCTGATTCTTATGTTTTGAAAAGACTACGCTTTGACTCTTCACACCAAGTATGGCTGGCTCCTCTCAGTCCATTTGAATGCCTTCCCACATAACTTTTTTTCAATATTGCACAGTGATGTAGCCTTGAAGTCCCAAACTACCTTTCTCGTGAGATTTTAGCTGAAGGAATACATATTAAGTTTATGATCACATGTAAAAATAGCATCTCAGAACTGTATTAAATAAAAAGACATGATTAGAATCCTGTGTGCAGTTACTGGATTTCTGCAGGGTTTTGGAGATGGATTCCAATGGATTACTGACTGAATGAGACAAATGTCACGTGATGGGGCCTGTTTGGAAATGGAATAGATCTCAATGTGATAAAGTCCTTAATTTAGCAATCCGATTCAACAGAGAGGAGACATGATGGCCACTATGGGTGGTTGATCCATCAAAAATTTGTTTTTAAACTCACGGGGGGGGGGGGGGGGGATTGTCATCGGTGGTTCAATATAGAAATTGTTCCGAAAAATTCCCGTAAAATTTCGTTATTGAAACGTAATTATTAACAAAAATTTGTTATTATTTCCTGTTAGTTCTCAGCAGGGAAGGAGGTGGGGATGTCCTCTGCACCTCCTTCCCTGCTGTGCTGAGAACTAATGCATGTCAAGGCTTGACGCAGTTCAGTTCTTAGCAGGGAAAGAGGTGCGGAGGGCATCCCCTCGCGTCCTCCTTCCCTGCTGAGAACTAACTCTGAGATTCAGAGGAATTTCCTCCTGTTCTCCAGGCTCTCCCTTCGCTTGTGAGGTAGAGTTTGGGGAACAGGAGGAAAGCTCGCCCCAGGCTGCTTCCAAAGCGCCCGCCTCAGCTCTCAGCTGGCGAGAGGAGAAAGGAGGTTACTGCTGCCCTCCAGTCTCCTCTCGCGAATTGAGAACTGAGGAGGGGGGAAAACGACCTAATAACGTGCCCTTTACAAAAATGGCGATCCCGGGTTCGGTTTTGGAACTTCACCTCCGGGTTGGACGCCGAGGGTCGATATAGAGTCAAAATAATTTCAAATACGAAATATTAACAGGTTTCCAAAGTATTTAAATTGGAGATATCCACCCCTAATGGCCATGTATAAATATGTGAGGGGAAGTCATAGTGAGGCGGGAGCAAGCTTGTTTTCTGCTGTCCTGGAGACTACGACATGGAACAATGGCTTCATACAGCAAAGAAAGGAGATTCCATGTGAACATTAGGAAGAACTTCCTAGTGGTGAGAGTTGTTCAACAGTGGAACTCTCTGCCCGGAGTGTGGTGGAGACTCCTTCTTTGTAGGCTTTTAAACAGAGGCTGGATGGTCATCTGTCGGGAATGCTCTGAATGCGATTTTCCTGCTTCTTGGCAGGGGGTTGGACTGGATGGCCCACAAGGTCTCTTCCAAATCTATGATTCTATGATGAGGCCCTAGTCTCAGTGGAATGGGTGCTCTTTCACACCAGAACACATTTGCCAGTTGGAGGTTTCCACTCCAACTTCATGAGGCAGACATCTCACTGCAGTCCAAATTGTGCCTACACACATATTTTAAATATTGTTTTCTTTTTTTCCGTTGTGACTTCATACTGTCCTGCAGATATTTGAACAAAAAAATTGAGTGGGAAGTGGCAGTTTTCTAGCTGAGGGATAATAAGCATAATAGCACCTTGTGTCTCAGTGCTCCTTCCCAAAGTGATGGGATTTGGATGAGGAACACGATACGGGTCCAATACTCATGCTTTGGAGAAATTCGATTATCTGTACTTTACTATCATCAGCTTGTGCAAACAAGGGTACAATTCACTTGCTGTATTCCAAGAGTAGACTCCCTGTGGATAAAAAGGTGGAGGCAAATGAGTCGAGTGAATGGGCTTACCATGTACATCTTGACTTGCTTACATTCGTCCTGCTATCTAACTCATCAATCTCTACTTTGATACCACTTGAACTGCCATGGCTCAATACTATGGAATCCTAGGATATGTAGTTTGGTGAGGCACCAAATGAGCCTGAAGCTGCTTCTACCACAATTCAGAAATGATTGACAGGACTAGCCACATCACAAAGAAATGCACCTGCATATACCAAATGCACACATTCCCTTTATGGCATTGAGCCATTTCCACACACTTAGAATGCATACAATCAAACTCGATCTTCTTCCTGAAGGCACAAGATTTTAAAAGTAAAGACCAAACAGTCTGTTCATGCGCAGAAGCACTTAGTTTTTCCTTTTAGTTTTCATGTCCCAGGACTGAATCTTGAAACTGAAAATCAATTAAAGGGATGAATCCTGAGCTAACACACTAATTCAATAAACATTGCCCTTTAACACATTGGTAACTAATAATAACATTATAAATGTACATGTCAAGAACTTACTATCATCTCTGTTGTATTGTATATTGTGCACTATTATTAATCTAAATGTCTTGGTTAGCCCTCATATTTTGTGTCGAGAAAGGTGTGGAAGGTGGCACCAACAGTGCTCTCTGGATGTAGGTGAACTACAACTCCAAACTACAACTCACCAAACCCTTCCAGTATTTTCTGTTGGTAATGGGAGTTCTTTGTGCCAAGTTTGGTTCATTGTTGGTGAAGTTCAGAATGCTCTTTGGTTGTAGGTTAACTATAAATTCCAGCAACTACAACTCCCAAATGACAAAATCAACCCTCCCCCCCCCCCTTCAACCCCACCAATATTCAAATTTGGGCGTATTGGGTATTTATGCCAAATTTGGTCCAGTGAGTAAAAATGCATCCTGTACATCAGATATTTACATTGCAATTCTTAAGAGTAGTAAAATTACAGTTATGAAGCTGCAATGAAAATAATTTCATGGTTGGAGATCATCACAACATGTCTCTCTCTCTCTCTGGCATTCAGGCCCAGATTATCATTTAGGGCAGCAAGGCCGTGGCCTATGGGCGTAAGCCGAGGGGGGCGCCAGATCAAGGACCAAAAAAAATATGTTCAGACAAAACCGCAACGTGCGGCATGATGACTCTCTCTCTCTCTCAATCTCTTGGGGGAGGGCAGGGGGAGAGCACTGCGGGGGGCGGGGGAGGAGGGAATGGCGCCTCCCCCTCGCCATCGCCCCCGCCCCCTTGTCAAGGAAGGAGAGAGCGAGGAGGAGGAGGGAAGCCCCCACGTCCTCCTTCCTTGACTCAAGGAGGCGGAGGAAGGAAGGGAAGCCCCAGGGCCGCTGCGGTACCCACGAACATGGTGGAGGAGGCCGCAGTGCTCGAGCCCTCTCTCCTGCTGCGCATTCGCGGCAGCGGCCACAGGGGCGGGGCTTCCCTTCCTCCTCAGAGGAGGAAGAGGTGGAGGGAAGCCCCGCCCCCATGGCTGCTTCCGGGTAAGGGTGGAAGCGGCCCTGCCCCTGGGGGCGGGGCTTCCAATGTGTGGCCTAGGGCGCCAAAACAGCTTAATCCGGGCCTGCTGGCATTACTTCGTGAACAAAGATTCTTAGGAAGGACTCACCCTCACGCTTTTTACAAGCGCGTTGATGACTAAAAAGCCAATCCGAGATAGACAAGTCCGATTGCAGAAAGCACAGCAGAAAGTCTCCTTGGGTGATGTTGTTTCCAAGTTGCGGTTCTTTCTACGTTGTCATTTCTCTTCGAGGCTCGTTTGGCGTGTCTTCTCGAAAGAGGCCGCAGCATTGTGGATAGTGCATCTCCATGCCTCCCTATGTGAGGCCAGGGTGGACCATTTTTGGTGATCAATCTGGCCAAGCCTGAGATGTTGTTTCAGGGAGTCCTTATATCTCTTTTTCGGGGTGCCTCTCTTGCGCTGACTCATGGCGAGTTCACCGTAGAGTAGTATCTTTGGGAGGTGGAGGTCCTCCATCCTAGAGACGTGCCCTGCCCAGCGCAGCTGTGTTTTCAATAGCATGGCCTCAATGCTGGTGATCCCTGCTTGTTCAAGGACAGCTAGAAACACACTGGGGATTTGTCCCTCAGAATCAAAAACACAAAAGGCTGACAATATAACCAAACATGTATAAACATATATGAAGTCTGCAAAATGAATATGGATGGGGGTCAGGACTATCCTCCGTGGGGCCGGGAAACCTGGTCCGGGACGGTGTGGGCCGAACCTACACCACCCACCCGGGGAAGACCGGGTGGGCCCAACCACCCGAGATGGGGAAGCCCCCCTCTTCCCGGATCCCAAATGAAACAAAAATGAAAATGTCACAAGTCCGTCGCCGGGAACAGCCGATTGCGTAGCGTGGGGATTCCCAATAGGTTCCTGCGGCGAGGCCAGGGCGTGCGTCCGGCCCGTGGCGGGGAAGTAGATGCCGCGTACCCTGACGGACAAGGTAAGTGTCCTGCAACGTCACTCGGAGGACGGCGCCAGTTAGCGCCGGAAGTGGAGATCCTCAAGGTAAACAGGAAATGACGACCAATGTGGTACCCGCGTCGTCTGATGACGTGGCGGAAACCTCCGCAAAGCCGTCTCAGGTGAATGACGTGGAAGTCGCTGGTGAATGACGCAAGGCGTATCTTACGTCAAGCGGCGTGGTTGCGTAACAGGCAAAGAAGCTGTGCCTTTGGCTTAAAGGGGCCGCAGTCCGCCCAGGGTGGGGGTTTGAAAATAACAACCCCTGCAATAGATACGGAGGTGACGGCTTGTGATAATGGTGGGGGCCAAATGGCCCAGGGTCAGGCTGGGGTCCCGTCTGAGGATGCTCAGGACGGAATGCTGGTCGGAAGGGCCCGCGGTGTCCTCCAAGGTCCCGGGAACCCGGCAGCGGACGCCCCTGCCCGGATGGATGATGAATAAAACAGCAGACTCCAAACGAATAAATTCAATATCAAAAATACTTTATGGGGTTCCAAACGTATGCTTGTAGATCCCCAGGGAGTTCCAAATGGAACGCAGGTGGTCACAATACAGCAAGCCAAAAGTATGAAGGAAATGTGCCAAGCAGTGGGGCTGGCCGCTCCCACCGCCGTGGTATACACGCCAACGGGTGATCTCAGGGTGTACAGAGGATCCGCAATCCCGTTTCGCTACTACATAATATTCGCTTCATCAGGGCGTATGTGATAATTAATACAATGTATTGGACAAACTGTCAGGACGCACGCCTTTGCCTCGCCGCAGGAACCTATTGGGAATCCCCACGCTACGCAATCAGCTGTTCCCGGTGACGGACTTGTGACATTTTCATTTTTGTTTCATTTGGGACCTGGGAGGAGGGGGGCTTCCCCATCTCGGGTGGTTGGGCCCACCCGGTCTTCCCCGGGTGGGTGGTGTAGGTTCGGCCCACACCGTCCCGGACCAGGTTTCCCGGCCCCACGGAGGATAGTCCTGACCCCCATCCATATTCATTCTGCAGACTTCATATATGTTTATACATGTTTGGTTATATTGTCAGCCTTTTGTGTTTTTGTTCAAGGACAGCAACATTTGTCACATAGTTGGTCCAGTGTATATTTAGGATTGTGCAAAGATAGCGCTGATCAGGCCCGGATCAGGCCCTTTTGGTGCCCTAGGCTATGAGTCTGCCCCCGGCTCCTCCCCGCCCCTGCCCCGCCCCCAGCTCCGCTCCGCCCTGCCCCAGGCTCCGCCCCCACACGAGAAGCAGGGAAACACAGGCTGGGGGGGGCACAAGCCGAGGGAGGGAGGGAGGTAGGAGCGCGCGTGTGTGTGAGACAGAGGCAGGGAAACACAAACACACAGAGAGACTGAGGCGCGCGAGCCAGACAAGGGAGGCAGGGAAACAGACTGGGCGCGCGAGGCGGGGGTGGAGCCGGGGGTGGGGCGGAGCCGAGGGAGGGGGAGGAGCCAAGGAGAGCAGAGCTAAGGGGGGCGTGGATGGCGCTTACGCCGCCACACGCATGCGCCCTCTTTTTTGGGATTTTTTTTTTGAATTTTTTTTTGGAATTTGTTTTGAATTTTTAAAAAACTTTTTTGGGGGGGTCCGGACCTGCTGCCCCCCCCCCAAAAGGTGCCACACTAGGCCATGGCCTATGGTGGCCTTATGGGTAATCCGGGCCTGGTGCCGATGAAAGCATTCGAGTAACAGCACAACATGAGGAACTGTATTAAGGGGTTGCGGCATTGGGAAGGTTGAGAACCACTTCTCTAGGTTTTGTTCTTCTGTTATCTTTCTTGTCATAAGTATCCAAACCTGCTTTAACTTTTCATTGGTATCTGAACCTGCTTTAATTTGAGGCACAAGCTTTCAAAAGAGACCTGACCAGTGCAGAATATAGCATCCGGCACACCTAAATCCTTGCCTGGCTAAATGCATTCCAACGCAGAGAAGGCTGAGCACAGGCAGCCACAAGCAAGACACAACCTCCCCTCTGCACATTCACACTTTCCCTGCCGTCCTCCAATGACACTAAATATTAATGAGTGGCCTACATTAAAAACCACAAGCACCTGACTCTTCCCCCGCCCTTCTGTGCCCCCCTCCCCTTCCTCCTTCTGCAGGGCAGCTGCCCTCACGCATCACCACAGAGACCATCTCCTTTACCAGCAGGAACTCAACATCCCTCCCTTTCCTTCCCTTCTTCCCCCCTCTTCACTATCCTCCCCCACTGCCAACTGGGGACTCGCCAGAAGGCAAAGGGGGGTTGGGACAGCTGAGCAGGAGGAGAGCAGCACCAGCTGTGCATTCATTTCCAGAGGTTTCTCTTCGAGACCAGTCTAGCTTTTCCGCCTTTCTAAGGAGGCAGTTGCAGAAAAGCCTGGCTGAAGACACTGAGAATTAAAAATCATAGTATGGAAACAAACAGCAAGCGCAAAAGTGATTATACGTGGCAGGGCGATGGGATCTTTACGTTGTTCCATAGAGGTAAGAAGAAATCAAGCCATTCTTTGAGGCTCCTGGAGGTCACTATCCATCCCAAACAGTAACAGGGTGGTCAACTGAAAATAAACACACACATATAACCCAGTTTTTCCTTTCTGTTTCCATCCAGTTACAAAAAGAAATAATATTGACAACACAAAGCCATCACATTCACATTCAATTTTTTTTTAATTTTAGCTATACAAAAAATGCAAACAGGAACACAGTATTTGCACCGAACTTTACCCCCAGAATAGCTAGAAAACAGTGTCTGTGTCTCCTTAGGTTTGACCTTTCCATAGGTAAAGGTTAAGGTAAATGGCTTGGCCGACTTACCGGCCGAGCGGGTTGCGGTGTGGGCCTGTCCTCACCGCCATCTTGTGTTGGGAGGGGAGGAGGCTGCTTCCTCCCAGAAGCCCCCTGGGTGGCGGGAAGATTTCCCGCCCCACCCCGCCCTCCGTCATCAGCCGGCCGGCCCTCACTTCCGGCCAGGCAGACTACAAAAGGCTGCCTGGGCTGCCCTGCTGGCACGTGGGACCAGATCTTTGATTTCCTCCCACCCTCCCTACAGATATATTGTGGTTTGTTTGGTTTGCACTTTGCATTGCTGTTTAATTATCGTTTGCACTATGTTTATGTTTCTGTTATTCATGATCTATGTCACAACTCTGTTTGGCGTGTGGCATGGGCCCTGGATCTGGCTGGCTTATCGCCCCTTGGTTGTAAGGGGGGATAACGTCCAGGCCCCCTGGGGTGCTGAGTTCCAGTTGACCGGTACTGGGCCGGTGGCACCCAGACACGCTTGCATCTTCGGACATATGTGAGCTGTCCTTCCCCTGATCCAGGACCCTATGCATGGCCGCCAACCCTTATTCCTATTTTTTCAATAAATGAGTTGTGGCCAATTTTAATCCAAACTATTGTGTTCGTGCCTCATTGGTTTTTTTGGCGGGGGGTGTATCACCCATGCACACGCAAAAGTTTTCCCCCCGGCATTAAGTCTAGTCGTGTCCGACTCTGGGGGTTGGTGCTCATCTCCATTTCTAAGCTGAAAAGCTGGCATTGTCCGTAGACACCTCCAAAGTCATGTGGCCAGCATGACTGCACGGAACGCCGTTACCTTCCCGCCAGAGCAGAACCTATTGATCTACTCACATTTGCATGTTTTCAGACTTCTAGGTTGGCAGAAGCTGGGGAGCTCACCCCACGGCCCAGATTCGAACCAGCAGCCTTTTGGTCAACAAGTTCAGCAGCTCAGCAGTTTAACCCACTTGTGCCACCAAGGACTCCTCATACCTTTCCATACGAAGACCAATTCCAGACTTTCCTCGAGTGAGGGAAAAAACCCCTTGTGTTTGAAGAGTAGGTAACCTATGCAGAAAAAAACTGCAAGCTGTTATTTTCATTTCAGATTGTGCAATAGTTTAAATTGGCATGGTGTATTCTCAACTTCCATCCAGCCACATCAGGCATCCTGTGCTATTTAGCAGCTTCGGGAGCAACCGCAATCCAGCTTCTCTGGCAGTAAGGAAAATGGACTCCTGCTGAATTTCTTCCTGTCAAAGAACAGCTCAAGTTTAAAGCAAACTGTTAACAGTGCAAGCTTCATGGAACAAGCCCCCAAGGCAAGAAAAATAGTCACCTCACATTTACTATAACAGTAGTATAGTAATTTTCAGAAAGTATGCACACACAAAAAACCCAGCATGTGTTATACCTATTTTCTGTTTAGGTTTCTGTATCTAAGCCAGTGGTTCTCAACCTGGGGGTCCCCAGGTGTTTTGGCCTACAACTCCCTGACACCCCAGCCAATTTACCAGCTGTTAGGAATTCTGGGAGTTGAAGGCCAAAACATCTGGGGACCCAAAGGTTGAGAACCACTGATCTAAGCAATTCTGCACAAAAGCCGGGGGGGGCCTGGCGGCCTCCGCCCCCTCTGAGAAGCACCCCATCCGGCTGGGATCGACCTCCTTCGGTCCCAGGATCGACTGGTCAATCGCGATCGACTTCCTGGGCAGTCCTGGTCTATAGCAGTGTTTCTCAACCAGTGTGCCGTGGCACACTAGTGTGCCGTGAGCGATCATCAGGTGTGCCGCGAGAAAAGCTCTCTGCCCCCCTTCCTTCCCCCCTCCTCCTGCCAAACTCCTGCTGCTTGGGAGAGGAGGAGGAAGGGCCAGGCGGCGGCGAAGAAAAAGAAGGGACCGGGGAACAGCCTCCTTCGGCCGTCTCCCCAACCAGCCTCCAATCCGCTATGACTCCCGCCATGACTCCTGCCCCTTGCTTGTTGAAGCCGCGCGGAGGAGCCCTGCCTACTGAAGCCCGTCCACCGCTCATGCTCCTCCTCTGTGGGAGAGCTGAAGCCGGGGGCATGATGCAGCCTGGCTCGCCCCTTCCCCCGGCTTCAGCACTCCCACAGCTTTGCCAGCCTTGAGGGGCAGTGCCAAGCCAGCGGTGGCAGAGCCAGCACAATGCTGGCTTGGCACTGCCCTCTCAAGCTGGCGGCTGTGGGAGAACTGAAGCCGGGGGCATGACGAGCCTGACTCCGCCCCTCCCTGGCTTCAGCGCTCCACAGCTTCATCAGCCTTGAGGGGCAGTGCCAAGCCAGCAGTGGCAGAGCCAGCACAATGCTGGCTTGGCACTGCCCCTCAAGGCTGGAGAAGCTGCTGGAGAGCTGAAGCTGGGAGAGGGGCGGGGCATGGCATGGTCTGGCTCCCCCCCCCGCCCCCCGGCTTTGGCACTCCCAGCAGCTGCTCCCAGCAGGCCACCATCCCCCAGCCGTTCTTTACTGTGTTAGGGTGTCATTTTGTGTCATTTTGGTTGGTGGTGTGCCCCCAGATTTTTTTAATGTTAAAAGTGTGACACGGCTCAAAAAAGGTTGGGAAACACTGGTCTATAGGAAAGGGCTGGTTAGGTTGCTGTGAGTTTTCCAGGCTGTATGGCTATGTTCCAGAAGCATACTCTCCTGATGTTTGCCCACATATATGGCAGGCATCCTCAGACGGTTGTGAAATCTGTTAGAAACTAGGCAAGTGGGGTTTATATATCTGTAGAATGTCTAGGGTGGGAGAAAGAACTTTTGTCTGCTTTAGGCAAGTGTGAATCTTGCAATTGGCCACCTTGATTAGCATTAAATGGCCTTGCAGCTTCAAAGCCTGGCTGGTTGCTGCCGGGGATCTTATGTTGGGAGGTGTTAGCTGGCCCTGATTGATTCTTGTCTGGAATTCCCATTTTTTTTAGTGTTGCTCTTTATTTACTGGTGTTTCTCTTTATTTACAAGGTGGCCAATTGCAACATTCGCACTTGCCTCGAGAAGACAAAAGTTCTTTGTCCCACCCTGGGCATTCCACAGATATATAAACCCCATTTTCCTAGTTTCCAACAGACCTCATAACCTCTGAGGATGCCTGCCATAAATGTGGGCAAAATGTTAGGAGAGAGTGCTTCCGGAATATGGCCACACAGCCGGGAAAACTCACAGCAACCCAGTGATTTTGGTCATGAAAACCTTCAACAATACAACCTTGGCTAGCTTTTAAAGGGTATGTCTCCAAACCACTATCAAGTGAGAAAATTTGGAACCCATGCAGAATGGCTAAAGTATGAATTATACCAGTCTCAGCAAAAAAAGAACCATACCAAGAGGTGTCTTGAATAACTAGAACGGCTAAACTGGTTTCAAACTGATTTGCATTTGCAGTATACATGCAAGCTATTCAAGCACTCTCATCTCGGCAGCAGGGTGCAGCAAGAGAAGTCGGCACACACCATTAAGCTAGAAAGCCAGGCTTCATCTTAAAGCAAATGCTTTTAAGTCACTGGAGACAGAATATAAAAGAAACCACTGGGCTGTATATGACTTATCTAGCCTTGGCAATAACCAGGTTGATTCTGTTTACTCGTCTTCATGTACAGTATAACCACAAATATTCCCATTTTATTATATAGGGAGAATAAAAAAAGACTATAGGCAAAATGAGACAGTATTTCAAAAACATAGCTTTTGAACATTGCTTTTCTGGAGTAATGGATCCACACCAAGTACTTAACATGATGAACAGAGAATGGGATATAATTTTTTTTTAAAAAACTCTCTGGGGTATCGATCTGGATCGAGTGTGGAGGGTATGCTCTCTATTTTTATTGATCAAAAAAATGTCACATAAGCTAAACAAGGACTTGCCTTTTGAGCCACATGACATAGTTATAGATCATATCTTCTTCACTTGAATGCTACATTACTTGAACTCACTCTTAGGTAAGCAACTTGCTTATTAATAGCCACCCATGAAGTCATTTCTTTTCCCATGAATTATCTCCTCAACTTTTCCATGTAAACGCTCTGACCAGAGCTCCCTATTTTCTGCTCTAATCTGTAAACAAAGACTTTTGTTGACCTCCATAGCTCCAGGTGTTTTTCCCTGGGGTCCATTCGTATCATTTAGCTTTTTGCCCAACTCCTTATCTAATGTTGCAGTTTTTGACTCCTCTGCCTGACTTTGGAGCTTTGCACTTTCTGAATCAGGTTTTTTCCAGAGTGAGCCATCATTTCTTTGACTTGAATTTCCATCACTTTGTGCCCCTGGAAATCTCACAGGAAATTCTCTCTAAACCATCAGTGAACCCATCAGTCTCAGGCTGTACCCGAGGACTGGAGGGAGGCAAATGTAACTCCGATCTTCAAGAAAGGATCCAGGGGTGATCCAGGAAATTATAGGCCAGTTAGTCTAACCTCAGTTCCAGGCAAAGTGATGGAAACCATTATTAAAGAAAAAATTACTAAGCACATAGAAGAACAGGCATTGCTGAAGGAAAATCAACATGGTTTCTGCAAAGGCAAATCATGTCTTACTAACTTGTTAGAATTCTTTGAGGGTGTAAATAAACACATAGATAAAGGGGACCCAGTCGATATTGTTTACCTTGACTTTCAAAAGGCTTTTGACAAAGTCCCTCACCAAAGGCTCCTAAATAAGCTCTTCAGCCATGGAATCAGAGGACAGGTCTTGTCCTGGATTGGAACCTGGCTAAACTGTAGGAAACAAAGGGTGGTAACAAACGGACATTTCTCTGGGTGGAAAGAGGTGAGAAGTGGCGTACCCCAAGGTTCAGTTTTGGGTCCGTTACTTTTTAATTTATTCATTAATGACCTGGATGTAGGAGTAAATTCTGAGGTAGCAAAGTTTGCAGACGACACTAAATTGTTCAGGGTAGTTAAAAATGAAACTGATTGTAAAGAGCTCCAGAAAGATCTCTCGAAATTGAGTGAATGGGCAACAAAGTGGCAAATGCATTTTAACCTAAACAAGTGTAAAGTCATGCACATCGGGGCAAAGAACCCCAACTACACCTACCAATTGATGGGGTCAAAGCTTTGTGAGACAAACCAGGAAAGGGATCTTGGGGTTTTGGTGGACAGCTCAATGAAGATGTCAACCCAGTGCGCAGCAGCAGTGAAAAAAGCAAATTCTATGCTAAGCATGATCAGGAAGGGAATCGAAAATAGGTCGTCAAATGTTGTATTGCCTCTCTACAAATCTATAGTGAGGCCACATCTGAGTACTGTGTACAATTCTGGTCACCGCACCTCAAGAAGGATATAACGGAACTGGAAAAGGTACAGAAAAGGGCAACAAGAATGATCCAAGGGATGGAGCAGCTCCCTTACGAAATCAGGTTGCAACGCCTTGGTCTTTTCAGCCTTGAAAGACGGCGTTTAAGAGGTGACTTGATCGAAGTGTATAAAATCATGCATGGGATAGAAAGGGTGAATAGAGAAAAAATATTTTCTCTGTCACACAACACTAGGACTAGGGGCACTCCCTAAAGCTCCAAGGTAGGAAAGTTTGACTAACAAAGGGAAATATTTCTTCACCCAGAGGGTCATTGGGTTATGGAACTCACTTCCAGAGGAGGTTGTGACAGCGGTCAGCCTGGACAGCTTCAAGGCAGGATTAGACAGATTCATGGATACCAAGGGAATCAGTAGCTACTGAAATGGACATCCAAGTGCCACCTCTGTGTTGATGGAGGCAGGCAGGATTTCCCGGTACTGGTTGTGGGGGTCGGGAGCAGGTGAGGGTTTTGCCCTCCTTTCTGCTAGAGATCCCTGTGTACAACTAGTGGGCCACTGTGTGACACAGAATGCTGGACTAGATGGGCTGAGGCCCGATTCAGCATGGCTCTTCTTATGTTCTTATGTTCTACAATAAGCAAATACTACCTTATGCTCTGAGATTTTGGGGCAGATTCCTGAGACCTGGTGGCATTTTAGGGATGCTACTACAAGATGCAGTCACTAATGATATCATTAAGCATGATACCTTATGCACCAATCACAACTGCACCAAGTACTCAAATAAAAAATGCAATTATAGTGCTATTTATTCCACTTTAACTACCAGCATTTCATCCTATGGAATCTTGAAGTTTGTAGTATGTTGGGACTTTCTAAATGCTCTTCCCTAGACTTCCAACCCAGGAATTTCATAGCATGGAACATCGCAATTAAAGTATAATAATAGTGCTATAATTCTGTAATCCGAATGAGTCCCAATCCAACAAACGAGAAAGACATATACACACATTTTCAACACTACACCCCTACCCTGAAATTCCTCTTCCTTATCTTGTGTGCTAGAGAGAAAAATCCAGGTGCTGAGATCTGAGAACCCGAGGAAAGAGTGTCTCTAAGTTTAAGCACGGTGCTTTAATGAGTTCAAGCTTTCAGGAGGAAATGGGGACAAGAGCTTCCAAATTCAAGCAAATGGGATTATAGCACCTTTGAGGCTAACTGAAAGAAGGTGGTAGCATACAATTTCATAGGCTAAGTCTACCTAATTCAATGCCAAGTGTCTTATCTCCCCTCAATTTAACTGAATTTGGGGCTTTCGAAGGTGGTAGAATTCAAAGACATAGCTGTGGTATGGCATCTGATGAAGTAGGCAGCACAAGAAAGCTTGTGCTACCAATTTCTTTCTCTTTGTTTTAAAATACACCGGGAATGTGGCGCAGCTGGCTAAGTGTCAGCTGCATAACATCTGTCTGACCAGTAGGTCATGAGTTTGAGGCCTGCCCGGGTTGAGGTGGGTTCTCGACCTTAAGGGAGTGGCTTACCCCATATATACCCAGAAGATCACTGCGTTCAGGGGATCATAATCTCCTTGAAGTCCCAGGTGTGAAGTCTTACAGGTTGGCCAGCACCCGACAGAGAGCGTTTTCGGTGGCTGCACCGACCTTGTGGAACTCTCTGACGGCCGAGACGCGGCCCTTGCATGACCTGATGGCCTTTCGCAGGGCCTGCAAGACTTGGCTGTTTCGGCAGGCATTTGTTGAATGATTGGCATTAACATCAAGCCACGCCACCAGATTGTGCCGCCTTTTGTACTGAAGATTGGTTTTAACTGTTTTATCGTGATGTTGTATGATATATTTGATTGTTTTTAGGAATGTTTTTATGATGTTTTAGGATGTCTTTGTGTATTTTGCTGTGTTGGAAACCGCCCAGAGCCTTGGGGAGGGGCGGTCTAGCAAATCTGAATAATAAATAAATAAATAAATAAAGTGTAGCCTGCTGTCGAGCTTTGCAGCCTGAAAGACAGTTGCATGTGTCAAGTAGGAGATAAAGTCACCACATTAAAGTGGGGAGGCAAATTTTGACTGATTTATGAGGCCATTAAAAAGAGCCTAGGAATCGCTGAGGAATGCTGGAAACGCTGGAAAACGCTGAGAGATGAGGAGTGCGTCACCTCCCCCTGGTGGTCAGAAAGTTTGCCTTTGTTCGTCTATATATGTGTGTAATATGTCAAAATGTATGTACTGTACTGTGATAAATGTCACATGTTTATATGTCATATGTTGAACTGCAGGGATTGTCTGCAAGTATGTGTACTGTAATCCGCTCTGAGTCCCCTTCGGGATGAGAAGAGCGGAATATAAATAAAGTAAATAAAGTAAATAAATACAGTAAATAAATACTGATATTCCAAATTAATGTGGTTATGTGTTTAAATTCTACCACAAATTGGATTGGTTTCACTGAAGGGCTTGTCCATTTACAATTTAAGAGGAACATGGTGAATCTTAATCCAGTTCCAGTTCTGGACAGCTCAAAATGGAACAGAATCAAACTGTTTTAATTAAACTGCATAGTTCTGAGTATGGGCATAAGGTGGAGAATGCATGTTGTGTTCTTGCATGTCTACAAGTTGATTCAAACTTATGGCAGCCCTAAGGCAAATGTATCATGGTGTTATATTAGCAGCGGGAGTTTGTCTTTACCTGAGAGCATGTGATTTGACCAAAGTGACCTAGTGTGTTTCTATGGCCAAGTGGGGATTTGACTCCTGGTCTCCAGAGTCATCCTCCAACGCTTTAACTGCTACACTATGTTGGCTCTCCACATTGAATGCACAGTGAAGTCCAAAACCAATGGACTGAATCACAGATAAACACCAAGTTTTGATTGGAAAAATGGAATTCAATGCTACTGTCAAATGGCATTTTTAGAGCCAAGACACAGACGGCATGGCTTCATCCCTGAATCCTCTCTGCAATACAAAGCTTTGGATCAATAGTACAGAACCTCAGGCTTTGGCACTAAAATTACAGTAGATCTTTATGTTTTTCCACTTCCTAGTGACATGATTTGCGGGTCTACCAATGTTCCTCCTTTCTAGGAGAAGGAAATGCATTTCACAAAGATGAGTGGCTTCCCGATATACCCTACCCTTTCTTGAGCCTTGTTGAGAGTCATGCCTTATACTCAGCTGATTTCTGGAAGGACAACGTCAATATAAAAGGACATCTTTTGTTGAAATATATAGAGTGTATCATAGTGGTGAAATGTGAATGTGTGTATGTATATATCTGGTGCTATCTCAGCACCAGATATATACATGTGTATGTATATATCTGGTGCGAGTTATTATTTCTTGCAGCATAGGCTTGGTGATAAGCCGTAGATGTTATGCAGCTTCTCAGATAACATCTTTGAGTGTACAATTGAGCAACCATAGACTGCCCCACCACAAACAATCCAGAGGAAAAGGAGAAGTAGCTTCCAAGAAGTCTCAAAAGAAAAGTGCTGTGGAAAGCCAACGTAGTGTAGCAATTTAAGTGTTAAGAGTATGACAATAATAATAATAATATTTATTTATACCCTGCCACCATCTCCCCAATGAGACCCGGGGAGGCTAACATGAGGCCAATCCCAAGAATTACAATACAACAAAGTAAAATACAACCAGGCCCGGATTAATACTTTTTTGCGCCCTAGGCCACACTTTGGAATTACGCCCCCCCCCACACACACACACACCACTCAGAGCCACACTTGGCTGGCTTTCGCCATGGTGCCTCCGGAGCAGAAGAGAAAGGTGAGTAGGCACCATCCCATCACCTCCAAGATCCCCATGCATTCTCACCGGCTGGAAAGCTCCGCTGTGCTCTGAAGGTCTCCTCGGGAGTCAGGAGGCTTGGGGAGAGCGCAGCGGGTGCAAACTCGCTCCAAAGGTGAGCACGAGAGAGGGAGAGAGAGCGCACGAGAGAGAGAGAGAGTGCGAGAAAGAGAGCGCACGCGAGAGAGAAAGAGCGCATGCGCGCGAGAGAGAGTGCACGCGCGAGAGTGTGTGTACGAGAGAGAGACCGCACGCGAGAGAGAGAGAGAGAGAGAGAGAGACAGAAAGTGAGAGAGAGAGAGAGAGAGAGAGACGGAGCAGAAACTTTGCTGGGAGAAGGAGCGAGGAGGGGCATGAGAAAGGGGGAAAGAGGGGCAAGTACCAGGGGGTTTTTTTGGTCGGCGATCTGCCCCCCCCCCCCGGCTTGTGCCCCTAGGCCATGGCCTCGTTGGCCTTATGGGTAATCCAGGCATGAATACAACAAACAAATAACAACATCAAAATAAAATGCAAACAATAACAAAATATACAATAAACAAATGCAAAATAAAATGGTGGAAGTATAAAAAAAACACAGTGGGTGGGTCAAATGCACAGGATAAAAATTAATAAAACTCTGGGTGATATAAGTAAACGGAGTAATGTGTGTCTGAGGGGAGAACTCAGAAGGGGTGAACAAACGGGTTGACCTTGACTAGGGGACGGAGGTAAGTCTCACCTGTTAGGAGCTAAAAGTAAAAAAGCAGGGCTGGTTTGAAGCAATACAGCAACTATTGGCCTGCCCTATCATCCACGTCAAGGTGTTCAGCAATTAAATCCAGCAACATGATTTTGGCACAGGAGGCATACAATCCCATTTAATGCCTTTTCTTATCCCTGATAGTAAGAATATAACAACAACAAATTAAATAAATATTAAATTGCTGAACTTTTATGAAACTCCAACCCTGCTGCCAAGGGCGCCTGCTTCGCTCTGCCCGATGGTTGGGAAAACTTAGGTTAAAATGAAGCAACTAAATTTGTATCTTGAGACTTCTGCCTCGTGCCCCAGAAGTCTCTCCCAGTTGGCCGTGGCTTCTCCTTAGAAGGAAGGAGGGCAAATTATTCTCTTTGATTCCTTGCCTGTTGTACACTTACGTTACATGCCCACCCGCACTTTACCCATTTCCCTTTATACCACGCTCCATCCAAACAGCCCAAAGTGGCCCTTGATTAATGGCAGTCTTTGCCCGCTAAGCGCACCCTGCGGTCCAATCCTTGCACGTTCCCCAATTCCTCCCCAGTCCCTATTCAAAGACCGGCAGTGTCTCGCGTCAGTCCCCGAGGTGCTATTAATTAAAAATACATCCAATTAAATGGCAGGTGAGGACGTGCCACACAAGCTCCCTCCCTATCCGGCTACGATTGGCTCATCTGTGCTTTGATTTGAACGAGACACAGAAAGAGAGAGAGAAAGGCTACAGGAGGGTTCTCTGAACCTGTGCCAACATGGGCCATGCCAGTCTGTTCGGGTGGCGCTGTGTGCGCGTGTGTGTGTATGCACGAGAGACGTGGCAGGCTGATTTCCATAGCCGGTGGTTGGCATTATTATATTTCGTCAGCTGCGGCCTGCCCCATTTTTATGCTCGCCTTCTCCCGAGCACCATGCTTCAAACTAGAAAGGATGGGGAGAAACAAAAAAAGATTATTTTACAGTGAAACAGTGTGCCAAGTCAACAACAGATCTATTTAAACCAGGTTACTAGAGAGCCCTGCAAGCAAAGACTCAGCTTGACATTTCGAACCAAAACAGGAACTTCAGATTCTGGAGTGTCTTCTCTGTGTCCTTCCCTTTTTTTCCGCTCTGTTGCAATAGAAATATTTTACTTCCATTTCTCTTACAAGGTTGGCCCAATATATTTTGTTACCTAGGGCAAAGGACAAGATTTCCTTCCCACTTCATTCTGCAGACAAAAGCTAACCGGATTAGTAGTTGAATCTAATGTCAATGCTGATGACAAGATAGCATTCTCTCCTGCACCAGAGGGTATTTAGCTTAGGAAGCAAAGGATCGGTCTGCATGGCAAATGCAACCCTACTTCCCATCATCAAATTACCTCTCTGCATGCAACACCATATGATGCTCACACTCCCAAATCAGGCTTCCTGAGGCAGCTGCCTCACTCTGATGACTTAAGGGGCCAGAGTTGCCTTTGGTCTCCTAGATCTCAGGGACCCAAATCCACCCCAACATAGGAAACCTGTGCCTGGTTCCCTTCATTTTTTCCTCTGTGATGAAAAGTTTGGATAAAGATCTGGAGACACTTCTTCCACCTCGTGCCAAATCTGGTTTGGACCAGAGGGAAGGGGGCATAACACTCGCCCAGATGCTAATTGTACAAATTGCTTCTCCCCGCTAATAGCCACAATGGGAGGATGGGAGCACAAATGGCATATCTGGATGCTGGGTTATTAAATCAATACCGGTTTGACTCTTTTTTTGTGGTACAGCTGCAAAATATAAACACAATCATAGCAAACCTTTCATAGTCTTCACTGGTGTCATTGTGGGTTGCCCACACTCAAAAGCAGGGGTGGGCAACCTACGGCCCACGGGCCGGATGTGGCCCCCTGGCCGGTTCTTTCCGGCCCGGGGAGAAGGGCGTCGGGGGCAGGGCCAACCAAGAAGGGGTGCCACTGCCGCCATCCCATTGCAGCGGCTTTGGAGTGCCCCAGGCTCTCCGCCTCCTCCTCCTGCTTCCAGCATGGAGAGGCTTGGGATGGCTAGCGTGGGTCAGTGCCGGCGGCGTGGCGGGGAGGAGTCTTTGGATGACTTCCTGTAGTCCCGGATGAGCTGGCTGAGACATTCTGGGAGCCGTAGGAGTCAGGAAACTACGATTCCCAGAATGCCTCAGCCAGCTCATCCGGGGCTACAGGAAGTCACCCAAAGTCTCCTCCCCGCCACGTCGCCAGCATGCGGAGTCTCTCCACGCCAGAGGCAGGAGGAGGAGGAGGAGGAATAACCGGAGAGCCCGGAGCTGGTGCTGCCTCCACCCTCGGGCCCTCACTCACTCTACTGATGTGCGACCCTCCATGAAAGAGGGCCAAAGCCCAGGATCACCACTGTGAGGGCCGCGGGAGAAGGCAGGAAGGAACCTGCGCTGCCCTGGTGCAGTCCGCGGCAGCCCCCGCTTTGAGGCAGGACCATGGCAATACGGCCTGCCACTCCTCCTCCCTGTGCCCTCCCTCTGCCCTCCTCCTGATATATTAATATGTTAATATTAATGATGTGTAATATATAGCAGGGCTGTCCAAATTCTACGGGCCCAAGGGCCGAAATTCCGGTCACTGATCACCTGGGGGGCCGAAGGGTCTGCCTCCGCCCCCGGCTCCGCCCCCTCCCCTGGCTCCACCCCGCCCCTCCCCAGCTCCGCCCCCTCCCCGGCTCCAATTTACTTACAATTGACCTTGAGTTGTGGAGTTGTAGTTCACCTCCATCCAGAGAGCACTGTGGACTCAAATAATGATGGATCTGGACCAAATTTGACATGAATACTCAATATACCCAAATGGGAACACTGGTGGATTTGGGGAAATGTTTCCTAATAGCTTTGAGTTATTTGAGTCCACACTCAAATTGGGACACACCAAAAAAAACCCAAACACCTCAATGCCGTCGCAGGGGCTTGATGGGGCCTCCTTTCCCAGTGGCGGGTGGCGGAGGCCCAACGAGCTCCCTCCCTCCCGGAAGGGAAACAAGCCGCGGGGGGCAGGCGTAAAGGAAGCCACGTTGCACCCTGCACGCGGGGGAAGGCAGCACAACAAGGGGGAGGGGGCGCGGAGGAGGGGAAGGTAGCATCGCCAAGGAAACCGCTGCTGAGGGACCCTCCCCTCACCCAACGTCCCACTGTTTTTAGATTGATTGATTCGAGCCAGGCCCTTTCTTACCCATACTGCTGGAGCCCCGCCACAGGGCCAAAGCGCCAACGCCGCCGCTGGAGCCGAGGCCAAGCTCAGGCCAGGCGCGGCGGCTCTCCCATCCGTGGGGTGAGAAGCGAGGGCCCTCCACAGGAAGAGGACGGAGCCAGGAGGGGCTTTGCCTGCCTCACTCCCCTCCTCCCTCTCTCTGAGGGAATGGGGCTGGCCTGAAGCAGCCGCGAGGGAGGAGGAGGCGCGCGCCCAGGCCGGCCGCAAATCCCACGGGACCGAGATTTTCGGCAGCTTATCGCGAGACTACGCAGCCACAGACGGGATTTCGACCTCCCTCGAAATCCCGTCTGTGGCTATTTAGTCTCGCGATGCTTGCCTAAACCCGAAAATAGGTGTTTTTTTAAAAAAATTATTTTTATTTGTATTTTATTAAAACAAGTTAGGGGGCCAGAGGGAAGGGGCTCGGGGGCCATGTACGGCCCCAGGGCCGCCTGTTGGACAGCCCTGATATATAGTAAATATAGTAAATAAATAAATACATTATGTAGATTAGAATGTAGTTCCGCCTTTAGGTGCAGCCAGGGCCGTAGCCAGGATTTTGATTCGGGGGCGGGGGCTGAGTTTGGTTCAGGGGGGGCTGAGACTGGATGGAAGAGGGTCTACCCTAGTAAACCTTTTGTATTAGAATAGAATAGAATAGAATAGAATTTAATATTTGTTAATCGCCCTCCATCATAGATGCTCCGGCGATTTACAGCAGCAACAGAACAACAACCTAGACAAAAAACACAGAGGGAAGAACAAAAGGGGGGGGTGGGAGGGAGGAAATAGGGAAGTGTCCGCGGCGATGCCCTTAAGGCCCCATTCTGCCATCGAAAGGAGGCAGGCAGGGATGTCCCAATACCATCGCCGGTGCCAAGGCGCCGGTGGGGGTTAAAACCCGTGAGCTCCCATATGGGAGTCTGGTTTGGGAGTCCCGGCCTGACCGCGCAGTGTCCTTCATCTTTATTGATCGTCCGGTGAGGCCCTCGGAGCTTCGACTGCTTGTAGCAGGAGCTCCAAAACGCCCTGGTGAAGAACGACTTCGGGCCCTCTCCGTTCTGGACCCGTCAGCAAGGGGATCGAGTCTCCGAGCTCGGTCCCTTTGGCCAATCGGGCGGGAGGCTGGTCCCGGCCTCCATTCCATAGTCTGTGGGGCAGCTCGAGTGCCTTCCTTCCTCTTCCGGCGGCGTCTCCTCCTCTTCCGGGGGCCTTGCTGTACTCTGGTCAGGTCAACGCCGGGAGCGGAGTCCTCCGAGGGCGGGACTTCCGGGAGTTGACTACTTCCAGGTGGCGTTTCTTCCTGAGGCCCCAGCACATGGGCTGGCTGGGCGTCTCAAGGACACACGCCATTTGGGTCTTGCCTCCTCGAGGAGGCTTCCCACCGTCTCCCAGGACGGCGGCGGCGGCGGCAGGCATCAGGAGGGGGGGCCCAGAACGGCCGAGATGTCAAGCTCGGCCAGCGACGACTCCGCCAACACCGATGGGACCCCAGGGCTCACCGGTCGGCGCTCAGGGTCTCCGGGTGGCTCTTCCACTGAGGGTAAGTGGGCAGTCTGGGCTAGTTCACTTCCAGCATCGGAGTTTGTTTCCTCCCGGTTCTCCCGGCTCAACCCCAGGTCCTCGTCAGGGGGACCACTGGCAGGCCAGGTCAGGGATGGTTCCAGGGATGATTGAGGGTCTTCGACTGAGGGGACAGGCCTCTCCCGGCCCATCTCTGCGGTACAGGTGGGAAAATCCCACGACTGATCCCACCCAAGGTCCTGGCTTGTGGGGACTCGGGGGTCATCCAGGCTGGTGGACTCCAGGTTCAGAATTGGGAACTGCGCAATGGGAATCCCCATATTCTCCAGCAGTCCGCCAAATTTATCCCCAAATTCCTTCACGTGAATTCCTTCCTTCACGTCACATATAATCCCAATAACCCCATTAATGTGGGCTATAATGAGCATGGTGATCAGATCATGATTTAAATGCACATAACAGTTTAAATAATGTACCAGTAAGGCCTTTTCGCGGACCACCCTGAGAATTTCGGGGCTGAAGCCCCTTAGCTCCCTGGCTACATGCCTGGGTGCAGCCCTCCATAATATATTTTGGCCCTTGTGTGGCCCCTTGGAAAAAAATAATTGCCCACCCCCTGCTCAAAAGAGACCTTTCCAAATAAAGCTGGCTACCACAAAGAGGACAGACAGCACCGTGTAGTGGTTTGAGCATTGGACAACAACCCCAAAGAACAAGGTTTGAAGCCTGGCACAGCCATGGAAACCCGATGGGTGACCTTGAGCAAGTCACACTCTTTCAGCCTCAGAGGAAGGCAAAGACAAAACTTCTCTGAACCAATCTTGCCAAGCGTTTGCCCTAGAGCAGGGCTGTCCAACTTCTACCGGCCCAGGGGCCTGAATTCCGGTCACTGATGACCTGGGAGGCCGAAGGGTCTGCCCCACCCCCAGCTCTGCCCCCGCCCCAGCTCCGCCCCCACCCCGCCCCCAGCTCCACCCCCGGAGAATTCCCATTCTCCGGGTGGGAATTCATAAGAGGCATCCATACAATCAAATATAATCTTTTACTAAGGGGAAATGCAGGGTGGGAATTCATAAGGGGCATCCATACAATCAAATATAATCTTTTACTAAGGGGAAATGCAGGGTGGGAATTCATAAGGGGCATCCATACAATCAAATATAATCTTTTACTAAGGGGAAGTGCAGGGTGGGAATTCATAAGGGGCGTCCATACACACATAATAATAACATAAAGGTTAGCCTACCTTCCCAAACGCCAAGGATCCAGGAGTAGCCGGACCACGAGCAGAGGTGACGACAGACCAAGGCAGCAGCCGAGAAGGTCCAAATCGCGTCTGAGTAGGCCGCAGGGATTAAGTAGCCAAGATTTCGGCAACAGGAGTATCGCGAGACTACGGAAGCCACACGGGATTTCGCTCTCAACGCAGACGTGATCTCCCGTTGTGAGCGAAATCCCGTGTGGCTTCCGTAGTCTCGCAATATTTGCTCCGGAACCCGGAAGTGGGTAATTTTTTAAAATATTATTATTTAATTTATTTTTTATTTTTATTTTTTATTAAAAAGCTTAGGGGGCCGCAGGGAAGGGGCTGGGGGCCGTATACGGCCCCAGAGCCGCCAGTTGGACAGCCCTGCCCTAGAGTTTCAATTAGTGAAACAACTTCAAAACACACAGCAACAGCAACAAAGGAGAAATGAGCTACATTGGATAACATTCTGTTTCAACATGATACTTCAACATCAACACCTAGAAATCTACAACAGCCCAGTAACACCCACAGTAAACCAGGAGATTGCCAGATATTTATAGAAGCCATGAGCTCATATTCTGACCTGATAATGTGATATCATGAAGAATATATACAAAGAGGTAAAGTAGGTGGGTGGTATCACAGTTGCCTCAGTGCTTGAAAACTGACACATTTAAGATATGTTCAGGTTTTGCCCAACATATACAAGGATTAGAAACTTGGGCTACCATTATGTACAAACTTTCTCAAAAGTAATATCCATGCACACATATTGTCTTCTGGGAATGTAAGACAACAAATTATCTCAGACCACTTTTACACTGCTCTATATCCCAGGATCTGATCCCAGATGATCTGATTTAAACAATTATATGAGTCTCCACTGCCCAATAACCTGGGATAAACAGGTAATCTTGGAATATAGAGCAAATGTGGAAGGGGCCTAAATGTCTGATTATATCCTTGATTGTTACTATGGCCCCTTCTATACCGCCATATAATACAGATTATTCAAGCAGATAATGAGTCGACTACACTGACCCCACATTACTAGTCAAATGCTTGGTCCCACAGCCACATCTTAAGCTTCTTCCTGAAAGACAGGAGGGAGGGAGCTGACCTGATTTCATTGGGGAAGGAGTTCCATAGATCAGGGGCCATCACCGAGAAGGCCCTGTCTCTCGTTCTCAACAATCATGCTTGGAATTGACAATTGGACAGGCCTTGGACTATGAACTGGATTACATGATTTTAATTGATGTTTTAATAATTAATGTTTAATTGTATGGTTTTAATTGTATTTATTTACTTTTATATTTATATGCATTGGCATATGAATATGTAAGGCTGCCCTGAGTCCCCTTTTAAGATGAGAAGGGCAGGATACAAATATATGGAATAAATAAATAAAGTTGCCTTTGCTGTGAAACATGATTATATGTTTTAAATGGTTTTTATATGTTTTATATTGCTAATTGTTTTAATTGTGTTTTTTATGAATGTATGACATCGAATTGTTGCCAATCTGTAACCCGCCTTGAGTTGCCTTAGGCTGAGAAAAACGGGCTATAAATTCCATAAATAAATAAATAAATAAAATCTCAATGACAAAAAAATTGTCCACCTAAAATGATGTTTTTGTTCCAGACAATATCAATGTACCATTTACCATTCTGTAACCCACCTCGAGCAACAAGGAGAGGTAGGTAAGAAAAAAAGTATTATTATTATTACTATAATTATTATTATTATTTAAACAATGACATAAAGATTTGACAAAGTTTATACGGCAAGGGAAGAAGGCAACTGTAAAATATAAAATGTTACAAGATGCTAAACAAAAGGATGCATTGGGTTTACCAGCCTTTAAATTGTATTTTGCTGCTTACAATTTGGTTTGGCTCTAGAAATGTATTGTTCTGAGAAATAGGCAGCTATTAAAATTGGAGAAATATGACCTGAGGTTTGGTTGGCATGGGCATTTGTGATACAACAAAGCTAAAGAGAAGGTAGGTTTTAATAATAATTTGGTGAGAAATGCCTTATTGGGAATCTGGAACTGATTCAAACCCAGATTTTGTCAGAAGATGCTATTATGGGCTTCATCACAAGCAGCGCATTTTAGAAAGGAAAAAAAACCCATATAAAGACATATAGTTAACTTACCAGGATTTGTTGAAGAAATATCAAGGAGAATATAAGATTAAAACAGATGTACAACTGCCTGCAGACAATTATAATTTTAGTAGTAGTCTTATTTACCATTACTTGAAAGAATTATGTTTAGAGAAAACAATATATGGTTTTCAATAATAAATAAATCACAGTTTGAATTGTAATTATACACAGATGATGAACATGTAATAGGCAGAATGTATAAACTTTTCATAAAATTTGATTTGGAGGATGAACAAATGAATATTTGATAAAATGGGCTACCAACTGTGGATACAGAATTCAGGTGACACAATGGAGAAATATGTGGTCAAAAAGACTGAAATCTGCTTTGTGTAAATCTATAATATTACAGCTAATATGATGTATCTTTGGCAATTGACTTGTGTAAAAAAAAAGAGAATGAGTTAATAATACTGTAATTGCATTAAACAATTAGTAAGCTGAATTGAGAGACAACAGCGATGCTGCGGGTTAAACTGCTAAGCTGCAGAACTTGCTGACCAGAAGGTTGGGGGTTCGAATCCCGGGATGGGTGAGCTCCCGTTGTCAGCCCGTTTCTGCCAACCTAGCAGTTCGAAAACATCCAAATGTGAGATTTGCGGGAAGGTAACAGTGCTCCATGCAGTCATGCTGGCCACAGGAGGCGTCTACGGACAACGCCTGCTCTTCATCTTAGAAATGGAGATGAGCACCATTCCCCCAGAGTCGGACTCGACTAAGCTTAATGTCAAGGGGAAACCTTTACCTTTTTGATCTGAATTTTGGGAGAAGTGTTCAAAGCTGTAGGTTTAAGTGGAGGTTGAATTATATGTATACGTTTATTGCCACTGAAATAAAAGCTGTTGTTTTAAGAATATGTTGTTTAGGTAATTCTATGTGTGTGTTTTGTTGTGTTTATTTGTTGTTCTTTTTCTTATTTGTAGATATTTGTAGGGTTTTAAAGATAGTTCTGGTGTATTTTTTGTGTTTTGTTATTTGTTGTCCTTTTTCTTAATTGCAGGTATTCATGGGTTTTTAAAGATAGCCCGACTCCGTACCCGATAATTTCCATTTTTGCCTCGAAGCCGTTACTGGGTGTCTGCGAGCCAGTAGGTTGAAGGTGAATCCAGCGAAGACAGAGATCCTTTGGCTAGGTCGCGGGGGGGACGGGACTCAAGCTTCTGACTCTGCTCTATGCCCGTCGTCTTCAGTAAAAAGTCTTGGAGTCCATTTGGACACTCGGCTCTCCATGGAGACCCAGGTCAGCCGAGTCGCGTTTTTCCACCTTCGCCAGGCTCAGAAGCTGGCCTCCTACCTGTCCCGCCGCGATCTGGGCATGGTGATCCAAGCAACAGTCATCTCAAGGTTAGACTACTGTAACGCCCTCTACATCGGCCTTCCTTTGTCAGTGACCTTAAGCTAGTGCAAAATGCCGCAGCCTGTATGCTCACAGGCACGCCTGTGAGTCACCGTATTACACCTGTGCTGCGGGAATTGCACTGGCTGCCCATTGAATTCCGGATCACTTTCAAAGTGTTAGTCCTGACTTTCAAGGCCTTGTATGGTCTGGGGCCAGTGTACCTGAGGGACCGCCCGACCCCATACTGTCCCACGAGATCACTGAGATCTGAAGGCTCAGACTGATCTACTCTTGATCCCGAGCGCCAAAGCTTATCGCCTCACGTCAACGAGGAGAAGGGCATTCTCCATCATTGCCCCTACGCTTTGGAACTCCCTGCCGCCGGAGGCCAGGTCACTTTGCGACCTCTTGGCTTTTAGAAAAGCCTGTAAGACCTGGCTATTTGGGCAGGCTTTCTGTGATTGAGCCAGTTTAACACATATTAGTCGAAGCAATATTGGTGTTAATGTAATCTTTTAAATATTTTATTCTTGTTTTTACTGCTTATGTATTTTGTTGTTCTGTATATTTTTAAATTTTGTAAGCCACCCCGAGCCACCCGGGAGTGGCGGCGAAGAAATCCAATAAATCAAATCAAATCAAAGTTATCTACTTAAAAGTTTATATAATAGGTTTATTTATTGTGTCACGAACGAACCAAACAGTTGTATTGCATTAAAAACAAACAAAACACAGAGTTTGCAGACTTGGTATTCTATTAAATGTACTTTGACCAATAGCTGACCACTTGGAGTGCCTCTCTGGTGTTGCTATAAGAAGGTCCTCCACTGTGCATGAGGCAGGGCTCAGACTGCATTGTAGTAGCTGGTCTGTGGTTTGTTCTTCTCCACACTCACATGTCATGGATTCCACCTTGTAGCCCCATATATAATAGGTAAATAATGTACAGTAGATCCTCTGTATTCATGGGTTCTGCATTAACAGATTCAACTATTCATGGCTTGAATTTAAAAAAAATAAAAAAAGAATTCAAAAGCCAAATCTTGGTTTTGCCATTGTGTTCAAGGGACGCCATTTCAGTATGCCATTGGGATTTTTGGTATCCAGGGAGAGTCCTAGAATCAAACCCCATGTAATTTTTTAAAAATTAGTTATGTGACTTCATAGTTGCCAACATAAATGTTCAAAGTCATGTTTTCTGTTGTCTTTTTATGTATTTGCTGTCACGTGTAATGCATGTTTTTATTTAGTTTAATATAATCTAAAGCATTTCAAAGTAAACACAAGTCAAAATTATGACATCATTTTAAGATGACTTGAGGAAATAAATGGAGAAAGATGGAAAAAATTGCAATGTGTGGGGCAAACTGAAATGCCAAAAAAGGACTCTTCCATTGGTAGATCTGATGGTGGGTTCATTCCCAGCCTTGTGTGGAAGAAGAAGCCTCACAAAGTTGTTCCCAGCTTTGGAAGTCTGTTTCCTTGCAGACTTCACATTCCCACTAATTGGAGATTTTAATCTTCGGCGACTTTCTGCTCAGGGGTGCTGACAGTATCACCAGCTGTGCATATATTCTAGAAGCAGTGGCTTTTTAATCAAGCCATCTTGGCAGGGAAGATGGGATGGTGGAAGAGGAAAAGAGGAGGGGAAAGCTAAGAGGAAAGGAAGAGGAAGGATTTGGAGCTGGCCCCAAATAAGAATGACCTCGACCAAGGGTGATGAGATTCTTCCGCCAAAAGCCATGGACACCAAGACCCAAGTCAAGGTCATCATGTTAAAGCCATATAACCCAGAATATCAAGACAGAAAATCCCACAATATCTGCTTTGAACTAGGTTATTAGATAACGGCTATGTCTCTGTGTGATAGGTGATGTTATTTTAAGTGATGTGTTTAATAATGTTGAACGTTTTATACTGTTTTTATTGATGGCACTGAATTGTTGAACACTCCCCCCCCCCCCCCCGGAGTCCCCTTCAGGGTTGAAAAGGGTGATATACAACTATCGCAAATAAATAAATAAATAAATAATATCTGATTCCACACTGCCATATATTCCAATTCAAAGCAGAACATGTGGGATTTTATTCAGCTGTATGGAAGGGGCCCTAAGCTGCAGTTTCTCATGACCGCTTTGGTGCCAAAGCACTAGATTAGGGATGAGGGTTGTGCCCCCCCTTCCCGCCCCCAGGTGGTGACCTGAAGTTCCCATCAGTATATCCAATGATGAAGAATGCTAGGAAATGTAATTCATATCTGTAGGTCCTCCAGATGTTGGCCTGAAGTTCACTCCAGCATAGCCAATGATGAAAAATGCTTTGAAATGCAGTTCAGTGATATCTATAGGTCCTATGTTGGTTCTACCCTTGGTAGAGAGACATTGCTCCCTTGGGCAACAGATTTTGAGTGTGATAAGACAATGAATTCTTGCTGTTTTTGTGCTATTTTTTACTGCGAGGAAAGAGCTATAGAGTAGATCAGTGATCCCCAACTATTGGTCCTCCAGGTGTTTTAGGGCCCTTCCACACAACTATATAACCCAGAATATCAAGGAAGATAACTCACAATATCTGCTTTGAACTGGATTATCTGAGTCCACACTGTCATATAATTGAGTTCAATGTGGATTTTATATAGCTTTGTGGAAGGGGCCTATCATAGCCTCTATACAAATCTATGGTAAGGCCACATTTGGAGTACTGTGTACAATTCTGGTCTCCGCACCTTAAGAAGGATATAACGGAACTGGAAAAGGTACAGAAAAGGGCAACAAGAATGATCCAAGGGATGGAGCGGCTCCCTTATGAAATCAGGTTGCAACGCCTTGGTCTTTTCAGCCTTGAAAGACGGCGTCTAAGAGGTGACTTGATCGAAGTGTATAAAATCATGCATGGGATAGAAAAGGTGAATAAAGAAAATTATTTTCTTTGTCACAAAACACTAGGACTAGAGGGCACTCCCTGAAGCTCCAAGGAAGGAAAATTAGGACTAATAAAGGGAAATATTTCTTCACCCAGAGGGTCATTGGGTTATGGAACTCACTTCCAGAAGAGGTTGTGACAGCTGTCAGCCTGAACAACTTCAAGGCAGGATTAGACAGATTCATGGATACCAAGTGTATCGGTAGTTACTGAAAAGGACATTCAAGTGCCACCTCGGAGTTGGTTGAGGTAGGCAGGATTTCCCTGGGTACTGGTTGTGGGGGGTCGGGAGCAGGTCAGGGTTTTGCCCTCCCTTCTGCTCAAGATCCCCGTGTACAACTGGTGGGCCACTGTGTGATACAGAATGCTGGACTAGATGGGCTGAGGTCCGATTCAGCATGGCTCTTCTTATGTTCTTATAGGGATCTATGGAAGAGATAAGCAATCTGGTGCCCTACCAATTCTTTTCTTTTACTATAGCTCCTATCACCTCCAGCCAAAATGGCTAGTCTGCACATAGGGGCCCTTCCACACAGCCCTATATCCCCAGAATATCAAGGCAGAAAACCCCACAATATCTGCTTTGAACTGGGTTATCTGAGTTCACACTCAGATAATGTGGGATTTTCTGCCTTGATATTCTGGGATATAGGGCTGTGTGGAAGGGCCCTAGATTATCAAATCCCAGTACAATTTACTACAGCAGTCGGGATATATAGAACTGTGGGAGATGTATCTTGGTTACAAAGTAATTTAGCTATATAATGCCTGTCTTCTGAAGGCTGCCCAGATTAGGGGGCAGAGAGATATGCATGAATGAAAGTATAGGGCTGAGTGAAGGAAAGGAAAACTCTACCCCTAGCATTAGATTCTTTAATCATAATTTTAGGGTAAATCTACCAAGATCCCTCAAATGTAACAATAAAGCAGTGTGCAATCTATCTATTTAACAAATCGGGCATGTGCAAAAAAATAAAAAAGTTTCAGAAATTGTAAGAAAATCAGAAGTTTTGTAAGTTGGAAATCATATTTGAAGCGTTTGCGTGGCCCACAGCAAATATTTTAGAATCGAAACTTACCCCATACTTTTTGGTTTTAGTTTTGTAAATCTCGGAAGGATCCCAAAGTCAGTTTCATATTCAATGCAAGGCAAGAAAGCAAAGCCAAAGGGTGCCTTAGTGCTGTCACATTCCTCTTTGAAGGTAATGCAGTCTCAGCATTAGCAGCAGGCAAAAGAGTGAGCTGTGCATTTCGGGAACAGCACAGAACTCTGGGAAAAGTAGTTTGGGAAGGGAGGAGCCCTATCGCAGATAATTCAAAAGGCCCTGCCCTAAACTACATTTCCCAGACTACAGCAGCATCAGAAAGCACCAAACAGTTCTTTACTTTGAACTACTTTCAAAGTAAAGATCACACAGTAAAACAGAAAACAACACTTTCAAAGTAGGAACATATTTTCTTTATTGTTAAAAATGTTTTTTTAATAAAAACTTAGAAAATTCACCAAAAATCCATGGATAAGTGAAACATTCTGAAATTTGGTGGGGTAACAATAGTACATGTATTCTACCATTGTCGCAAGTTTCACCTCAATAACTTTAAAAATGAGAGAGAAAGGAGCCACTGAAGTTCCCCCAATTATAATCATCTAATTATGCACAATTACTATGATGAAATAATAACAAAATTTCATTACGTTCATTATAGTAATGAAATTTTCCCTTAGTATACTTTAGAAACAAAGTGCCAGTGCCTCCCAGTTTTGTAATGATTTTTGAACCATTTTAATAGATCACATACAGGTATTCCTATTACAAATACATACAGAAATATACAAAGCGATTGTCAGCCCATTTCTATTACTTTTTTTTTGCATATAAATAAGTTGGTAGCCTTTTCTTCCATTTTCTCATGTTTCCCATCAACCTGGGAAGTAGAACACTTAAGTTTCCATTTTGTGGAAGGCGAATGTAGTCTGTGTAGTAGCTTTTCACTTGAAACAGCTTGGTGAATACAGTCCAAAGCTGTATATTGAATTGGTTTCACATTAGTACTTTGTAAAGGTCCAATGTCTCTGTGAAACAGACTCATAACTTCCATTATACACATACACATGCACTATGGAGTTAGGTGCGGCACCTGCCTTGGGAAACAGACCTTTGGTGCAATGTGAAAGCAGATGATTGTAAGCTATTGAAACATTAATGTATTTTTATTGGCAGGGATGGGAAGAGGTACCACTGGGATTTTCTGTCTCATATGTAAATGGTTTTGGATATTTGCACCTTAACTTGAAGGGAGGATTTCCTTCTCCAGGCAGAATGCTTTGGCGTGACTCTGGCTCTTGTCAGGTCTCGTTTTCTAGGACGGTTCCAGACAGCTCTTTATCCCAGAATCATTCACATTTTAATAATGTGGATATTCCTCGGGGGCTGTCTATACCCACTCCAGAAAGCACATAGTGGGAATAAACCCACTATCTAATTCGCTAGAAACCAGGGTTTTCCTGGTTTGTGGTGAATTAATTCGGGATTGTCCAAGATGTCACCTGGACAGCCCCTTCTTTATTGTGGGAGTTACTGCAATAAAGGGGCTGTCTGGATGTGCCCTAATTTGACACTGTTTCCTATTGTTGTCCCTAAAAATGTAAACTGGGGGTGTTCGGGATCATCTAGTCCTCCATACAATGTTGCTCTGCAACTGTTATTATCTCTCATTTTTACCTGCATTGCCTAGGGCAGGGCTGCCCAGGAAGTTGGTTGCGATCGACCAGTCGATCCCGAGACTGAAGGAGGTCGATCCCAGCCGGATGGGGTGCTTCTCAGAGGGGGCAGAGCCAGGCCACGCCAAGCCCCACCCCCTCCCCAGCTTCGGCACTCCCAGCAGCTGCTCCAGGTTTGAGGAGGGCATGGCCAAGCCAGCCTTGTGCTAGCTATGCCACCACTGGCTTGGCATTGCCATCCTCAAGCCTGGAGAAGCTGCTGGGAGCTCCAAAGCCAGAGGGGGAGGGGGCGGGGCTTGGTGTGGCCTGGCTCCGCCCCCCCTGTGGCTTCTGCTCTACCAGCAGCTTCTCCAGGCTTGAGGATGGCAATGCCAAGCCAGCCTTGTGCTAGCTATGTCACCACTGTCTTGGCATTGCCATCCTCAAGCCTGGAGAAGCTGCTGGGAGCTCCAAAACCAGAGGGGAGGGGCGGGGCTTGGTGGGGCCTGGCTCCACCCCCTCTGGCCAATCCCCGCCCCACCCCCTCCCCTCTCCAACCTCGAGGAGGTAGGTAGATCTTTCTGACTTGGTTTTAATATAAGTAGCTCACATGCTGAAAAAGTGTGGGCACCCCTGGCCTAGTGCTACTGGGAGTTCCAATACGTTCAAAGCTTGTGGGCCAACTGATCGCATTCCTGGAGATGCCTGATTTGTATTACTGTAGCTTGTTCTATGTGGAGCTGACTTTGAAAAGTGTTTGGAGATGTCAGCTTAGTAATAAGATAGATTTATAACTTTCATTTTATATATACACGCACAGAAAGAGCTGCAGCTAGAGTGTTAACTGGGGCTGGTTATAAGGATCACACAATTCCCATTACAACCGTTCCACTGGCTGCCAGTTTGTTTCTGGGCATAATTCAAAGGGTTAGTTAATGACCTATAAAGCCCTATACAGCTATCTGAATTTCCCAAAATGATCCTTGTCAAGACCCTGGAATGTATAGGAGGGGCAGTCCCACCACCTTCATAAATATGGCCGATTGGAAGTTTGGGACTCTTTCCCTAAGAATGGAATGGACTCCTCCTTGCATGTATGCAGGCCAAAACATTATTTTAATTCAGGCATTTGGAACTGAAAAATAGACATATCTGCTGTACTGTTTTAAACCTTATTGTTTAATGCCATTTAAATCTTTGGGAGTTTGTGTTTTTAGTATGATTCTTCGTTTAAGTCAGCTTTAATGCACTTCTTTGTAACTGCAATACTTTTAAGGCGTAAGTCTTGGGGAAAAGGTAGGATATAAATTAAGATAAAAATGATAATGATGGTATTAATCATAGGACTGCAAACCGAGGCAGCTGACTAAGTCCCCTTCCACACAGCTGAATAAAATCCAACGTTATCTGCTTTGAGGTGGAATATATGGCAGTGTGGACTCAGATAACTCAATTCGAAGCAAATATTGTGGGGTTTTCTGACTTGATATTCTGGGTTATATAGCTGTGTGGAAGGACCCTCAGAGAGTGTGACGAAGGTGGACCTAGCTTGTGGAAAGGGCAATGTGCGACATTGCCTGCTATAGAGCTTCTTAGTTAGCCGGATGCCCTCTGTATTATGCCCTGCCACCAAAGCCAGTCTGCCAGCTGCCAGATTCTATAGATGGGAGTGAAGTGCCACCCTGTCATTTGAATGAAGCAGGAAAATACCTTGGAACGGCTTTGGAGAACAGAATGTGTGTTGCTTATTCCCCGCTATTCAGTCATTTGAACTGGGAAAATAGGTAAAGGATTTGGGTGGGCTACACAAATGAGCTTGAGAAAACAAGAAGATATCCTATTCAGCCAGGAATCAATTGCGTCTTTTGCTGAAGTGGCCCTCAATTACCTCCTCTACCTCGACATAATTAACTTCTCTGGCATTGGAAGTATCCCTTCAGCAAGTGGTAAAATGAAATGAAACCAAAACAGAGCTCAGATGGGGTTAACAGGCCATGATGACCCAAAAGAGAGATGCCAGAACAGTCTTCCCATGGAAATGCGAGGAAAATTTCCTGGCAGGGGCTGCCCTCTTGCGTCTAAAAAGAAAGGTTGCTGCCTCCATTGAGCACAGATCCACCATCTGGTCAACTCTGAAGGCCTCTGTTTCATGGCATAACAGTATTTATGCAGCACTCAAAGACCCTCCTCCAGCCTGCCACAAATGAAAACCAGGATATGTTATTATTTTAGAGACAGTGGAAGTTATTAACGAAGAAGAAGAATTAACAAGCCAGAAGAGAGAGGAGGGAACAGTTCACATTTGCCTGAGTCTATAGAGAAGAGCAAGATTCCTGCTTCTCCTTTCTTCTTCCTCCAGTAATGGGGCACAAGCTAGTCACAACTGAAGTGAATTGGGGGTGACAGGGAGAAATGGAGAGGAGAAGAGAGAAGCCAGGTCATTTTAGAAGAAGCTGGAAAAGTGGGATGACAAAGGAGCAGGGCCGTAGCCAGGATTTTGATTCGGGAGGAGCTGAGTTTGATTCGGGGGGGGGGGCTGAATCTGAGTGGGGGGGGATCTGCCCTGGCAAACCTTTTGTGTCGTTGTCCCAATGCCCCCATGCATATGGGATATGTTGAGCATGGTGATCAGATCATGATATTAATAAGTATAACAATTTAAATAATGTACCAGTAAGGCATTCTTGCGGACCACCCTGAGAATTGGGGGGTAAAGCCCTCAAGCCCCCGGCTACATGCCTGCAAAGGAGTAATCAGGATAGTCCCTGCCAAACCAGACTAGTTGGAAGGTACGCTAGATATTGAGCAACTAGGTAAATGAATAAATAAATACATAAATAACTCATTTGACTTTGTTGTGTTCAACCACCTCAAATTCCCCCAAACCATCTAAAAAAGGGCCAGATTGTTTCCCTGAATCCTTTCACCAAAACAGATTAAGGTCCTATATATAAAATCCAGATTATCTGCTATGAACTGGATTATATGATTGTGTAGATGAGTCCTTAGAAACAAAAATAATGGCCAAAATGATATTGAGAAGTGACACCACATTACTTCAGGTGCATTGACTGGCACAGATACAGCCTTCCTTTATCAGACTGTTTTAACTGGTAATAATAATAATAATAATCACCATCATCATCATCTTTATTTGTACCCTGCTACCATCTCCCCAAAGGGGGCTCGGGGCAGCTAACATTAGGACAAGCCCAAAATTACAGTGCAGCAAAATAAAATACAAAGAAGCAAAAATACCATCAAAATAAATACATGAAATAACAAAATAAAATAAACAGTTTTGAAATAACATGATAGAGAAATAGAACACAGTGGGCGGGCCAAATCGATAACATTGATAACATTGATAAAACCTTAGATGAGATAGTAGTGGGAGAATATGTTTCTGAGGGAGGAGATCAAAAGAGACGAACAATGGGGTTAGTTAGATCATTAAGGGCGGGGGGGGGGGAGTGCATCATGAGGATGGAACTGTAGTTGGAACAGACAACATATGGAATAAATGTTCACTCGCCAAAGGCACATCGGATGAGCCAAGTTTTTAGGTCTTTCTTAAAAGCTGCCAGGGTAGGGGCTTGCCTAATCTCACTAGGCAGCGAGTTCCAAAGCCGAGGGGCCACAGCGGAGAAGGCTCTCTCTCTCTCGTCCCCACAAGTCGTACTTGTGATGAAGGTGGGAGTGAAAGGAGGGCCTCCCCAGAGGACTGAAGAGATTATGCAGCTTAATGGAAGGAGATGCAGTCACGAAGGTAGGTGGGCCCCAAACCGTTCAGAGCTTTGATAACCTGTACCTTGAATTGGGATCGGAAGATGAACAGCAACCAATTGAGCTCCTTAAACAGGCAGTCCCTGGGTTAGAAACATCCAGCCCCTCTTCCTCCGACCCCCCCCCCCCCAGAGACTTCCAGCGCCGGGGCTTCCGACCCCCCGGACCCTCCACACGCTCGGCCAGTCATCAGGAAGGGAAGAAGCCCTCCGTCCCTGAGCCCAGGCCTAGGCGATTTTTTCGCTCTAGGACCTTTTGGGGCCCAGGCTCCGAGCGTAGCCACCGGCTACACCAGAAGCCGCCGAACAACGCCGCTGCACCTTGCCTGTCTTCTTCTGCCGGGCTACGGGACAGAGGAGGCTGGCCCACACTCTTCTCCCTCGGCCAGCGGGGGAGCCTCTCCTCAAGTCCCTCCACCCTCCCACCCTTTGATGGTCTGATGGGTCTAGCCTAGGCCCCGGACCATCCCTATATGCCCGAACCCTGACTCTGCTCCCCTTCCCCATCCCTCCGTGTTGTATATTGTCTTGTCTGTCTTTTATTACTATGTTATTTGTTGCCTCTTGGCTTTGTAAGCCGCTGCGAGCCTTATGGAGTTAGCGGCATATAAGTCCAAAGTAATAAATAAATAAATAAACTTACAAATGATTCATAGTTAAGAACAGGGTGAGAGAAATGTATCTGTAGGAAGGGAAATTCACTGCTGAAAGTTATTATGGGGAACGGATGTCTCCACTGAACCTTTATCACCAATCCTTGTTTCCACAATCCCAATTTTTTCAAAATCCAATTGTCATAGGAACAGAAAGTGAGTGAAATCTTCTGAAAAGGGCCATAGACAGGAAAACAAACACCGCAGAGGTGTTAACCCTTCTCTATGCTTTCCAAAGCTAACACACCACACAAACATACATATATATTTGGCTGGAGTTACACTTTAAAAAATGTACCTCTTCGGCTTACAAACAAATTCAGTTTAAGAGCATACTTACAGAACCTATCTTGTCCGTAACTTGGGAACTGCATGTACTTGAAAACTGCATCTCTTGTTCTCTCTCTCTCTCTATCATTCACACACTTTAAAGGCACAAGACAAGTCATGAGATGAAAAATAATTCATGTCTACATTTCTCTACTTTGGTTAGAATGCCATCTGGTGGCATTAGCACAGCACTAAACAGGGAAGGCAATTGTTGCAGGATGTTAAAAAAAAAGTGGTGTGAGAAAACATCACTTCCCATGCTATCCAAATGCCACCTCATTGGGTCAAGCAGGTGTTGCAGACCTCCAGAACTATATAAAGGGGTGGGGAAACCTGACAAAACTGTTTATCACAGGTGACACTGGACGGACAAATATATATATACTAGCTTGGGGAGCCGGCCCTGCCCGGGTTATTTGAGAAAGGCATTGTGTGCCAAAGTTGGCCCTTATCAGATGTTTACGTGGCTCGCAGTGGTCTCAGGAAGTTAGTGCAGGTACTGCGAGTCCCATCGGCCATGGTCCATCGCTTTGAACCAGATTATATGAGTGTGGACTCAGAAAACCCAGTTTAAAGCCGATGTGGTGGGTTTTTCTTGCTGTAACATTCAGGGTTATAAGCCTGTGTGGAAGGTCCCTGGGTTATCTGAGTTCCTTTGCACGCATCTGAATAAAATCCCACGCTATGTGCTTTGAACCAGATTATATGAGTGTGGACTCAGAAAACCCAGTTCAAAGCAGATATTGTGGGTTTTTCTGCCTTAACATTCAGGGTTATTAGCCTGTGTGGAAGGGCCCTGGGTTATCTGAGTTCCTCCCACCATGGCTGACTGCCTCAGGCCTTTGCCTTATCCCCCTCTGGCAGTTTAGAGTGTCGGAATGTTCGTGTTGACTGGCCAATTAGAGGCGTTATGCAAATACTCCCTCACTGGCAACCAATCATGTTGTCAGAATGTAGAGGCCGGGAGCCAATCAAAACGCTGCCACATACATACATACATACAAACATACATACAAACATTCCGCTTTATTATATATAGAGAGATATAGAGATATAGAGAAGAGATCTTAGCTCTCTTTCAAACAGTCTTGGTTTATAAGGAGGGGCAAGGAAAAAGGCAGACTTTTTCCAAAAATAACAGATATACTACTTAAAATCTATTCAATAGTCTGCACAAAGTAATGGTATATAATATTTTATATAAAACCATGTCACAATCCCACCACCACCACAGGCAGGTCACAAGAAACATTCTTAAGGCTCTGTGTTGTCAAAGGCTTTCATGGCCAGAATCACTGGGATGCTATGAGTTTTCCGAGCTGTATGGCATTCTATTCTGACTTTTTGCCCACATCTATGGCAGGCATCTTCAGACATTGTAAGGCCACTTGGAAACTAGTACAACTGAGATTTATATATGTTTGGAATGGGGGGGGGGGGGGCTTTTCCCAGGTTGTGGGATTCCTTCTTTTGGGAGGCCTGCTTGTCCCACTCTCTCCTCTCTTTCCATAAACAGGGAAAGCCCCTTTATCACTATGTAACAAATTTAAGAAATTTTCTGTTCCTGGTTTGAAAGTGTCATTTCCTGTTTAATCGTGTGGTGCTTACTTTGAAAGTAGGTGTCCTACTCCAGAAACTTTGTTTTTGTGGCTGCCACAAACTATGTTGAATTGGTTGAGACTCAGTGAGGTATTAATTGAAAAACAATCGCAAAATGTGCTGCGGGATGTCTTGCAAAAAAGCTTTTGCCGTTTAATAAACTTTTCCCATGTTTTTTATGACAGAAATAATTAGGAAACAATAACCCAGGAACAAAATTTGTGTTACATAGTGCTTTTAATCAGGCAGTACTTTGGTTCTGAAAGATTCAATAAATACAAGTTATGTATACAGACATATAAAGTGCAAAATACTTAAGTTTCAGTAGTCTGAGGTCTTTCCGTGTCCTTATTCCAGATTGGTTGGTAGCAAGGTTCCGTTAATGTTAATTATAGTCCGGATTATCTAATGTCAACACCTTTGGGTCAACAGAGCCACTATATATTGATGATTTAAATCGTTGATAAAGGTTTGCCGCAAGTTGCTTATATGATGTACATTAGTACATCACTCCTAAGGATTGCTTTGAAAAAGCTTTGGAACTCCTTGCGAAACAGTTGAGCTCCAAATAATACCGTCAGGCATCCACACGGAAACAATGTACGACCTTTGTTTACAAGGTGATTGATTCAACTTCGACCACAGAGTCTGAGCAACCTTTCCAGCGATTCCCTTTTGAAATTATTGGATTACGAATACCCATTGATTTCTTGGATGAACACTATCTCTTGAATGGAATCAAACTCACCCGCAGTGACCTGTATTCCAGCCGTCATTAGATAATCCGGACTATAATTAACATTGACGGAACCTTGCTACCAACCAATCTGGAATAAGGATACAGAAAGACCTCAGACCACTGAAACTTAAGTATTTTGCACTTTATATGTCTGTATACATAACTTGTATTTATTGAATCTTTCACAATCAACTTCATGAAAAGTTATTTAAAAATGTATTTTGATAATAATGCGCAACAACTTTGTCTTTTAGAACATGATTGCATTAGTCCTAGTGCTTAAATTGTTGTAAGGTGTTACAGCTCTACTCTAGTGTGTATTAGTGCTTTGGTTCATCATTCATGTGGCAAAAGGGGATTTTAATGGAGTTATGGTTTTATCTTTTTATTATGTTTTCAGTGAGTTTTAAACTGTGTTATATGCATGTTTTTTTAAATAGAATATTTTAATAGTCTTTAACTTTTGTAATAATAATGTTAAACTATTTTGTTGTTGTTTGGATTCGATTTTTGTTGTTGTTTATCTTCAAGTTGTTTCCAATTCATGGCCCCGTCTACACTGACATATAATCCAGATTATTGAAGCAGATAGTCCACATTATCTGCTTTGAAGTGGATTATATAAATCTACATTGTTATGAATGCTTGTATTTAAGCAGATGGAATCCCTCTTGTGTTTTCATGTGCAAGAAGAAAGGCGGGATATAAATAAAAGAATGAAGGAATAATGGTGGCTAAAGATTCATTTATACATACAAGGGCAGGTTAATAAGTCCATGACTCTTAACTGAAAGGGCCACACTGATCCTGTCAACAAGCACCTGTCAGTTGACTCCTGTCAAAATTTGAACAAGCTGCGTCATTTAGTTTGTTTGACAGCCATTGATAGCAGACTACCGCGTGATTTGAGGGGAAAATGGAAAAAGTGACTTTTGTGTGCGCATTAAGCATTATTTTTTGTGGAAAAACCCATCCCTCAAACCAAGGCTAAGCTTGATAAATACGATGGGGACTCTGCACCATCAATTTCAATGGTAAAAAAATGGTTTACTGAATTTTGTTCATCACGGAAGATGCCGAACGTTCTGGATGCCCAGTTGAGGTCTCTACATCCGAAAAAATTGAAAAAAATTCACGATATGGTGTTGGCCGATCGGAGATTAAAAGTGTGAGAGATTGTGGAAGCCATAGGCATCTCACGTGGCTCAGTGGTTTCGATTTTAAATGATCACTTGGGTATGAGAAAGCTTTCCGCAAGATGGGTGCCGCGTTTGCTCACAATGCAGGACAATGCAAGGGTGCACACATGCAGTTTCCATGGCAACAATCCATGAATTGGGATATGAATTGCTCCCTCATCCGCCCTATTCTCTGGATTTAGCCCCGAGTGACTATTTCTTGTTTCCAAACCTGAAGAAATGGCTCGGCGGAAAGAGATTTGACTCCAACAATGAAATCATCTCACAAACAAATACCTATTTTGATGACCTTGACAAATCTTATTTTTTTGAAGGGATAAAAAAAATTGGAGAAACGTTGGGCAAAGTGTATAGAGCTCAAAGGAGACTACGTTGAAAAATAAAATGATTGTTTAATCCAAAAACCTGTGTTTCATTCAAAAAGTCACAGACTTATTGACCCGCCCTCATACATACTGTACATATGAGGAAGGGAAAGATCTTGCAAATGAGCCTAGTCCACATTGCCAACAGCTAGAATCTAGCTCACAGAGGGTTCAGGGCAGCTTCCTCTTCTAAGGCTGGATCTACGCTGCTATATAAAATCCAGATTATCTGCTTTGTATTGGATTATATGGCAGTGTAAACTCTTACTGAAGAAACCGTCACTACACCCGGCAGTTCCCTCCAACTACCGACCAGTGTCGAACCTTTCGTACCTGGGGAAGGTAGTTGAGAGGGCAGTAACGGAGCAGTTGCAGTCCTTCTTAGATGATGCAACATGGCTAGACCCCTTCCAGTCCGGCTTCCGGGGCACGAGACGGAGAGGGTCCTGGTCTCCATCACAGACCAACTCCACTGCCAGCTCGACCAAGGCGGGTCTGCGCTGCTCGTGTTATTGGACCTCACGGCAGCGTTTGACACGGTCGACCACAATCTATTGATCCACCGCCTGGCCGTGGCTGGAGTGAGGGGGACAGCCCTTAAATGGCTGACCTCCTTCCTCCACCAGCGGTCTCAGCGTGTGAGGAGGGGCGAGGTGGTCTCCGAGGGCTCCCCACTACTCTGTGGGGTCCCCCAGGGGGCCATTCTCTCTCCCCTCTGTTATTTAACATCTACATGCAGCCGCTTGCACAGCTGGTGCGGAGTTATGGGCTGGAGTGTCACCAGTACGCTGACGACACCCAGCTCATTCTGAGGATGGAGGGCAGGCCGGGTTCTGTCCCCGATAATTTCCAACACTGCCTCTCGAAGCCGTTACTGGATGGCTGCGAGCCAGTAGGTTGAGGGTGAATCCGGCGAAGACGGAGATCTTGTGGCTGGGTCGCCCGGGTGATGTTAATGTCCAGCTTCCGAGCCTGGACGGTGCGGTGTTATGCCCATCACCTTCCGTAAAGAGCCTGGGGGTCCATTTGGACTCCCAGCTGACCATGGAGGCCCAGGTCTCTGCGGTCAGCAAGATCGCTTTTTCCACCTGCGACAGGCAAGGAGGCTGGCCCCCTATCTCTCCCGGAACGATCTGGCCACGGTGATCCAAGCCACAGTCATCTCAAGGCTGGATTACTGCAACGCGCTCTACGTTGGCCTTCCTCTGTCGGTGACCCGGAAGCTCAGGCTAGTGGAGAACACTGCCGCCCGGCTCCTGTCTGGCACGCCAGCTGGCGCCCACATAACACCTGTTTTGCAGGATCTGCACTGGCTGCCAATTGAGCACCGGATCACCTTCAAAGTGTTGGTCCTCACCTTTAAGGCCTTACACGGCCTGGGGCCAGCGTATTTGAGGGACCGTCTCACCCCATATTTCCCTCCGAGATCACTTCGGTCTGAGGACTCCAATCTCCTGGAGATACCTTCAGCTAAACTCGCAAGGCTGACTGCTACCTGCCGGAGGGCGTTCTCTGTCATAGCACCTACGCTGTGGAACGCCCTCCCGGCCGGAACTCGGGCTATGAAGGACTTGCTCCCGTTTAGACGGGCCTGTAAAACATACCTGTTTAAGCAGGCCTTTGGTGAGTAAGTCCTGCCCATGCCCCGCCATCTATTCGTTCTTCTGAGGATGATGTGCTGTTCATTGTTTTAACTGTGTTATTAATTACTGTACTGCTGTTGTTTTTAATTGTTTTTAACTGCTTATTGCCTGTATTTTACTGTGCCCTTCGGCTCCTGTAAGATATAATCCAATTCAAATCATATAATGTGGATTATCTACTTTGATAATCTGAATTATATGACAGTGTAGATCCAGCCTAAGTTTTGCCCTTCCAAATCTTGCCCTTCTATCTGCATCCCTTTCAATCTAGTGTCAGGTTTTGTTTTGATGGATAGCCTATGCCAGGCGGGCAACAAGAGTGTGCAGCCTATTGAATTCTCCTGAACCATTCAGTATCTTTTGACACAATAGTTTTTTCCTTGGATAATGCCTTTAAAATCTGGACTAAAACTCAAACAATGTTTGCTGCTCCATTGACATGAAATCTTTCAGCTGCCTGTGGTACACACACTCAGAAGGAAAGCAAACAAGAGATAGATTACGCTGCAAGAAGAACAAGCAAAAGCCTGCAACCTATAGGAACAAAGGGCAGCTCAAGAATTCAGGTGGGATGAAGAAATGTAACAAAATGCTATCTATAGATTTTCGCATCTCTGAAGCTATTACAGGCATTCTCCCTGCCCCCTCCTCGGCCATCACTTTTCCAAGTGGAAACTATTGTCTAGAACAGTGGTTCTCAACCTTTGGTCCTCCAGATATTTTGGGCTTCAGCTCTCTAGATGTCTCACCCAGTTTACAAGCTGTTAGGAATTGTGGGACCTGAAGTCCAAAACAAGTGGAGGATCGAAGGTTGAGAATCACTGATCGAGACCCACTGCTTCCTAAATTGTGGGCCCCAATCCCAAATAGGGACCCCTGAGTCAAGGTTTCTGAATGCCACCCATTTACACAAATCTATCAGCCCCAACGTGCAATATTTACAGTAGAGTCTGTAGAAAATGCTTCAGCTGTACTCCACAAAAAGGAAAATCAGCCTGTTTAGCAAGCCTTGCAAATGCTGGTTTATTATCAGTAAATGTTTTTATATCTATTTTATATACCTATTTACTTGGAGGCATGTAAAAATTTCTCAGCAGAAAAAGCTTGCAAGTGGAAAAAGTTTAAGAAGCTCTGGGGGTGTTTTTTCTTTTGGATCTGGACTTATCCAGAGTAGTGCTTCTTAAGCTATCTGGTATGGGGAAACTTCTGTCTGTAAGGGCCTTTCCACACATCTGTATAAAGTCCACATTTAACAGTGTAGATTCAGATACCCCAATTCAAAGCGGATATTGTTGATGATCTGCCTTGATATTCTGGGTTATATACAGTAGCTGTGTGGAAAGGCCCTTGGGTACCAAATTCCAGTATGGTTGATTCTCCATTTTGATGGGTTACACCAGTGTTTCCCAACCAGTGTGCCGGGGGCACACTAGTGTGCCGTGAGAAATCATCATGTGTGCCGCGGGAAATTGGAACCTCCAGGAAGGGGGGGGGGGAGACAGTCTAGTGTGTTGAAGTATAAAAACCCTAAGAAACCTACCTCGATAAAGGCACAAAATTACAAACACACCCCCTCCCCACCCGTTGTCTACTTGGTCTCTCCCTCTCCATGCATTGGGAAGGCCCGCCTCCCTTTCCTCAAGTAGAGACCTCCTCTTGCCTCCTGGAGGTTCTGTGTGGGAAGTTTGGCCCAGTTCTATCATTGGTGAGGTTCAGAATGCTCTTTGATTGTAGGTGAACTATAAATCCCAGCAACTACAACTCCTAAATGTCAAGGTCTATTTCCCCTGAACTCCATCTGCGTTCATATTTGGGCATATTGAGTATTCATGCCAAGTTTGGTCCTGGTCCAACATTGTTTGAGTCCGCAGTGCTCTCTGGATATAGGTGAACTACAACTCCAAAACTCAAGGTCAATGCGTACAAACTCTTATAGCATTTTCTCTTGGTTATGGGAGTTCTGTGTGGGAAGTTTGTGTCTTTCTGCCATTCCTGCCAGGATATCTATGTTGAGTTCATCGAAACAGGCCCAGGTTTCACACTGAGTGTATAAATACATTTAAAAATGTATTAACTATATGTATTACTGTGTTAGGGTGTCATTTTGTGTCATTTTGGTTGGTGGTGTGCCCCAGGATTTTTCAAATGTATAAAGTGTGTCGCAGCTCAAAAAAGGTTGGGAAACACTGGGTCATACCACCCACAACTTGAAAAAAAAATTCCAAAACAAAGTTTGATTTTACCATTTTCCATAAGGGATACCATTTTACTATGGTATTGTATATAATGGAAGGTGAGCATTCACCAATTCTGCTATCTGCGGGGGTCCTGGAACCAACCCCAGTGGTTACCAAGGTCCAACTGTACCCTATTTGTGCTATTAACTACAGCAATTATTTTCTGGAAAATCCATGCAAACCAGGAGGTAATAGTTCATAGACCATGGTCCACTGCTTTGAGTAGAGACATCAGTAACAGCCACATTAGCCCTAAATGAGAAAAAGTGGGCAATACACATAAAATCAGAACCTTATTGTCTTGGGCTGATGCAGCAATCAGCATGGGTGACCCTAAGCTGGCAGCTCTTCTTCCACAGTAGTAGCAACACAGCATGCCATGTAACATACTTACAAAGCTTTGTCTTTTTCCCATCGAACAGCACAAATTAGCATCGCACAGATTTGCAAGCACGTTGATATCGGGCAACCTGTAGCTAACATCTGATGGCTTGATCTGCAAATAGAAAAATCAGTGGTTGGTTAAAATAGTTTAATTCAGAGCCTGGAAATGTTACTTTCTTTGGAATATGATTCCAACATTTCTTAGCCTATGTCTTAAAAGCATGAACTATGATCCTATTCTATAAAGTCTACAGAGTTCAAATTTCAGACCGGCATTCACCCACAACTCACCTCAAAAGCCTTTACCAGATCACTCTCACATGAAGAATCGGTAACTTCATACTATCAATGCACGGGCAATACTGCCAGAACTCAAAGTTTGAGCTGACATTTTAGGATCGGAGCTGTCTTCTCTGAGTTTCCAAGAGCCACAGAAAGAGCTTGGGGAAGTTACTTTTATGTCAGAACTTCTAGAATCTTCAAGCCAGCAGAGTAACAAGAGGAATTATCTCAGAGTAAGGAGACAAAAATGAAAGATATAGGTTGAGCATCCTTTATCCATAATCTCAAAATCTGGAATACTCTGAAATCCAATATTGTCCACATGGGTGGATGAGATAGTGATACCTTTGCTTTCCGAATGTTCAAAGTGCACAGACATTGTTTCATGCACAAAGTTATTAAAAATGTCGTCTCAAATTACCCTTCAGGCTGTAAGGTATATATAAAACATAAATGAATTTTGGGTTTAGATTTGGGTCCCATCTCCAAGATAATTCATCATATACTGGTATCCCAAAATCTAAAATCCCAAACACTTCTGATCCCAAACATTTCAACCTGTTATTATATTCTCTTGCATTTGGTATTTTGGTATTTGGTTCAAACCATGTCCATCAAGCAAACTCCATCTCATTCAACAAAACATGTCCTAACTTCCACCTTCTTAATTTCCAAAATTTCATGTGCCCCTCATCACACTATCGTATGTGGATGTAAGTGGTAACAAGCTCACATTAGTGGCAGTATAAAATAACTTTTGAGAACATACAGTTGTTCTGAGCATTGAAATAAAGAGCAATATAAATGTGGAAGTCTTTATAGAACTGCTACAAAAGATAACAATTTTTGTTTTTATTTATATTCCACCTTCCCTCCAAAGAAACCAAGGTGGTCTCTGCCCCGTTCATATGTTCACTACAACCCTGACTGGCTCAAAGTAAATCAGTAAATCAGAATGTGAACCCAGATTTCTAAAGTCAGGGTCTAACACTTTCCCTCAGAAGGCCATGCTTATTTTGAGGAGGCTCCGATCCTGAAACTTCAGAACACATCTTGAGATCTGGCAGCCTCGCCTCTACAGTAATAACCTCATTAATCATTACAAACACTTAGCAAAATGAATCAACCATAACTACTCTGGAGCCTTTGCAAGAAGGTCGAGACTTGCAGAAAGTCATCACAAGCATATTTGTCATATATTAGCAACTGATGTCTGCTGAGAGACTGTGAAAGAAGACGAAATAAAATCTCTCTAACCCAGGGGTGCTCACACTTTTTCAGCATGTGAGCTACTTATAAAACAACCAAGTCAAAATGATCTACCTACCCACTACTCAGAGAGCCATAAAAGCAAAATATTTGGAAATTTATTTCAGTGAGAGGGCCATATAATATATTTTAAGGCTGAATTCAACTAAATATGAGTATAATAAGCCCCTGAATTTATTCATAATAATAATGATAATATTCATTCAGCCTCTGCTACTACTACGACTACTACTACTAACAACAACAACAGGTTCCTAGAGTAGAAGGAGACCTCCAAGGGCCATCCAGTCCAACCTCCTTCTGCCATAAGGGAAAAACACAATCAAAACATTCCTCACATATGACCATTCAGCCTCTGATAATAATAATAACAACAATGGGTTCCTAGAATAGGAGACCTCCAAGGTCCATCCAGTCCAACCTTCTTCTGCACCTGGGCAGCGTTGGGAGCCTGCGGGGCAGGACTGAGCCTTCCTCCTGCCCTGCCTGCGATCTACCAAGACACCCTACGCGATCTACCAGTAGATCACGATCTACGTAATTAGCACCCCTGCTCTAAACCGTATGTTCAGAAAAAAGGGAGATGCCAGGGTTGGTTCATCCGCCGTTTGAAAAGTGACTTGCCTGTGCAAATGAGTAATTACAAGCTAGCAATCCAAAGGAAGACCATTCGCTTTGTCCATCGAGTCACATTTTTGCACATATCTATCAAGTGTAAGTCATTGAGCAAATGCATACATCTGAATAAACTCAGTGACTGGAACAAATATGGCAGTGTGGCTTTATATTAGGATGTGAATATTTGCAGTGAGATGGGGATATTTATTATGGCATCAGACAAATAGCAATAGCAAAAATTAGGTCCAACTTGCAGAACTGTAACTTCTTCACATCAGTTATATGTATTTCAGACTTCCATTCTTGCGTATCTTCAAGCTGTTTCCAACTTGCAGCAAGCCTAAGGCAAACCCATTGTGACGTTTTCTTGGCAGAATTTGTTCCTCTAAGGCTGAGAAAGTATGGCATAAACAAGGCCATGCACTGGGTTTCCATGACAGAGCAGAGCATTGAACCTGGGCTCCCAGGGTCCTAATCTAGCATTCAAAGAAAACACCATGCTGGTTCTCCATATTTCAAACAGATTTAAACTAAGAAATCGGTTTTATTTTCACAAGCCAGACTTTATGATGAGACTGCAAATCATGGTGCAGTTGACTATAGCTCAGGGGAGGAGCAATGTAAACCTCTAGGTCAGTGGTTCTCAACCTGTGGGCACCCAGATGTTTTGGCCTTCAACTCCCAGAAATCCTAACAGCTGGTGAACTGGCTGGGATTTGTAGGCCAAAACACCTGGGGATCCACAGGTTGAGAACCACTGTTCTAGATGTTATTGAACTGGAATTCTTTACAGCCATAATCAACATAAAGGAATGTTGGTGGCCACAGTCCAACAATCTCTAGAGGTTTGCACAATTCCAATCCCTGCTTTAGGGATAAGATTTAGTCTCTTTCTCCACAAAAATCTGAAAACAACACTGGCTGGAAATAGAGATGATAAACTAGAGATCAAAACAAATACAAGGGACAAGATCTAAGTATCAAAGTGAGTATCAATATATTCAAAAATATTCATTAATTAGGCAATCCAATGTGGTAAGACTAACTGTGTTCTTCCCAAGATATAACAATACAAAACGACAATGGAGGAAAGTCCGGATTACATGCGATCAATTTGGTTGGAAGTCCCAAATAGTCCGTGAAGTTCTTTGTAAATCCCAAGGTGGCAAATAATCCACAGTTCATGAAAAGTCATGAATAGTCCATATTCATAATGCACACAAAGTCCAAAGCAAAGGGGAATGCAGGAGGATGAAATATACAGTAAGTAATTCAAAGATCCCAGTGTGGTACGCCACGGATAATCCTGGTTGCGGAGCCGGGTTATCCATCGTCGTTTTGTATTGTTATATCTTGGGAAGAACGCAGTGAGTCTTACCACATTGGGTTGCCTAATTAATGAATTTTTTTGAATATATTGATACTCACTTTGATACTTAGACCTTGTCCCTTGTATTTGTTTTGAGCGCTAGCTGAGCAAACCCCCCTGTTTTTAAACTAGAGATCAAAGCAGTTGTGTCTTGTCTTGTTGGACTTGGTACCGACTTTTTAAAAAAGTCTTCTCTTCTGGACTTTTACATAAGCCTGCAATGAAAAATGTTTTAATAATAACGTATTTTTGGGTGTTGATTTTTTTAAAAAAAACACAATAAAATAGGCCCCACACAGTTCTTTCACAATTGTTAAAGCTATCTCAGTTCAGTTGCTGTTCTGTTTTGATTAACTGTGGACACCAATGTTCCAGTGTGATTTCTTTTAGTGCTTTTGAACAGACACTTGTGTTTCATATCAGTGAATTAAAACATTTTGAAAGTCTCTTAGAATACATCAACAACTTTCTTACTGTTTACTCTTTACTCCAAATAAATCTTACTTAGACAAATCAAGTTGTAAAAAACTGTACATGTTGAACCAAACCCCAACGGAAATGGAGATACCACTGCATATAGTTATTATGAAAATTAATCAAACAAGAAATGGATCACATTATGCAGAGATGTCTTTTCATCCACATGTGAAATGGAAGTCTCCTGCTTTGGATGGAAACATATGATCTTCACTGTGGCATTTTAGTTGGTGCCCTATAATAAACAGTACTATGTGCAATATGCCATTAGATATCACAATAAGACTGCAGAATAGTCATTGGTTTAGGAGGGAAAATAGAAACTGCATCATGCAGTCTTCTGGGGAAAAAACAAGTGGAAAGCTTCATCAAATGGCAGTAAAAGACACTCTCATACATGTGAATTCGGCTGGGAACAATCAAAGAGACTTATTAAGAGCCTTGTGTTGTCAAAATAACATGTTTAGACATTTGGCTTCTAAATGGGGTTAACTAAAGTGGCTCCAAGACATACATTATGATGAATTAGAAACACAGATGAAGCAACAAAAGTAAGGTAAGAACAGTAATACATGACTTTCATCCCAATTTTGCATCAAAAAATTTTATTCCAGACCAAAATTTCACTGGCCTGAAATTTTGGCCAGTGAATCGAGGGCCCTTCCACACAGAACATCAAGGCAGAAAATCCCACAATATCTGCTTTGAACTGGGTTATCTGAGTTCATACTGCCATATATTCCAGTTCAAAGCCAATAATGTGGGATTTTATTAAGTTGTGTGGATGGGGCCTGAACAAGTTACAAAAAATACAAAATAATTTAAGTTCCTTAAAAGCAACCCAAAGACAGGAATACATAGATCATGATATCTTGAAATGAAAAGCAAGCAAAACTTGTTGCCTGTAGATAGAAAGATGGCCATTTATCATACCACAGCCTGTCTGTCTGTCTATTTATCAATCTATGCATTTCTTGATTCTTTATTTATTTGATTTGATTTACAGGAAGAATACCATCATCCCCACGTCAGCATAGGCGAATCTGTGCTTAAGTCCGTTCAGCAGTTCACCTACCTGGGAAGCATCATCTCTTCAGACGCCAAGATTGATCAAGAGATAGATCACAGATTATCACAGATTATCAAAGGCATATAGTGCACTTGGAAGGCTTCACAAAACAGTCTGGAGCAACAAGCACCTGAGGCAAAGCACCAAAATCAGTGTGTACGGAGCAATTGTACTGTTTATTCTCCTCTATGGGTCTGAAACATGGGTCACCTATCGCCAACACCAACGACTCCTCGAACGCTTTCATCAGCGCGGTCTTCACACAATCCTAAATATACATTGGACCGACTATGTGACTAATGTTGCTGTCCTTGAGCAAGCAGGAATCACCAGCATTGAGGCCATGCTATTGAGAACTCAGCTGCGCTGGGCAGGGCACGTCTCTAGGATGGAGGACCACCGCCTCCCAAAGATACTACTCTATGGTGAACTCGCCACAGGTCAGCGCAAGAGAGGCGCCCCCAGAAAGAGATATAAGGACTCCCCGAAACAACATCTCAGGCTTGGCCAGATTGATCACCAACAATGGTCCAACCTGGCCTCACATCGGGAGGCATGGAGATGCACTATCCACAATGCTACAGCCTCTTTTGAGAAAACACGCCAAACGGGTCTCGAAGAGAAACGATAATGCAGAAAGAACTGCAACTTGGAAACAACATCATCCAAGGAGACTTTCTGCTGTGCTTTCTGCAACCAAACGTGCCTATCTCAGATTGGCCTTTTTAGTCATCAACGAGCTTGTAAAAAGTGTGGGATGAGTCCTTCATGAGAGTCTTCGTTCGCGAAGTAATGCCGAGAGAGATTTTATTTATTTACAGCATTTCTATCCCGTCACTTCTCAACCCCCGAGGGGGACTCAGGGCGGCTTACATTTTGCCTTCTTTCGAAATGAATCAATGAAATTTTGGAAAGGACAGACAACTGAAAGCAAGAAATCAGGATTAAAATCCTGTGGCTGGAATTTATGCAGATTGACTCAGTAGAAAAGCAGCAGAGGATTTCAGCACCAAATGCCAACGTGGTGTCATGCCCTGAACACAGAACTGCAGGGGAGGATATTTAGAGAATTTCTGAATGTTTCGTTTTTACTTGAGTAAAAAAAACACAACAGCAGGTCTTGATTCAGTATGGAGTTCAGGGTTTGAATCCTCGCTTGGCTGTGGACCCACTGAGTGACCTTTGGCCAGTCACACACTCTCAGCCTCAGAGGAATACAAAGCCAAGACCTCTCTGAACAAGTTTTGCCAAGAAAGACACATAATAGGTTTGCCTTAGATACACTGTAAGTTGAAAATAGCTTGAAGGCAGATAAGAATTCTAGCTCCTGGGCTGCAAAAGGAAACGTCATAAATCTAGTTAGCTTAATTATATTCTACCTGGGATTTAGATGGCACAGTTAAGAAATAAAAATCATGAGCTATGCTGCAGTTGACTAATTGTTGCTAAAATATTAATCACAAATTAATCAACCTCCTGCTTAAAGGAATGGTTGACAAAACTACTGTAGTTTACTCCTGAATAGGCAGATAAAAGGTTTAGACTGCAGCACCAAATGACAACGGGGCCACCAGTTTTCAGGAGTCTGAAAACAGGTGCACTGAATGCATTGAGGATATTTATTTCCTATTCTGCTTTTCTCCCAATAAAGGACCCATCTTAAGGAAAACAAAAATCAAACATGCAGAAAAATATACTTGTTTGCTGAACATGAGCTAGAACAAGGAATATAAGTTATTTTTTCTACTTCCTTTCATAATTTTTAGAATATTGGGTGGATCCAGGTTTGGGAGTTTTCTACTAGACTGGTGGCAGATTTCTTTGTTGTTTCCTATTCATGGCAGACTCTTTAAACCTCTTGGAAGGCAAGTAACCAGCTACAGAGGAAGCTGCTTTACATGAATGGAACCCTTCCAACTTATAGAAGGGTGACTGTAGATACAAGCAATGCAATAGGCTACACAATAGGTATGGGCTATTCAAGAAACTCACATAAAACTCACATAGAGACTGGATGTATCAAACATATAAAGGTATTAATTCTGTGGTTCAATATAGAGCATACATACAGGGGCGGTCTAAGGTAATTTTACATGGTAAGCGAACATTATTTTGGCACCCCCCCCCCCATGTAAATCAAATATACAATTATAATATCACAATACCATTAGTAGTATTATATTGCATCAATGTATATACAATATATTATAGTACATACTCATACAATATTATATCATAATTATATTATACTACATTACAGAAATAATTATATTATATTGACATTATAATATAATATAACATTCTATTATATTATTATAAAATAATAAATAAAATTATTTATTTAAATAAAATTATCCTCTACTTAATATTTTCATTACTCCTATAAAACTCAAATAACCCAAAATGAAGTAAAATAAAATATTATATATTACTATTTGCCTGCGCAGTTGCGCTTGTCTCTCCTTGATGCTTCTGGCCAGCACGCGCGCACGGGGGGAGGTGGGCGGGTGTGATAGGGTTCACACGTGATTGGGCCTGGCGAGGGAGTTTGCCTCAGTGCGCGGCGGCTACTTCCGGTGGCGGCTGTCAGGAGGCAATACGTCGGCAATACCCCTTTGGCTCCCCTCCCCTCTCCCTTTGTCTCCGCCCCCTGCTTGCCCAATTGGGTCACCGTATTCAGCGGCAGGGCGGAGACAAAGGGAGAGGAGAAGCACTCCCTGCCTGCCCGATAGGGAGTGCTTTGCTTACAGGCTTCTGCGCACAGGAGCTACTGGGCATGCGTGGAGGTTTTCGTGCATGCGCAGTTGCCCCTGCGATCAACTTCAGCTCCAGAGCAACTGCGCCTGCACGAAAACCATCTGGGAATTCGCCCCTTCCCAGATGGCGCCCCATGCGGCTGCTTCCTTGGCCTACCTGTAGGACCGCCCCTGCATACATATATAATCAAACATCGAGTTATCAACACATGTTTTCAAATATCAGCATAAAACAAAATCCATAGAGGTAGTGGAGCTGAGTTCATAAATTTACGCTGAGAAAGTGGTCTTGTAGAGCTTACAAAGCCTCACAGTCAGTAATATCCAAGTGTTAAAGGGACACACGAACTCACGAGTCCCGAACGTAAACAGCGAGAGGAGCTGCCGTCACCACCAAATAGGGCTGGAAACACGCTACCCTATTCTTTGATGGTGACGCCAGCTCCTCTCACTGTTTACGTTCGGGACTTGAACCATATAATACCTTTATATGTTTGATACATCCAGTCTCTATGTGAGTTTTATGTGAGCTTCTTGAATAGCCCATACCTATTGTGTAACCTATTGCATTGCTTGCTTTACCAGTGTGTACCTTCTTATCTATAGATTGACTGTAGATGCAGTCAGCAGTAATTTTGAACGACCAAAAGATGGTGACCCCTGGAAACATTTTAGAAGCCAGAAACTTTGTTCAACAATCTATACAGTAATTGGAAATGGGAGCCAAAAAATGAGCAAATATCCTTGTTCTTCCCCAGTGCTTACTAGTTTTACAGAATTGTGAAAATGCAGAATAAATCATGCCAAAGTTTAAAGTTGTATAACACATGCACATCAGAACTTGATTTTTGACACCGGCTTTTAAAAAGTGTGCGAATACACATATACATACACAGAGAGCCCTGGCTGCAGTTAACCAGTTATGTAAAACAACATATGCACACCAGACTTATTGGCTAGATCTGCACTGCCATATAATGTACTGTGTGTCTACACTGCCATATAATCCAGTTCAATGTAGTTAATCAGCATTCTGAAATTGCATTATATAGCAGTGTAGATCCAGTGATACACTTCAAGTACAGGAGATTCATCCATCAGAAACCATTTCTAGCTACTGTTCGTTTATTCCCGCTGGATCAGACTGACAGAACATCTTGACTTTTTCTCCTTGGCCATAATGTCACTTCACCTTTGAACTTTGTAGCCAGACCTTTAGAGAATTTTGAGTGCATTTCTAGCAATCAATGGTAGAAAATACGGTTAGACACCAAGTAACAAAATGTGAAATACAAGGGTTTTTAAAAGTTCACAGGAGAAATAGACAGTTAGGTTTTAAATTCTTTAACTCTGATAGTGATAAATGAGGATGTTACACTTGTTAATGCTGGGAGGAGCCATATTTAATTTGTATCATTTTTCATTTGTTAATTATTGGGGTTTCCCACCCCCCTCCCCCCAGAAATCATCTGAAAATTTACAGAAATTGGCATGTTTGGCTGTGATTTCTGCTCCCAACAGATAATCCTGTTATTGGCTCTAAAGTGTTTGAGTTGTTTTATTTTTTGGTAATATTTAAAGTTAACTTTCTCAACCTCACACTTTCTAGAAGTCTTAAGAATGCAGAGCCAATAGTCCGATTGACTATGGATTCATGAAGTTTGTGGTGCAAAGTCAGATTGGAAAAGCTGTCCCAAAGCATGGTACTAATAATTTGGTCATCTAAATTTTATCCCTGATTTCTCTCTTTTTCTCCTCATTCCACCCACTGCCATCAACATATGCGCTGTTTAGTCACCCTTCAAACACTGTGGTTTTTACTGGATTGGAAAAAGTAAATAGGGAATGATATTTTCATTCAAGCAAGATGCCACTGATCCAGTTCCACACTGAAGTCAGCAATGCATGGTTACATAAAAGTAGTTGATGATTCAGAGGTAAAGAGCTTTTAATCGGATATACTGTATTCTGAGTGCCTCTAAACATACAGAAGATTTCAAGGATATTGGTAAGCTGGAATGCGTCCAGAGGAGTGAGACCAAAAGGGTAAAAGGTTTGGAAGCCAAGTCCTATGAAGAGCAACTTAGGAAGTTGGACGTGTTTGGCTTAGAAGAAAGAAGGTCAAATGGGAACATTATAACCATGTTTACATATTTTAAAAGGTGGCATATTGAATATGGACAAGGCCCATTTTCTGCTGCTCCAGGTACTAGGACATGGAGCAAAAGATTCAAACTATAGGAAAGAAGATTCCACCTAAATATTAGGAAGAACTTCCAGATGGTAAGTGCTATTCGACAATGGGATACACTGCCTCAAAGTGTGATGGGGTCTCATTCTCTGGTTTTTAAACAAAGGCAGGGAAACCATCTGTCAGGAGTGTTTTTGAATGTATGTATGTCTAGCATGGGTTGGCTGGATGACCCCTGCAGTCTCTTCCAACTCTATACTTCTGTTATTCTATTATTTTTCTACGGTATTGAGTCATTACTTCGTCCTCGACCCCCTATATGTATAGATCCTTAATAACTTATCATTCTGGAACTGTATTCACGGTTAACAAGATTAAAGTTTCCAATAGTACAGAAGAGTTGCCAAATTACAAGAAAAACTTTAAGTGAGGTGCTTTGGCAATGTGAGCAGTCAAAGGAATGACACAAGGAATGACAATCTGAACACCTTACATACAATTATAATTTAAAACGGGATATGTAACTCTGATTAAATCATTTTATAACATCCTTCAATGTGTTTACCTAGTCCTCAAATAATCACAATGGCTGCTATTTGCTGTTAAAGGACATATACATTTTTGGAATATCCTGGTTAAGCTGCAAAGATATATGCTAAAGAATGTGATCTGCATGCAGAGGTCAATGGTCCCAAACTCAATCTCTACTATCTTCCATTCCAAACTACTTAGGCAATCCATGGTTCTAAATGGTTCTAAAGCACTTACAAAACTAGGGGGCGCTGGTGCTTTGCTTCTATAGTGTTGCTAAAGTTCTGGTGGTGAAAATTTCAGAATCCTAAAAAAACTTTCAAAATTTTGTTATACATGGCAGTTCCTAATTGGTTCTGTCATAAAACACATCAGCCGCTACGTCCCACCTCGTAACTTAAGATCATCAGGGGAGGCCCTTCTCTCGCTCCTGCCTACTTCTCAAATGCAGTTGGTGGGGACGAGAGATAGGGCCTTCTCGGTGGTGGCTCCCCGTCTGTGGAACTCACTCCCTATTGATATACGATCAGCTCCATCCTTCCTGGCATTCAGAAAAAGTGAAATCCTGGTTATGGGACCAAGCGTTTGCACATAAGCATGATACGGCACTTTAGATTGGATTGAAATGGCAAACTGGTGGACAAGACCCAATGTTTTTATTATGGACGGAATACTGTTTTTAACTGATGTGAATGTATATGATGTATTTTAATGCTAATTGTATTTTAATGTATTTTAATTTTAACTGCTTTTGGTTTTATTATATATATACTGTGTGGCATCGAATTGTTGCCATTTTATTTATTTATTTCAGGATTTTACCCCGCTCTTCTCAACCCCCGAGGGGGGACTCAGAGCGGCTTACAGTACGGCACAATTCGATGCCACATCATACAGTATAAAACCCCAAAACCCCACAACAATTAAAATACATTAAAACACATTAAAATACAGTTCCATCAGCAACATACACAGTCATTCCAAGTTAAAAACAATATTCACTCCATAAAAACATTGGCCCTCTTCATCCATTCCATTAAAATCCCCATCTAACATGCTGTTAGTGCTGGTGTGCAAACGCCTGGTCCCAAAGCCAGGATTTTACCTTTTTCCTGAATGCCAGGAGGGATGAGGTGGACCGTACCTCCCTCGCGAGCGCATTCCATAGGCGGGGAGCCACCGCCGAGAAGGCCCTGTCCCTCGTCCCCACCAACCGCATTTGAGAAGTCGGCGGAAGCGAGAGCAGAGCCTCCCCGGATGATCTTAGGTTACGGGGTGGGACGTAGCGGCCGATGCGTTCGGACAAGTAAGCTGGGCCATTGTTAGGCCGCTCTGAGTCCCCACTCGGGGGTTAAGAAAAGCGGGGTAGAAATGGTGGAAATAAATAATAAATAAATAAAAATCGCCAGTATCGAAATACGCCCTGAGTGCCCCTGTGGGAGAAGGGCGGGGTAGAAATAAAGTAAATAATATTAATAATGAAATTTTGAAAGTTTTGTTAGAGTTCTGAAATTTTCACCACAACTTTAGCAACACTGTAGAAGCAATGCGCCAGCGCCCCCTAGTTTTGTAAATACTTTAGAAAAATTTAGAACCATAGATTGCCCATGCCTACTTAGTGCTATCCAGTCATTCTTGTTTTGAGATCCCCCATAGCCAGGGTTTATCAAACTCTCTTACACTGTGCTCCTCCAGAGGTTTTGGACTTCAGCTCCCACAATTCCCAACAGCTGGTAAGCTAGTTAGGATTTTTGGGAGCTGAAGTCCAAAACATCTGGAGGAGCACAGTTTGAGAGACACTGCTCATAGTAGAGAGTTTGGCAAAACTTATTCTTTATAACACTGGAACAGTGAGTGTTGCTCAAGACTCCTCCAACTTCTGTGAGGAAAGGAGGAAGCAAATTATTGTATTAGTTAGACTTCGCTAGCAATATCTAACTTCTCAGAGTACTGTTCACCACCAAATTAACTTGTTAAGTCTCATTAGGTAAGGAAATACTAAATAATACTTAACAAGTTAAAGCAACCAATTATTTCCAAGCTCTATTTCGTTCAGAACTTTTCAAACTTTGCATCTTCAAGGAATTCTTCCCAGGTTCCTTCCCTGAAACATTGAAAAAGTCAATAGACATTTTTTAGCAGAACCCCAAAACCTATAACATAGTCTAGGAACGTGTTTTTTGCTTCCAGAATAGGAAAAGGAAACTCTTTTTTGGATTGCCACTCCCCAGAATCCTATAGTCATTGTAAGCAGAAAATTCTGGAAGCCATAGTCAAAAGGTTAGCTTTTTCATGTTCTGAGCTGAACTTAGATCAGAGCTCTTTCAAACAATAATCTGCCCATGGTCAGGTTTTTTAAGCAGTCTAGTCTAGAGCAGGCCTGGGCAAATTTGGGCCTTTCAGGTGTTTTGGACTTCAACTCCCACAATTCCTCACAGCCTCAGGCCCCTTCCTTTGGAAGGGGTCTGAAGCTGTGGGGAATTGTGGGAGTTGAAGTCCAAAACACCCAAAAGGCCCAAGTTTGCCCAGGCGTGGTCTAGAGTAAAAGTAGTTTTGTTTTGTTATTATAGTATTTATTTATATCCCACTTTTCTCTTTTAAACAAGGCTCAAAATGGCTGTTTTGTTATTATTGATTAGAAATCAGGAAACAGTGACTAGTATCTAGAAGTCATCTAGAGATCTATAGGAAGACCCCAACCTGCTTTCTGCCACTGTTGGTCTAAAGCAGTAGTTTCCAACCTTTGGTCCTTCAAGTGTTTTGGACTTCAACTCCCACAATTCCCAACAGCTGGTAAGCTGGCTGGAATTTCTGGGGGTTAAAGTCCAAAACAACTGGAGAACCAAAGGTTGAGAATGACTGGTCTAAAGCACAGTCCAGGGTGCATAAAGAGAGCAGAAGCACTCAACAAATCTATTGTCTTACTTGTAAGATTCTCCAAAACTTGCATGTTGCACAGTGCTGGACAAGCTTTCAGGAAAATTGATCTTGCATTGCAGATCTCATGAACAAATGGCAGAAAGCATCCAAGAACTGTCCCCGAAATAGAGCTTGGAAATTATTGGAACAGGAGAAGAGAAATATTATCTTCTTATCACTTGTAAATACTGCCTGAAAGCTTTCAACTGTATCTCTCCTTTTTACAGACTTCTCATTTTGCAGATAATTTTTTTTAATGTCCAGCAGATCTCCAATGATTGCCAATGTCAGTCTGGTGTATTTCATAAGTAACACTAGCAAGAATATCAGCAGATTATCTGCAGCTTTGCACAGGATTCATTCATGACCCATCAGACTGGACTCTGTTGTTTTTTTAAACTGTGGTTTGGGTCTAAAAAATATCACTTTGAACTATGAAGATCTACAGCATGTGATAGGCCTTTGCTTGTTGTGCTCCACAACTTTCCATCGATCTAAAGTAAGAATTTGTCCTACTCAAGATTATTTTCCTTTTTTCTTATTATAGCCAAAGAGAACTTTTATGTTCATTTCTGCATCTCAACACTATGAACAATCACGTCTTTAGATGATTAAAGAAAAGATCTCAGATTCATCAAAGTAGGTCCTTTTTAGGAAATTGAACCTTACATGGTTGACATTTCCTCCACTGTCTACCACCATCTTTCTTTCCTCTTCACTACCAAAAATATGACAATGGTTACATAAGAATATGCATAGAACCCCTCAATGCTCAAAACTGGGACTCAACAAATCTTGGTCATACGAGGTGTGTTCCTGAAAGCAGTGGGTGAGATGTGAAGATGTTCAGCATGACAATTTAATGGAAGAGCACTTACTTTAACACTGTCAAAGGGTTTCATGGCCGGAGTCACTGGAGTGTTGTGTGGTTTCTGGGCTGTATAGCCATGTTCTAACAGCATTTTCTCCTGATGTTTTGGCTGCATTTTTGCCTGGAGGACCAGATCCTCTAAAGATGCCAGCCATTGATGCAGGCAAAACTGCTAGAACACAGCCATACAGCCCAGAAACCACACAACAGCCTAAAACACAGCCATACAGCCCAGAAACCACACAACACTCCAATGTCAACATTGTTTTTTTAAAGCTGTAAGCCAACATGCATAGAAATTGGCACGGCAGCCATAGGAAACTTTGGAGCTAAGATCATAGGTAAGGTTAACACCACCATTCCCTGGCATCCCTAATTTAAGGCACTGTTTTCTTTGTTGAAGTACTCTACTCTGGTGGAATTCTATGGTGTTGTGTTGTCTACAAAATAATGAGTATAGGTGAGAGGTCTGAAACTTTGAACTAAAAATGGCAGAAATAGAACTTTGTGCTAGGATGCATCTCCCTAAGCAATTTCTCCAGAGGAAGAAAAAAGTCTGAAGGGATTGGTGATAATGGAGGGAAAGTCTTGTAGTAGAAAAAATAGTTTTGCTCAGAACCTGCAAGACCTTGCATAAAATTGGGTGCTCACATCCCTTCAAGTGAGCAAGTTTTTGAAACAATCAGAGAGAAAGCATAGCTATATGACTGATTGATAGTAATCTTATTTCTCTGGGGAAAGATAGGGAAATAAAGAGCGTTTAGGAGATGATCAGAGACATTGTCAAGAATAAAGTTCATTTCAATTTTAAAATGGCAAAAAAATTCCAAACAACTGACAAAATGCATATTCAAGTAGCAAGGGAACAGAGAAAAAGAGAAGAAATGTTTAAATAAATGCCTAGGAGAAATTTCTCCCTCTTTATTTACCTCTCTGCATATACAGTACTTTTTTGCATGTTAGGTATGAAATTCCAACTCATTTTTAAAAAATCCACACTTGGAATTTTGCAAACTTACTACACTTTGAAGAACTGATAGACACATTTTTTTAAAAAAAACAAACAAACACAGGGACACATATTATACATATTAGTGCTCCCACCTACATGCAGGTTCTTCTAAATGCTGTTTCAGCTGCCTCGTATGACACCAATGTCTTATCCTTATGTTTGAATGCAGCCTTCTGAAACAGATACCATCCAGATGTGGACTGGAACTTTCGTGATGCCCCAGGCAACTCTGCAATGTAGTTTCAGTCCAACGTATTTATAGGGGAAAAGGTTAGAGAAAGCCAGTTTAAGGCATTTTTTTTTCCTGACTTCAGTATCAATGCACTACTCTCTCCACTCGTTAGAGAGCTCCTCCTGTGTATACATAGGAAAGCAACATATTAAAAAAGTTATATTTCCCTCTGATCCCGCAGTTCTGGCATGCTTCTCTGAACAGTGCCAGCATAAAAGAAACAATGATGTTTTATTGAGAAATTATAGTCACACTTTCAAATTTTCACATTGCAGCATCTTTGTTCGTATTTCAGCCTCTAAGGAACGTCTAAATTTCACCGTAACAATGGAAAATTAATCAATGCGGCTAGAGCATTAAAAAATAAATATAAAGGTCTCAATTGCAGTGTCTGTGAAAAAAATCTGAAGAGTTTCTTAACACTGAAAGCAATGAAATCACATACTAGGCAATAACATCTTTAAGCCTTTGAAAGCTTGAAAACATTACATCTAAATTATTTAGGCTTGCCACAGCTTAACTCTTGAAGACCCTCCACCCCCAAGAACTTAAGGATTACAACATTTTTGGTTTTTATTTTATTATTTTTCTTTGCCATTGACTTTGGCCTTCAGAACCTCCAACAAAAGGACACTCGCCATTCTTAAAGAGAGAAAATAAAAATAAATTCTAAACCCATTCAAAAGCCAACCAATTCAAGGACTCTACAGAAAACTCAGTTCCATTAAGGTTTGGAAAATGAGTATGTCAGGACTGGGCCTTTCACAGTAAAACAGAGTACAGCTCAATCACAGAAGAAGACTATAACATCTTGCCTTCATGTGGAGAAAATGTGGCTAAGAAAGAAGATTCCAAACTTTTACATAACATGAACCAAACCTCCTAAATCAGTATAAAAAGGCATGTAGGCACCGTCTTGACAAATCTTGAAATTCAAGGAAGCAAAGGAAAGTGATAAGCACACCATCTTTGCAATACTGAGGTTGAATCTGTATGACATTCTGCAGAACATAATCTCAGAATAGATGTTTGTGATCCTGCTGACTACTTAGTGGAATTGCCACTTCTGAATGCTTCCACCTTTCATAGCTACACAATACCGCTGGCAAGTAGAAAACTCATACAGTATAGAGAAAGTGGGGTTAGCATCTTCCTGACATACCATTTTTTCTACTTGCAAGGAAGTGGATTTTCCCTGGGTGTTTATTGTGTAGAAGAGAGAGGTCAAAAATGGCAATCCCCACAATGTGAGTCTTTCAATCTGCCACATGTACACATCAGGGCAATGGTTTACTTTATCTACTTCTTCAGTGGGCTCATCTCAGAAATAATGGCTCAAGGCTTGTAAACACATTCCATTCATATTTCCAATTTATTATATGTTTATAATTTTCTTGCTTTTTCCCTTCTCCCACTCCCCTGCATCTACGAGTAGGAAAGCTTGCCATGTGAAACCCAAATCAGTGAACTTTGGGCATGGAAAGGTGTCAAGAGAAAGGCTAAGGGTCTTCATTCTAAACCACTGGGAGAGGGGGGGAGACAGCAGCAGTCTGGTGAGCAGAAAGGAGGAAAAATATCAACAATGAACCACTTGTGTAGTGACCAGAAATAGGCAATGGTTTGCTCTGATAAACTGGCTGCTCTAAAGTCAAGAGGGGAATAGGAGGATAAAATATCAGCAAAAATGTTCCAATTCCCCCCTTTCCAGTCATTTTAGTAAGGGATCCCTCTTCCTCTTCCTCCTCGTGGAGGCACTCTACTCTGCCCGTGAAAGATTTTTCCATAAGTCGTAGACTGGGCCGGGTCCCCCCACGTGTGGCTTGTTCCTGCATCACTAGAACTAGCATTTGCCACTCCCACCTCACTGTAGTTGTGAATTTTGGCCTCTGAGTGTGCCAGTGTGTTGTTGCTCCCTTCGGTTTTGAGGAAGGACTGCCCGAGAGCAGGATGTATCCCCAAAGGGACCCGGGTGAAACGGAGGTCCTGGTCCCCTGGGAATTGAACTGATCCTGAGCCCTGGTAGCTGCTTGACTCCCCGAGATGACTTGCGGAGCCCAGAAAGGTCCTACTTTTCCCCAAGGTCTGGGGCGACGTCTGTGTTAAGGTTTGGCTGGAATTCCGATCATCCACATCAAAACTGCAGCCCTCGGGGCCGTCAGCGCCATAAGTCCTGGAGGAGGTTTGTGACGTGGTATAATCCAAGGGAGGCCTCTCAACTTGGGGTTCGTGCTTTGGGTGACTTGGGGACCCTGCCTCTTGCTGGGATAAAAGGTGGAGGAGCGCAGCTGTCATGGCTGGGTTCAACTCCTGAGCAGCGTTGGAGATGTTTTCTTCAGCCAGATCAGGCGGTGGCTGCGGCGGCGGTCCGGGAGGCTCAGGGGGTCTCTTCTCTGGTGGGAGAATGTGAGGACAGGCTGTGGAATGGTTACTTCTTTTAAACACCATCTCAAAAGTACACGTGAACAAACATCAACACATTTCAGACATTGAAACATGGAGATACGGATATACGAACACAGCCTAAGGAAAAGCATATCACAAGAGGAGGTCATAGTTTATCTCCCATCAAAAAGGTTATCCGATAGCAGGACTTGAAAGGCATCTTCAGAAATCAACAGCAATCAGTAAAACTGCACTAGATACAGAATTATAAGTAGAGCTGTGTGTATGCTTGAGCTTTTTTTCCAAAACAGAAAAAACATATTTTTTTGCACTAGAACTCATATTCTGTGACCTGAATACAAGACAGGGAGATGCAAAGAGCAAGGCGGGGTATGGAAGTCCTACCCCCTGAATATTGCCAAGCCCCTCTGTGGTTTCTGAGATTTTAGCAGCTATTGCTAATACACCTTTCAAGAACATGTTTACAATTAAAGCCTAGGAATGAACAAATTCCTAGTGGGAAAATTTCATGGCATAAAATGCTGTACCAGATAGAAAATTCACTCATGGCACACACAAAGCTGTTCCCATAATCAAAACTCACAGAAATAATATTCCTAGTTAGATTCTGTGCATTTGTGGTAGAATGTGCAGAGTTTGGATTTTAACAGAGACCTAGCAATTACTTGTCTTCTTGTCTCTATGTTGATTTGTGGATTCTTGTTCATTCTACATGAACTACTGATATTTTCAACAGTCAAAATAACAATCAAGGGACAGAAGTGTGTCATTCCCATGATTATTTTACATTGAGTTTGGAACCCTGCGCCTCTGCTTACCTTTGGACTGTGGCTGTTTCTTCCACAGAAAAGGGTAATGAGAGGGTTTCAAGGCTAGGAAGGGGTGGGACAAAGTTTGAATGAAGTAGATTCCCTGTGATGCGCTATTCTCTAAATCCAGAAGCATTTTTTTCTGACTAGCTTAAAAAAAAGTTTCCATCATATTTGCAATTAATTCTAATGGTCTAGGATGGGGCACAGAGAGAACCAGCATTACACAAAGCTGTTACTTGAACAGTCGTAATAAATGCCCCCAAATGTCAGCTACTGGCCACATATAAGCAAATAAATCACATTGCAATAGATATTTGGGAGTGAGGCTTAGAAGTAGCCCACAATGTTTTATTTTACTTAGCAGTTTTGGTGATGCAGCTGATTAAACTGCTGAGCTGCTGAACTTTCTGACTGAAAGGTCAGCAGTTCAAATCTGTGGAGCAGGATGAGCTCCCACTGTTAGCCCCAGCTCCTGCCAACCTTGCACTTTAAAATCATGCAAATGTGAGCAGATCAATAATTATCGCTCCGACGGGAAGCTCCATGCACATGACCTTGGAGGCATCTACGGACAACGCCAGCTCTTCAGCTTAGAAATGGAGATGAGCACTATCCCCCGGAGTCAGACATGACTAGACTTACTTTCATGGGTAAACCTTTACCTTTATTTGACTTTCATTCTTCTTTGTGTTTTCTGCCGGATGTTTATGTGGAATCCACTTGATTCTACACAAACACTTCTTTGAATATGAAAGGCTTTCATGCTGCTTGGTGCATGGAATTTTTGCTGGGGTTGGAAAATATCCCAAACCTCACGCGTAATGGTTCAAGGCATAGTTTGGTGACATTTAAAGACTGAAGGTAGGGCGATACTTTAAAAATGCATGCGGTGTGGCAAAAAGACATGAGCAGCAGCAGGTTCTAACATTCAGAAAACATACACAGAACAGTCTTCTTGCGACTGCAAAATTAGAATGCATCCCCATGGGTGGAAAGCCATCCCAGCCTTCTCAGTACTATGACAAGTTTCTATAGGCATGAAAGTTTTTATGTGAAAGAACATTTAAGGACCCAATTCCCAGTCTACCTTCCAGGTAGTAAAATCCCAAGACTGGTGTGCAATGGGCTTTAGCTGAATGTTTGAACCAGCTGTGAGATGGATATGAATGCTGCGGCTACTCCTAATTTAGGCAGGCATTTTAATTTAGAAACAGTTTCCCCATTTCTGGCATCCTGAAGATTTTCACTATTCTAACACATAAGGAAATGGAAAGTGAGAGTGTGAAGCTCCTGAAGGATCTAGTGAGAATTCTCAGGAACCCAGAGCTATTGCCAGATTCCACACGCACTCAGAGACGACTACCAGGCTTGGTTAAAGAAAAATCAATGTGTTTTTTATTTTACCATAGGAAACCCACATATTTCCCCCCCTTATGTCCTAGGAGCAGGGGGGGAAAGGGCCCCAGTTATTTACCTTCTGGTTCGTCCTGAGGCAAAGTGGGGCTTGGTTGGTGCCCCTGCAGTTCACTGCTCTTCTCAGTATTATTCTCCTCCGTATTTGTTGCAGGCTCCTGGGTCTTAAGGAGCTGGCTCAGCAAAACCGTCAGGACATTCTGTATGTCTCCCTGAGTGCTTGCTGCATCTGGAGTGGCTTGCTCCTCTGACAGCGGGGGCTCCTCAAGAGCACCTTCTTCTTCAGCCACTTTCTGGGACTCCTGTGATGGCTGTGTGGTGGTAGCCTCGTTGAGTGCATTGATGGACTGATTGAGAGCCTCCAACTGTTGCTGCATCTCAGGGTTTGAGTGGATGTTGAGCAGCTGGGCCATCTGTGGGATACTGAGGTCTGTTTGGCTCTGCAACAAGTTCAACAAGACGGCCAGCTCACTCTGATTCAGCTGCTGAGTGATGTCACCAAGTCCGACTGCAAATACAAGGGAGACCATTGGGATAAAGGGGAAAGAGAGGGGGAAAGGGGGGCGGGGGAGCAATCCAAACTTTTAGAACAGAGCAGCAGACAGTGACGCCTCCCCCCCCCCCAAACCCACAACACATTCAGACATTGCTTCTCCTCCACCACCATTTTAAACCAGACTTTTGAAATCAACAAAAACAAGGTTACTAAGAAGCGTGACAGGATACAGGATGGGCAAGGCACAATCCATAGGGGCATATAGTCCTAAAATGATTTTTGTGCCTCCCCAAACTCTTACACCAATTTATCCACTACTTTAGATGGCTTGGCATAGTTTGCTTCTCCAGAAGCACAATATTCCCACAATTGTTTTTATGTATATATTTTTCTCTTCTTTGATTTATCTGAATGGAGTGAGAGGGGGAATATTCTCAGGGTGGTACGAAGAGCACTCCACCATGGATGGATCATCCCTCATGCCAACCTGACAACAGAAGTTCGGTTTCTTTTGTTAGGAGATCTCCTCCTTCTCCACCTGTTTTTATTCTCCTGCACAATGAAAGGGACATGCTTTTAACTTTCTCAAGGGAAAATAATAAGATAACTAGGAGGAGCAATATTGAGTTAAAGTAAATAAGAAAACAAAGGTTTGAAGTAATGTCCTGGTGATAGCTGGGGGAAAAACGGTAACTTAAAGTCCACCCATTTGATTAACATTGGAATATGTTGCATGATCTACCTGGACTAGAGTCTACAAGATGGGGTGGAGGGTAGGACAGGAGAGTAGAGTAAAGAAGGTCTCAGCCTTCATCTCCTGTACTGATGCAGAGGAATGCATCACTACCACTGTTCTTGAAGATGATTGGGAAGCTACAGCTATCACAAAATGCATTAGCAAGATTGTTGATAGGGCCCTCATCTGTACAGTACATCATACCATTTTTAAATAATTGAAGTAGGTGCTAATCTGAATTCAAGGTGCTGGGGATTACATTCAACATCCAAAATGACTTGGGGTTGCAATGAGAATCTCTCACCCCTATCTCTTGATCTCTCCAGAACTGCTGCAAACTAATACATCATGTGAGGACATGGGAGAGGTTCTTCTCTGCAATGGTGCCCTGTTAAGGAATATCCTCCTCTTGGAAGACCAACTGGTGTCAATATTGATTTCTTTTTTAGATATAAAAACAGAACTTTTTATTAAAATCTTTGGGGCACAATCTTAATTATTTTGAAGCATCATCTACATGGCTTTAGCCCAGTGGTTCTCAATCTATGCATTCTCAGGTGTACAACCCCCAGAAATCCCAGCCAGTTTACTAACTGTTAGGATTTCTAGGAATTGAAGACCAAAACATCTGGGGTCCCACAGGTTAAGAACCACTGGTTTAGCCCTTTCTGCTGTTTTTAATCAATATACTTTTAATGCATTTTAGCTGTTTATATTTTATTATATTGTAAATGTGTTCGATGAGCTTTATTATGTATATTTAAGCACTTATTTTTGTTAGTTATTATAGTCTATATTGATGTTGTTTTACCTATTGTTATAATTTGGTCTGTCTGTTTTGTGTTATGGCATTTAATGTTTGCCACTTTTTATTTAGAAACCGCCTTGAGTCCCCCTCAGATAGGGGGTTATAAATAAAGATTATTATTATTCTAAATATCTATTCAATGTATTTTATATCCTATTTACATTATTTTTTAAATCTTAATTGCTGTCAATTGTTTTAACTGTCACATGGAGATCTCATAACAGAAGACGGGGGAGGTATTTCAACAAAATATATACTCTAAGTTCTCCTCTCTTCAATCCAACTTTATCTGCATGCTAGTCTACTTTATATCTAGCCCTTACTTGGGTTTGTACTCTCAAGACTCAGAAGTCTCTTGTGCCTATAGATTTTGGAATCTTACCTTGGCTGTTCTGCTGGCTGATATATGACATAAGAGAGAGGGTCTGAAGTTTGACTGGGCTGATTCTCCTGGACCTAATCAGAAACTTTTTGTACCACCAAAGCACCAGTTTGCAAAGACCCCAAGTTAACAGTGGGAGCATCATTTAGTTTGGGGATTTCACAAGTTCCCTTCTTCATAATACAATGGATTCAAATCAAAATAGCAATTTGGTGGTTCCATTCCAATTCAGACAGCAGATTCCAAATGATATGCCCAGAAGAGTACTGAATGACATTGTGGTATTTTATTATCTATAGGCAGAGATATGCCTGTGTTATCTCTGTCCTGGAAGTAGGTGACACACCTGGATCGAAGCAGGATACTTTCATGATACTGGGGTCCAAGCTTGCACAAAACCCTCTATACAAGGCATCTTGTGCTCAGATATCCAAACTCAATGTATGCCTTACTTCCTGAAAGCAACTTTTGTGGGATTTAAATCATGTACTGGTTTCTGAGAAGAGGGGGAAAGAATCTACCATTCTTTCAAATTGGAAAAGATTCATGCAAAATATTCCCTGTGTACAGTCAATTTCTAGAGGCAACATGGTTGCTGTAGTGGTTTGAGTGTTGGACTAGAACACTGGAAGACCAGGGTTCATATCCCCACTTAGCAATGGAAACCCACTAGATTACTTGGAAAAGTCACACTTTCTCAGCCTCAGGGCAAATGCCTCTGGTCAAATTCTGCCACAAAAACCTCTCGATTGGGTCACCTTTGGGCAATTGTAGATCAAAATGCCCTTGAAGGCACAAAACGACAAGTGTCAACTTCGGCTTTTCTCAAGTTGATCCAGTACAGAGATCAAGCAGTCCTGCCTTTAGTTTGGGGTCATATGAACATACACAATACATACAGTTTCCTCTCGGACAAATGGCAGTCTACTAACTAGACTTGTGCTCTATGGGATTAAGGAGAGGAGGCAAATTAGCCACAACCTCTACATTAAACCTGGTCTGGGAAAAGAAAAAAGACAAAGAAATCTGAAAGCTTTACTGACTAGATTCATCAGTATGAAGCTAATTATTTCAATACTAAAATGACAAGGCTGAGTGGTAAGGGTACTGTTGTTTATTTTTTTCCTGTAAGTTACGTGGATGATGCTTTATTCCAATAAGAAACTATAATACAGAATTTTTAAAGTAAAAGGGAAAACAGGTTTTCCTTCTTGGGAGTTGCTAGTTTTCACTCCAAAAATGTAATTGTACATTGTAGTTACGTTTTTTAGATAAAGTTTTGTTAATAACAAAAATATTTTGTATGCATTTAAATCAATTAGATCACTGAATTAGTCAAATGTCAGTCAGTAGTTAAGTGGTTGATACAACCCAATGTATCTGCCTGAATTACTTGTTGTTGAAACCCCCTAAAGGCCTATTCCTGCACCAGTTTATGGCTTTTCAAACTTAGCAGCAACTGCCACAATAGTTTCCTAACAAGACCTGGCTTCAGAATATTATCTCTTCATGTAAACCCTGCTCAAAGCAGCAAGAGGAGCAAGCAGTCAATTCGTTGACAGAGGAACCTATAGCAATAAAAAATAGCCCCTAAGAGTTAGCTAGCTTCTGAGATTGTCCCAGACTATACACTGACCAAATGTGTCTCCAGCACAAGGTTGTGTTTTGATCTGAGCTGGCTGTGGTTGTGCTGGACTGCTGTGGTTCTTGATAGGTTCTGCACTTGTTATGGAAACAGACTCCTTCTTGGAAACTTTGACCAAGGGCGGTTCCTCCACCACAATCCCACTCTGCCGCTGCCGCCGACGTTTCTTGCTCCACAGTTCATGGCAATCTTGCCAGTGAGGAAGACTGGAAAGATCATAGAATGAGATTACCGAGAAGCAAGTGAAACAGGTGGTGGCAGAGAATCAAGTTGCAAAATGTGGTATTTGGTCAGTTATAGGCAACTGTCCCTTCAGGTCCAGTCTGACAAGATTCTTTCCTTAAGGCCTATGTACATATGCCAGACCTCTGATGAAGACTGGGCTAGGCCAACAGTTAACACAAAATATTTAAGAATCTAAGTTTAAACATATACTCTATTATAGATTATTTTTGTCACAGAATGAAGTTTTGCACCAGAAATGTGTATGGAAATCAAAGTCTCCCTGCCATTTCTAAGGAGTAACAAATCAGAAGAGACAGGAAGTAAGACTCTCTTATCAGATCACAGTTGCATTGCAGTGAAAGAAAAATTGGACGTCTAGATTCCTTCATATCCAAAGAAACAGCTGAACCATATAACAGAAATAGCACCACACCATTCATTCATTTTCTCCTCCTCAAAATGGTTTAGAAAATGGATGGAGTGCTCTCTCTCTCTTTAAATAGAGCTTCACTAACATACTCCAGCAGGACCGCTGGTGGCACAGCAGGTTAAACCGCTGAGCTGCTGAACTTACTGACCGAAAGAGCAAAGAAGGAGGAGAAGCAGGAGGAGGGGAGGAAGATGAAGCAGCAGTAGCTGCTTAGTTATTATTTCATCCAATATAATAATAATAATAATAATAATAATACGAAGAAGATAATGATTTTTATTATTTTGGATGAAACTCACAGAATCCCTCAGACACCATCGTCTGTGGAATGGTATAACTGGTTGTCCAGTGCAGCGGGTTAAACCACTAAGCTGCTGAACTTGCTGACCAGAAAGTCAGTGGTTCGAATCCGTGGGACGGGGGTGAGCTCCCTCTGTTAGCCCCAGCTTCTGTCAACCTAGCAGTTTGAAAACATGCCAATGTGAGTAGATCAATAGGTACCATTTCATTGGGAAGGTAATGGTGCTCCATGCAGTCATGCTGGCCACATGACATAGGAGGTGTCTATGGACAACTCCGGCTCTTCGGCTTAGAAATAGAGATGAGCATCACCACTCAGAGTCAGACATGACTGGACTTAATGTCAGGGGAAACCTTAACCTTTACTTAACATACTTGTGTTAACTACTTGCTAATACATAGCCTGAACTGCAGAATCCATTCGGTGTGGGACTCCAGGATGGCATCCCTCATTTTAGTACTTTCAGATGAAAACATGGGACTTACTCTGGAGGATCCATCTTGCTGACATCCACATCTTTCAGGAAGTCACTCTGCAAGGCTTGCTCTGCTGTGCATCTTTTACTGGGGTCCAGTGTCAGCATGTGGTCAAGCAGGTCAAGTGCAGCAGCAGGGATGCTAGGGGGGAAAATGAAGAAGTTAAAACAATCCCCATAATAAAAAAATATTTTAAACTACACTTTCCTTAGATGTCTAAAGTAATTTGCATGCATTATATTTTAATGTCTCCTTCATGCCAAGCTCTGTGGAGTAGTCACATGTTATGACTCATATTAGGGATGGGATTGAGACAGTGATTTGCCGGCTACAACCCAAGCTGAAGTGACATTTGGCGTGACCACTCTGAGTCTGGAAAATTATGGCTGCAGTACTGAATGTCCTTCCAACTCAGTGGTGCTTACTTCCAAGTGAAATCTAATCTGCCCCAGAATTAAGCTTTGAGAAAATATATTAAAACCTCTTTTGCTTCAGCGTTTGTCACAAAAAAATAACAAGAAGACAAATCTTAAGGTGAAGCACTAGTCTCACAATTATCTGCATAGTACGTCATTCTGAGAACATCTTTCTGAAGGCCACAATGGTCAACTTTACATCTGATTAAGTATATGAACCTTGGGTCTCTTTTTTATTTAGATATCACTTTCACTGTTATAGAACACTGGCTGAATTCAGTTTTCTCTTACTTTTGGCTGATCTTCCTGAATACTGTGCAAGAATCTAGAGTAGTTTAACCTCATGTAGTTTTTGTCTGTGTTCTCAAACAATGCTTCGGTTCTTGGTATTTTAAAAAGGAAAGGAGGGCGGGGGGAGAAAAAGACATGCGGCAGTACCTTTAAGAGCAACTTGTTTTTATTTTAACACGAGCTTTTGTGGCTATAAGTCTACATCTCTGGATGTCTTACAGTGATGCCCACAGTTTAAAAGATCTTTAAAGAGAGTCCCTGCCAAAACAGCTGCTGTTATTCTGAGCAGACATTTCTTCCGGTTTAAGTGTAGAATAATAGCTAGATGCATCTAACTCAAGGCTGCCCAGGAAGTCGATCGCGATCGACTGGTCGATCCCAGGACCGAAGGAGGTCGATCCCAGCCGGATGGGGCACTTCTAGAGGGGGGCGGAGCCATGCCGCACCAAGCCCCGCCTCCCCGGCTTCAAGCCGCTACCACAGCTTCTTCAGCCTTGAGGAGGGTGTGGTAGCTTAAAGCCAGTAGTGGCTAGCCATGCCACCACTGGCTTGGCACTACCCTCCTCTAGCCTGGAGAAGCTGTGGTGCCACCACTGGCTTGGCACTACCCTCCAGAGCTGGGGGGAGGGGGAGGGCCAGCCAGGCCACCAAGCCTCGCCCCTCCCGGCTTCAGCGCTACCACAGCTTCTTCAGCCTTGAGAAAGGGTAGTGCAAAGCCAGTAGTGGCTAGCTATGCCACCTCTGGGCCTTGGCACTACCCTCCACACAGCCTGGCTTGAGGAGCTGTGGTAGAGCTAAAGCCAGAGGGGCGGAGCCAGGCCACACCAAGCCCCTCCTGCTTCTCTCTCGGTAGATCTTTCTGACTTGGTTTTATTATAAGTAGCTCGCATGCTGAAAAAGTGTGGGTACCCCTGATCTAACTCATCTTATGTGAGATCTGAACAGTACCAAATCAGATGCAATCGGTCGTCCTTATCAATACTAATATAAGATGCACTATTTCAAAGTACACCGGAAGGAGAGAATGAACAAGGTGGCTGGAGATTTTTTTAAATTTTCAGGCTACGAGGATATCCCCGACTCCTTTACTTTTCAGTGCCTAGCATGAATATTACATGCACAGTGACCTGTCATGATATCAGAGGCATGTGCATTTGCTTTAGCAAGTTGGTTCAAGGAATTACATTTAAGACAGCGTTTCTCAACCTGGGGGTAGGGACCCCGTTTGGGGTGGGGGGTGACGAGGTGTCTGAGGGGTCGCCAAAGACCATCAGAAAACACCGTATTTTCTGTTGGTCATGGGGGTTCTCTGTGGGAAGTTTGGCCAGATTCTATCGCTGGTGGGATTCAGAATGCTCTTTGATTATAGGTGAATGATAAATCCCAGCAACTACATCTCCCAAATGTCAAGGTCTATTTTCCTCAAACTCCACCTGTGTTCACATTTGGCCGTATTGAGTATTCACACCAAGTTTGGTCCAGGTCTCATTGTCTGAGTCCACAGTGCTCTCTGGGTGTAGGTGAACTGCAACTCCAAAACTCAAGGCCAATGCCCACCAAATCCTTCCAGTATTTTCTGTTGTTTTAGGGGAGTTCTGCGTGCCAAGTTTGGTTATATTCTATCGTTGGTGGAGTTTGGAACACTCTTTGATTGTAGGTGAACTATAAATCCCAGCAATTACAACTTCCAAATGACAACATCAGCCCCCCAAAGAACCCCACCAGTTTTCAAATTGGGGCGTATTGGGTATTTGTGCCAAATTTGGTCCAGTGAATGAAAATACATCCTGCAGATCAGATATTTACATTACAATTCATAACTGTAGCAAAATTAGAGTTATGAAATAGCAACAAAATAATTTTATGGTTGGGGGGTCACCACAACATGAGGATCTGTATTAAGGCGTCGTAGCATTAGGAAGGTTGAGAAACACTGATTTAAGGTAATTCTGCACACTTCATACATTTTCTACATGAAATAGTCTCTCTCAATTCAGGTGACATTTGAATTTAATGCAAATTATCTTAGGTATTTCAACACTGGCAATGGTATGAAAAGGGAGCTAAACACTGGTTTGACTGTTGGATTAGTATTCTAGGAAACCAGGGTTCAAAAACCAAGAAAGTCACAGGAAGATTGCTGAGGAAGGCAATGCCAAACTCCCTCTGAGCAAATCAAGACAAAAAAATCGCACAGTGATTGGTTTGCCTTAGGGTTATCATAAGTCAGAAATGACTTGAAGGCACATAACAACTGCTACAAAAGGGAAAGTTTCTTATTTGATTTCTTATTTAATTTACCCATTTGCTTTGTTTATTATTTCATGTTGTTAGCCACCCTGAGTCCCCACGAGGAGAGGGGGCAGGATACAAATACAATTTTGATTGATTGATTATAAAAAGTGGATATTCAAAATGAAATGATCCAGGATATCCATATATATATATATATATATATATATATATATATATACCATGGGCCTGAAATCCCATGGTAAAAATGGGAAATAAGTATTTAAATACATAAAACATATCTCTATTAAGTGTTCCTGTTGAGAGTTCACAGTAATTTGGAATTCATAGTCCTTTTAGAATGGGAGGTAATATTTAAGTAAGTAAATAAATACATCTTTCCATTAAAGGCCTGGCTGCTAACTCTAATCCAATAATCCCTGCATGGAGATTTTGGGGGAGAGGGGGGTATTCACACTACTCCTAGTCATAACCTTGTTTACTTACTATTTACTTTGAACTTACTACTTTCTATAAACTGTTCTAGATTCAAACTGCCAAACATTCTATGTATTAGGGAAAAGAAGAGTTTTTTTAAAGGCTTAGTTAAAAGGTCAGACTGGCAAAATCATTACGGTGAAACTGCGAGGCTACAGAGCGGTGTGCCTCTTTGTATGCCTTCTAATTTCCTCCACTATGACCTGGCATCCACAACAATGCATACATTTTCCAAGTTTCTCCAGATTCCACACACTACCTTTTTCTATTGTCTCTCTATTGTACTAAATATTAGGTCCTTATAAAACTCATAATTTTTTTAAAGACCCATGCATAAATTAAACCCAAAGCCCCAGCATGGCTTTCCTGCTATCCAGCCAATTAGTCCACTGAACCATATTAGGTTTTATGTTCTTATCTTGTGGAATAGACCTGTAAACTGCCATATACACTGAAATAATTTTAGTCATCATAATTTAGTGGCTATATTGTTGTCTGCTAGTAACCATGACGAGAAACTTTCTTTTCAACCCTGAAGCTGAAGAGCTAAGTGGAGATTGTCCCAGCAAGTGCAGAATGACTTCCCGGTGCTCGGAGCAAATCAAAGGTGTCTTTATTGCTGAGACTTCAGGTATACCTCCAAGCCCACAGTGGTAAGCTCTCCAGTGCCTTTTCCTCAGGAAATGCAGCCAGGAGACTTCTCACTAAGAAAGGCCCTTGAAGGGGCAGATCTGGAATGTACCATTATTAGCTTGACTACCAAGGTCAGAAAAAATTGGCTCATCTGACTGCATGCATTGACCCAAAGATAGCAAATAGTACAACCAGTGCGAAGCAATACTATACTATAAAGCTGTTAAAATTTTGAAGACAGCCAACCACAGGAACAAAAAAAATCAAACTGGGAGAAGAGAACCTCCACTACACAGACTTCCATGCTAGATGGTTTATCATCTATCTCACCCTCTCCTCCACAGCAGTAAATGGGCTAAAATATTTTCTACTGGAGCCAATATTTTCAAACTGAGGGGCCCTTTGGGAGCACAATATGGAGAAATTATTGAGCTAATTATTGTGTTAACCAATTCCACACTGCAAGCCTCAACAGCAAATTCATGGTACTGTTTGCTCATAACTGATTTTTTTCACCCAAAACCTATTTACCGTATATATTTAAGTATAAACCGACCCGAATATAAGCCGAAGCACCTAATTTTACCACAAAAAACCTGGGAAAACGTATTGACCCGAATATAAGCCAAGGGTGGGAAAAGCAGCAGCTACTGGAAAATTCCAAGATAAAAATAGATACCAATAAAATTACATTAATTGAGGCATTAGTAAGATAAATGTTTTTGAATATTTACATGAAATGATAATTTATGATAAAACTGTCCAACTCCAATTAAACCATTATTCTAACCTCCTTCAATGTAAATGTGCTAATGTATCATTCCAATAATAATAGAGAGTAAAATAATAAAAATAATAAAAATAATAATAGAGCAAAATAGAAATGTAATAACAGTAATAATAGAGAAAATAAAAACAGTAATAATAAATATAGTACATTAATAAACATAACAAGACTAGAGTAAAACAATTACAGTAATAATAATAAATAGAGTAAAATAATAAATGTATTAATAACATTAATAAATAGAGTAAAATAATTACTGTAATAATAATAGAGTAAATAATGTAAACATAATAATAGAGTAAACCAATAAATGTAATAAAAATAATAATAACAGAGTAAAATAATAAATAACTTTGACTTGAGTATAAGCCAAGGGGGGGGGGGGCTTTTTCAGCCAAAAAAAAGGCTAAAAGAACTTGGCATATATTCGAGTATATACGGTAGTTTTTATTTTACTCCATCATCAGTGGCATGGCAGGCTAACAAAAAACAATGTAGCTGTTAAGACTAAAACAGGGTTGCCAACCCTAAAAGCAATAAAAAACAATCAGATCCAAACAGGAACTTTACACCTCTCAAAAGGTCTCCTAGATATCATATTTTCTGTCCACTGAAACAGACAGTAAAGCAGACAAGCAAGCTGCACTAGGAAGGGGATTTCATAGCCTTGGAGTCATCAATGAAAAAGAACTAACCCTTGTGGACCATGAATTACTAAAGCAATTGAGACTACAAAATTCTTTCTGTGCTTAAGGTAAAGGTAAAAGGTTTCCCCTGACATTAAGTCTAGGTGTGTCCGACTCTGGAGGTTGGTGCTCATCTCCATTTCTAAACCAAAGAGCTGGTGTTGTCCATAGATACCTCCAAGGTAATGTGGCTGGCATGACTGCATGGACCGCCATTACTTTCATGCTGAAGCAGTACCTATTGGTCTAGTCACAATTACATGGTTTCAAACTGCTAGGTTGGCAGAAGCTGGGCCTAACAATGAGAGCTCACCCCACTCCCTGGATTCGAACCGCTGACCTTTCAGTCAGCAAGTTCAGCAGCTCAGCGATTTAACCCACTGTGCCACAGGGGTGTCCATTCCGATGCTTACTGGTATTGTAACAAATATGTGGAATTATGGGCACAACATATCATTCAATTAACCAAAAAGTTCAAAACAAACTTACAAAGCAAACTCCTCCCTTAGCCGCCTTCGGTATTGCTTCTTCGGTTTCATGGTGTTGAAGTAGGGTAGTTTGATGACATCTGGCCATACAGCTGGACAGGGACTCCCACAAAGACGACTACAAGACCAAGAAAGGAATAGTATAAATGGCACAATTTACTATAGCCACACCACTATCAATGTATCTCCTAGAATTTTTTCTTTGTTTTAAAAATGGGAAAAAAACCACAAGTGTGGAGTGCTGATTATTAGAGTTATGGGCAAATAGAGAGACTTAAGATGCCTCCAAATGTTACACAAATCCCTGCACACCCCCAGAAAGCTTTGATGGCATTTTAGAGCTAAAACCTACAACTCTGGAAACTGCGATTTGAATCCCCACTTAGACATGAAAACCCCCTGGGTGATTTGGGGCAAGTCACACACTCTTAAGCCTCAGAGAAAGGCAAAGCGAAAATCCTCTGATGAAATCTTACCAAGAAATTCCTGTGATAAACCTTACAATCACCATAAGTTGGAAACTACTTGAAGGCACACTCCTACAGCAATCTTTTCACAATCTTTTCTACACACAATTTGTTCATATAAATATTTGATACTTGGATATCTAGGCATACCTCTGCCAGTTCCAGAAAAAAAGCAACTGACAGTACTACTGAGGCAGGCTGGAAATACAAACTGCAACATATGCTTTACCTGATTAATTCAAGCTGTGACAGCTCAAGATTTGCTTGAAAAATAGGCTTCTTTGTAAATAGTTCCCCAAGGATACAGCTAGCAGGAAAACAGGAAAAAATGGAATTTAAATAAAAAGAAAAAAAAACAGATATTTGAACAAACAGGGCAGGGGAAGTGGGAGAGAGACATGGAGAATCCCTGCTCTCAGGAGACTCATGAAACCTCTGGGACACAAGGCACAAGGAGATGACCATGAAAAAACTGCATGCAAAACTGCATGCCATCCTGAAGAAATAGCACACTCCAATTTTCTTCTGGAACAGTTATACCTGGGAGACATTCAGCATATCTAAGGAAAAGGACCACTATACACAAAATCAGAAAATCTGGTCATCAATAAAAGTGGCCGGTTTCTAGAAGGGGAGTAATTTTCTTTATGTGTCCTCATGAGCTGGTCATTGACAGTAATAAAGTGAACTTGAACTACATGTATTTAGGAGGAAAGATGGAGATCAGAACACTGGGATTAACTCCCTTGCTCCCATTCTTAGTGCTCCAAGGCAGAGAAATAAGTCAGCAAAATAATTCTGCAACAAGTATGGGGCCAGACAATCCCAATTTTAAGAGGAAAAATAGGATACAAAAATGATAAAAATTAAAAACTACAGGCACTTTATATAAATGTAAACTCAAATATGTTTACAGTCTTTGCCACAATGCAAATTATGTATTCTTATTCTGTATCAAATGTACAGCCCCACCAAAAAGAAAAGCCCAAAGGGATGTTTCGCTACAATTATAGTTAGAATTGTGTCAAGCACAAAATTGCGAAAGCAGCAAAAAGAAAAGAAGTCACTGGCTCACCCACAGCTCCAGACATCTATGGCTGGCGTGTAACGCTCCTCGCCAAGCAGTAATTCAGGTGGTCGATACCATAATGTAATTACTTTATTGGTGTATGGACGGCTACAAAAGAGAAAAAAATTATGTTAGATTGGACTTTACAGTTCAGACATTACTGGAATGAATCATATGTACACGAGTCAGAATGATGTAATCAACTAAATGCTGAGACAGAAATAAAGCTGTCATCTCGGATGTAGACAACACCTCTTCACTTATGCCATGAACTATGGGTCATTTGGCTTTTCAAATGTTTTGGACTTCAACTCTTATAGCCCCTTATCAATGGATCAAATTGCATTGTCAAGTGGAGCTGTAGCCTCAAACATCTAGAAAGTTTGTTTTAAGCTACTGTACATTATGTTAAAATTTCTAAAATTGAATGGTGTATAAATTCATTGACTGAATGATAACAAACAAGAATAAAGTTTATTATCCTTGATATAGGGGCCATTTTCCTATAATGACAGCATGTGGTCCATACCCTTCCTTAAAGGGTGGCAGGAAAATAATAATTCAATGCAGCATCTGGAGTTTACCACTGTAGGACCATTATTAGGCCTGTGATACTTTAAAGGGTAAAAAAGAGCATATAAAACTGCATCAAGCAGCTTTTAAGCTTCACCTCCCAAATCTCTCCATGCTGATTTGCCGAATCCCTGGTCTTAGAAATAAAACTCATTTAATCATTTCAAGTAAAACTCCTATAGATTTTCATTTTGCTGATAACATTATCCGAAGAAGCTCTAAATACAATTTACGTAATGCATATGAAACATGATCTTTGGAAATCAATTCCACATATAACCAAGCTTTACATTGAAGACTCTTGTCACTTACTATTGATAATTCATGCACTTCTAAGTGTGCCAAGCTACTTACAATCATGATCTCAATCATTCTCAAACACCAGGAAGCAGGTCAGCATATGAACAACACTTAACCCAGGCTCAGCTCCAGAAAACATTTTTGTACTGCCAAAGACTCAGTTTAGGAATGTTTGATGGAGAAATCAAAAAGCTTTTGATCAGGTGCAGAGTCTCTTTCCCTCACCACTATCAGTCTCTGTTCCACACCAGGGAAACAAGAAGACAGCTTCCAAGATTCGATTAAAAATAGGGCTGTCTGCTGCTTCTTTGTTTTAAATAAAAGCACCGATTATTCTCACTTCCTAGGCAAGAACCTAAAGCTGACAGTAACTTGCTGACTGACTCACAAAAAGTTAAAGACCAAGATGAGATTCTGATACATGTCCAAGCCTAAACTGCACTCATACAATAACAATGTTGGGGGACCCATTTCCTACATTAGTTTATTGACACAATCAGGAAATGTGCAAGAGAATAGCTTTGCTTTATTGCAATTAATTTAAATGAGACTTCTACAGGAGGCCATTCTGCTGGACTTCTGTTGAAATTGAGAGAGCTACACCTATCCTCCTATCAAAAGCATCTTACCTTTCTTCTGAACTGTAGAGCCGGGCTAGTCCAAAATCTGCCAGCTTGATCTGCCCACTGTAAAAGGGAAAGGGTGATGAACAAAGGTTCACCATGAAATACACGCAGGCACATGAACAGGAACTACTGAAATGAGTAAGTTATAGGCACTAACACTTTCACAAGGGCTTAAAAAAGACTTCAAGACACAAATACAATATATTTAATGGCACAGCTTGGGACGTAGAACTGCCTCTCCACAGAACAAAATACAGTGACCATAAAATCATATTGTAAAAGTGACTGCATAATCCACATTTCCAATTTTCAAATCTTTAAGTTCTGGGACAGAGGCATGTGCTTTTTGCCTGTTCCTTCACTGGCTCCTTTCTTATTTTCCTTTCCCTACTTTCTTCCTCTCCTCCCATTACAAAGAGTAATTGGTCAATAAGTAAAACAAGAAACTTGCAGAGAAATGTAGTGGAAAACATATTTCTGCATCTTCTTTCAACGCCCCCAAATTTCCAAAAGATAAAAACAGAATTCCTGGTTATCTAGCATCACATCAAACTGCCGAACAGAAAGAAGTAAGTTTTGGCTCTACTGCCACATCTGGCTCCCCTTCTTTCTCACACACCATTAGAAACACTACGCAGGAAGAATTTAGGCTGAGGGGTCCACATCCAGAACTCTACCCCCATCCAAAATTCTAGCATAGGAAAAACTCAAACAGTTTACCTGTTGTTCAATAATATATTTGAGCACTTTATGTCTCGATGGAGAAAATTCTTTTTATGACAGTAGTCCAGCCCCTCCATCAACTGCTTCATGAAAGACTTAATGTGGTCCTCTGAGAAGTGCACCAAGCCAGATTCAAGCAATCCCATGAGATCATGGTCCATATATTCAAATACAAGGTAAAAGGCACCTGGCAGAAGAAAAAAGACACTATTCTTAACAAACCGAAAATGCAGAAGTGCAAGAAAGTGATAGAAATTCACCAGTACCATAAAAATGGTAAGGAAATTCAAGAATATGGTTGTCTAGCAAAAAGAGGACGATGGTGAGTGAGACTGCCAGTGTCACATGTGCTTTTTCCTCTGAGGAAAAAAAAGTAGGACTTTACTGCTCCTTTTCAAATTAATTCAACCATATTAAATTATTGGGGAGGGGCTGAGACTGTGACGGACCATTATCCACTTTGAAATAGGAAATAAATACTGTATATTTATATGCCCAAGCACCTACCAATCTGGCTTCTCCCAAACTGGATTATATTTTGGTTCTGAAGCATGAACTTTCTAATGAGAGCAACTTGCAGGCATTCACATGTGTGGTAAGTCTTCACTATACTGCCACTCTTGACAAAACTAGAATACAGCTATGAAAAAATACATTACCTGAAATTTTCTATAATGAATGTTCAATACTATCAAGTTGGCATCCTGACCTGAACTGCAGGCTTCAAGCCCTGCATTTTACATTGCAACAATAAGCACTGCACTTTCATTTCATGCCCTTGTTCCTTAGCTAGCAACAATCTCATTCCCTTGTCTTTTTTACAGTCTGGCCATGTCTTACAATAGTTGTCTCCATAGGTTATTGGGTGTTGGTCTTGTTTTTAACCTGTTGTTTTTATGCGTTATATGTTTTACTTTATTGTATTCTATTGTGTGTTTATTTTATGCTCTGTTTTTAGGCACTTTCTGCCATATGTAAGCCATCCCGAGTCTTTTCAGGGAGATGGAGATGGGGTCCAAGAATAACATTGTTGTTGTTCTTATTATTATTCTGATACAAAAACACAGTATGACACAGCAAACGAGACATATATGCTGGATTTCATATCATAAAATCACTAGTTGAACACTTCCCATGTGTTTAGGACTGTGTGATATGTAATTATGATCATCAACATTATTTGGGGATGGCTACCTTTGTCCTTCTTGAAATCAAGTGCATCTTGCTTGTCTGTGACTATTTCCTTCATGTTAACAACACTCTGATGTATTAATTGCCGGAGAATCTTGATTTCACGGATTGCTGTGATGGGAAAGCCTTCCTTTTCATTGTCCAGACGTACTTTTTTCAAAGCCACCAATTCACCTGCCAAATGGAAATTGTAATCAGTAGAAATTTGGAGAACTACGGTATATGCAATAAAAAGGTACAGCCCTGAAAAGCCTAACATAGTAAAACATGCCTTTTCTTCAAATTAGTACAATGACACCTCTGTTTAATAACAGAATTATGTCAGAGCATAAAAGCTTACTCCATTCACAGAACTTGATTTCATGTTGCTTTATGTATAGCAACCTCAGTGAGACATACTATCCAATACTAGGCATTCTGTATCATTTGAGACAATAAATTGTCGATTGCCCTGTCTATTATATGCTGGCAAATCATTGCTTTTGACAGCAGTAGCTAGCTGCAATGCTGGGTAACAAACTGAGAAATACCACTTGTCTTCATACAATCATATAATTTCTTCAGTATTTTCTTTTTTTAAAAGCAAATTTACATAAAAAAATCAGGAGTTGGAATTAGGAGGAAAAATAGTAAAATGAAATTAGCAATAGAGCTGCTGTGATTTTAAAATAATGCCAAGAATATAACTTTCAGGTTATTATGTTATCAATTACAACTGATCAAGGAACTCTTGTCTTTTAAAGAGTGTCTACATATAGTCTCAGATGACATGTAAAACAGCTTCACCCCAGCCAAGTGTGACTTCCTAACCTTTTATAGGCCAAATTGCTTTGACCAGAACACTTGGGGCCCTTCCACCCAGCCCTATATCCCAGAACATCAAGGCGGAAAATCCCGCATTATCCGAGTGTGGACTCAGATAACCCAGTTCAAAGCAGATATTGTGGGATTTTCTGCCCTGATATTCTGGGATATAGGGCTGTGTGGCAGAGTCCATGGTTTAAAGTCCCTGCTTAGCATTTAACTCTCTGGGTAACAGCTACAAGTCAATGTCATTTGGCTTGATTTTGTGGGATATGTCTGGATCTTTCATGAGAAGGTGAATCTCTTATAACACTAGAATTCAGGGGTATTAATTGAATTGACTGCAATAAACTGAAGACAGATGAAGAATTCGTTTTTTAGACAATTTATCAATGTACTGAATTTCCTGGTCATTGTAGTGATAGCCCCTGGCTTAGAGGGACTTTAATATGGTCAGGTTTATCAAAATATACTAACAATAACTAAATGAAACCTTTGTAAGTATATGTAGCAGAGCTCTGAACAGTATTCGCTATGGACAAACAATAGGGACGGGCCTGTTCATGATCTGCTTCTGAATTCTCAAGGAACATCTGGAGAGTGCTACTGTGAACACAACAATGGACTAGATAAATCCTTTATCTGATCCAGGAGGCCTCTTATATTATCTTTGGATAAGTTGTCATACGTAACCCTCATAGCATTGCATCTTGAACATTTTGAAATTTTATGTTAGCTTGGCCTACTATTTCTAAATAGTCACATGCAAAATAAGTTGAAAAAACTTAGAATAGTGGACCCAGATACCCACCTGTGTCTTTGTCCTTGGCTTTGTACACTTGCCCATATGTCCCCTCTCCGATAATACCAATGATATCAAATTTGTCCACACAACGCTTGCCCCAGTCACTTTCTGTCTGCCTCCTCTCACCATAACGAGGACAACAAATTCTGAGAGAGATGGAAATAAGAAAAGAAACAAGAGCTGTTAAAATGCCAAAGTATGGATTGGACAAATCTTGGCTGATTAATAAGCCCTAACAGGTCCATCTATAGAACATAGAATTCTACATAACTTTGAAATCTGAACTGCTACATAATATCTTTTTCATTATTTTGTGTCTGTAAAAAATTTTCACTGCCTTGATTTTTTTTTAAAGTATGGAAAAAACAGAAAAGCAACAACTGTGGGAAAGTGGATTTTGCTGCTTTTCTGAGCTCAGATATCCTCAGTTGACTGACCTTCCCAGTATGTCAAAACTGGTGTCATAACCAATCTTGAATATAATGGGTCTTCAAATAAGCAGTTTTTCTTTTTTGGATAATCACCTTGTTCCTATCCCTGTGTATATATGTGTGTATAATTTTTAAAATTAAGCCCCACCATGTCTCAAGAAATAGATACCCTCTTTGTTTGTTTCCTTCATTTCCATTACTTAGTGGTGCTATTCACAAGAATCTCAGTTAGAGATATATACTGTCCATGCATGTCTAAATTACCTTTTTTAAAAAATCAGTATTAATTTTTAAACTCTGCTTCAATAAAGTTGTGGGTACCCTCTATGTAGAAAATGAAGGTGTGTTCAGATCTTCAGGTTGAGCTTTTCTCCAGATGATTTTCTCATCCGCACAAAGTCCAACTTACACCAAAATCAAGATCACTTGATTAGTAACACTATCCTTTTTGACTGAATGCATATTCCTAATGTGCTGATCAGTGTATGTTTTGGGCAGAAGCACTAGTACACATTTAATGAGATCAGATAGTTCAAAGGCCACAATCACAGCAGAGTGCATAGCTAACATGCAGACTCCATCCAGTCCTTCATGTCTCCCCTATTAGCCCAAAACCTTGCCCAAAAGGCCATAATATATCCTATTACTGCTAGGTAAAAAGGCACACTCAATACTTACTTTGGTCTCTTTCTCAATGGTTGCTGAGGTGGTGTGGCTGCCTTTGGTTCTGGAGACTCTGGGGGTGAAGGATCTCCACCAGGAAGTTCTGGGGGCAGTGGAAGGTCTGTGAGCAAGTGACGTGGTCTCTGTTCTTTCTCTTTTTTCACTGGTTTTAGATGAACAACTTCTTTTGGACTAAAACACACACACACAAACCCAGTAATTATTTACAGATTGCCAATCTCTACATTTCAAAGCTTTCACATAGACTGATAGCAATTATTAGTTAGGAAGAAAACAGTAATGTCTACAATTTCACTTTTGATGCAGAATGCCCACTACTACTCATCCAATCCAAGAGGTTAGCATGCACCAGAAAAGTACTGAATCAGTTAACTACTACAGATCTATGTATCTCGACATAGTGGCCTTTAAAATAACAAACAAAGCAAGTGTAGAGAGAAGCAACTAATCCACACTACTGTTAGAAAAAAAATCCACAATGAGTAGACAGTGGTAAGTGAAATTTCAGAAGTCACAAGAAACTTTGAGCGCAGTTCCTTCTTTTTCTACTAGTTACCTATTCCTTAGAGCAGCCACCCCAAATCAAGTATTATTTAATTATTTATTAACTACATTTATATACCACTTTTCTCCCCCTAAGGGAACTCAAAGAGGTTTCCAACATTAGAAAGGCAAAATTCAATGCTGTACATACATGTGAAAACCAAAAGATAATAGCAAGACAATAACATATAACTTTAAATTAACCTAACTAAATTAAAACATAAACATAAAAGAACATTTAGGTATAAAGCATACAAAATTAAACATCGATAATATAACATTTATATTAAAACCCTTCAGATGTTTAGGTCTACCCTCAAATCATTCCCAAGACCTTACTGATTGGGTGATATGATCATCAAATCATCAAGAACAAAATATCCATACAGAGTATATGGAAACATACCTTAAATTTTCTACAAAGCAGTTCAAGCTACTTGTAGAAAACAGTTCCCAACATGTTTGCATGCATGTATGCATCGCCTTACACTATATGAGGGAATGTCCTTTCTGTCTCAGATACTTCTGCTCCTACTGGATTGGAAGAACTAGAGTTCCATTTGCTCCAATATGAGGGGATAAGAACACGTCTCAATTTCTTATTCGCATAAGCTCATGCCCATGTATAAATAGTGGATGTCCAACTACTACTTACTAAGGCTGTTTCCGAAGGCAAAAAAATGCTTCAATTTCGGAATCGGATGTAATTGACTTCCGAATTTTTTGAATTTTTTTCGGAATTCAGGCCTCAACGATCCAATTAGTATCAATTCCATGTTAATTGAACCACTTGATTATATAAGGCTGCTTGTCCTGGTTTGATTTACCTTTGGGTCACCCTTATTGCTGAAAAAGGGGTTATTTCTATTGTGTGAAGATTCTTGGTATGTATGTATATTTAGATGTACATTTTATGGACTATTTTTGTGTGAGTTCAGTATTGATATGATTGTATTACACTACAGATACTGGGACCCATATGTTATTATGATTTATCGCCTTGAAAACCAACAATGGTGAAACGGCCTTGGTAACTAGCCTGGCCTTGGTAACTAGCATCTGCAACCCGTCGGCGTGCACTACTGCTTTGCATCAGCCTGGAGGGATCTACTTCTCCTCCCGCGTTTTCAGTACTTTCCCTTATTCTTGAGGAACCTTATATCGCTTTTCTTTGGAGCCTGATGGTAATTCATTATTTTTCATGGTTTTCTCTCCATGTGGATTACAAATTGTGGCTCTTACGATTGATTGGTGAAACTTTACAACTTTTACTGGCTTGATTTATATCGGATTACACCTCGGAAGGGATTTCTACGGAACTTACATTGCATATTGCAAGCGCCAGTTACGTCTTCCACTAACTCTGGTTTACGAGCGGTAGGAATACTTGTGTTTACTGTATATTACTATATGTTCTATGTGATGTGAATATAGACACTTTGAAACGGATTATTGTCAATTTGTATATTTCTTACACTTTTAGTTTGCTACTTGTTATATATAGCCCAGTTCATTCTATGCCAGAGTAAGCTGTTAGCCATCAGCCAATGAGCAATCAGCAAGAAAATTCGGAAATGACATCCGGAATTTGGAATTCCAAAATTCCGAATTCCTGGGGGGGTCTGCTCTCGAAATTGCTTAAAAAGTCAAATGTAGGCAAAAAAAACCTTCAGAAATTCGGAAGTATCCGAAATTTGGAAACAGCCCTACTACTTACATGTGTGTAAATGAGTACTTTTCATTCAGAATTTTCTCAATGAATTAAAATTTCTCTTTTAAGTTTCTCTAACCTTGATGTTACAGGTGTGCCATTCCCCAAGCCAGGTTTTTTAGACTTGAAATCCCAAGCTGTTTTATCGGCAATTTGGAATTGTGGGAGCTGAAGTCCAAAACACCTGGAAGACCCAAGTTTCCCATGTCTGCTTTAGACTGAAGTTTTAAATAGCTGACTTTGCAATGTTTTCCCTCTACAGTTTCCCTCTACGTTTCCATGCCTTATATCCTCAACACATCCTCTTACCAGCCTATTATTGTACTCATTTATGCCAGTCTGAGTCCCTCGATAGAGGTGAGAAGGTCGGGATACAAAAGTTTTAAATAAATAAAATAAATACATTTTTTAACTGTGGGTCTCAACCCAAAATGGGTTCCCCTTAAGCTCAGTGCTGGGCTCGTAAAAATTGGTAACAGGCTTCTGAATGCCATCTAGACATTAATACAAATCTGTTAGCAACAACATGCAGCGTTTACAGGGGACTCTGCAGAAATTGCTTCTGCTGTACTTCATAAAAAGGAAAATCAGACTGCTCAGAGAATTTTGCAATTCTTAATTTTTATCAGTAAATGTTTGGTTTCCATATCTATTTTATATACCCAAGGTCGTGTAAAAAATTCAGGCAAAAAGAGGTCATGAGTGGAAAAAGAAGCCCTGTTCTAGAGCATTAAGAACATTTTAACAAAGACTAAGGGCCCTTCTAGACAGGCCCTATATCCCAGGATCTGATCCGATCCCAGGTTTTCTGCTTTAAACTGGATTATGTGAGTCCACACTGCCAGTTAATCTGAGATAAGCAGAAAACCTGGGATCAGATCCTAGAATATAGGGTCTATCTGGAAGGGCCCTAAAGTTAAATAGGGAGGAAAAAGGAAGAAGAAAACATTAATGCTAGTAACTTGAGAATGGAAGTGATACAAAGACATATCAGTTTGAGCTACTGGGATTACCTCACAAGGCCTCACAAATCCATACACTCCCCTTCCCTCCTCCTTGTATGATAGAATGCTTGCAAATGCTTTGCTTCCTTAATTGATAACACCAGTTTTACACTTGACCTGCTTCAAGTGCAACATGATGGCCCCTTTTACACAGCTGTATAAAATCCAAATAATCTGCATGGAACTGGATAATATGGCAGTGTAGACTCAGATAATCCAGTTCAAAGCAGATAATGTGAATGATCTGCCTTGATAGTCTGGATTATATAGCAGTGTAGAAGGGCCCTAAATCGCAAAAGCACCCACTTCAGGTTTTCAACAAACTGTATTCTGCTATTTCATCTTAATTGGGAGCTGGTGTTTATTTGAATAAGTAACATTTTAAACGAAAAGTGTTTGTTCTAGTTCAGATTAAACAAAGGCTCCTTCTACACTGCCATATAAATTAGCTGCTTTGAACTGGATTATCTGGCAGTTTAGACTCAAATAATCCAATTCAAAACAGATAATTTGGATTAAATGGCAGTGTAGAAGGGGCCAAAGTAACTTGAGCTGAAGAAAGAAGCAGATAGCTGATTTCTTGTAGCTCTGCTCTGCTAGAGGGTACAGTAGAGCACATGCTTCCAAGATTTCCTCATGTAAACACTAAAATAGGGGTATTCAAAATGTGGTCATTAAATATAAACCTGAGGAGCCATGGATTATTCTTTTGCCTGAAAAAGGGTTCTTAATAATTCTGGTCCCCACTAGTACCAATCGATACAACAGATCTACTGACTCCCAATTTGTTTCCAGGCACAATTTGATATTGTGGTTATGACCTATAAGGCCCTATATGGCTTGGGTCAAGGCTATCTGGCTGTCAGTAGAGGCTCTCCTCTCATTCCCATCAACATCACAAGCATAAGTTGATGAAATGGAAGGAGTGGCCTTCTTGGTGGCTGCCCCAGATTCTGGAACGCCTTCTCAGGAAGATCAGAATGCTGTCCTTTTGCCACACTATTTATATTCTAGCAGTTTTTGAATATAGAAAAAATAAAAGAATGGGCTGGTTGTGCTGTATTATTTTAGACTAAATTATTTTGATTTTTTTCTTTTAATAGCATTTTTCTTTAAGTGTTATTTTAAAATTATGTTTATATTGTCAATAGTTTAATCCCATTTTAATGTTTTCATTTAGAATGTTTTAGCTATATAGTACTTTTAAATTGTAAGCCACATTGAGTCCAAATTTTAGGAGAAAGACGGAATATAGATCATCATCAATATCACCACCCTTAATGGAAATATTTTTTTCTGTCATGCTCTTACCTATCCAAGTCATCTTCTCCAGGCAGGACAGGTGGAAAAGGGAGTGGAGGCAATGTTGATGTTTTCAGAAGCGCAACAGCAGTTGTTACAGAGACATGGGCCTTTGAGAAGGATTGCACAGCGGGTTGAGAGTTAGCTTGAGTAGTCAGAGATGTCCTGGAGTGGGTTGACGAAGGCAGGGACAATGAAACTGGAGCAGGGGTGTGAACTGTGGTTGACTGGACAGGCAATGGAGGGAGAGGAACCGTTGAAGGAGGTAAAGGGGGCAATGGAGGAGGAGCAGTCTGAGCTGGGGGTGATGATTTTGGCAAAGGAGGTAGTGGCTTAACAGAAGGCAAAGGAGGTGGGGGCTCTTGCTCAGCTGCCTCTGTTTCCTTTGGGGCCGCAATCTCCTCCTTTGCTATAAGTTTCATATCTTTTGTTCCCATTGATTTTGAGTCTTTAACTCCAGCCAGAGGTTTCTTCTCCGAGTTCTCTACAACTTTTAGTTTTACAGGCTCAGGTATTATTTTTGTCTCTGTATTGTGCTGTAGGACATTTACCATCTCAGCATCAGAAGGGCACTTCTCAGGCTTAATGGTTTTTACCTTCTTTGCCTCTACTACTGGCTCTTTAATTTCAGAAAAACTGTTTTCTTTCTTAGACAGTGTACTAGGTGAGTCTTTAGTCTCCTTCCCATCAACTTTTGCTGCTGCTGCCGCTGCTGCCGCTGCTCTCTCCTTTTTCTTTCTGCTCAACTCAGCTCCGAGGCTGGAATTCAAAGGCAGTCGAGAAGGTGAGATACTGGAATGGCGACTGCGGGACCCAGATCTTTGTTTTTTGTTATGAGATGACGAGTGCCTCGAATAAGCAGGACTTCTACTTCGGGATTTTGCAGGCTTCCTATGAAAACAGAGTATGAAAATAAGAATTTGCAAACATCGTGATTGTCATGTGTGAGGTAAGAATACAGATTCCCAGCTTTTGGCACTGTCAAAGGGTGCTTAATAGTAAGTACAACAACGATGGGCAATTGGGCAGGAGATGTGAGCCAATGTTTAACCATTAGCTCATGCCCTGCCAGCTACACTAGTGCATTCAGACACCATTTTCAGCAGATTTCAATTATAGGAAAGTGAGTGGGGTAACTAGATAAATGGAAATTTCATTTTTTTAAACAAAATATTGGGGTTCAGGGAATGGGGGTGTGTGTCAGGGGTATTGGTCATGACTAAACACCTCCAGTATATATTTCAACACTATGATATGCTATTCTGACTGATTAAATTCATCATGGATAACCCAGACTCTTTTCTATTTTCCACATGCACATTGGTTCTCAGACATTATTTATTGTACTACACTAATAACCATATTCCAAACAAACTTATATCTTTTTTCAGGCCAGGATCTATATGGCTTCTGCTCAAAAGTACTTGAGGGCTGGAATGTTCGGCACTAAATGCTCAAACTTCACAGATGCTGGAATGGGGGTGAAAACTTAAGAAAAATCCTTCAGGGTTTGAAGAAAAGTATCTGCCAAAGTTATGCATACTTACAAACAAATATCCTTTCTTTTAAATGCTGAAACAAACACCAGAGAGGAGGGAGGTGGAAGGAGATGCCTTTGAATGAGCTTTTCCCTCCCACATTGTCCATTTGTTTATATGATGCCCTGCAAGTCTCTATGTCCTCACAGATACAGACCACTCAGTTATCTTTCTTTCAGGACCAAGATGACCACCCAGCTCAGAAACTGAAAGGGATTCTCGGATATATTGTACTGTGCATGGTATAAACACGGTCTGTCCAAATTCAGTAAAGCATTCTTGAGAGCTCCTTGGCCACCCCAGAAATGGAATACAATGGATATTAGGGAACCAGATGGGACCTGTGGATCACCAGTTGGCCATTCTAGTTCTAAAACAATTGGATAAAGTAGTTCTGTAGGTCAGATCTTAGAAAGTCAGCAATTACTCTCACCTAAACCATTCCTAAATACAAACTATAAAACCTCATCTGTAACAACAATTAAACAATGTTACGCCACACAAATTAACAATTTGTAGTCAAATGTTTTCAAAGATTGCAGCACATTCACAGAAGTGCAACTGAAAGCTCATTCAGCCAAGCAAATGGCAGAAACATTGTGAGGCCTTCCTCTTACAGGTAGTTTGATAATTTGAGTATATATTTCACTATCTGTATTAGAAGACAGGATGGCTAGTAAGACATAGACAGTCTTGAAAAACAATCCCACCTGCTTGATTCACTAAACATGCAAGATTGTAGGCACTGCTGTTTATGACAGGCTGCCTAAAATTGAGCTCAAAGATGCAACTGCCCAAGGGTCAGAAAGCTGTAGAAGAGAACAAACAGAACACAAGGTTGACTTTTTAAAAAACCCACTATGACCAAATGAGTGTTTTAGGAACATTTCATACCATTTAGTAAATGCAACGGAACTCACCTATAGGCCAGTTACTACAGCTTTGCTCTGTGTCCAGATTAGGCTGGCAATTAATAACTACAGAGTTCACATTGGCTGCTTTGCATAGTTCAAACTGCCTGCTAGGCTTCCCATACAGGAAATATTAAGACATATTGGGATACCAACCCTAACATTTACAGCCCTTATTCTAAAACCTTTAAGAAAAGTCTGCAACAAGACGTCATGTTTTCCCTGCCGAGCTTAATGGAGGGCAGAAGTGACAGCATCATTCACTAAGCTGATAATTTGTCTGTGTTGGGGAGACCCATTTATTTTACATAGCTAGTCTAAGCAGGTTTTTCTTCTCACATTGCTTGGAGAAGTCATTTGAACCTGTAACCACTAGTCCAGTGATCCAGGTAAGTAAGTTGTACATTCAAATACAGCAGGAAGCTTTAGTACACACAAAGATTGCACAGACTTGCGATGAAACACTGTTTTCAATATTGTAGCTGTTTTAAATCGGTTCGGGGGTGGGGATTTTTGTTTCATATCAGCAAATTAAAGTGTTTTAAATATTTTTAAGTCCTGTATGTTTACCTTTTACTTCCCAAAGACAGCTTATTGGGTCACATATTGCACAAAAAAACCCAAGAAAGCAAGTTGTAAAAAGTAGGAAAGCTGAGATCATTTGTGGATTTTGAATATCAAATTCCTATAAAACCAGGATACATTTTTAAAGCTTTATGACCCTCAATTCTGCATACTTGTGTTACTAGTAGTTCTTTTATTTCTTTGTCATGACTGGGCAGCTCTGATGATGCAATGTTTTTGGACTGCAATTCCTATAATTCTTCTCCACTGGTTATGCAGGAAAGAGATGATGGGAGCTGCATACCATTAACATCTGGATTGCCATAGTTTTTCATTCCACTTGTAAGCTGTCTGCAATACTGCTGAAATTTCAGCATGACTCCAGCCCCTTGCTTTTATTTGATCAAAGACGCATAAGAAGAACTGCTAGTAGCTTGCCTCTGCTTTTTATGATTGATTTTCTGAAGGCCATTTTGATACCACCAGAAACTTCTGTATCTACTAGCCATATTTACTAACTATGTAAGATTATCACTTCCAACTGTGTTCTACAAAACATGTAATCAACACTGCATTCCACAGTGGTATTTCACAAGAGTAATCTTTATCATAGGAGCCCCCGGTGGCGCAGTGGGTTAAACCCTTGTGTCGGCAGGACTAAAGACCAACAGGTCGAAGGTTTGAATCCAGAGACAATGCGGATGTACTCTCTGCCAGCTCCAGTTCCCCATGCGGGGACATGAAAGAAGCCTCCCACAAGGATGGTCCCTTGGACAACGTCCTTGCAGACAATCTATTCTCTCACACTAGAAGCGACTTGCAGCTTCTCAAGTTGCTCCTGACATGGAAAAAAAATTACAGGTTGTTCTATAGAATCAGAAAAATGTGTGTGATGTGATATGTGTATGTAAGCTCTTTTTGGTTATTTTTAATTAGCTATTGTAAGTTTATATTGATGCTGTTTTATTTATTGTTTTGATTGAGTTGTTGATTGTTTTATTATGGCACTGAATGTTTGCCACTTTTGTTGGAAACAGTCCTGAGTCCCTCGGGGAGATAGGGCGGGTTACAAATAAATTATTATTATTATTTCCACAATAACAAGACAATAAATGGTTAGGCAGGGTGAAAAAAATATAGCTTGCTTGCTAGGACCATTCATTTCTTTGGAACACACTCTGCCATAGGAAACTGTGGTGTACACTCTATGCATACTATCAGGTGGTCAGAATGCTAGGCACTATGCCTCAAAAAGATATGCTACAATTGAAGTGACAATTATTCAAGGATCCTGGAGCGCTTCAGCTCCCTGTTGGGTCTCAACAACAAAACACTTTTTTGCCCCACAGGCCTAGCTCATTTTAGCCATTCCAGCCCTTCCAGCTCCAGGAGTGGTTCAAAATTTTGGGATGCTGGTGGTCTAGGTGGACACTTGCAGCCCACAGGAAAACTTCCCCCACTTCTGCCCTACAGCATTTTTCTGAATTCTCAGAAGTGCAGATGATCTACATCTGATGGTTCAACTTGTCTCTCAATGTACAATATTTGAATCGCAATCATCAACAACTGCTTTCTCATAACTGGCAAGAATAGGCAGTCTGACAAATCCTGCACCTTCGAATTGGACCTTTTCTCAGGAAAATGTTTACCTAACTGATTGTGGATCCTACTAATTTTTAAGTATTTGCTTAGCTAAATGGAAAGGCTTTTTCTCTCTGTTAATACCAATAAGTAATTACAGAGGGAGGACATGTGCTATTTTACAGAAAAGCATTTACACCCTGCTTCTGTAGGAAAGGAGGATACAGAACGTAAAAAGAGAGAGTATGAAAAAATGAATAGGTGAGGTGTCCCTTCATGTGTATGTCTCTTCAAGTTGCCTATTGATCTAAATGCATTGTAAGGGCTCAGCTGAGAAGGCATCTTTGTTGTGATAATTTTTGCAGTCTCCTGAAATTAACGATTGGGGTAGCTGTGTTTATTATAAGAGTTGTGGTAAAACCTGTATAAGGTGAACAATATTAAATGGAGAAATCTATACCAGAGAGAAAAATTCTGATAGTACTTGATTTTATCAAGCAGGAAATTAAAGTTCTATCTGTCTAATATTTAGCCTACATTGCTTAAAAGTAGCTGAGATCAGGCAAATTGGTGTGGTATGAAACAGAAAATGTGGTCTAAACTGCAACTGAGTCAACTCAGATTAAATCCCAGAATTTGTTTTACAGAGTAAACAATAACTGGACAATACAGAAAAACCACATCACATAATTGTAGCATCTCTTTCCTGACATATCTGGTATTGATTTTGTCAAATTATCAATAGCAAGTGTTTCTAAAGCATTTCTCTGATAAATCTCATATACTACTATAATTAAAAATGGAGGAAAAAATCAGAATTTGATCTTTCTAGGTCCAGTGCATGAAGCAATCTAGGTTGCAAAGCAATGTTTAATATTTACAGGATGCTAGGCACTGCAGAAAACACAAGGGAGAGTATACTCAAAAGGCAAGCTTGCTCATCCAATGTGCTAACTGCAGGGGGAAAAACATGGACAGCAGTCTTGTTTGCAGTCAGTTTACCTCACACAATGATCTGTAGTGACCACTATTACGGGACCAGTACAATTATCAATAAAATCCATCCTCACCCTGAGTAAAGCAAATAGGGAAAAAACAAAAGTTATCAGATAGTGTAAACAAAAGATTGACAAGGATGTGAGTAAAGAATTAAACAGGATGTCTTCCAAATTTAGAAAACTTACAATTTATTATTAAAAGTAGTGCTCTTCAAGCCAATTTAAAAATATGCTTGACTCCATAGTGGTATTCATAAATATTAGGAGATGCAGTCAAATGGAATTTTAAGATACTGATTATTTTGCTCAGCTGAGAGTACGTATGTTCACATCCAACATAAAACCTAGATTACAGCACAACACTTCCATAACAAGTATGAAGAAATTTCACTTTATCAGGTGAAACCTGATCTATTCTGATAAAAGTCACAGTTCAAGGCAGAACCACATGGATCCCCTAGCCAAATATTGTTAACAACAAGTCAGGCCGCTCTGAGTCCCCCCTCGGGGGTTGAGAAGAGCAGGGTAGAAATGATGTAAATAATAATAAAGTCTAAGAGAATTCAGCATTACAAATACTACTAATATCCAAGACTTCTGTGTTTAGTCTGTGTTGATTTCAAGACTTAGTGTTCACTGATTTTTATTGGAAGTGGCTAGAATCAGGACAATAGTTCTGAATTTATTGAAAGTTTTGTCTCAATATGGGGTGGGTCAGTAATTTAGAAATACGGTGTGTGTGATATACTCTAAACAAAAAGCAAGACTAAGTATAAATGGCCAACTATCAAATTGTATAGAAATACAAAAGGGAACAAGACGAAGTTGCCCATTGTCACCCTTTTATATATATGGATGTTAAAAGTGTTAAATAATAAGGTCAGAGAAAACAGACATAGCAAAGGAGTGAAAATAAAAGGGCAAGAATTTAAAGTTACGTCATATGAAGATGACATGGTGGTTATTACAGAAGATCCTATAAAGAGTATAACAAATCTGATGAGAATAATTAGTAAGCATGGAAGTGTGGCAGGTTTAAAAATAAATAAAAAGAAATCAAAGTTTTAAACTAAAAATCTTTCAAAACATAACATTGAAAAACCGGAGAACGGTTCAGCATGTAAGGTCACAAGAAAAATTAAACATTTAGAAATACGGCTAACTAATAAAAACAATAATTTATATCAAGATAACTATGGAAAGACATGGAAGGTTAAAAAGACAAAGGATTCAATTCTCCTGGTTAGGAAGGATATCCATGCTTAAAATGATGGTTTTACTGGAAGTGCTGTTTCTATTTCAAAATTTACAAATAATTAAGAGAGTGAAGGTTTTTGAGAAATGGAGAAAACAATTGGTTACATTTATATGGAATGAAAAAAGGCTAGAATTGCATTTAGAAATCTAACAGATGCAAAAGATAGAGGAGGGTTAGCACTTCCAGATCTTAGATACTTTTATGAAGCTAAAGGCTTTAGTTTGCTAAAGGGCTGGATAAAGTTAGAAAATTGTGTGAGGTAAACTTTACTTAGTCTATAGGGACATAATCTACAATTTGGCTGGCATGTCTACATATGGTATGGAAAAGATCAGTATAATAAAGATTTTAGTAGGTATCCCATAAAAGCTAGCCTTTTAGAGATGCAGAAAAGACACAAGGAAGAGATGGAGCAGAAAATCTCTTTATGGCTGCGCCCTTGGGAAGCAGTGTTAAACCAACATTCAATGAGGAATTGAGAACTTATAGAGAATATCTAATTGAAGACGAAGGACAATGGACATTAAAGGGGAGAGAAAAGTTAAGGATAAATGACTGTGGTTTCGTTATCAATTACAGGATATATTTAGGAAAGACAAAATTGGGTTTGCTAAAAAATCAGTTGGAAATATTTTGGGAAAAGAAAACAAATGATTGATTATACATATACAAATATATTCTAGTGCATAACCTGGAAGATAATCAAATAAAAACAGTAATATTTCCTGGTCCAGAGACTTGGGTAAAAATATAATTTGGATAATTGGGAATACTTATGGAAAAAGGAATTTTCAATAGTGGGTTCTGTCAGAGAAAACATGTATAAAATGTTCTAAAGAAGTTAAATAATTCCTGAATTAATGGCTAAAATTGATAGGTCCCCAAAGGGAGGAATGTTGGAAATGCGAATCGCAAAAAGGAACCGTCTTCCATGTTTGGTGGACCTGTATGGTGGTTAAAAAGTTTTGGAAAAAGACGATTAAAGAAACCAACAAAATGATAAATAAGAAGATTAAGAAAAATCCAGAAATGTATTTATTGAGTTTGTTTCAGGAGAGAATTGGCAAAGATGATGTACAAATTTACCAATATAGTTTTGTGGCAGCGAGAATCACAATAGCAAAATCTTGGAAGGAAAAAAGAGCTGCTTATTAAGGACTAGAGAAGAAAATTAGTAGAGTAGGCCTACATTCAAATGGCCAAGAGTGCCAATGGCATAAATGGAGCAAAACAAAGAAGTCGCTAGAAAATGGAGACTGGCCGTTGAGTATTTAAAAAAGAAGACAAAAATAGATTTTGAAATAGCCGAACGAGGGATTTCTTAGTGTAATGATAAGGACAGATTTTTGTTAGATACTAGTTCCATACGGTGTGGTGTCGGTAGCCATGGGTGGTGGTTCACGGGTGGGAATGGGGAGGTGGTGCGACTGGGAAATAACACTTGTATTTTCCTTGCTGAATTTTGAAGATTGTATGTTTCTTTTTTCTCCCCCTCATATATCACAATAAAAATGTATACAAAAATACAATAGTTATCTCCATCTCCATACCTGATATATTTAATCAAGGTAATTTAGTTTTAATAAAAGAACAATTGGGTTGGTTTGATTCCCCTACTCTCTTACAGTACCATTATCAAGTTTAAAAAAATAATTTCTTGCTTTCATGAATCACTGCACTTTATTGTGTCACGTGATGCCAACAAACTGTGGTTCATATTACTTATTTAAATAAATAGCCTATCAGATCCATAAATGTCAAGAGATAAAAGTTTCCAAACTCTCCCTTTCAAAAATCCTCCACCATAAGAATGAGACTAACTGCAGTTAGCTTTTGAATCAGGCCAGCACCTCACTGGTTGACTTAGAATGCAAAATAATGTGAGATATCGTATATATTCTTGTATAAGTTGACCATGTATAAGTCAGGGACCAAAACTGCAGATTTCTGACCCCCAGATTAGTCAAGGGTCATTCCTCAGAGAGAGGAAATGCTACATTAGGGGACCAGCTTCCATACACCACTTCCATACACAGGCATTCATAAAGGTCAGAAACGGAGCTATGACAGAGAGTAAAGGGGGCTGATGCTTCTTTTAGATTCTCCCAGAATGGGCTAAACTCTTGCATTTTACCATTCTGCTTGAAGAAAGGGAGGGTTCCTTTTTAATATAAGAACCACAGTACTCACACTGATCAGTGGATAAGTTGACCCAGTTTTTTGTGGGGTTAATTTGACTATAATTTCCAAACTTATATGTGGGCATAATGGGTAATTACCAAAGTCACAAAAGTCTGAAAAAACAAGCAAAAAATGTGTACTCAAATGAGTAATGTTGCCAAATAATAATAGTAGGGTTTTTTTCTGGCCTGAATGGCAAGTATGACTTTAGGATACCAGCACCTTCATTTACACCTGAACAAAGAGGTCAAAATTTCTGATCAATTACAAAAGCTCACGCACCTGGATACAGGACTCCGACTCATTGACCGCTTGGAAACAAAAGGACTGCTGGATCGCCTTCGGTTGAATGGGCTGGGGGACCTTCCGCTGTAAGATCCACTTCCTCTCTCGTAGCTGGATGAACGTCTCCTATTGTATGGGCTGACTGACCGCTGTCTCCTGCCATAAGGACTGGGAGAACGCATGTTGGACTGGTATGCAGCAGGTTCTTTGTATGGTGGGCTGACTGACGGTCTTCTTGAGGACCCACCTGGACTTTTCTTGTAGGAATCATAATTACTGGATGTGTGTGAGCGTGGAGGGCTGATATCGTAGTCCTGTGTGTACGATGCTCCCGAGGGGCTGTCATCTTGTTTGGGACTGTCTGACCACTTGCGGTGGGGGCTCCTGGATTTCCGCTTTGGACTGTCCAGGGATTTGTAGCTTTTGGGAGCATCTCTTTTACGGTGACTTCTGCTACGGTCCTTGTGGCCAGATTTTGCCTCACGCTCTTTCCTGGCCCTTTCTTTATGCATTTTGGCCGATCGGGACTCCTTGCTGCTGCTCTTGGATGTCTTAGAGGGATGTTCATCATTGTCCTCGTGCAGCCTTTTAGAAGCCCCCGACACCCTGTCCTTTGCAGAACTCAACTTCCCCGAGGACTCTTGGTTCCGCTTCTCCTTGTCCACCTGCTTGCCTTTCATCAATTCGCGTACACGCCTGTGCTGATGGTGACGGTGCCTGTGTAGCCGGTCACTTTTCTCCGACGTCCCTTTTCTTTCGTCGTTTTCCCTGTGTTCTGGCTTGAGGACCGCTTCGTCAGAGAAGGTGTCCGAGTCCGAGCTGATGTCATCGTACTCCACCAAAGGCTTGATCATGCCTCCCAGAGTTGTCCCGACGTCTTGGGCCCCCAACGGCGAGTCTTTGGAATGCCTGGACCGGTGCCTCTTGTGCTTGGAGAGTCGGTGCCTCTCTTTGCTGTTCGAGCTCCCGCTGCTGGATACGGCGTCTTGATGCAAGAACGCTCCTCCTCCTCCTCCCCCCGATTCCTTCTTGACCCCATGCCTCTCTGGGTTTGGCATTCCTTCTCCACTGGGCTCCAAAAGAGGGGGGGATCCTCCAAAGCCCCCAACCCTAATTGTCAAGGCCACCCCCTGCCCTTGCGTCACTTCTCTCCTACATCCAGCCACTTTGCTCTTTTCGGCATGCAGTTTTACCAGAGTTGGGAGCTAGAAGGGGATCTAGCCCAGAGACAGACCTTCGACTCTCAACCCTTAAAGGGCCAGGGCTACTTATATTACAGAGGCCCTGTCCCTAGATCTAGGAACCTATAGATAGGTGAGCAATGACAGTAAGCTAGCTGGGGATTCAAATCTCAAAAGGCCAATAGGGTCAATGTGTGGGTCCCAACCACTCCTAGAACTCGTCTTGTAATTGACTCCTCCAAACCGTCTAAAAGGAGGGAAAGTTGCTGAAAGTGGGCCCTTCGCTTCCAGCTCCAGATCCCTCCAAGCTGTGGGTCTCCCCAAGAATTGGGAGAATGGCTTCTTTCGGGTCTGAAATGACCCCCCACCCCCCCAGGCCTCCCCGCCTCCCAACTCGAGGCCCTGAGTCCGCAGGAGAAGGAAGGCCACAGCTGGCGGCACTTTCGCCCTCAGGTCTGCTGCTTCCAAGTTCCTGAGGGGAAGGGGAGAGTGGTGGCGAGGCCTGGCCGGCCGCGGGGGCGCCGGGGTGCCCTGCTGAGGAGCCCCCTCCGCCTCTCCCTCCGGCCGAGTCCCTAGCAAGGCCCCCGCGCCGGGGCCCCCATCCTCCTCGCCCCCTCTTACTTCCCTCCACGAAACGGCGCCGCTTCCAGGCTGGGGGGAGGGGCAGGGAGAGGACAGTGAGGAGGGGAGAAGGTAAGCCACCAACTCTCGCGAGAACACGCCGGGAGACAAAATTCGCCGAAGCTTCCTGTAGTAACGCGCGGGGGGCCCTCTTCTCTCCGTCTCGCTCTCTCTCTCTCTATACCTGCTTCTGCTCTCCTCCAGATATCGCGAGAGCGTGCGCGCGCAGGCTCGCGCTCCCTTCCTTCTTTCGTGCCTGCCTGCCTGCCTGCCTGCCTGCCTTCTGGCGCGCAGGCGCACAAGCCCAGTCTCGCGACGCTTCTGCCCCCTCAGGGAAGCTTTCCCCGCTGCTTCCTCGAAACGAGGTTGAGCTCTCGCAGGGAGCCGAGATCTCGCGGGAACGCGCTCCAGCTTCTGAACCAAACTTTGGTCTGCGTAGTGGGACACAATGGCAGAGGCTTTGGAGCTGGCTTGGCTGGAGAGAGGGAAGCTGCCACGTTGCGAGAGGACGCTTCCAAAATGGAGCCAAGAGGAACTTCCGTCTGGGAGTTGGGAGTCCCAAACACCTGCAGGGCCCACGTTTGCCCATGCGAGCTTTAGGCCAGGCCTGGGCAAACTTGGGCCCTCCAGGTGTTTTGGACTTCAGCTCCCAGAATTCCTCACAGCCTCAGGCCCCTTCCTTTTCCCCCTCAGCTTAGGAATTGTGGGAGTTGAAGTCCAAAACACCTGCAGGGCCCACGTTTGCCCATGCGTGCTCTAGGCCAGGCCTGGGCAAACTTGGGCCCCCCAGGTGTTTTGGACTTCAACTCCCAGAATTCCTCACAGCCTCAGGCCCCTTCCTTTTCCCCCATGCGTGAATTCTTAAGACCAGGGCTTGGGCAGGCCTGGTTTAGGCCAGGCTTCCCCTCCAGGTGTTTTGGACTTCAACTCCCAGAATTCCTCACAGCCTCAGGCCCCTTCCTTTTCCCCCCTCAGCCGCTTAAGGAATTCTGGGAGTTGAAGTCCAAAACACCTGCAGGGCCCACGTTTGCCCAGGCCTGGTTTAGGCCAGGCTTGGGCAAACTTGGGCCCTCCAGGTGGTTTGGACTTCAACTCCCAGAATTCCTCACAGCCTCAGGCCCCTTCTTTTCCCCCTCAGCCGCTTAAGCTTAATCCAACCGCATTTGGCCAAGAAAAAAAGTTCTTCTGCACCAGGACAATGCAAGAGTGCACACATGTGCAGTTTCCATGGCAACAATCCAGGAATTGGGATACGAATTGCTCTCTCATCCGCCCTATTCTCCAAGTGACTTATTTCTTCTTTCCAAACCTGAAGCAATGGCTCGGCGGAAAGAGATTTGACTCCCAACGATGAAATCGTCTCACAAACAAATACTTCTTGTGATGACCTCGACAAATCTCATTTTTTGGAAGGGATAAAAAATTGGAGAAACATTGGACAAAGTGTATAGAGCTCAAAGGAGGCTACGTTGAAAAATAAAATGATTTTTAAATCCAAAAACCTGTGTTTCATTCAAAAAGTCACAGACTTATTGACCCACCCTCATAGCATTGAATGAAACATGCAGAATAATCACAGGATGTTTTAAACCTACACTGGTTGGTAAACTCTACATCACGGGTGCTCACACTTTTTCAGCATGCGAGCTACTCTTAAAGCAACCAAGTCCAAAAGATCTACCTGTCCCCGCTGCCGTGCACTCCTGCCGCCATGTGTGCTCCTGCTGCTGTTTTCTGCCCGCGCAGCGCTTCTTCCGCCTGCGGGGCATTGCAGGAAGGAGAAAGCACGAGGCGGGGCATCCAGAGGGAGCACTCCGCCCTGCCTGTCTCTCCGGCAACGGAGGCTGCACAGTTGCTTCTGGACGAGAGGCAGGGCGCTCCCTTCAGAACCCCCGCCTCGTGCTTCCTTCTTCCTGCAATGCCCCGCAGGCGAAAGAAGCACTGTGAGAGCAAAAGCTAGCAGCAGGAGCATGCTTGCGCGCAGGGTGTGCGCGCGCATGACAGGAGCGCCCAATCCGGCTGGTGAGGCCTGAAGATCACCTGGAAGAGGGCCGAAGATCTACTAGTAGCTCCCGAGCTACCTAATGAGCACCCCTGCTCTACAAGCTAGCTGGCATCCCCCGATGTGCAACAGGAAGTTGCTGCTAAATGTGAGAGAAGTAAGGTTGAACACTGAAAGCCACCCACTATATGTTTACCAGCCTCCTGCCAGTAGACTCAAATCAAGGAAAAGCTTTATGAGAACTACCACTCCTCTTGGCATCCCCCCAGCAAAAGCAAGGGTATCCCTTTGGGCAGTTAAACCAGGACATTCCAACTGGATCCCGCCCCCCGCGAGGGTCTTCCAAGAATGGGCAACTTGGAAGTCTCTGAACAGACTCAGAAGTAGAGTGGGCAGAACAAAAGATAACCTGGCAAAGTGGCACTGCCAAAAAGAATCCCGCACCTTGTGTGAATGTGGAGCAGAACAGACAACTCCGCATCTGTATGCTTGTCCACTGTGCCCTGCCTAACGTAGAGGAAGAATTGTTGGAGGCTACAGACAATGCCGTTGCTGTCACCCGTTTTTGGTCAAAAGATATTTAGCCGCCTGTGCTCCTATTTTTTATCAGTTTTTATACTAATTTATGCAATGCTTTTGATTCGAAATAAATAAAGGCGGACACAAAATATGTCCATCCCTTGATGACTGACAGCTGAATGTATGAAGGCTTTGAAAGGCTTGATTTCGAGGTGATATGGAAGAGCATAAACTTCTTCTCTTGAGTTGTAAATGTTATTTCATTTCTGCTTGTACTTTTTATGATGACAGACAGGCCAATCTGACACCATAAGAGGCAAAACACCGCAAAGTCAGTGTTTTCAGTCTAAAGCAGGCCTGGGCAAACTTGGGCCCTCCAGGTGTTTTGGAACGTAGTCAATGTGGATTATACCACGTGCATCCTAAAAAAACAGTCGCCATTGCTTTATTGCCTGACAAACCCACCTTGGCCTTCTTTGGCGCCGATTAACCCCGAGAAACCCACTGTTTTGACTGCTGTTTGGTCTGGTGTGTTGTGGTAGATCCACGTTTTGTCCACAGTTACGAAACGGTGCAAAAACTCATCCATATTGCGGTTGTACAACGCCAACCACTCCTGCGAAATTGTCACATGATTGCATTTGTGGTCGATTGTGAGCAAACGCGGCACCCATCTCGCGGAAAGCTTTCTCATACCCAAGTGATCATTTAAAATTGAAACCACTGAGATGCCTATGGCTTCCACAATCTCTCGCACTTTCAATCTCCAATTGGCCAACATCATATCGTGAATTTTTTCAATTGTTTCAGGTGTAGAGACCTCAACTGGGCGTCCAGAACGTTCGGCATCTTCCGTGTTTGTATGGCCACAATGAAATTCAGTAAACCACTTTTTTACCATTGAAATTGATGGTGCAGAGTTCCCATAGTATTTATCAAGCTTAGCCTTGGTTTGAGTGGTTTTTTCCCCGCAAAAAATAATGCTTAATGAGCACACGAAATTCACTTTTTTCCATTTTCTCCTCAAATCACGCGGTAGTCTGCTATCAATGGCTGTCAAACACAAATGAAATGGCGCAGCTTGTTCAAATTTTGATAGGAGTCAACTGACAGATGCCTGTTGACAGATGCAGTGTTGCCCTTTCCATTAAGAAGCGGGAAATTCAAAAAGTCACGGACTTACTGACCTACCCCCGTATGTTCACCTGCTTTGCATGGTCAGACTTAGGCCAAACAAGGCAGGCATACTCGGCAGTTGAGTAAGACAAGGCTAGGGCTGGTGTTCTTGTTAATTTTGGGTCTGCACCCCATGTGCTGCCAGTAAGTTTCCACAGGATATTATTGCATGCAGCTACTTTGTACTTGGTGTTCAAGCAGTGTTTCCTATATGCTAGTGTTCGATCTAGGGTGACACCGAGATATTTAGTAAGGAAACAGTGTTCAAGCTCTTGTTCAAGCAGTGTTTCCTATATGCTAGTGTTCGATCTAGGGTGACACCGAGATATTTAGGAAGGAAACAGTGTTCAAGCTCTTGACCTTCCCAGGTGACTTTCAAATTCCTGTTGGCTTCACGGTTGCGTAGGTGGAAAGCTCACACTTGTGTATTGGCAGAGTTAGGCTTCAGGTGATTATCTTTGTAGTAGCTGGAGAGATATTTCAAGGCATTAGTAAGTTGGATTTCAACTGTTTCAAAGTCTTGCTTGTGTTAGGTCAAGGTCATCAACATATATAAAGCTCTTTGAGTGGTGGTTGTGGCTGATCAGATGTCAGTCATCAAGAGATGGACATATTTTGTGTCCATCGTTAATGGCAACCTCAAAGAAAGCAAGTCTGGGTTGGGGCCTTTAGAAAAGAAAACAATGCCATATGAGGGGCCTTAATAAATGAAAGCATTGGGTTGCTGTAAGTTTTTCGGGCTGTGTGCCCATGTTCCAGAAGCATAGCTATACCACCCAAAAGACTTGCAGAAACCCAGTGATTTTGGCCATGAAATCCTTCAACAATACAAATGAAAACAATGATTTCCTATAAATAATTGCATTGGGTTATTTAACACACTTCACTACAGACGTGTATTAATGGGTCTTGCCATTAAGAAAACCCTCAAAGGTCCTTGTGTGAGCAATGGATTGAGGAAAACTAAGGCATGCAGAGTATCCTTATATCCAAAATGTGTTTGCACCACAAGTGTTTGGGATTTTGAGGCTGGACCACACATGGACATAGCATATTATTTGAGAATAGAGACATGCTGGACCACTCTAACAACTACCATGTCAGGCGACACAGAGAAGCCATTGAAATCCGCAAGCATGTGGACAATTTCAACATAAAGGCAAAAACCATGAAAATGAATATAATCTTGCTACCAGTATTTAAAAAACCTCTAAAATTATAACAGTAAATAAAGAACAACACTCAAGCACAGGGAAAATCCAGACAAGAAACAGGGAAAATCCAGACAAGAAACAATGAGGACCAGAGTGAAGAGACAGGGCCCCAGGAAGACAGTTCCATCTTGTCCCCTGCCTGTGCCATCGGTTGGGAGCTCTTCCCCCAGCACCAACTGCTGCTCTGGGGCCAGAGTGAAGAGGGGGGGCCCAGGAAGACAGTTCCATCTTGTCTCCTGTCTTATTCTAATAATATGGTATATTGTATATGCATATATTTATAATATTACTAGCTGAACCCGGCACGCGTTGCTGTGCCCTATGTAGGTGATGCGAGAGAGTCTGGGTATGTAAGTTGTGGAAGTGATGTGAGCATGTGTGTTGTGTGTGTATAGATGTGTGTGTTTATAGTTGTATGTGTGAGTTGATATTTGGTATGTGTGTATGTGTTTTGGTATGTGTGTGCATGTATTTGTGCCCTATTTAGGAGATGTGTGGAAGTGTGGGTATGTAAGGGTTTGAAATGATTTGTCAATGTGTTTTGTGTGTGTATATATATGTATGTGCGTTTGTATGTGTGTGTGTATGTGTGTGTGTGTGTGTGTTTGGGTGTTTTTGTGTATGTGTGTGGCTGTGTGTGTGTATGTGTATGTGTATGTGTGTGTATGTATATGGATGTGTGTGTGTAGGTATGTGTATGTATGTGTGTGAGTATGTATGTGTTTGTGTGTCTGTATGTATGTGTATGTATGTGTGCGTTTCTGTATGTGTGTATGTACCCTTCCCCCCCTCTATCTTCCCCCCTTTGTCTCTCTTCCCTCCCCCCCCCTCTCTCTGTTGCTCTTTCCCAGCTCTCTCTCTCTCCCCCTCCTCTCGCAACAAGAACCTGAGGCAAAGCATCAAAATCAGTGTGTACAGAGCTATCATCTATTCTCCTTTATGGGTCTGAAACATGGGTCACCTATCGCCAACATCTTCTAACGCTTTCATCAGCGCTGTCTTCACACAATCCTAAATATACACTGGACCGACTATGTAACGAAAGTTGCTGTCCTTGAGCAAACAATTGAGGCCATGCTATTGAAAACACAGCTGCGCTGGGCAGGGCACGTCTGTAGGATGGAGGACCACCGCCTCTCAAAGATACTACTCTATGGTGAACTCACCACGGGTCAGCGCAAGAGAGGCGCCCCAAAAAAGAGATATAAGGACTCCCTGAAACAACTTCTCAGACTCGGCCAGATAGATCACCAAAAATGGCCCACCCTGGCCTCACATCGGGAGGCATGGAGATGCACTATCCACAATGCTGCGGCCTCTTTCGAGAAGACAAGTTGAATGGGTCTCGAAGAGAAACGACAACGCAGAAAGAACCACAACTTGGAAACAACATCACCCAAGGAGACTTTCTGCTGTGCTTTCTGCAACCGAACTTGCCTATCTCAGATTGGCCTTTTTAGTCATCAATGCGCTTGTAGAAAGCGTGGGATGAGTCCTTCCTAAGAATCTTCGTTCGTGAAGTAATGCCGAGAGAATATTACTAAAAATATTACAGTATAATGGTATAGTACAATATAGTAATATATAATACTGATATTGTATTATATCCCTCTACATGGGACTGCCTCTGAAGACTGTCCGGAAGCTTCAACTGGTCCAACGGACAGCAGCCAGATTGATAACAGGAGCGGCACTCAGGGAGCGTACAACTCCTCTGTTTGCTATCGGGCACAATTCAAAGTGCTGGCTTTAGCCTTTAAAGCCTTTAATGGTTCTGGTCCAACTTACATGTCCGAATGCATCTCTCCCTATGAATCTTCAAGATGCTTAAGATCATCCGGAGAGGCCCTGCTCTTGGCCTCTTCAGGAAGCTATTGAAATCCTGGATCTGGAAAGAAGCATTCCCGGAACAAATGGCTGAGTTTAATAATAGACTAAGTCATCGATTATGTATACGGACCGAAATTGGACATGTTTTAATCTTGACGATGTGGTTTATGTGTATTTGTATGTATTTTAATCTACTTGTATTTTAATCGTTTATTGTTTTTATGATGTTTTAAATTGTAATTTGGCATTGAATCCTTGCTGTTAACCGGCCTGAGTCCCTCTGCGGAGGTTGAGAAGATCGGTATTATTTATTATTATTTATTTATTTCCACCATTTATACCCCGCTTCTTCTCAACCCCAAAGGGGGACTCAGAGCGGCCTCACAACAGCAACGATTTGATGCCACACAATATACATATAATAAAAACAACAGTTAAGATTAAAATACATTAAAATACAACTAGAGTTAAAATACATTAAAATACAATTAACATTAAAATGCATCACCACAGTTAAAACATTATTCCATCCATAAGCATTAGGTCTTATCCACCAGTTTGCCATCTCAATCCAATCAAAGTGCCGTATCGTGCTAAAGTGCAAATGCTTGGTCCCATAACCAGGATTTCACTCTTTTTCTGAATGCCAGGAGGGATGAAGCTAATCGGATATCAGTAGGGAGTGCGTTCCACAGACGGGGAGCCACTACCGAGAAGGCCCTATCCCTCGTCCCCACCAACCGCATTTGAGATGTAGGCAGAAGCGAGAGCAGGACCTCCCCGGACGATCTTAGGGTACGAGGTGGGACGTAGCGGTTGATGCGTTCGGACAAGTAAGCTGGACCAGAACCGTATAGAGCAGTGATTCTCAACGTTCCTAGTGCCATGACCCCTTAATACAGTTCCTCATGTTGTGGTGACCCCCAACCATAAAATAATTTTTGTTGCTACTTCATAACAGTAATTTTGCTACTATTATGAGTCATAATGTAAATATCTGATAGGCAGGATGCATTTTCATTCACTGGACCAAATTTGGCACAAATACCCAATAAGCCCAAATTTGAATACTGGTGGGGTTTGGGTAGTTGGGGTGTGTGTGGATCGATTTTGTTATTTGGGAGTTGTAGTTGCTGGGATCTACCGTTAACCTACAATCAAAGAGCATTCTGAACTCCACTAATGATGGAGTTGACCCAAACTTGGCACACAGAACTCCCATGACCAACAGAAAATACTGGAAGGATTTGGTGGGTATTGACCTTGAGTTTTGGAGTTGTAGTTCACCTACATCCAGAGAGCACTGTGGACTCCAATAATGATGGATCCGAACCAAACTTGGCATGAAGACTCAAGAAGCCCAAATGTGAACACTGGTGGGGTTTGGAGAAAATATACTTGACATTTGGGAACTGTAGTTGCTGGGATTTATAGTTCACCTACAACCAAAGAGCATTCTGAACCCCACTAACGATGGAATTGGGCCTAACTTCCCACACAGAACCCCCATGACCAATGGAAAATACTGTGTTTTCTGATGGTCTTTGGCGACCCCTCTGACACCCTCTCGCGACCCCTCCAGGGGTTCCGACCCCCAGGTTGAGAAACACTGGTATAGAGCTTTAAAGGTCAAAACCAGCACTTTGAATTGAGCTCGGAATTGGGCAGGCAGCCAGTGGAGCTGACACAACAGGGGGGTGGTATGCTCCCTGTATGTAGCTCCCGTTAGTAATCTGGCTGCCGCCCGTTGAACTAGTTGCAGTTTCCGAACTGTCTTCAAAGGCAGCCCCACGTAGAGTGCGTTGCAGTAATCTATTGGGGATGTGACCAGAGCATGGACCACCGTAGCCAGATCAGACTGGCGCACGAGTCGTAACTGTGCAAAAGCTCCCCTGGCCACCGCCGAGACCTGGGGTTCCAGGCTCAGCGATGAGTCCAGGATCACTCCCAAGCTGCGAACCTCTTCAGGGGGAGTGTCACCCCATCCAACACATATCAAAGTTTCAAATAAATATCTTGTTAAGCTGCTCTGAGTCTCCTTTGGGGTGAGAAGGGCGGCATATAAATGCCATCTATTATATAAAGGAGGTCCCGTCATGGAATGACCGTCCTAGGCAGAGAAACCTTACAAGGCAGAGACACCAAACTTGGCAACAAAAATAGGCCTCAGGCAAGGTAGGTTTTTAGCAAAAAAACCCTTCCCCCCCCAAAACCTAGAAGGCCCCCAAAACAACGATACAAAAAACCCTACATTTCCCAGCATCCTCCGTGGCTGCCAACGAATGTCCCGGCCTCTACATTCTGACAAAATGATTGGCTGCCAATGAGGGAGTATTTGCATAACGCCTCTATTGGCCAGCCAACATGAACATTCCGACCCATAATAAACTGGCAGAGGAGGATAAGGGAAAGGCCTGAGGCAGTCACCAACACAAACACCCAATTCACTTCCCACAGAAAATTTAAACCCCTACAAATCACAGACCACGCCCAAAATTGACAGTAAGGCTTCATTAAGTTGATTTCCCTGACTAGGCCTCACTTAATGGGATGCTGTTTAAGCTCTGAATTGACAGTAAGGCTTCATTAACTTGATTTTCCCGACTAGGCCTCAGCTCATGGGACATTGTGTATGGCCTGAATTGACAGACTTCATTAACTTGATTTTCCTGACTAGGCCTCAGGTCATGGGACATTGTGTATGGCCTGAATTGACAGTAAGGCTTCATTAACTTGATTTTCCTGACTAGGCCTCAGGTCATGGGACATTGTGTATGGCCTGAATTAACAGTAAGGCTTCATTAACTTGATTTTCCCGACTAGGCCTCAGCTCATGGGACATTGTGTATGGCCTGAATTGACAGGCTTCATTAACTTGATTTTCCTGACTAGGCCTCAGCTCATGGGACATTGTGTATGGCCTGAATTAACAGTGACCTACCTTGGCACACAGAGCCCCTATGACCCACGCTACATTCTACTGCAGTTTGGAGGAAGGTGGATCATGGATGATGGGATTTGATGTACCTCCATGGATTATGGGATTTGTAGTACTTTCAAACCCTTCATTCCCCACAGACCACTGTGGCCCAGAACCAAGACCGATAAAGACCCAACTTGGCACACAGTGCCCCCATGACCCACACTCCATCCAACTGCAGTTTAGAGGAGGGCACACCATGGATGATGGGATTTCAAGTACCTCCACTCACTTCCAAAGCACCCCACCCACACAAGCATCAACCTCTACATCAGTGTTTCTCAACCAGTGTGCCGTGGCACACTAGTGTGCCGTGAGTGATCATCAGGTGTGCCGCGAGAAAAGCTCTCTGCCCCCCTTCCTTCCCTGCTCCTCCTGCCGAACTCCTGCTGCTTGGAGGAGGAGGAAGGGCCAGGCGGCGGCGAAGAAAAAGAAGGGACCGGGGCACCGCCTCCTTCGGCCGTTTCCCCAACCAGCCTCAAATCCGCCATGACTCCCGCCATGACTCTTGCCCCTTGCTTGTTGAAGTCGTGTGGAGGAGCCCTGCCTACTGGAACCCATCCACCACTCATGCTCCTCCTCTGTGGGAGAGCTGAAGCCGGGGGGAGGGGGCGGAGCCAGGCTGCGTCCCCTCCCCCAGCTTCAGCGCTCCCACAGCTTCGCCAGCCTTGAGGGGGCAGTGCCAAGGCAGCGGTGGCAGAGCCAGCACAATGCTGGCTTGGCACTGCCCTCTCAAAGCTGGTGAAGCTGTTGGAGAACTGAAGCCGGGGGAGGGGACGAGGCATGGTGCGGCATGGCTCTGCCCCCTCCCCCGGCTTCAGCGCTCCCACAGCTTCGCCAGCCTTGAGGGGGCAGTGCCAAGGCAGCGGTGGCAGAGCCAGCACAATGCTGGCTTGGCACTCCCCCCTCAAGGCTGGCGAAGCTGTGGGAGAACTGAAGCCGGGGGCGGGGCATGGTGTGGCCTGGCTCCTCCCCCTTGCAGGCTTTGGCACTCCCAGCAGGTCACTATCCCCCAGCCGTTCTTTACTGTGTTAGAGTGTCATGTTGTGTCATTTTGGTTGGTGGTGTGCCCCCGGATTTTTTTAATGTTAAAAGTGTGCCGCGGCTCAAAAAAGGTTGGGAAACACTGCTCTACATCAACACAGCAGACGGAAAGACAAAAAGCATTGTATACCCACAAGCTCTGCAGAACGCCAGCAACACCACACACCGACAACTCCACAACACTTCAACATCCCACTCAGCAGAACAACCCACAACGACACAGCCAGGGCCCCACCAAGACCGTAAGTAACATCAATTCCAACCCTTACATACTCAGACTTCCTCAATGGAAGCTCATTGGACATTGTGTATGGCCTGAATTGACAGTAAGGCTTCATTAACTTGCTGTTCCTAACTAGGCCTCGGCTCATGGGACATTGTGTATGGCCTGAATTTACAGTAACCTTGGCACACAGAGCCCCGACCATGCATGATGGGACTTGAAGTACCACCATGGAAAATGGGATTTGTAGTACTTCAAAACCCATCATTCCCCACAGACCACTGTGGCCCAGGACCAAGACCAATAAAGACCCAACTTGGCACACCATGCCCCCCATGACCCACACTCCATCCAACTGAAGTTTAGAGGAGGGCACACCGTGGATGATTGGACTTTCTCGCATCTCCTAAATAGGGCACAGCAACGTGTGCCGGGTACAGCTAGTCTATATATATATGCTTGTGCTTAGATGTTATGCACTTAATCACATTTATATATATTTTCATGACTCATTGCATTCAGGTGTGGTGTTTATGTTTTTGCGCTATTTATGACAAAACATAGGTTTATTATAATTAGTGCTGGAATCACACGCATTAGTGTGATCCCTGAGACTTTCTTTTCTATTCAAAAGCAAGTCTTAAATCGCCCTTCTATCATCCAGGAAGGCATGGTGGGTGAGGACAATGGGTGTTGTGATCAAGACATCAGAAGTGATGGTATTGTGTATGGAGCCTCTGAGGATGCTTGCCACAGATGGGAGAGAAGGCCACCTTCCCCCAATGCATGTTGGGAGGAAGGAGCTTTGCCACCCCTCCCTCCCTCGGGGGAGTGAAAAGGGGAGGAACCGGATGGAGCCTCCCTGCAGCGGGGGCGTGGCTTTATCCACAGGAAGCCAGCCCCAGAGGCTCACTTGGTCGAGGACGGCGAAGAGGAGAGATGCAGGTTTCCCCTTCTCCGACCTCTGGATCCCTGAAGAAGAAGCGCAGGTCGGTCTCGGAGGCCTACGGGGAAGGAGGGCACCCGCTGTGCTCAGCAGCGGGGCCCCTCTTCTCCTGCGGGGAGGAGGTTTCTTCCTTTTCCCCCCTTTTGTTTGTTTCGTTTGTTTTGTTTGTTCCCCCCCTTTTTTTCCTTTTAGCTGGTCGCTGGGGGGGGGGGGTCGTTTTCTTGGGTGTAGGCTCCACGGGGGTGGGGAGGGCCCCGTTCCCTGGACGCCACCCGGGGTGGGGAGGCCCCGATCCTCCCTCCGTCCCCCTCCTTACCGTCGCGGGCCTGGCTGGCTGGGAGGCCGGCCAGGCCTGAGTTCGCCCGGGCGGCCACCGGGACGCTTGGGGGAGGGCCCCGATCCTCCCTCCGTTCCCCCTTACCGTCGCGGGCCTGGCTGGCTGGGAGGCCGGCCAGGCCCGAGTTCGCCCGGGCGGCCACCGGGACGCTTGGGGGAGGGCCCTGATCCTCCCTCCGTCCCCCCTTACCGTCGCGGGCCTGGCTGGCTGGGAGGCCGGCCAGGCCCGAGTTCGCCCGGGCGGCCACCGGGACGCTTGGGGGGGAGGGCCCTGATCCTCCCTCCGTTCCCCCTTACCGTCGCGGGCCTGGCTGGCTGGGAGGCCGGCCAGGCCCGAGTTCGCCCGGGCCTGGGACGCTTGGGGGGGGGGGGAGGGCCCCGACCCTCCCTCCGTTCCCCCTCCTTACCGTCGCGGGCCTGGCTGGCTGGGAGGCCGGCCAGGCCCGAGTTCGCCCGGGCGGCCACCGGGACGCTTGGGGGAGAGGCCCCGATCCTCCCTCCGTTCCCCCTTACTTTTGCGGGCCTGGCTGTCCAAAGTGTCAATCCAGTCAAATCCAAAGGTACAATTTACATCTGCTGCCCAAAGGCCTGGTCCCAGAACCACGACTTTAGCTTTTTTTTTTTGAAAGCGAGGAGAGGTGGAGTCGATCTTATTTTGTTTGGGAGTGCGTTCCATAGACGAGGGGCCACCGCTGAGAAGGCCCTGTCTATCGTCCCCATCAGCCGCATTTTCGATGCTGGCGGGAGCGAGATCAGGGCCTCCCCAGATAATCTTAGACCGCGAGATGGGACATAGAGGCAGATGCGTTCGGACAAGTAAGCTGGGCCAGAACCGTATAGAGCTTTATAGGTCAATTCCAGCACTTTGAATTGGGCTCGGAGCTGGCACAGCAGGGGGGTGGTATGCTCCCTGTATGTCGTCCCAGTTAGCATTCTGGCTGCCGCCCGTTGGACCAACTGAAGTTTCCGAATCGTTTTCAAAGACAACCCCACGTAGAGTGCGTTGCAGTAGTCTATTCAGGATGTAACCAGAGCATGGACCACCGTGGCCAAGTCAGACTTCCCAAGGTACGGGCGCAGCTGACGCACAAGTTTTAATTGTGCAAAAGCTCTTCCGGCCACCGCCGAAACCTGGGGTTCCAGGCTCGGCAATGAATCCAGGATCACTCCCAAGCTATTATTTTACTCATTTTCTTATATCCAGCCCTAAAGTGTCCACCCTCTCAACTAACTCCTATTCAAATAGTTAAGGATATTCACCTAATTTCTCCTGCTTGGAATTACATTAGGAACTGCATGCACAATATATAGTCAAATAATATACCATTGCATATTACCAATTTCTATATTCTTTAACTTTGTTGAAACAAATGGAAAAATATTGGTCCACAGGTCATAACTCAGGCCTGAATATGACAACATGCTTACTCATCGGGGGGAAGGAAGCCAGATTCTATGTTCATGGCTAATTCATTGCTTATGCTTGGTTCAATTATATTCATACTAAACCACTAGTGTCTTAGGCCACTGATTCTTAAAATGTGGGTCCCAATCCAAAATGGGGTCCCCATAGCTCTGTGCTAGGCTCACAAAAAATAGCAACAGTAAAAGGCTTCTGAATGCCACCTAGACGTTTATACAAATCCGTTAACCGCAACATGCAGTGTTTACAGGGGACTCTGCAGGAATTGCTTTTGCTGTACTTTATAAAAAGGAAAATCAGAGTGTTTAGCAAACCTTTGTAAATAAGTTTTTCTCAGTCAAGGTTTGGTTTTTATATCTATTTTATATGGCACAGACCCACATAATGCAGTTAAGTGCAGGTCAAACTGCATTATACACTACATCGTAGCTCCAGTCCAGGATACTTGTACAGGCAGTCCCTAAGTTACAAACATCCAACTTACATACCACCCCTAGTGAGACAGCAGGAAGTGTGAGGAACTCTACCCATAGGAAGAGAATTTCACACCTGAAAGAGTTATCATTGGGAAAAGGTGTCCCCACTGAAGCTTTATCGCCAAACCTTGTTTCCACAACAAACCCTATTTCCAAAATCTAATCATAGGGACAGAAAGTGAAGTGAAATCTTCTGCACAGGCAGCAAAACAAACTCCACGGGGATGTTAATTAACCTTTCCCTAAGCTATCCAAAAGTACCTTTTCTGACTTAAGAACTGACCTACAGAACCTATCTTGTTCATAACCCAAGGACTACCTGCACCTGCATATACATACATAGCGAGCCGTCTTACACATCAGATAGCTGTCTAAAAATTAAGTTAATTTCTGTTTCATATCACACACATAGTCAGAATTGCCCCTCCACATTTGCTGGGGTTAGGGTGTTTGGGTTTAAAATACGATATTTGGTAGCAGAGATTATGGCACACTCATGTAGAAGCCAGAATAAAAAGACCACCCACTCCCCAAAGCACAGGCGAAATAACCGAACTTAAGTTAAAGTATAAAGGGATACTTTGTTTGCAGCTTGTGCATAATGACACATAAGTTCAGTGTTTTCAGGTACTGTGAAAGTGTCAGGAAAACAAGCATGTCATCAGCTTTGCCTGTCTGACTTCAAGAGTATTCATCGCCGCTTTGAGTCTCTATTAAGAATAAACAGTGGCATATAAACAAATATAATTATACAGGAACACGTGCTCACTATGTGCTTCATAGTGAAGGGTTGGGGTGAAAAAAAGGGCAAACCCATGTTGTCCCTGGGAAAAAAGGAGTATGCATGGGACTCAAGAAGAAGGGGTGTGAGCAAACAAACAAAACCAGGAAGTAAACAATCAACATGCTTTTCTAAACACCATAGGCTATACCAGTGAGTTCGGCATTCTCTCTCCAGAAAGGGGCACAGAACTGCAGTGAAAGTGAAAAAGCACAAATAAAGAAATTGCTGTGTTTATCTCGGATAACACCTCTAGAAATTTCTAGGTCTTCCAACATGACTCTGGGGACAACTTAGGTTGGAGAGTAACCTTAACATTTCATTAGAGAACCCAAAGATTCCTAGAGATATTATCTATAAAAATTGCTTGGTCCTCCAGCATGACAGGAAGAAGTTGACCTCAGAGTCACACTGGAGGACCTAGAGATTCTTAGAACATTTTAATCAAATCAGCAGAAGTCGAAACCACAAATGTAGAGGGACACCTGTAATGTTATGCAATATATACATTTGTGTGTTCATGAAACAAAGTATGTATACTCAACCATCAGAAAGCGAAGGTGTCTGTATCTCAGTCACCCATGTTGACTTTCTTGAATTGTAGATTATTTTGGTTTTCCCCCCACAAATAACATTTTGTTTTGTTTTCATTTTTTTACTCAAATGAACAGTAAAGGAGGGAAAAAGAGGGGGGAGATGGAAAACGTGAGAAAATATAGTATGTAAGTTACGGAGCCATGTTAATTACGTAAACAGTTCTGCACTTGAGTCTACTGTATCATCAAAGACATGGGGGAGGGGTACCTTTATATATGTTATTTAGTCTAGGAAAAAGGTAAGTGAGAAAAAAATCCAACTATGATATCTTTTCTAACAAAAGTAGATTTTCTTTCAGGATCTGCATTTAGCATTGTTATCCTCTGCATTCTAGATGTGGAGAGGATGTGGAGAAACACCCATGATCTACATTGTTGCTATTGTTCCAAATATGCTTGTTGTTCCCACAAAATATTTCAGTACAGCCGCATCCATATAGAAAAGAATTAGTTGGTTGTGGACTGCCATTTGCTATCTTCTGATGACCCATATTTTCTTTATACTGCTGCAATGAAAATTAATGTTGGGGTCATGCTTCCATTATGTGAGGCATGCTTACATGTGCAGTGCAGTGGTATGTTGCTTACAGAGAACTTTAAAAATAATCATGCAGGGAACTTGAAAAATAAAATTGCTTCTTTAAATTTAGATTCAAGATACTGTTTATTGATCTCAGTTTCTCTCACAGAATCAGAAAAGCTGAACAAGATGAGCTCACTACTAGAAAGGCTTCATGTCAAGTTTAATCCCAACACCAGACCTTGGACAGAAACCATGAAACTTGTCCGGCAAGTTATGGTAAGGATTTGGTACAATGTAGGCATATGCATGCGGTGAAGCTTCTTGAGAATATGTTTCTATAATTAGCATTATCAAGTTTTTCTACTTTTCTAGAGCATTTACCTTAGGAATGTGTGTGCATTTGCCCAAAACCTGTAGAGTTTGGAAATACATAGTGCTCTTATGCATTAAGCTTTAGAAGAAAAGATTGGTAGTGTTAGGTAGCCGAGATAGGAAAAGTATACTGTCAGGACTAATTATTTTGCTAAGAAATTTCCTAATTCCTAAGAACATAGAAAGCAGGTGTGGAAAGCTAATGAATGCATGAAAAATGAATAAGAAAAAAAATTACCCTGCCAACATTTTGTAGAGCCATGCTAAGCTATCCTTCATTCATTGGCTTAAAGTGCTCTGTATGCGCAGTCCAGCATTGTGAGGCACAATGCACTTAATTTGGGAATTTCAGTGAAAGTGCAAAAAATTCAACTTTTCTAGAAATGTAGTTAATTATACTTGCTTCTTAGTTGTTCATTCTCTTTTGAAATATTACTGAATGCTTTTTGAAACCTTCTCTCAACTTTTTCTCTTCCATTTCTGAATACAGGAAAAACGAGTTGTAATGAACTCTGGAGGTCACCAGAATTTTGTCAGCTGTTTGGAAACATTACAGAAGGCCTTGAAAGGTTTGTAAGACCAAATTCGATTATTGAGAACATCAGAAAGTTGGACATAGGAACTGGTGCACCCAAAACTCTGAATGCTTTTTATTTGAACACTGTCCAAGTCTAAGTATATTTTGAGACCCACTATATTGAAAAGGGATATACTTCCTTGCGGATGTGCTTAGGATTGCAGGATTAGTTTCTGTCCACACAAGGACAAAGCAATAGATTTGCTTTGTAGCAGGTATTCATATTGGTTTGCCCTGGCACAAGTTTAGCTCTGCTTCGTATCATATGTATTCTCATAAGCTTGTAAGCACTTATTGCTTGCCTAAAATGAACAATTTCTTATACTTCTGTTCCATCTACATGTAAAAGTACTAATTCCAAACCTTTTCTACAAAAAATGGAATTTCTGTCCAGCATTGTTAGGGGGCTGTCTAAAATGCCTTTCCCCATCTTTCTGTACCTTGAATATGGTAATTCAGCCATGTCTCTATATCAGGAGAGCCTCATGTACTCTTGAGGCATTCATAGCCCTTCAATGACTTCTGTCCATGTTTTCTGAGGGCAGGCTAGGACCAAATTTTCAGTCTAATCTTTCATGAGTGGTTGGTGGAGGTTGAAAATCTTAGGTGTGAGCAAGCAGCCAAGAATTTGTGATTTTTCAAGAGAATAAGGTCTGGCCATCCGTCTTGTGCTGAATCCTGGAAATGCAACTTAAGGTCAGGTAGAAGTAGAAACATATTATTCTCCATATCAGAACCAGCAAAGGCACACAAAGCTGACAGTGATGTTCCTTCTTACAAAGACATTATCTACTTTATTTTCCTGCAGGTAGTCAAGAGCAGTAGCCACTCAGTAGATACAGTAATTAGCCTGTGCCAGCCCCTTCTAATTCAAGGCAAAAGGGGAGAGAGACTGTTGTTTAGCACCCAGCTAGTCCAGAGTTAAAACACATGACTGTCTTCCACCAATGTTTGAGGCTGAGAAAGAGCAGGTGTTGGCTCTCTCCTTCTCTGGCTATAGTGATTGAGCAGATGCCTTAGGTTATGTAACTTGCCAGAATGTGAGGAGATTCTGTTCCATGGCAATGAGTTCAAATGAAATTGAGGGCAGGCCCATTAAGGTATCTAGACTAAAGAGGCTAATGAATGCAGATCGTTTCCATACTGTCTTGGAACTGCTTGATATACTTCACTAAGTATTCTATCCATTTCCTTGCTTATTTTTGGTGTAATTGGGTTATGCAGGCAATTGGCACCATAACTCCTATTAGCTTTTCCCACTTGTCAGGGCCAGAGTTTCAGACAGTGAAGCAAATAGTAGTACAATTTGGATGTAAGTGAAAGCCTGATATCATTACTCCTTGTCACTTCCTGCATGCTTGGTATGGATCATTGTATAAAAATGCAGAGGTGTTCTCTTTGAAACAGTAAACATGAATTGGTTTATAGAACTCAAAACCTAGCCCACTTTGTTGCAATACTTCTAAATAACTCACAAGAAAGAGAAAAGGGAGCATCAGTATTGTTGAATAAAAAACACAGGTGCTAATGATTTATGTAAGACCAAAGAAACAGCCCATATACTAACTTGGGGGAAAATCCATTAGACTTGCTGAAATGTACTTAAATTAACCTATATCTCTACATAGATCTAAACTGACTGTCTTCCTCTTAGTAACATCACTACCTGGCATGACAGATCGCTTGGAATCCATTGCTCGACAAAATGGGTGAGTCATTTTTTATCCTATTAAAGATATTAGTTAATTTGAAAAAAAAAATCATGGTATTCTCACTGGCAATAAGATTTGCTTGAGAAGATATACCAATCCCTGCATGGAAGTAATTAATGTCAACTTCAACACAAATATAGCATGTTTAAGCTTGACACAGAAGCCCTTTAAAGTAGCAACATTGGAAGCAATCCTGCTTCCCTTATAGTGTGACATATAGTGGTGTGGACTGTATAGATTGATCTATTAGTGGTTTGGGATATGTGCTTCTTGATGTGGTTCTTCGTAGCTCTAGCACAGTGGTTCTCAACCTATGGGTTCCCATGTGTTTTTTCCCTACAACTCCCAGAAATCCCAGCCAGTTAACTAGCTCTTAGGATTTCTGGGAGTCGACAGCCAAAACATCTGGGGACCCACAGGTTGAGAACCATTGTTAGCAGATGTCACCCATGTAATGTGAATGCTTGGATGGCATATTATATCAGTATTGTGAAAGGAAAGCTTACTTTGAAATGTATCATTGAAAGAAATTGGATTATTATCTCTTCTAATTGTAAATGTAATAAAATAGTTCTCAAACAATCGTTGCTATTTACTTTAAATGAGAGAGTGAAGATAGCCTTCCTATTTACAATAACAAGTCTTTCTTAACCTCACATGCTGGTATATTTTTACCTTTACTTTACATTTAAAAGATAATATAGCCTCCAAGAAGTAACATTTTTGTACATTTTGTTAATAGTTTAAGCTTATCAAAATTAAGAAGAAAGCAATACTTATGACAGCTTCTGCTACCAAATCAATTGTTTGAATTGCACAAGAGAACCATAGATTCTACTTGATTTCCATTATTTTCAGGAGAAAGTGCAGAGGTGACGAGGGGAAGGAGTGAACAGAATATTAATAGAAGAAAAAACTATAAGGATAGTGTAGAGCACAAATGTTTTAAGTCGAATTCTAATTATTCCCATTGAAATGGGTAAAACAAATTAGTTTTGACTTCTGTATTGCTGATTTCATAGGGGAACTAATATAATATAGACCCACCCAGATTCCAAACAAGGCTGCCCTTGCTTAGCATCCAAAATCAGATGGGACCTGGCACCTCCAGAAGACCCTGATCATTATCTTGAGATTTGCTGGTATTTGACAAAAGTTAAGGTCTGAGTGCCTTTTTCTTCCCTCTTTTTAAGCCTGGGATCTCATCTTAGTGCAAATGGCACAGAATGTTACATAACTTCAGACATGTTCTATGTGGAAGTTCATTTGGATCCTACTGGACAACTGTGTGATGTCAAAGTAGCACATCATGGAGAAAATCCTGTGGTAAGTAGACTGTAGGATATACTGGTCTGCCTAATCAGACCTCTACCTTTGATTTCACTTTGTTTAGACATGTATTTCCTCATTGTTTGTCCAAACATCATAAAAGGTCCAGAACTTTTATTTTTCCAACTGTGAAAAATCTGCTGTACAGCTCAGGCACCCTGTAGAGCTCGATGGGGAGGTATTTAGGTTCAGAAGAGTAGCTGTACTTAAATGAAAGTGGTATCCACTGTAGCCCTATACATCTTTAGGATGTGCCACTTGAACTACAAAATGACAGCAACTTTTGAGACACATGTCCTTTTCTCGTTACAGAGTTGTCCAGAATTGGTGCAGCATCTAAGGTGAGTACTATATGAAATTCATTGCTAACTACCTTTCTTTTGGACACCAATGGTGATGTATGGCTATGGTTTTCTGGCTATTATTATTCGTTTCTACAGAGGATGATAATGAATTGCTCTTCCCACTCACTCCTGTAAGCAAAAATGTGCAAATATTGCTATTCTGTGGTTACATGCTGACTTTTCAAATTATTTTAGTATATTAGGCTACCTTAAAGGCTGTTTGGAACGTAGAGCCCATACCTGTGTTCAGTTAATATGTTTCTCAACAGAGGGTGGATTGAAAGCATTCAAATGGTTGGATTCCCATCAGTCTGAAACCAGTTTACATTCCCAAAACCTGCCAAAATGAAAATAATTCTATATTTGGCAGAAGGACAACATAATGAATTAAATTTCCTTCTGTCGGAAGGGAGTTGAGAGTTTGAAATAAGATACTTTTCTCTTAGGTTCCTGTTGAAGAAGTGACCACTAGAGGCAGCATCAAAAGGTCATTTCCTAATATCTTAAAACCTGAACTCACGTGGTAGAGTAGTATTACAAATGGCTTGTCCCAAAGCCACATGGTCTTTATAGATTCTAAAACAGGGATTTGAATTGTGCCCAGAAGCAGATGAGTAGCTATTTGTCAAATGGGAATTGCATGCTCCCTGTAGTTGGCCCTAGCCGTCTGCAAATGCAGCCCTGACTCCAGGAGTATGCCTTGAGTGCTAGCCTGATTCTTTAAGAGAATGTAACTTTATGCAGCATGCTCAATTCCTATTCACTGGTTTCCCCTTCAATTAGGCATTTCTGTCTTGACTTCATTAAATGCCAATGTGTTTTCCTCATCCAGGCCATCATTTGCACTAGACATTGGTTTATTTCATTTAGATTTTTTAAAAGATGAGCTGGATGCTGTCAGTATACTGATAGCAGTGAACTCCACACTCAAGGGACCTTCACAAAGTCATGTCACATATCTGTTAAATAACATGAAGGGGCACTGTAAGTAAAGGGCAAGCACTTCCCAGTCCAATTCCTCATAAGAACACCATGGCTGATGATATCAAAAACCATCCAAGTTCTTTGGAACTTAAGGTCTTTTTCTTACCTTGCAGAGAGAGAGATTTTGATGAATTTTCTAAGCACCTTAAAGGCCTTGTGAATCTGTATAAACTGCCAGGTGACAAGTAAGCATTTTATTACATAATTTCTATTGTGTAAAAACTTTCTGTAACTTGACCAAGTATTTGTGTTATTTTTGTGTGCAAGCATTTGACAGTCTGCGCATCTGGATGCACATCTTCTCATATACCTCATATACTTACTGCCAATGTCACTCATTTTCTTTCCAACATTTAAACAGTACTTCCTAGTCACCTCAGCTTTGGATAAGGAAGCAAATGTAGGGTCGGGGTAGCTTGCAGCAGGTGATAAAACAATAAATGAGATGTATTCATAATTCTGCAAGCATGGCTGCATCCTATCTTCAGTGATTTTTAAAATGACCGTGGGGCTAAATACACCTGTTGCAGTTACTGGTAGGATAGTTTTGGTAAGAAAAATACTGTTGCAGTGAGGCTTTGATCCCAGTGCACTGTAAAAGGTGCTGCTCAGAGTCTTGTTTCTCTTCTTCCGTCTTCGCTGTCTTTGTGTGGATGTTACGAGAATTGCATCAAGAATATATCTAGGAAAGCAATGTATTCTAGTCGGAAATATTTTTAGAGTGAGGAATCATAGCTCTCTGTATGATCCTCTTCCCCCCATGTTTTCCTCCAATATGAATGCAGATGCAGTTTAGAAAGCATGACAGTGATTAGGAAAATGGATCCAGCTTTATGCTCATCTACTTTATTTCCTAATAGGAAAGTGTTTTAGGCTACATGAGGTCTCTGTTGGATCCTTGGCACGATAGCAATCTTGATAAGGTCAGGAAAAGTATCTTCCTTGGATCTTAGAGATCTACTGACAGCCAGACAGTTCTCGCATTTGTTATCAGTGCAATCCTGTCCATATCTGCCATTGAGTTCAGTGGGATGTACTTTCAAGGCACTGTTTTAAATGCCACACTTACCCATTTTTAATGAAATCTTTTTTTCAGCAAACTGAAAACTAAGATGTACTTGGCTCTTCAATCCTTGGAACTTGATCTTACAAAGATGGCAGTCATGTATTGGTAAGAGCATTTTACCACATTGGCCTCAGCATTTAGTTGTTAGCTTTTAATAAGCTTCCGTATAGTCTAGAACAGGGCTGTCCAACTGCCGGCCCACAGGCCGTATACGGCCCCACAGCCCCTTCCCCACAGCCCCCTACCCTCCTGCAAGATATCTGCTTTTTAAGATTAAAAAAATATTTTTTTATTATTTTGAATATTTTTTTTGAATATTTTTTTTCACGGGGGGGGGTGAGGGGCGGGGCAGGGAGGAGGAGCAGGCTCCCTTCCTCCTCCTACTTCCCTCCCCCCCGACAATTGGCGCGCTCGCGACCGCCTGCTGCTGCTCGAGGCCTAGCGCGGCCTTGCTGAGGCGGTGGAGGCGGGAGCACCGCGAAAGGGAAGGCTGCAGCCGGCCATTCCCAGCCTCATGGCAGCCGCTGCGGCCTTCCCTTTCGCCGCGGCGGAGGAGGAGGCTGCTGCAGGAGCACCTCCAGCAGCCTCCTCCTCTGCCACGGCGAAAGGGAAGGCCACAGCGGCCAGTGTGTCCAGCAAACCCTTTTAGTGTTTTCTGTTGGTCATGGGAGTTCTGTGTGCCAAGATTGGTTAATTTCATCATTGCTGGGGTTTAGAATGCTCTTTGATTGTAGGCGAACTACAAATCCCAGCAGCTACAATTCCCTAATGTCAAGGTCTGTTTTCCCCAAACTCCATAAGTGTTCTCATTTGGGCATATTAATTATTCATGCCGGGGGCAGGGAGGGGGCTGAGCCGAGGGCGGAGGCAGACCCTTTGGCCCCCCAGGTGATCAGTGACCAGAATTCCGGCCCTTGGGTCGGTAGAAGTTGGACAGCCCTGACCTACCTTTTTTCAACCTTTTTTGAGCCGTGGCACATTTTTTACATTTACAAAATCCTCGGGCACACCACCAACCAAAATGACACAAAATGACACTCTTAACACAGTAATACATATAGTTAATATGTTTTTAAATGTATTTATACACTCAGTGTGAAACCTGGGCCTGTTTTGATAAACACAACATAGATATCCTGCCTTGTGTGCTTCAGACGTAGATATCCCGCCTTGTGTGCTTCGGACTGGTTCGCCTGGGCCAACGCTGCCCTATCATCACCACCCGGTGCTTCAAGGCCGCTGCTCAGCTTGGTTTCCCTCAGGCAGGGAGGGAGGGAGAGAGGCGCATGGGCAGGCTGTTCCCTTCCAAAACTGAGAGGCAGGCCGCAAAGGAAGGGAGAAGGCCTGAGAGCAGGAGAGGCCGATGCAGAGCCCAGGCCAGGAAAGGAAGAAGGGAGGAGGCCCCGGAGCCACCTTGGCCCCAAAGCCCGAAGTAATCCTGAGCCAGAAGGGGAAAACAGGCGACTGAGAGGAAAACAAAGCCCAACGCTCCTTTCCACCTCCTCCGGAAGTGACCTCACAGGGAAAGGCGCCGTCCGGCCCCTCCCCAGCCTCCAACCAACCGCTTCTTCAGGAAGTCAAGGCCCACCCCCTCCCCTCTCTCGGGACTTCTGCCCTGAACGCGGGAGACCCTTAGAGAGACGGGGCTTGCTTCTTGGCGGGCGTTGATTGGCCCTGCCAGTGCCCCAGAGAGAGAGAGAGAGAGAGACAGAGACAGAGAGAGAGGCAGACTGCCCAGATGACTCCTGGCGGGATGCTCCATTCTTCCAGAAGCGGCAGCATGAGCAAAGTGAGGCAAAGGTTCCAATTTACCATGGCACACCTGACGATCGCTCACGGCACACCGGTTGGGAAACACTGGTCTAGAAAATGAAAGATTGTGTTTGGAAGAAGCTAATCTGATATCCATTTGAAGCATGGGTTCACCAGATATCCTTGTATGTGGGTGATAGCCCATTTCATTACATACATCCTTTCCCCTCGTTCTGTAGCCTAGAAAAACCCTAAATGGAAGAAGTGCTGTCCACACTAACTCTGGCCTTCAATTTATTATGACACTGATTTGTGTCTCCTGCAACAAGCTATAGCTCCTTCTCATTGCATCTCCAGAAAGGAAAAGTAGTTACCACTTTGTAGATCGTAATCTGCAATCCTATACATGTCTGGGTGTAAGTTCCACAGGGGAGTAATACAACTGACATCTGAATAAATGACTTGTGCTGTTAGTGTCGTAAACTTAAGTCTTCAGTTGGGACATGTAACTAGTCTGGTGAAACAAGGTCAAAAAATGAAGCTGTTTCAGTTCTGCACCCAGTGTGTTATATGTTTCTGGTTCTCTGCTTCTAGGCAAGCCACCAATGCAAGCCCTTTGGACAAGATTCTGCATGGAAGTGTGGGCTATCTCACTCCAAGGAGTGGAGGTAGGAGACGATCTTACTCTAAAGAAGATGAATAGCAGGAATAAGGATAGATTATTTGTATCCCTTAACAATTGTGCTAGCTTTCTTCTGAGGAATAACATGTGATAGAAGTGGCCCAAGCAACAATAGCACTGGGCTGGAAAGAGCAGGAAAAATGGGAAATTAAAAAATGGATTGACTATTTAGCAGATTGTATGATCCAGGATTATATTTGTGAGAGGAGGTTGAAATACACAGCTGGCAACTGTAAAAAGAATTGGGGCTCAAAATGGGGAACTCTGATAGCTAGAGTAAAAGGAAAAAGAAAATATAAAGAAATGAATCGTGTACTTTTCACAATTGATCAATTCAAATAATACTTGAAATGAAGACACAACTGTTCCCAGTGGGGTGGGGGGACGGGGAGGAAAGAAAAATAGTTAGACACAAGAGGTTGAGAAGTGTGGAACTGGGATTGGCAGGATTAAATAAGATATATTGAGTGAAGATGTAAGTGAAATTTCATTAATTTGAATTTATATTACCCTACTCGTGTCTACAATTAATAAAAAACATTTTAAAAACCCTGTGAAATGATTGATGCTTCACTATTATGCTAATGGGAAATACTGACTATGCAAACCCCTTTCCCACTAGTCTCTCATATAGACTAGCACTATGGTTCAGAATGTTGTTTGCTATAAGCAAAAAAGAAGAAACTACACCTTGACAGGCCACTGCTGGGGAGTATTTGGGACTCCACTTGTTTTGAACTACACCTTCTACTTTTAGCATTCCAGAATTTGAGGTTCATAACAATTGGAGGGCCATAGATTCCCCATCATTATTTTGCAATTTCTTATATGAGGGAGTTTTAGTTCTGCATTTATCAGGGGAATATAGTTTCTTTTAAAACACTTTAAAATCTTGGCTTTGTTAATTTTTGTTCTCATAATTCATATCTCCTGTTTTAGGTTTGATTCAACACAATCATATGCTAATATATGGGCTTATTTTTTCTGCCTATATTTTATTAAGTTTTCCATTTCCTATTCCAGGTCACTTGATAAATCTGAAGTATTATGTTTCGCCATATGATTTGATTGAAGATGGTACTGGAGCACCTGTCATTCTGAATGAAGGCAGTGGTACGTTATTTTTTAATCCGATAATACCTATTCTAAATGCCTATATTGAGGGAGGATTTTTGGTGAACTTCCCATAACCATTTTGCACATCAATTCCAAACTATGAATTGGGCAGTGTGCTTGGAGTAACAGTAATGGAACTGGTTGCATTCTCTCAGACTCAGAGTAAAGCAAAGGCAAACCCCTTGTGGGCAAATCCACGAAAACCCTGTGAAAACTTTGGCTTAGGGTCACTATAAGTAGGAAACAACTTGAACACAGTACACCAAACAGTAATGGCTCAGTGCACCATCTTGCTTCCCAGTGTATTCATTTTCTCCCACTGTAGTTCCGACAGCATTGCAACCTGCTGTTGTTTCAAAGTAAAATGGAAAGGTGTGAACATGAACTGTTAAAGCTTCTGTTGTTGACAAGTAGGGCCAGAATGAGCAGGTTTTCACACACGAAAAGTAGTGTAAGAGTCTATTTGGCCTAGTTTTCTCTGTTTTTCTGTGCAATATCTAATTTCTAACTCTTCGCTGTATAGTATGTGTTTTCTCTGCTGTAATAAGTGAGAAGCATAGCTTATCTAAGGATATTATCCTTCACAGAAGCAGAAACGTCATATATCTCCTTTGAAGATTTCAGAGCACACACATTGTGCAATATCCAATTTCTAACTCTTTGCTGTATAGTATGTGTTTTGAACTACAAGTTTTGGAATATTTTTTTACTCTCTTTCAGTTCCTAGAAACTTGGGCATGAACGTATGTGTTACAATTGAAGGAACCTTGACTATGAACAAGCTTCCAATTGCTCCTCTGATTATGGGGTCCCATCCTGTGGATAACAAAGGGTAAGAAAGAAACACTGTGTGTAAGTTTATAACAGATTGATACTGTCACGGATTAAAATAATTCCTTAAGGTGATCGAGGTGGACAAAATGTGAAATTGTTTTCTTCTTTACAGTCGATTTTCTCAGCTTATATGCTATTTTCTCTTTAGTAATGCAGTAGTGTCTTGCTTATCCAACCTAAATGGGCTGGCAGGACGTCGGATAATACAGAGTCTCCTACTGTTACCAAAGTGGCGCTAGACACCTAGAATACTAACAACAGGGACTCGGGGTTAAGGCAAAGCAAACCCTCGGGCCTAGAGCGGCCCAGGAGGAAGTGCCTGGATGCGGAAGAGGAGCATGGAATTCACAGAGGGAAGGAGGGAGGACACTTCCGCTTCCGATCCTGCCTCTTTACCCCATTTCCTCTCTCCTCGTCTTGCCCTTTTCACTTATTGGGAATGGAGAGAAAGTTGGGGAACACTCCTTTAATTGAAGTGAAAATGCTGGAGGAAAGGGGGAGTGTTGCATAAGAGTATTAGATAAGACAGGATGTCATATAAGTGAAGGTCGGATAAGCGAGACTCTACTGTAATTTGATCTGTGGATGATAACTAGGCAGAAACAATGAGGGCTGAATTCCTTAATTCAGAACAATTCAGCAGAAAAGAAATATATTTAAGGTCACTGAAATCGTTTTGGCTCAAATGTGAAATATATGCTTGTCATGTGAGTTTAAATAGGAATCTGATGCCTGCCATTGTGTTGGAATGTGCTCATAGTATCTGAAGAAAACATCTTACCTGCAAGTGTATTATATTGGTTTTTTTGGTTGAATTTATGGTCAGATTTGAAGACTTAGCGATTGCTTCAACCTGGTATTTTACATTGTTAATTGTAGACAGCCAGTTGTTTGCAGATTTTACTACATTTTATTAATTTTATAATTTTATTAGATGGGGTTTTATGTGTGTTCATGGTTTTATATCCTTATGTATTGTTGTTTTAAGTGATTATTTGAACCACCCTCAGTCCCGGGGAGATGGTGGCGGGGTACAAATAATTGTATTTATTTATTTATTATTTGTTCTATTCGTCTAGCACATGCAGCAACAGACTCCTGAGATATATAAACCTCACTTACCTAGTTTCCAACAGACCCCTTAACCTCTGAGGATGTCTCCCATAGATGTGGGTGAAATGTCAGGAGAGAATGCTTCTGGAACATGGCCACACATTCCGGAAAACACACAGCAGCCCAGTGATTCCGGTCATGAAAGCCTTTGACAACACATTAAAGTTTAATATCTCACATTTCTAACCTAAAGAACATTCATAGTTCACAGTAGCAGAAAAACATGAATAAGATAGTTGTATAACCTTCCTAAAATTAATAAATCACTGCATTTAGCAACCCCTATTAGGAAGGGTCTTGCATGGGTATCATTTTACAAGTTGTAGACTTGTAAATGCTTTTGGGTGATTATAAATATAAATATAATACTGTTGTCAATCCCTTCTCTTTCAGGACACCCTCCTTCTCCTCAATCACGAGTGCTAATAGTGTTGATTTGCCAGCTTGCTTCTTCTTGAAATTTCCAAGACCTATTCCAGTATCTCGAGGTTTCATTCAGAAACTTCAGAACTGCACAGGTTGGTCATGATTTCAAGTAAGGATTTTTGCTATTAGTGACTTATTTAGTGCCACATCTTGACATCAAGAGGGCAGCAGTCAACTCTTTTTTCACGTTCTAACAATCTTTTTCTAGATTTTTCAAAGCTATGACCATATGTTGTTTATGTATTTGCAATTCCAGATCAAGTTTCTCTTGATCTTTCTCCCTGTTTCTTCTTTCTCTCTCTTTTAAATAAAGCAAATAGTACTGCTTGCTGTGTTTGGATGCACATATGTTAACCTGGAAAAGGATACCATTGGAGTAGGAGCCTTATGATAATGAAGAAAGATGCTTGCCCCATCTGTTTTCCTCCTATTCCTTCTGTGGCCAATTTATGCTAATCTTACTAGTGTTCTCTCAATCTCTCTTTGTATTTTTTTTAAAAAGCAAAATATCTTAACTGAATATAATCATGCAGCCTCACTGATATTTTAGGACAGATACTCCTAACCTACTGACTAGAGCTACTGAAGTTTGGAGTCCAACAACATCTGTAGGATTCCATGATTCTCTCAAGACATAGATGACAGATTTGAATCTTGAGGGCAGGTGTGAGAAAGCATAATTGGTGAAGGATTAATACATGTGTTTTCTTACTATGCAACTGGATTTATCTTTCGTTTTAGCTCAATTCTTTTAGTACTGCAGTTATTTGCATTCACCCTTACAAGGTCTCAGGGCGGGATATCTCATTACGGTACCTGTTCATAAGAATACAAGGCAGAAAGGGAAGCATTTTAACCAGCAAGCTTGCATCTTGCGTACACAGTCTAGTGTAAATTTGTGGAATTCCAGAAGTTTGAACCAATGTCTCCCGGAAGCAGTGCGCCACTGTGAGACCACATTAATTTGTCTTGGCATTAGTAAATCAGTCATTCTTGTTAAACAGGATTATGGAAATGTATTAAAGATGAGAAAATGTTGAATCCTTATAACAGTTCCACAGAGCAATAAACCTCTCTTTTATGGAGAAATTGTTGCATTAAAAATCGTGCTCATGGTCCCTCTCTCTCTCTCTCTCCCTCTCCCTCTCTCTCCCCACACCCAATCCTCAGGCATACCACTGTTTGACACCCCACCCACATATGTCCCCTTATATGAGCTGATTACTCAGTTTGAGCTGTCCAAGGAGCAAGATGCTGGATCATTGAACCACAATATGCGCTTCTATGCAGTAAGTTATTAAGTGGGGGATGAGAATATAAGAATCTTTTTCCATTTGTGATAATTCTATAGTTGAATCATACTATCTTCCAGAATAGTTAGGATTTAACTATAGAATTAATACAATCTACATGGTTAGAGACTGCATGACTCCCTTCTCTGACCTGACCTCTATAGAGATTGAGAACATCACCTACTCAAGGTTTCAGAAGGCAAAAGGAAACTGAAACAAGACCTATACGAGCAACCAGAGAAAAGGGGTGGAGCAAGGTTCAGTTTTCGTACAATAGGAGTGGTGTTTGGGACTCTTCAATATTCCTCCCACCCCCATGAAATTTTCTGCTATTGTGCTAATGCCTCTAACTTAAATATTTCATTGGTAGATTGTTCGAGGAGCATGTTGTGGGGGGTGGGTTTTAACTGTATGGTATTTACCCCAGTGACCCCATGCTTTCTTTAAAGAAATTCTACTGTTTTTAGGGCTTTTCACAAGTTAATTCCTTCTCTCTCCATCATCTTGTCTCTTTTTAATTCGTCTTCATTCCGTCGTTCAGCCGCCTTGAATCCATATATTTTGCCTGAAATCTTAGAGCCATTTACGCTACCCACTTAATTCTCATTGTCTCAACCATGTATAAGGTTTTGTTGTTACAGGAGTAACATACCATATAAACTTGAGTGTAAGCCAAGTTTTCCAGCCCTGTTTTAGGCTGAAAATGCCTCCCTCAGCTTATACTCAAGTTGATTTATTATTTTACTCTGTTGTTCTTGTTATTACATTTATAATTTTACTATTATTCTTACATTTACATTATTTTACTCTTATTATATTTATTATTTTACTCTATTACTTTTATTATTACACCAGCTTGGGGACCCAGTGGTGCCTGGGTTATTTGAGAAAGGCAGTGTTTGTTTGTGCTCCAAGTTTAATCTAGATCCAATGTCAGCTTTGTTCAGTAGGTGTGGGTGAACTACAGCTCCCATATGCAAGACCCATTGTCCATGAGCAATCCTCTTCCAAACCACCCCAGGATGTAGAGCGGGTCATGGGAGCTCTGTGTGGCAAGTTTGGTCTTGATCAGTCATTAGTGTGGGTCGCAGTGGTCTCAAGAAGTGAATGAAGATACTGCAAGCCCCATCATCCATGGTCCAAATTCTTCCAATCCGCATGAGGATGTAGAGAGGATCATGAGGGATCTGTGTGCCAAGTTTGGTCCTGGTTCAACATTGCTGGGAATTGTAGTGGTCTGTGGGATCCGAAGCAATGGAAAGTACTGCAAACCCCATCATCCTTGATCCAGCCTTCCACAAACCATGCTATACTGTAAAGTGGGTCATGAGGGTTCTGTGTGCCAAGTTTGGTCCAGATCCGTCATTCATGAGAGTTGCGGTTGCCTGTGAAAGTGGCAGCCAATCAGAAAGCTGCCACATACATACACATACAAATATATAGATGTAGATTTCCATTATTTTACCCATTTTTATTTTTATTACATTTATTATTTTACTCTATTATTATTGGAAGGATACATAAGCACATTTACATCGAAGAAGGTAAGAATAATGGTTTAGTCAGAGTTGGACAGTCTTATCTTAAATTACAGTTTTATGTAAATATTTAAAAACATTTAACCTACTGATGCCTCAATTAATGTAATTTTATTGGTATCTATTTTTATTTTGAAATTTACCAATAGCGGCTCTATTTCCCACCCTCGGCTTATACTCAAGCTAATACATTTTCCCAGGTTTTTTTGTGGTAAAATTAGGTGCCTTGCCTTATATTTGGCTTATACTCAAGTATATATGGTAGTTCAGTGTTCTCGGTGTATAATGTTAAATCCACTTCTGACCATCACGGTTCGCTTGAATGGACTTGTGCTGATTTTAAATCCATGCATTAATAACAAGTATGAACTTGAAACAGTAGGGAAAAGTAACCTTTTATTCCCTCAGAAACAGCTTTAATTTGCAACTCCTGGGCTGCATATGCTTTTATAGCATTCATCCGTATCTTACTAATAGTGAGGTTGCGTTTTCCTCTATCAGGCTCTGCCAGGACAGCAGCACAGCTACTTCCTAAACAAAGATGCCCCTTTACCAGATGGCCGAAGCCTTCAAGGAACTCTGCTTAGCAAAATTGCTTTCCATCATCCTAGTCGAGTTCCTCTTATCCTCAATATGATCAGGCATCAGGTAGCTTACAACACACTGATAGGCAGCTGTGTCAAGCGAACAGTCTTAAAAGAAGGTAAGCTCTGCCCAAAAGTACTGTATGTTTGAAGTCTATAAAGACCTTGATGATGTGCATTGTATATTTACACAGACTGAGGCAAGAAGCATGCAGCCCTCTACTCAAAATACCATCAACCTTAGCCAGGGGTTGCAATCCATCAAGACCAGAAGGGCTACATCAGGGGTGCCCACACTTTTTCAGCATGCGAGCTACTTATAATAAAACCAAGTCAGAAAGATCTACCAAGAGAGGAGGGTGGAGCAAGGGGAGGGGCTTGGCACAGCCTGTCTCCACCCCCCTCTAGCTTTAGCTCTACCACAGCTTTTCCAAGCTTGAGGAGGGTAGTGCCAAGCCAGTGGTGGCAAAGCTAGTAGCCACAACTGGCGTGGCACTACCCCCCTCAAGGCTGAAGAAGCTGTGGTAGAGCTGTAGCCGGGGGAGGGAGCGGGGCTTGGCGCGGCATGGGTCCGCCCCCTCCCCCTCTGGCTTTAGCGCTACCACAGCTTCTCCAGGCTAGAGGAGGGTAGTGCCAAGCCAGTGGTGGCATAGATAGCCACTACTGGCTGGGCACTACCCACCTCAAGGCTGAAGAAGCTGTGGAAGTGTTGAAGCCGGGCGAGGGGGTGGGGCTTGGCGTGGCCTGGCTCTGCCCCCTCCCCCCTCTGGCTTTAGCGCTACCACAGCTTCTCCAGGCTAGAGGGAGGGTGGTGCCAAGCCAGTGGTGGCATAGATAGCCACTACTGGCTTGGCACTACCCTCCTCAAGGCTGAAGAAGCTGTGGAAGTGTTGAAGCCGGGCGAGGGGGTGAGGCTTGGCGTGGCCTGGCTCTGCCCCCTCCCCCCTCTGGCTTTAGCGCTACCACAGCTTCTCCAGGCTAGAGGAGTGTAGTGCCAAGCCCGTGGTGGCAAAGATAGCCACTACTGGCTTGGCACTACCCTCAAGGCTGAAGAAGCTGTGGAAGTGTTGAAGCCGGGCGAGGGGGTGGGGCTTGGTGTGGCCTGGCTCTGCCCCCTCCCCTCTCTGGCTTTAGCGCTACCACAGCTTCTCCAGGCTAGAGGGTAATGCCAAGCCAGTGGTGGCATAGATAGCCACTATTGACTTGGCACTACCCTCCTCAAGGCTGAAGAAGCTGTGGTAGCGCTGAAGCTGGGGGAGGGGATGGGGCTTGGTGCGGCTTGGCTCCACCCCCTCTGAGAAGCGCCCCATCCAGCTGGGATCGACCTCCTTTGGTCCCGGGATCGACCAGTCGATCGCGATTGACTTCCTGGGCAGCCCTGGGCTACATGATCTCATTCCTGCTGCAGACAGTTGCTGCCATGTTCATCCTAGATAAATAAAAGATAGGAAACGGATACAGTGATATAATTACGCCAGCATTCATTAGAATGCACTACTTTTGATAGTTCTGTTTTCCACCATTCACAAGTAGTTCTAGTATGTATGTTGTGATTCTACTCCAGCCTTGAATAGAAGGGGTGAGGAGTATATGTCCCTTCAGATGCTGCTGAATTCCATCTACCATCACCTCTTACACTTGGCTGTGCTAGCTGCTCTGTGGGAACCACATATTCATCACCTTTGTTTTAATGTCTATTCTGATCTATATTTCCCTGGTAAAACATGAATGGGTTCTGACATTGCATTTATTACTATAAAGAAATAATGGAACACCTGTAATGTGGATGTGGCTTAAGCACTTCAGAAGATCATTTTATTGTATTTAAAGCAAATCAAACCCAAATCAAACCACATGTATTTTTGCCATGTCGTTTTCTTCAGAGTAGAAAGCATATGTGGGGTTCTCTCATGTTTTCCTCAGAATATCTCTGGGATGGTTTCAGCTGAATTAAAATGGCTTTTTTGCCTGTTAAATTTATAAGGTTTGTGCTTGGGATTTCCACATCTCAAATATACATTAGCCAAGGTGCTTTAGTAAAATGAGCATGTCTACCTGGGTCCTAAATAATTGCAAAATCATGTTGAAGTGGGAGGAATAAACACAGATGCAGTGCTACTTCAGATGTGGCCCTTTGCTTTGTCTGCACAGGGTTGAGTTCAAGAATAAGGTGACCTGTCTCTGTGCAAACAATAACAAAGATCTGGTGCAAAGATCAGAAAAGGTCTGGCTGGGTGTTTTGTTCGAATCTCCATGAGAGTATTGTTTGTTTTGATTGTATCTAAGAGCAGTTGAGTTATGAGAGGTGTAGACAAGGAGAACAAAAGAAAATAACTATGATACATGAATAAACAAGTGGGGAGGTTGAAATTGAGGCTCTCAAATTCTGTTATATAGTGCTTCCCAAAGTAGGTAAAGGTTTCCGCTGATACTAAGTCTAGTTGCGTGCAACTTTGGGGGGTGGTGCTCATCTCCATTTCCAAGCCAAAGAGCCAGCGTTGTACATAGACGCCTCCAAGGTCATGTGGCCGGCAGGACTGCATGGAGCGCCGTTACCTTCCCGCAGAAGCAGTACCTATTGATCTACTCATATTTGATGTTTTCAAACTGCTAGGTTGGCAGAAGCTGGGCCTAACAGCGGGAGCTCACTCCACTCCTCGGATTCAAACTTTTCGGTCAGCAAGTTCAGCAGCTCAGCTGTTTAACCCGCTGTGCCAGCAGGGGGCCCAGTGCTTCCCAAGCATCAGCTAAAAATGGTTTGCATACATACATTGAAACAACTACGTAAATGAGTTGACTGACATTCCAAATATGTACAAACAGGCTGAGCAAGTAAATTACTCTGAACAAACAGATACCACATATATAAAGCAGTAGAAATAGTATATTGCAGTATTACAAGTAATAAAAGAACATCCCATTGGATGGCATTAGGTGTAACAATCAGTGTATAAATCAGCAAGATGCATACATATGATATTGAGTATAATGCAGTAAAGTACGCAACAAGTGGGAGGTAAATTATATAAGTGACAATAATGAGGCAAGGCGTCAAAATCTCAAATAGTAGAGTACACTCACAGTATATCAAGATACAGTACCCCAGCTAAAGTGACAGGGCAAGCATATGAGTAATATAGTATATATATATATACATGAAATACCAAGCATCAAAAACAAATCAAGGAAATCACAAGGGTAGATACCCTAATCCCAGGTGGAGGGTGACCAGCATTGAAGATGGGGAAGGAGCAGCAGTGGGTCTAATGGGGCATCGATCCCTCCGTGAATGGTACCACATAAGATCACATACAATCACATACAGCTGCGTCGTGGCTGGGCAGCGTTTGTGTAGAGGAGGCGTCGCTCAAAAATAGTTAGATATGTAAAGCGCTATGGTCAAATAATAAAAAACCAGGGGGGAGAAGCCCCAAAAGAATCAAAAATGTGTAGCAGTCTGTGGCGCTACAGCTCTATGGGCCGTGACGTCGTTGGGTCGTGTCTAGAAGTGAGAGACGTCGCTCAGAGATGACGTGGCCCAAAAAGCTCTATAGTTAGAGCAAAGTAGTAGAAAGGGGAGGTCCCAAGGTAGCCTGATGAAGAGTCTGACCATAGCGCTTTACATATCTAACTATTTTTGAGCGACGCCTCCTCTACACAAACGCTGCCCAGCCACGACGCAGCTTGTATGTGATCTAATGTGGTACCATCCACGGAGGGACCTATGCCCCATTAGACCCACTGTTGCTCCTCTCCTCACCTTCAACGCTGGTCACCCTCCACCTGGGATTAGGGTATCTACCCCTGTGATTCTCTTGATCTGTTTTTGATGTTTGTTATTCCATGTATATATATATATACTGTATAACTCATATGCTTACCCTGTCATCATAGCTGGGGTACTGTATCTTGATATACTGCGAGTGTACTCTATTATTTGAGATTTTGACGCCTTGCCTCATTATTGTCACTTATATAATTTACCTCCCACTTGTTGCGTACTTTACTGCATTGTACTCAATACTATATGTATGCATCTTGCTGATTCATATACTGATTGTTACATCTAATGCGACCCAATGGGATGTTCTTTTAATGACTTGTAATACTGCAATATACTATTTCTACTGCTTTATATATGTGGTATCTGTTTATTCAGAGTAATTAACTTGCTCAGCCTGTTTGTTCATTGCTGTGTGCCAGTCCATTATTGTTTTGTTATTCCAAATATGTCCCACAGAGGAGACTAGGTAGATTCATAGGCGAGGCTCAGTAATAGGTATTTGATAAATGAGTTTATTCTTTGTTTATTTTCAGATACTCCTGGCATCCTCCAGTTTGAAGTCTGTCCCCTTTCTGACTCCTGTTTCAGTGTCTCATTTCAGCACCCTGTAAATGACTCTTTAGTTTGTGGTGAGTTGCCTATGTTTGATCAGGGGTTTTCAAAATAAGGGATGGATGGAGCTTTCTATTTCAAATGAAACACCCTTATTGTGAACCTTCTATTTTTCAGTGGTAATGGATGTACAAGACTCTACCCATGTGAACTGCAAATTGTATAAAGGGCTCTCGGATGCACTCATCTGCACAGATGACTTCATTGCTAAAGTTGTTCAAAGGTACGTCATGCTTCTTAAGCTAGAACAAAAGCTGATCTTTGAAGACTGTGAGTTAAATATAAACCCAGTTATTTGGAGGTGTACTTAAATAAAAGTTTGATGAAGGGAGAGGTTCAGAGGTAGTTTCTCTAATGATGATTTGTTCTGCAAAATTTGTTCATGCAAGGTATTCTGTTTCTTGCATTGTATTTTTTCATGGTGGCAGTAGATTTAATAACAGAGCAAATTCTCCGTAGCAGAGCCTGTTCCTTGCTAAAGAAGAAGAGCTGTGTCTTATCCTTCTACAATAATGGAATCCTACATTAGTTTTAGCTAATTGTTTCAAAAATTCAGGACAAGTATGTAATCATTTGAAAATTCAGTAACCTTACCTCACCTTCCAGCCGGGATCAGCTCAAATTATACTATTTTTCAGTAGTCAGTTTGTAACCAATAATTCTTAGGATGGTTTGAAATATTTTTTTAATGGTCTATCTTTCCACAACTCTTTCTCATTAAATATTCTTGGAAATGAGTCAGGTTGCTGCACTTTGTGTAGCCACATACTGATTTCCTGCCACTTCTAGCTGTGCTGTCTTTGAGGGTGTGTTCTTTAAAGACGTCTTGTAGTTGAGCATTTGAGGTCAGCCTGTTTGGAAAAGCTTAATTGTTCTTAAGTTTGCACCTTCACAGCACGTTCCTCCTTTAAATCATTTTTCTTTCCTCCAACAGCAGTAATCTAAGCCTACTGTTTAACCACGGCTGGCAAATATAATAGTTTCTCTTTACAGATATCACTTTATTTTAGGGAAAAAGTGTATTGTATTATGTAACAATATATGAATTTTTATTTTGCTAATTTCAGTTGGCTATGAATGCCTAGCACATTGTAAAAAAATATCAATTCTTCCCTGCAAATATACACTTTTTTGTGTCAGCAACTTTTATTTATTGTATTTATTTATTTATTTATTTATTTGGACTTGTACATCGCCACTCACAGCGGCTTGGGGCAGTTTACAGCACAATTCAATAAAACAAACAATGGGCAAAACATACATATAATAGTAAGTAAAACAGCAAAATAAAAACGCAGCTAAAATCGCAAGCTAAAATTCCAAGCTTTTGAAGGCCTGTCTGAACAAGTGTGTCTTGCAGGCCCTCCGAAAGGTGACCAAATTTCGGAGAGCCCGCGTTTCCGGTGGCAACGTATTCCAAAGAGCCAGGGCGATGATTGAAAATGCTCTGTGCCTTGTCGAAGTCAGGTGGAAAGACTTCACACTAGGGATGTCTAGAAGATTCTGGTCTTCTGAACGAAGTGATCTTGGTGGGTTATATGGAATCAGGCGATCCCATAGGTACACTGGCCCCAGACCATACAAGGCCTTAAAAGTAGGAACTAACACCTTGAATGTGTTCCGGTATTCAATTGGTAGCCAGTGCAGGTTCTGCATTATAGGTGTTATACGGTGGCTCGCGGGTTCCCCTGCAAGCAGCCGGGTTGCAGCATTCTGCACTAGCTTGAGTTTCCTGATCACATTCAAGGGAAGGCCAATGTAAAGAGCGTTACAGTAGTCAAGTCTTTAGATGACCGTGACTTGGATTACCGTGGCCAGATCGTTCCGTGAGAGATAGGGAGCTAGGCGCTTCGCCTGTCGCAGATGGAAGAATGCGATTCTGCTGACATTGGAGATTTGGGTCTCCATTGACAGCAGAGGGTCCAAATGGACACCCAGGCTTTTTACTGATGATGACAGGCGTAATGCCTCGCCATCCAGGGTCGGCAGTTGTATTTCCCTATCGCCCAGACGACCCAGCCAAAGGAACTTGAGAAATTGCAAGTCACTTCTGGTGTGAGAGAATTGGCCGTCTGCAAGGATGCTGCCCAGGGGACACCCGGATGTTCGATGTTTTACAATCATGTGGGATGCGTCTCTCATCTCCCTGCATGGGAAGCTAGAGCTGAGACAGGAGTTCACCCCGCTCCCCATATTCGAACCACCAACCTGTTGGTCAGCAGTTCTGCCGGCACAAGGGTTTAACCCATTGCGCCACATACCTTATGCACACTTTGACTGAAATGATACTTTTTACAGGTATATGATTAGTGTAGTCAGTCTTTAAGAAGTCTTCCATCTCTTCTGCATAATGTGCCTCCTCTGCTCCCTGGAAAAAAGATAAAATGAATACATTGTTCAAATTTATATGGATCTGAATTTCTCTTCGCTTTGAATTTGTGTTTTATTGGCGGGACTATACATATAAAAGGCAGACTCCATATATTTTATACTTTATTTTCTCCCACTGTTAATTGGAGAAAAATTTGCAGAGTATTTTATGCAATTCATGTACATATTCTACACATTATGGAGGTTTTATATCCTTTATTTTTTCTGTTCATTGAATGAAGAGAAGGGAAGCAAGAGGACATTCCCAGGAAGGAAGAAGTGGAGGAGGGAGAGGATGCTAAAGTAGAGTGCTATGCCTTTTCCCACAAGAAACCAATGTCATGCCTTGAACGTTGTATTTGCTTTTCCTGTATTTAAAGTATGTATATATTGCTATTCACCTTATGTTTAGGAGGGAAATCCCTAGAGCTGTATACATTTGTTCAGTATCTTTGAACATTTACTGAGTAATTATGACACAAGGTTAATTTTCCTGCATGTCATGTTTTGCAGATGTATGTCAATTCCTGTGACCATGAGAGCTATTCGGAGAAAGGCAGAGACAATCCAGGCGGATACACCAGCCTTGTCACTAATTGCTGAAACAGTTGAAGACATGGTTAAGAAGAACCTGCCCCCTGCTAGCAGCCCAGGTTATGGCATGACCACAGGCAACAATCCCATGAGTGGCACCACCACCCCAACCAGCACATTCCCTGGGGGGCCCATCTCCACTTTGTTCACCATGAGCATGGGCATCAAAGAACGGCATGATTCAGTGGGCCATGGGGAGGACTTCAGCAAAGTGTCACAAAATCCCATTCTTACAAGCTTGCTACAAATCACTGGAAATGTGGGCTCCACCATTGGCTCCAGTCCCACTCCCCCACACCACACACCTCCCCCTGTGTCATCTCCTGCAAGCAACACCAAGAACCATCCTATGCTCATGAACCTGCTGAAGGACAATCCAGCTCAAGATTTCTCCACTTTGTACGGAAGCAGTCCACTTGAGAGACAGAATTCCTCTTCTGGTTCTCCTAGGATGGAAATGGGACCAGGAACCAACAAGCAAAAGAAGAAAAAGTCACGTGTCCTAGTGGAGAAACCTAAACATCAGACTGAAGATGATTTCCAGAGAGAGCTGTTCTCCATGGATGTTGATTCACAGAACCCCATCTTCGATGTCAATATGACCACTGACACTTTAGATACTCCCCATATCACTCCAGCACCCAGTCAATGCAGCACTCCACCCACAACCTATCCGCAGTCAATATCCCATACCCAGCCCAGCATTCAGAGGATGGTCCGGCTCTCCAGTTCAGATAGCATTGGTCCTGATGTCACAGATATCCTTTCCGACATAGCAGAGGAAGCATCCAAGCTACCAAGCACCAGTGAAGACTGTCATCCTATTGGAACACCAGTAAGGGATTCATCTAGTTCAGGGCACTCTCAAAGTGCTCTATTTGATCCTGATGTTTTTCAGTCAAACAACAGTGACAACCCATACACCGATCCAGCTGACTTGATTGCTGATGCTACTGTGAGCCCCAACAGTGACTCTTCAAATCAGTTTTTTCCTGATGGTGTTGATTTCAACCCGGATCTCCTAAACAGCCAGAGCCAGAGTGGTTTTGGAGAAGAGTATTTTGATGATAGCAGCCAGAGTGGAGATGCTGATGACTTCAAAGGTTTTGCACCACAAACGATAAGTACTCTGGGCATTCAAGTGCTGGGGGGAGATGGAGGGGAGAATAAGTTCAAGGCAAGTAGCCAAACGGACACAGTCGACTTTAGTATTATCACAGCTGCCAGCAAAGCTCTGGGAGCCTCTGATGTCATGGAGCATCATAGTGGAAGTCAGAGTCCCTTACTGAGCACAGGAGATTTGGGGAAGGAAAAGTCACAGAAGCGGGTCAAAGAGGGTAATGGATCTGGGAGTTCTTTAACAGGCCCTGGGATGGATGGCAAGGGTGGAAAACGTAGCCGCACCCCATCCAGTGATGGGAAAAGTAAAGAAAAGGTTCAGAAACGGAGAAAGGTAGAGCCAGAAGGCAAATCTCCTTCTCATAGTTCATCCACCAGACCTTTCACCCCACCAACAAGCACAGGTGGCTCAAAATCTCCTGGAAGTTCAGGCAGATCTCAAACGCCCCCCGGGGTAGCTACTCCTCCCATCCCCAAAATCACTATCCAAATCCCCAAGGGAACAGTGACTGTTGGCAAACCCTCCCATGGGCAGTACACAAGCAGCGGCTCAGTGTCTTCTTTGAGCAGCAAAAGTCATCACAGCCATTCTTCATCCTCCTCGTCCTCCTCCTCCTCGTCATCTTCCTCGTCTTCGTCTTCCTCATCGGCTTCCGGCAAAATAAAGAGCAGCAAGTCGGATGGGTCTTCCGGGTCCAAGATGAGCAGCAGCCTCTACTCGGGCCAAGGCGGCTCTGGATCAGGTCAGTCCAAAAGCTCCACCCAATCAGTGGGCAAGCCTGGGTCCTCCCCCATCACAAAACACGGCCTGAGCAGCGGCTCTGGAGGTACCAAGATCAAACCTCAAGGGAAGCCTTCATCGCTTATGAACCCTTCCATGAGTAAACCAAACATTTCTCCTTCTCATTCTAGACCCTCGGGCGGTTCTGACAAGCTGGCCTCTCCGATGAAACCCGTTCCAGGTACTCCCCCGTCATCTAAAGCAAAGTCCCCAATTAGTTCCGGTTCTGGAGGCTCGCACATGTCTGGGACAGGATCAAGCTCCAGCATGAAGTCCTCTTCAGGGATGGGATCCTCCAGTTCCATGTCCCAGAAGGCACCCCCTTCTTCAAATTCTTCAGCAGGATCTTCATCTTCCTTTTCATCTGGAAGTTCTTCCATGTCCTCATCTCAGAATCAGCATGGAAGTTCCAAAGGCAAGTCTCCAAGCCGAAACAAAAAGCCATCTTTAACTGCTGTCATTGACAAACTCAAACATGGTGTTGTCACTGGTGGTCCTGGCGGGGAAGACTCCATGGATGGACAGATGATCCAGAGTTCCAGTTCCTCAAGTCACTCCATGTCCTCCAAACACAACCTGTCTGGAAGTGATTTGCAGGGGAAACGGGAAAGAAGTGACAAGGAAAAATCCAAAGTTTCTGTTTCAGGAGGCTCATCTGACTCTTCCAAGAAGACATCTGATTCAAAGAATGTTGGGAGCACTGGAGTGGCCAAGATAATCATCAGTAAACATGATGGTGGCTCTCCTAGTATTAAAGCTAAAGTCACCTTACAAAAACCTGGGGAAGGAGGTGGGGACAGCTTAAGATCTCAGATGGCCTCTTCCAAAAGCTATGGGTCGCCACTGATAAGTGGATCTACTCCAAAGCATGAGCGCTGTTCTCCCAGCCACAGTAAGTCCCCTGCATATACCCCTCAAAACATTGACAGCGAGAGTGAATCCGGTTCATCTATAGCAGAGAAATCCTATCAAAACAGTCCCAGCTCTGATGATGGAATCAGGCCTCTTCCAGAATACAGTTCAGAAAAACATAAGAAGCACAAAAAAGACAAGAAGAAGCTGAAAGACAAAGACCGAGACCGGGATCGTGACAAAGAAAGGGACAAAAAGAAAACTCACAGCATTAAGCCAGAGAGCTGGTCTAAATCTCCCATCTCTTCAGAACAGTCTCTGTCTATGACAAGCAGTGCCATTCTTACATCAGAGAGATCGAGGCCCAGCCCTGATTTTTCTATGGGGGAGGAAGATGATGATCTAATGGATATTGCCCTAATAAGAAATTGAAAGTATTTGGGGAAGTAGAGCAAAAGAGCTATTTCTTGGGGGGGTGTTAAATTAAAATAATGAGTGCATGGCATTCAAATGGGCGAAATTTGGAAAAATAATCCAAATTTGACAAACTTTCTTAATGCATACTCTTATTAAGAAAATTATTTTTAAAGCTCTTGGAAGCTTAAATACACATACATGCTTCCAACTAATAGATTGGATTTGTATTCCAGTACTGAAACCCGAGCACATACAAAAACATTTCACCATTTTTAGGAGAATCGGATTCTTCTTTGAATGTTTCAATAATATTTCCATTTTGGTGTATTTTTTTTAAAAAAATAGCATTTAAAATTTAAAGTTCTGTGGATTTTACGATTCCCCCTTAAGAGTATTTCCACTGAAAAATAATTGTTCGAATTCATTTCGTGCCAGATATTGTCCCACTTCCCTAAGTTGCTGACCATCTTCTATTAAAAATGATATCTCCTATGGACACTGTGTACAACACCTAGCACCATTTGGGGACTATCATCCAAAAAGTGAAGTATTTTGATACTCATGTGTTAAACCTTAACAGTAATTTGACTTAAAACATTTTCCTTCGTCCCTATGAAAGGTTTGATGGCTTTCATGTATGTGTTCTGTGTATGTCTTCTGTATTGTATTTTAGTAGCAATTGCTACTATGTTCTCCAACTTGGGAATAAAAAGAAAAAGTAGGTTTAGTCAGAATTCAGTGAGAAGGACATTTTGTACTTCCTCAGCTGCTGTAATTTTAAATATAATTTTAAAAACATTTGAGAGAAGATAGTACTGTTAAATTAAATGGTAATATGTGTATTGTGGGAGAAGCACTGCAGCATGGCCCGTTAAACACCAGAAGTATAGAATCCTTGAAATCACATAAAAGTAGTAAATAATGTAAGTATTGGCAGTTGATTCACAAGGAGCAGCTTTATCACTCCTATGTGATATGATTCTTCTGGAACATCGTGGAAAGTATCTGCACTAGAAATGAGAAGAATATGTGATTCAAGTTCACTTTATTTTGGTCAATGACCAGTTCAAGAATATGTGTATAGCAAATACGTTGTATGGTCCCTATTCTTATGGGCAAAGAGAAATATCCTTGAACTTTTTGTTGATCACCTGTCATCAGTAGCCACTGCTAAGGATCTCATTTGGAACCTATGACTCTTCATAAGCCATGTGCAAAGCCTTTGTAGATCCTAATGCACAGATGGATCTGTCTCTGAAAGCTGATGCCTCATGCTTTTCAGTATCTGTACATGGAATAGTGAATAGTGCCCAGGTTCTAGAGAACAGAGTATCCATTGATCACACATAGCTCCCTGTGTCTAAATTGAGGATTGACAAAATACATAGTCCATAACATTGGCTCATGCACTCCCAAATGTTTGCATCTAGCAAGTTATTACAGAGTGTATTTGTCCAACATAAATTTTCTTAGTTGTGACCCCCCTCCCTCTTTTGCAGTATAGTTCCTTCTAGATATATTGAGCTACAACTTCCATCGCTGTAGTAGCTTTCAGTGATGGGACTTGAAGTTTAATACATCTGGTGCGAACTAGGGTGGAACAGGGTGCTGCAATGTATCATGTACACAAGACACAAAAATTGCAATTTTCATTACTTCCATTTCTGTTTCCATTGTTACATTACTTTTTCATTGTAAGAGAATGGTCATGAGTATGTAAGACACAAAGGTCCATGAAACACAAATATATTGTAATGTCCCTTACAATGAAGTCAGATCACAGGACTAATTATCTGCCTGCTTAGGTCATAGTAGGTGGTTATCTATTTAATTGCCACAGTGTTATTTTCACTTGGGAAAGTTGAGCTTTGAGAGTTAGTGTGTGTTTCACTAAATGGGAAGCTCATCATTCAGGAGCCTTGAAAAAGCTTACTACAACCTAGCAGCAACAGTATGAATGGTGTTTGCAAAATTAAGCACTTTTTAAAAGCTGTTGGTATTGTATACTCGTATCATTTGCATGGAGCTGTTACGTTTTCAAGGATGATGTCTGTGGAAAGCAGTGGAATATAATTGGTCCTTTCAATATGGAATGCTTATTTACTGAAGGAGATACTGGTTCTTCAACTATAGTCCTGTTAAATCTTTCAAAGTGGTTGTGGTCCCAAAACCAAATGTTCTGAATTATTTTGACTGTGTTTTTAAATGGATACCTGTCTTGGTTCAGTAGCAGGGTTTTGAGTGAGATAGAAATGTTCATTAGGCTAAAACAGAGTTCCTCAGACAGCTCCTCCAGATATTTTGGACTTCCGCTGGTACGGTGGCTGGGATTTCAGAAAGCTGAAATCCAAAACACCTGGAGGAACACAGTTTGAGGAAAAACACTGCGCTAAAATATAGGCTCCTCATCCACTGTGCCATACCCAGTCATGAAGGGATTCCATCTCTGGTCTGTCAGAGACACCATGCAAGGCTGCAATGGGGAAAAAAGGGTGTATGCAGACCTTCTGTCCCATATGTGCTGAATGCTCAGGTTTATTCAGCACATGCTAGAACATATAGTCGGTGGAAGGGGGCTGCCATTGCATTTTACAGAATTCTTCTGTGCATATATCGGAGCAAAATGTGTTCAATGCGACTCCAAAACCTGAAATCCTACCAATAAATTAAGAACAATTTTGAAACCCATCTACTCTGGAAATGGAGCGAGATAGTCTATAATACAAGTTTTCCCAATCCAAATTAGAGTGTGTTAGTACTTTACAGGGCTCTGTATTAAATTAAATTTTATCTTTATTTCTACAAATGTATTTAATTGTTGACAATATTGTATATCCTCCTGTATTGTAAAGACAGACTTTAGTGAAGAAGGGCCAAACCTTTTAATCTCAGGTAGAACCACTTAGATTTCAAGGTTGTGTTCTTCCATTTTTAACCCCCTCCCCTTCATGTAAATAGTATGTCTTGCACCCTTTCTTTGTGAACATTTGTGTAAATACTGCTGGTGATTCATGGAGTGGGGGAGTATATTATCTTCATGGGTTTTCTGAAAATATTTCAAATAACTGTTGATTTTACATGAAAATAAATTTGTTTGGTAGAAACATCTGCTTCATCTCAATTATTGCAGTTTATTGTTCTACTTAACTGTTTGGAAGACATTTTATAATAAAGTGCTGAACTGAAACGGAAAACTTAAATATTTGTAGTACCACAATTAATAGCCATGTAGCACTAACTGTGGCATGTGACGATTAATAAAAAGAAGAAGCAATCTGCTTTCTAGGAGAATTAGTCTACAGCAGTGTTTCCCAACCGGTGTCCCGCGGCACACTAGTGTGCCGTGAGCGATCATCAGGTGTGCCGTGGGAAATTGGAACCTCCAATAGCCTTTCTTCCCCCTCCTGCAAAACACTTTTTCTTCTCCACTCGGGCTCCCTTTTTTCCAGCCTCGCTCTGCTCACTTTGCCTCGCTTTACTCACGCTGCCGCCATTTTGATCCGAGGGGGCAGTGTGAGCATGTTCAGGAGAGGAGGGGGGAGAGAGGAAGACGGGTGAGTCTGCGCAGTAGCTCCCACACGGGTCACGTCTACCTCCCTCTCCCCTTCTGAAGAAGGGAGTCCGAGTGGAGAAGAAAAAGTAAGTATTCAGCAGGAGGGGGAAGAAAGGGCGCGATGGGGAAGGGGGAGGAAGAGGTCTCTGTCGAAAGCTGGCATGGGCAAACTTGGACCTTCCATGTGTTTTGGACTCCAACTCCCACCATTCCTAGCAGCCTCTGGCCCTTTTCCTTTTCTGTTGGTAATGAGAGTTCAATATGCCAAGTTTGGTTCATTTCCATTGTTGCAAGAGTTCAGGATGCTCTTTGATTGTGTGTTAACTATAAATCCCAGAAACGGTAACTCCCAAATTTCAAGGTCTATTTTCCCCAAACTCCCATCTGTGTTCACATTGGGGCATATTGGGTATTCATGTCAAGTTTGGTCCTGATCCAACATTGTTTCAGTCCATAGTGCTCTCTGGATATAGGTGAACTACAACTCCAAAACTCAAGGTTAATGCCCACCAAACCCTTCCACTATTTTCTGTTGGTCTATTTTGACATTGCTCCCGTTTTCAATCACATATCTGTGTGAGATGAGCTTCTCTAGCTTGACTGCGATAAAAACTAAACAGAGACTGACAGCAAGACCTTCGTGTGTGTCTTTCTGCCATTCCTGCCAGGATATCTATGTTGTGTTCATCGAAACAGGCCCAGGTTTCACACTGAGTTTATAAATACATTTTAAAGCATATTAACTATATGTATTACTGTGTTAGAGTGTCGTTTTGGTTGGTGGTGTGCCCCAGGATTTTGTAAATGTAAAAAATTTGCCGCGGCGCAAAAAAGGTTGAAAAACACTGGTCTACAGTACAGGAGTGTGAGTGATCTATTGGTTCCCTCCAGCTCATAATTGCTTATATCAGCAATATGCAGTTTGTACCTTTTAAAAGTTGGGCTACAATTCTCATCAATTCACCTTTAATTATAGAGTTGCAGAACAACTTCTAGAGCGCCTCAAGTTGTCACACGCCCTCTTTGTCCTGATCATTGAGCCTGCATTTGTAAACCGCCTGAGGGCTGAGAAGGGCTGTATACAAATGCAGTAAATAAATAAATGTTGTGACTTACCACATGGATAGGATATACTAATTTTCAGTCACATGTCCATGTGTTTACAATTGCAACATGCTTAACTTTCTCTGGGGCCATCTACACTGCCCATTTAATGTAGTTTTAAACTGGTATTGAAAAAAAATAGTTTAGCATGTCCTGGAGCCAGTTTGAGGCCTGGATGGTAATTATGCAAACCACTAGATGGTGATTATGCAAACCAGAGCACTGGCACTCATTAAGGATTTTATTTCACATGCTTTTGTGGGAGTTTGTTATCTGACCACCTCAGTTCAAAGCTACCTTCCAACAGCATTCAGTGCTCAGTCTAGATCAGGGCTGTCCAACTTCTACCGACCCAGGGGCCTGATTTCCGGTCACTGATGACCTGGGGGGCCGAAGGGTCTGCCCCTGCCCCTGGCACCGCCCCCTCCCCGCTCCCTTCCCTAGCTCCGCCCCCTCCCCGGCTCCGCCCCCTCCACTTGGCACAAATACTACATATGCCCAAATGTGAACACTGATGGAGTTTGGGGAAAACAGACCTTGACATTTGGGAATTGTAGTTGCTGGGATTTGTAGTTCGCCTACAATCAAAGAGCATTCTAAACCCCAGCAATGATGGCATTAACCAATCTTGGCACACAGAACTCCCATGACCAACAGGAAATACTGGAAGGCTATAATGATGCATGCATCTGGACCAAACTTGGCATGAATACTCAATATACCCTAATATGAACACAGATGGAGTTTGGGGGAAATAGGCCTTGACATTTGGGAGTTACAGTTTCTGGGATTTATAGTTAACACACAAAGAGCATCCTGAACTCTTGCAACAATGGAATTGAACCAAACTTGGCATATTGAACTCATTACCAACAGAAAGTACTGAAAGGGTTTGCTTGGGAATTGACCTTGAGTTTGGAAGTTGTAGTTCACCTACACCCAGAGAGCACTGTGGACTCAAACAATGTTGGATCAGGACCAAACTTGGCATAAAACTTGGAAGGACGAAAGGGTGGGTGGGTGGAAGGAAGGAAGGAAGGAAGGAGAAAGAGGGGGGAAGGAGGGAGGGAGGACGAAAGGGTGGATGGGTGGGTGGAAGGAAGAAAAGAAAGAGTGGAAGGAAAGGAGGGAGGGAGGGAGGGGGAGGGGAGGGAAAGGGAAGGAGGGAGGGGGAGAGGAAGGAAGGGAAGGGAAAGGAAGGAAGGAAAGAAGGGGGAGGGAGGGGGAAGGGGAGAGGAAGCCAAAGGGAAGGGAGGGAGGATGAGAAGGAGGAAGGCCAAAGAGAAGGGAGGAGCCCGCCTCCGGTGCACTGATTGAGCGGGGAGAGGCGGGACGGAGGCAGGCCAAAGCAGAAGGGACTCGCGTCTCTTCCTCCTGCTTTAGCCCGCCTCCTGCCTCTCCTCCCAGAACCCGGAAGTGGGTATTTTATTATTATTATTTTATTTTATTAAAACAAGTTAGGGGGCCGGAGGGAAGGGGCTCGTGGGCCGTGTACGGCCCCAGGGCCGCCAGTTGGACAGCCCTGGTCTAGATGGGGCCTCAACCTGCTGTCTGTGGCCTTTTGTTCCAATCTGGTGCTTACAATCTTTGATTTGATTTCCTGTAAATTAATGTTCACTGATTAAACCAGTCAAAATAACATCTGGAAAATGATGGGAGCAGATTGCAGATTATTATTGGAAGATAACTTGCTAGACACCTCTGTGTTGTTAACTGCCACCAGCTTATGATGATTCTGTGCATAAGAGACTTCCAGGTCACTGTCAACAGGCCTGCTCAGATCTTGCAGATTCAGGACTGTGGCTTCCAAGTTCTTTACTGGCAATCTTGTGGATTTCAAAGTATTTTATAGGCAAGGAATACTCTCAGGAGGTTAGCCATATCAACTGCATTGATTCTACTATGTATTTTAGATGCACGCGGAGACTGGCCTCTGTTTACATCCCCTTCTTGCTGAATTCCCCCACCCACCCAGCCTTCCACCTCCTGGCAATGAAGCATTCTTAGAGCTGCAAGCTGATTGGGTGAAAGCGTCTCCGAGCAGAAGTTGAAACGGAAGTTGCAGCAGACAAGCTTTTTCCTAGAGGGAACTAGTGCAATTATTATTTTTGTTCCCAGCAGGAATGCTGGTAAACTAGACTAAGATGCAGAGATATAAAGGTTGGTTAGAAAAAAATGTTTCCCTTCTCAAGTCATAAATGGCAAAATTTAGAGCTGGTTAAAGGGAACTTGATTGCAGAACTGGTAGAAAATCTTTAACTGAAATAACTTGTGCTTATAAGTCATCCTTATTAAGATGCACCCAGTGCTACCCGAAAGGTCTACTGCAGTTTTTCCGCCTGTCTGGCTTTTCTCCATCCTCACCCTCTTCTTGGGTGTCTCTCGGCATTACTTCGCGAATGAAGATTCTTAGGAAGGACTCATCCCACGCTTTTTACAAGCTCGTTGATGACTAAAAAGGCCAATCTGAGATAGGCACGCTCGGTTGCAGAAAGCACAGCAGACAGTCTCCTTGGGTGATGTTTCCAAGTTGTGGTTCTTTCTGTGTTGTCGTTTCTCTTCGAGACCCATTCGGCGTGTCTTCTCAAAAGAGGCTGCAGCATTGTGGATAGTGCATCTCTATGCCTCCCGATGTGAGGCCAGGGTGGACCATTGTTGGTGATCAATCTGGCCGGGCCTGAGATGTTGTTTCAGGGAGTCTGATGAAAGCGTTCGAGGAGTCGTAGGTGCTGGCGATAGGTGTATTTGGGTGTATTTGGCGTACTAACCAGTGTTCCCAAAACTCTGGTCTTCCATGTGATTTCAACTACAACTCCCAGAATCCCTGATCATTGACCAAGGCAGCTGAGGCTCCTGGTAGTGGAAGTCCAAAACACCTGGAGTACTAGCATTTGGAAATTGCTGCCAAAAATAGGATTTAGAATGCTGCACACAGTGTTTTGCGAAGTGCAAGTACAAAACACAGAAAATGCTGTGTAATACTCTAGTGTTTGTACACTAGACTTATTTCCTGTGTTTGCAGAGGTGCATCTTACACTGTATAATGCAGTTTGACACCACGTTAATTGCCATGGCCGAATGCTACGGAAGCATGGGAGTTGTAGTTTGATGCATACTTTGGCAGAGAAGGCTACAGACCTTGTAAAACTACAACTCCCGTTATTCCATAGCTCTGAGCCATGCCAGTTAAAAGTGTTGTCAAACTGCATTGATTCCAGTTGGTCCCATTATCACCATAAATCGTATTGTGGACACTATTGTGTATTTTCAGTAAGATCCACTGAGTTCAACAGAGGTGTTAATGGGATTGCAGCTCAAACTGTACTTTAAGCATCAGCTGGGGGCTTAACCAAAATTAATGCCTTGCTGTTTTATAAATAAAATTTAATGGGTATAATACTAATTATAGTAAACAGCGGGTGATATTTATTAACAGAAGGAAATGGAGTAATAAGAAAATAGAAAATTTGAGACTGCTGTGTGTAAGCCTTCAAGTCACCTGCTAACTTATGGCAACCCCATAATTTTTTTTCTTAAGGCATTCCCAGAGATTGTTCAAAATTGTCTTCCTCTGAAATATAGCCTACACCGCTACTTATTTTGTCAGTGTGTCCCATACCTAAATCTATTATATAAATGGGTTCACATCATGTGATGTATACCTCAAACAAAGAAACCATACAACGCAGAAACACAATACTTGCCAACAGAAATAGGCCTCAAGCAAGATACGTTTGTAGCAAAGAAACTTTCCCCCCCAAAACCTAAAAGGCCCCCAAAACAACGAGTAAAAATAAAACTACATTTACCAGCATCCTCCGGGGCAGCCAAAGACTCACCCAGCCTCTACATTCTGAACAACATGATTGGCTGCCAATAAGGGCGGATTTGCATAACTGCTGCACTGGCCAGCCAACATGAAAATTCCGATCCATACTAAACTGCCAAAACAGAATAAGGAAAAGGCCTGAGCCAATCCCCAACACAAACACCCAAATCACTTCCACCCGAAAATTTACACCCCAAAAAAACACAGACCACGCCCAAAATTGACAGTAAGGCTTCATTAACTTGATTTCCCTAACTAGGCCTCACTTACTGGGAAGCTGTTTACGCTCTGAATTGACAGTAAGGCTTCATTAACTTGATTCTCCCGACTAGGCCTCAGCGCATTGGACATTGTGTATGGCCTGAATTGACAGTAAGGCTTCATTAACTTGCTGTTCCTAACTAGGCCTCAGCTCATGGGACATTGTGTATGGCCTGAATTTACAGTAACCTTGGCACACAGAGCCCCGACCATGCATGATGGGACTTGAAGTACCACCATGGGAAATGGGATTTGTAGTACTTCAAAACCCATCATTCCCCACAGACCACTGTGGCCCAGAACCAAGACCAATAAAGACCCAACTTGGCACACCATGCCCCCCATGACCCACACTCCATCCAACTGCAGTTTAGAGGAGGGCACACCGTGGATGATTGGACTTTCTCGCATCTCCTAAAAAGGGCACAGCAACGCGTGCCGGGTACAGCTAGTATAGTATATAGTAGCTACAGTATATGTCCACCAATCTGATTCTAGTGAATGGCAATTATTTGCCAGTAGTTCTAAAAATAGGATTTGTTGGTGTTGCCCTTAGAGGCAACATGTATCTTGCTTCTGTGAGACAAAGGGAACAGGTATTGTAAAATGGTGTGACTGAGTATCACACTAATTAAAGTGGGGGAGATATACAGGTTCTACAAGTGTGAGGCCATTTTGTAGGAGAGTCAATATTTCTTGTTTTTAGTCAGCAGCTACTAAAGGACAATCTATACTATGGCAGTACCTTTACTACAGATTTCAACATCTAGCTTAAATTAGAGAGCTTTCTTTTTCTCATTACTTAATGTTAAGGATAATTTATGCACATGCAGAGTACTAGAGAAGCTATATACAGTATTTGAATATTCTATTACGCCATTATGGGTTATCGTAATAAACACAGGGTTTTTGAAATATATTTCGCCGTGAACTAGAATGTGTGTGTGTGTGTGTTTTAGGAAGGATATCTCAAGGACATGAGATAAAGTTTGCTATGAGGGCTATATGTGTCTCCTACCCCAAAATAACATGAGTTAAAAAATTGATTTAGCATAGTATGCAGGACTTAGTTTATACAACTAATATGTAGATAAGGACCGCACTTCCTTTATATGTCCTGCCTGCTTAATCATAGGTGAGATCGGTAACTGAAAGTCAGAAGTGAAAGTAATGTCTTGTGTGGGCTTGGATGACTTGGTTCTTTAATGTGCACCATCAGGTTCCGCTGCTTAAAGCAACAAAAAAAAAGTACTTACAAACTATAATGGAATCAAAATACTGTTGTGTATAGCAATTTTCTTTTTACACAAGTTATAGTTTAGCAACATTTTGTAGATGAAACAAAGCCTTTCCCAAGACTACAATCGCTTGGCTTTTGTACTCATCAATACAGAAAAATAAAATAGTCAACAATAGAAAGAACATTAAAAACACAAAGTACATTTTAGACATCTTGCATTATCTTCAAGACTCCTTTGTGGAGAAGAAGTGAGGTATAAATAAACATAATAATAATTTGTTGGTAATAAAGGAAGTCCCCGAGTTACAAACATCTGACTTACAAATGACTCATAGTTAAGAACAGGGGTGAGGCATCACAAAGTGAGAGAAATCTACCCCTGGGAACGTAAAGTCATGCCTGAAAGCATTGTCATGGGGGGGGGGGAGTGTCTCCACTGAAGCTTTATCACCAATTCTTATATTCACAACAAGCCACTTATTTTCAAAATCAAATCACAGGGACAGAAAGTGAGGAGAAATCTTCTGAACACAGACAGCAACACAAACACCATAGAGGAGTTAACCCTTCCCTATGCTTTCCAAAGCTCACACACACACATATTTGGCTGGAGTTACACTTAAATGTACCTGTTCCAATTTACATACAAATTCAACTTAAGAACAAACATACAGAAGCTATCTTGTTTTCAAACTTGGGGACTGCCTGTATCCATGGTAGTGCTGATGTGATAGATGATCTCTGTAATGTAGGTGTGAGGGGGTACAGCTATCATCCTGGTACTTTCAGCTGGGGGAGGCACCATTTAAGTATTACATTTGTTCTCTATAGTATAATAGCAGAACCAGCCTAATTGACCTAAAGGTGTCAGATCCCAACAGATATTAGAACTAAGCAATGTCTGGTGAGCACTTTGATTTTAGGCTGCCAATATGTAACAAGTGCTGTGGGCTATATTTCAGAATGAACTAGCAAAACCACATCTGAGTATGCCTTTCCTGAAAAAACCCTGAGCAATTTATAGGCTCGCACTAAATCGAAAGGCGACTTGATGGCGCATACACACACTTTATAATAGCACGGTTTGGTGTCCTGCATGCAAAACAGACCCTCAGAGGATATACAAATTACTTCACATCCAGGCTTGAATAAAACAGCCAGATCTAAAAGGCAGGATCTTGTTCAACTTGAAAGTTTGCATCTTTCTGTCCACAGAATGTCCTGAAGGCATGACTGGTGGGCCTATGGAAGCTAAAATGCTGTGACCTTGGATGCAAATAAGGTTGAAAATCCCTTCTCTGAATCCAAAATATTCCAAAATTCAATCCTGTCTACATGGATGGCTGAGATAGTGACACCTTTGCTTTCTGCTGATGTAATTTATTTCATGTACACAATTATTTTATATATTATATTAAATTTACCTCCCAGCAATGTGCATAACGTGTTTATGAAACACAAACAAAGTTCATGTTTAGACTTGGGTCCTATCTCCAAGATATCTCATTATGTACATATAAGTCGATAGAAGTATTTTTTAAAGTATTTTGAATGATACTTTGGTCATTGCAGGTAAACCAGCTCATATCTTTGACAACTAACTTGTGATTTAAATTTTACAAGTAATTTCAACCAAGGCATATTTTCAACTTGTTTAGATTTATTTGGGAGTATTGGGCTTCTTCGTTTCGCCAGGTGTACAGACCTACAGGGTGGCCTGTTGCTGGTACTGGTAACTGCGTATCAGGACTCAGTATCTGCACTTTAGGTTTCGCTATCTGCAGCTCAGATCTCACTATATGCAGATATTTTAAACTGCTCTATTTCACTTCCACACAGCCATTTAACCCAGAATATGTTCTTTGAACCAGCCGTGTGGGGCCGTAAAAGGGACCTGGGTGATATTGGACAGGGAACACACTCTCAGCCTCAGAAAGCAACACATCTTGCCCAGAAACCCCCATGCTTGGGTCTAAATAAGCCTCGAGTCCTTCACACCCAGCTGTATAAAATCCACATTGAACTGATATGGCAGGATGGACTCGGGGCCCTTCCACACAGCCCTATATCCCAGAATATTAAGGCAGAAAATCCCACATTATTTGAGTGTAGACATAGGGCCCTTCCACCGAATCCTATATTCCTGAATATCAAGGTGGAAAATCCCTCATTATCTGCATTGTACTGGGATATATGGCAGTGTGGCCTCAGATAACCCAGTTCAAAGCAGATATTGTGGGATTTTCTGCCTTGATATCCTGGGATATAAGGCTCTGTGGAAGGACCCTCAGATAACCCTGGGCCCTTCCACACAGCCCTATATCCCAGAATATCAAGGCAGGAAAATCCCACAATATCTGCTTTGAACTGGAATATATTGGCAGTGTGGCCTCAGATAACCCTGGGGGAAATCAGATGTTTGTCTTTTGGAGTGAGGCTCCTTCCACACAGCTGAATAAAATCTCACTGTTATCTGTTTTGAACTGGAATATGTGAGTGTGGATTCAGATAACAAAGCAGATATTGTGGGATTTTCTGCCTTGATATTCTGCGTTATATAGCTGTGTAGAAGGGCCCTGCGTTTGAAAGAAACTTTTTGGGGCGAAAGGAGAGGCTCACTACCGTACACACACAGCTTCAGATTTACACACAAAATAAAATAACCCGTTGGGAGGAGGAGGAGGTTGTGGCAGCTCCCTACTCAATTACAAAATGGGTGTTTTAGGGAAGAGGCTTGATCCAAGCACCCTTCTATACAGCCATAAAACTGGGAGCCCTTCCACACAGCCCTATATCCCAGAATATTAAGGCAGAAAATCCCAGAATATCCGCTTTGAACTGGGCTATCTGAGTCCATACTCCGATAATGTGGGATTTTCTGCCTTGATATTCTGGGATGTAAGGCTCTGTGGAAGGGTCCTCAGATAACCCTGGGCCCTTCCACACAGCCCTATATCCCAGAATATCAAGGCAGGAAAATCCCACAATATCTGCTTTGAACTGGAATATATTGGCAGTGTGGACTCAGATAACCCTGGAGGAAATCAGATGTTTGTCTTTCGGAGTGAGGCTCCTTCCACACAGCTGAATAAAATCTCACTGTTATCTGTTTTGAACTGGAATATGTGGCAGTGTGGATTTATATAACAAAGCAGATAATGTGGGATTTTCTGCCTTGATATTCTGGGATATAGGGCTGTGTGGAAGGGCCCTGGGTAATTTGAGTCCACAATGCCATATATTTCAATTCAAAGCAGATAATGTGAGATTTTGTTCAGCTGTGTTGAAGGGGCCCCAGAATTTCAAGGCAGATAATCCACAATATCTGCTTTGAACTGGGTTATCTTCCACAAAGCTTAGTAAAACCCTACTTTATCTGCTTTGAATTGGAATATATGGCAGTGTGGACTCAGATAATCAAGTTCAAAGCAGATATTGTGGGATTTTCCACCTTGATATTCTGGGATATAGGGCTGCGTGGAAGGGCTCTTAAAGGGTGTGTTGTTGTGAGTTTTCTGGGCTGTATGGCCATATTCCAGAAGCATTCTCTCCTGACATTTCACCTGCATTTATGGCAGGCATCCTCAGAGGTTGTGAGGTCTGTTGGAAACTAGGGGCCCTTCCACACAGCCCTATATCCCAGAATATCAAGGCAGAAAAATCCCACTTTATCAGCTTTGAACTGGAATATATGGCAGTGTGGATTCAGATAATCCAGTTCAAAGTAGATATTGTGGGATTTTCTGCCTTGATATTCTGGGATATAGGGCTGCGTGGAAGGGTGTGTTGTTGCGAGTTTTCTGGGCTGGATGGCCATGTTCCAGAAGCATTCTCTCCTGACGTTTCACCTGCATCTATGGCAGGCATCCCCAGAGGTTGTGAGGTCTGTTGGAAACTAGGGGCCCTTCCACACAGCCCTATATCCCAGAATATCAAGGCAGAAAAATCCCACTTTATCTGCTTTGAACTGGAATATATGGCAGGGTGGACTCAGATAACCCAGTTCAAAGTAGATATTGTGGGATTTTCCGCCTTGATATTCTGGGATATAGTGCTGCGTGGAAGGGCTCTTAAAGGGTGTGTTGTTGTGAGTTTTCTGGGCTGTATGGCCATGTTCCAGAAGCATTCTCTCCTGACGTTTCACCTGCATCTATGGCAGGCATCCCCAGAGGTTGTGAGGTCTGTTGGAAACTAGGGGCCCTTCCACACAGCCCTATATCCCAGAATATCAAGGCAGAAAAATCCCACTTTATCAGCTTTGAACTGGAATATATGGCAGTGTGGACTCAGATAATCCAGTTCAAAGCAGATATTGTGGGATTTTCCGCCTTGATATTCTGGGATATAGGGCTGCGTGGAAGGGTGTGTTGTTGCGAGTTTTCTGGGCTGTATGGCCATGTTCCAGAAGCATTCTCTCGAGTCCTTATGTAGCTTCATAAGGACTCGAGGGTCTTCGCTGTCAAAAGATGCAGTTTGGCCCCACTTCAACTGCAATGGCTGGATGCTGGGATTTGTAGTTTGGCACTCTTTTGACGTTTCACCTGCATCTATGGCAGGCATCCCCAGAGGTTGTGAGGTCTGTTGGAAACTAGGGGCCCTTCCACACAGCCCTATATCCCAGAATATCAAGGCAGAAAAATCCCACTTTATCTGCTTTGAACTGGAATATATGGCAGTGTGGACTCAGATAATCCAGTTCAAAGCAGATATTGTGGGATTTTCCGCCTTGATGTTGTGGGATATAGAGCTGCGTGGAAGGGCCTTGAGTTCTTCACTGTAGAATTGATGCAGTTTGGCCCCACTTCAACTGCAATGGCTGGATGCTGGGATTTGTAGTTTGGCACTCTTTTGACAGCGAAGGCCCTCGAGTCCTTATGAAGCTACAACCCCCTGGGATCTCTGAGTACTGAGCCAGGGTAGTTAAAGCAGCGCCAGGCTGTGTGTCTCCATCCTTCTGCAGCGTGGATGAAAAAAACCATAAGGCGCCTGAGAGGACAACAAAGCAAAATCCAGGCAGGCAGGCAGAGAGAGAGAGAGAGAGAGGCGCGCGCGCGCCCTGTTGTCCTCGGCGGCGCGCGCCCCCTTCCCTCCTCCCCTCAGGTCTGCGCCGCCCTCGTCCAATGAGCGGCGCTGTTGCTGGCAGGTGCGGAGTGTTTTTGTTTTGGGTTGAAGAAGGCGACGACGACGACGGCAAAGAGGAAGAAGTAGTTGTAGTTGCTGCTGCTGCTGCGGAGGGAGGGAGGGAGGCCAGGCCGTGTCCTTGCATTGCCCACCGCCCTCTCTTCGGAGCCTGAGGGAAAGACAGGAGGGAGCCCCAAGTCCCCTCCGCCTCACCCCACCCTTCCTCCCGACGGCCTTTCTCTCGCTTCCTGAGGCGGGCGACGGCCCTGCTCTTCTCCCCTTCCCGCTCCACTTTCCTCCTTCCCCTCCTCACCCGCCGCTCTCGTGCCGAGGCCGAAGGCAAGGAGGAGGCGGAGGGCGAGGCCGCAGTCGCTCCCCTCGTCGCCGCTGAGGAGGAGGAGGTGGGGGGCCAGGCCCTCCTCGGCCTGGCCCGGCTCGGCTGGGCCTGGCCCGGCCTCCTCACCCGAGCCGACCCCTGCCGGGCCTACACCATGAGGAGGGAAATGAACGGGGTCACCAAGAGCCGGTTTGAGGTGAGCACAGGCCTGAGCCAGCCGAGTTCTGTCTTCGCCTGGATATCTATCTATATAGTTGAGGGGAGATACAAAGGAGAAAGGGGGGGGGGGGATGTTTTGTGTACGTGCCCGACGGGGGATGCGTCGCCAATGTGGAGAACAAGGGAGGGCTGCCGTTCACGGGATGCTGCGTCCACACGTACTCGCACATCTATCACGATCCAGCGACGTGACGGGAAAGAATGGGCGCGGGGGGGGGGGAGGGACGACGACGACGGGGACGTTGCAGGGGGAAATCGGGTGTTTGTTTTTCGGAGTGAGGCTCCTTCTACACAGTTATCTGTTTTGAACTGGAATATGTGGCAGTGTCGGGCATGTAGCAGGGGGGCTTTGTTTTTCAGGGTGGTCCGCGAAAAGGCCTTACTGGTACATTATTTAAACTGTTATGTTTATTCATATCATGATCTGAACATGCTCATTATAACCTTCATGGGGTTATTGGGATAACAATACAAAAGGTTTGCTAGGGGACTTCCAGAGTCTCAGCCCCCCTGAAACAAAGAAACAAAATCCTGGCTACGGATGGACTCAGATAACAAAGCAGATATTGTGGGATTTTCTGCCTTGATATTCTGCGTTATATGGCTGTGTGGAAGGGCCTTGAGTTTGAGAGAGAAACTGTTTTATATATAAGAAACCAAGCACTGCTAATATACCAATATGACCATTGAATTTTACGTCTGTATATCTCTCTGTAGGCACAAATAGACAATCTGAAAAGCGGTGGACGAAGATTGATAGTTTAACCACAAGTTGTAAAGTCTAATATGACTATATTAATCTCCGTTCCCCCTATGTTAAGTTTTTCCTTGCACACCCTTCCCCAACTTTCCTTCCCAACCCTTCCACATTCCCCCTGTTCCCATTCCTTTCCCACTCCCCTTTTCCTATCTCATTTCTGTTTCTTTTAAATCTGTGAAAACCATAATAAAGACTTTTTTTTTAAAAAAAAAGAAACTGTTTGGGGCGGAAAGAGAGGCTCCCCACTCCTCCAGATTTACACACCGAAGAAAACAACCCTTTGGGAGAAGGAGGAGGAGGTTGTGGTAGCCCCCCACCCCACCCCCCCGGAATTGCAAAATGGTGTTTTAGGGATCCAAGGGCCCTTCCACACAGCCATATTACTGGGGGCCCTTCCACACAGCCCTATATCCCAGAATATCAAGGCAGAAAATCCCACAATATCCACTTTGAACTGGGTTATCTGAGTCCACACTCTGATAATGTGGGATTTTCTGCCTTGATATTCTGGGATATAGGGCTGTGTGGAAGGGCCCCCAGTAATATGGCTGTGAGAAGGGCCCTTGGATCGAGCCTCTTCCCTAAAACACCATTTTGCAATTCCGGGGGGTGGGGGGCTACCACAACCTCCTTCTCCCAAGGGCTGTGTGGAAGGGCCCTAGGTAATCTGAATCCACACTGCCATATATTCCAGTTCAAATCAGATAATGTGGGATTTTGTTCAGGGGCCCTTCCACACAGCCATATAACCCAGAATATCAAGGCAGAAAATCCACAATATCTGCTTTGAACTGAATTGTCTGAGTCCACACTGCCATATATCCCAGTTTAAAGCAGAATAATGTGGGATTTTGTTCAGCTGTGTGGAAGGGCCCCCATAATTTCAAGGCAAATAATCCACAATATCTGCTTTGAACTGGGTTATCTTCCACAAAGCTAAATAAAACCCCACTTTATCTGCTTTGAATTGGAATATATGGCAGTATGGACTCAGTTATTCCAGTTCAACGCAGATATTGAGGGATTGTTTCCTTGATATTCAGGATTATATGGCTGTGTAGAAGGGCCCTGAGTCCTCAATGCTATATATCCCAGTTGAAAGCAGATAATGTGGGATTTTATTCAGCTGAGTGGAAGGGGCCCTAGAAGCCCTGGGACCCTTCCACACAGCCATATAACCCAGAATATCAAGGCAGAAAATCCACAATATCTGCTTTGAACTGAATTGTCTGAGTCCACACTGCCATATATCCCAGTTTAAAGCAGAAAATGTGGGATTTTAATCAGCCGTGGAAGGGAGGAAGGATATTTTCCAGTTCTCACTGAATGAATGCTATAGCAACAGAGGCCTCTTAAGGAAAGGAAATGTTGAGACTCGTCTTCTTGAGAAGAAAGAAAAGATACAAAGCCTCCTTCCATTCAGCTGTATAAAATCCACATCAAACTGGGTTATATGGCAGTGTGGTCTCAGATAATCCAGTTTGAAGCAGATATTGGTTATCTATCTTGATATTCTGGGTGATATGACTGTGGAAGAGCCCAGAGGTGATCATTGTAAAAGAGTGAACTGTTTGGGGCAGAAGGAGAAAAAGACGCAATTCCTGTGATTGCGTGTGTTTTGAATCTTAAGGAATATTAACTGACTTAACATGTAAATAAGTAAGATTTACACCAAGAGGATTTTTTCCTTTCCCATTCTGAGTGAAGGAAAGGACAAAGTATATGGGAATATCCTGTTGTCAGTGCAGTAAATGCAAAGTTGTAAGTGAAAAGGCTGAGGTCTTTTCCTTCCCATGAGATGGCTGGCTGGGAATGAGCTAGCAAAGGAAGGATGAGCAGAAAAATAGGAGGAGCCATGCTCTCTCTCTTTCTCTTGTGTGTGAAGGATGATAGTCTGGAGAAGAGGGAGGGGCTTGTGTTTATCTGTAGGAGTCTCTTGTCATCATGGGGGACTAATCTTAATGCTGTTGGCGTGGCCTGGTTTATCTTGTCTATGGTGTTTTCATATAGCTCCTAATACAGAATCTTCGTTCCTTGGCAGATGCTGTTGAAAGGTCCTAAAGTGTGTGACAGAAGCTAGCTCTCCCAGTTTGGCAGGGATGGAGAAGGAGGAACAAAGGAATGAAGCAAGGGCATACTTACAGGACAGTGTTGTGTAGGATGTATGCTTTTATAGAAAGGTGGATAATGTTTTTGGTTTTTTTCAGCCTGAGGAATTAGATTTTTTAAAGTTAAATACTAAACCAAATATAAAGATGCACTAGATTTTTTCCCCTATGAGATTAAAAATCACATGCCTTACTCATACTTGTTAATTCCAATTATCTATTAATCACAACTGTATCCAAGGCTTGGCCAATAGGAAAGTGAGATTGTGAGACGCTTTTCATGTGCTTGGTCATAAGGCCTATAAATTGTTTGCACAATAAGATAGGGCCTGTGTTTGTAGTTTAAGAGAATTATGGTGCTTGCAGCCCTTGGACAGAATGAACAACTATTTTCAGTGGATGATACTGGACATATGTTCTTGTACACACTGTGCAAAATTAATGCTCAAGGGTTTTTAGAGAAAACAAATGCATAGTGTTTGCATTTGACTTCAGAATAGGAAAAAGTGGTACAGTCTAGTACTATTATTGCTTTCTTTACCCTGAAAATGAGGCTGGGGAGAGGATGTATACATTGAGAAGCCTGAAGGAGGGAGATGCTGGAAGGCACACAAGCAAGTAAAGGGTAAACAATGAGCTATTCAGATAAATATGGCACATAATCGGCATGATCTTAGACCACACACAAGCACCCTATCTAACTATGATCTAGTCTACTTTGTTGTAACAGCTACCTCTCCCCCACCCCCACTTCTTGACAGGGAAACTATTAGTGACACAAATAAGAGAAAATTGCCTCTTCAATTGTGAAGATGTAATGTAGAATGGAAACAAATTGCCAAAGTGTAATGTCTCAGAAAAGTGACACAGGAATAACTTTGATATGGAAAGAATAATAGCCTTCCTCAGAAGGAACTATGGCTTTGGACACAATTATTTCTCCAGTATGTGAATCAGAAAGGACAAATGCAATTAATTGAGAAGAAATCTTGGTTCATTTGAGCATTGCATATGGAAAGGGTAATACTACAGAATGAAAAATAGTGGCAACTTCATCCAGAAACTGACTGGTGGATTGAAACAGGTAGCAATACTGTTTTGATTTAATTCTTTTTACATGTACTAAAAGTGGTTTGATGCAAAGAAGATTTATTCAGTGTTCACTGCAATGGAGTAAAAATAATCTACTAAAAAGCCAGGTGATACAAAGTCCAATCCAAAAGAGTTGCCTAGTTGGTGACATTAGAAACAGCTGCATTTAATTATATTTATTTCAAGTACATATAATCCTCCTTGTAAACTGAAAAATAGTGTAGGCTTAAGATGCGGTGGCATGATGCTTGTGATTTGAGAATAGGGGTTGTTTGAATTTTAAAGGAAAGTTTATTGATGTGAGAATAGATAGGTGGACTATAGGAGTAATGCACTATATTTGCAGGGCTTCTCATGAAAAGTTTTGATAGATATCCTTGAATGTTTATTGGAAGTACTTATTCTGCAATTGGTAATAGTCATTCATTCATAATTGTTTCTGTAGTTTGCTTATGCTTATCAAAAGAAGAAAAAGTGAAAATGTACATTCTAATTTGCAAAAATGTGCGTCTGATAATATGAGTAGGCAGAAAAAGTACAAATTGCCATAAAAATGATGAGTCTTTCCATGTTGTTGTTTGCTCTTGTGTTCTTTTACTGTTGCAAAAAGACTCTTATCTTAGTGTTAGAAAGATAAATATCAACTGTTGATCATTTCAGTGATAAGAAGATCTTATTGCTTTAACTAGGCATGAACATCTATTTTGATGGCAATTTCAAAAAAATCAATTTTGAGAAATGTGGTTAGTTTGTGTCAGTTTATATCCTATGTACTTTTCCTTCCCTTTTTATTTTATTCTTTCTCATTCTTGAAATTTTTCCACTGTAGTCGTATTTCTGAAATCCAATAAAACTAGATAAAATACTTTTAGATATTCATAGCCAGATACAATGGAAATGTAGTAAATTTCTGTTTTAGATATATTGTGATGCTACTTAGTATAGAGATGATGGTAGTTCACTGTAAGCTGAGCATCTCTTATGCAGAATTTCAAAATCGAATTTGTCCACATGGGTGACCGACATAATGATGTTTATGGTTCCATATGCACAGACTACTCTATTTTAACATGTTTACAATCATGTCAATACAAGTAAAGATTTGAATTTATTTGACTACCATATGTAAACCAAAAAAGTGCAGTTGATTGAGTCTAACCTGAGGCAAATATTTTTGTTAACATGTTTGCACTACCGGGGAAAAGGATAATCTTTATAACATTTCAAATAACAATTTGCTTTCTAAATGTAAGTCAAGGAAACATCCTTAATTAGATATGCATTGATTCAGGCAGTAGAAATCTTCTGCTTCAGGATTTTCTAGAGAACTCTAAAGATGGTAGCGTATTCACTAAATGTTAAATTCATCAAGTATGTGCAAACTAGCAATTCACACTGACAATGAAATGTAGTCAACAAAGATTTCTTTCCAGTAAAAGATATACAGCAATAATTTTTCTGCAAGATGAGAATTATAAAGCAAGTGTAGTCGTAATGCCTTCAAAATATTCATCATGCTTAACTAGTGTGTATAGGTTTAGACTACAAAAGTAGAATATGATGTCTGGAGATACCTTCTAAGACTCCCAGTGGGTATCTTAAACCAGGTGTACAGTGATCCCTCGCTACTTTGTGGTTCGCTTTTAGCAGACTTGCTGTTTCACGGTTTTCAAAAAATATTAATTTAAAATATATATCACTGTATTTTTGCTGTTTCGTGGGTTTTGCCACCACCGTTCTCTGAGGTGCTTTCTCTCCTCAGTTCTCCCTCCAGCCTTGAAGGGCCTTTCCTTCCTTTCCTTCACTTTATTTTAAGTTTATAAAGACATAAAATAGTGCATAACTACTAAAATAATGTATTAAAATTAAAATAAATAGCGTCCCTACATTGTGGTTTTTCACTTATTGCGGGAGGTCCTGGAACGTAACCCCTGCAATAAGTGAGGGAACACTGTAATAGTGAACCTAATTTTGCCATAGAATAGCATTGGAGGACTTAGAGAGGCTCCCAACCACTTATAGGAGGGAAATATTTGGTCATGGAAATATTTGGTCATGTGTAAGTGAAATATAGATATCAAGTCCAATACGGATATAAAGTCCATATATTGTAACAATAAGCCATGACTTAGGCCAGTGTTTCTCAGCTTTTGGTCCTCCAGAGATTTTGGCTTCAGTTCCCAGTTTTTCTAATAGTTCTCCACACTTCCAGGAAGATCAAAATATCTAGAAAACCACAAACTTATATTAACTGGCTCAAGGAGAAGTGTCTGCATGTAAATAAACTGAACACTAATATTTACAATGCACAATGTGATTTTTAGCATATAAATCATCTTCAACTGTAGCTGTTTAAAGCACATATTTTGAGATGTGGGAGGGTTGTTACATGTGCAGAACATTAATAATTGACAATGACTTTTGTAAAGAACTTGCAGCCTCATCATCATCATAGGTGATCCCTTGTGGCTGAGGATGATTGTCTTCCAGAGAAGCAGAGTTTTGGTGATGGGTCCATAAGTGACTGTAGAAACCTATTCTGGACCTGTATGGTCTATCACAATGAGGACATGGATTTGCAGATGGCTTACAGCCTGGCTGTTACTTAAAGGAGTGTTACTTACACATTCTTACTCTAAAATGCATCCTTAAGTCAGAGAATCTCTCCAGATGGGATTACAGATCTATATAGAAAGTGACTTATAGTGTCCCATACCTTTTTCAAATAATTGTGAAGCTTAGAATGTAGAGAATATTAGACCTAGAGAGTTATGGACACATTTCTGTAGATTTACTAGGGGGAGGAATACTGATCAAAATGGTGCATTTGATGCATGTCCTCAACATTTTGGCTTTAATATTTGGTCTAAATGTATAGGTTGCTCTTCATTCAAAATGTTTTAACTAAAAGTGTTTGATGGTTCATATGCTAAAGTAGTTCTTTATTGAGTTGACATTGACTGCAAATTTCTTTTTCTCTATAAAGTATTTTCTGTTTTGAATGTGTGAATAAATCTCTGGGTAGAAATGATTACTTTTCCAGGCAATACAGTGTTCCTTCGTTACTTCTCAGTTCACTTACTGCGGACTCGCTATCTCGCGTTTTTTTTAAAAAAAACTAACGAGGGAACACTGTAGCTAGGAGGGGAGAAGAGCCACCCCCTTGCCCTCTTTACCTTCCTCTTCCTCCTCGTCGCTGCCTGTGCCTCTTGCCGCCTTTTGGGCCCTGCGCTGCCTCCACCACCTCCTCAATTGCGGGGCCTAAGCAGCAACAAGAGGCCCAGGCGAGGAGGAGGAGGAAGAGGAAGGTAAAGTGGGCGAGGGGGAGGTCTTTTTCCCTCCTCACCCTTTTTCCCTTTGCCTTCCTGCTCCTGGGCGCTGCTGGTGGCGCTGCTGGCGGTGCTGAGGAGCAGGAAGGTGGAGAGGGTGAGGGTGCGGTCTTTTCCCTCCTCGCCTCCTTTACCTTCCTCCTCCTGGGCGCTGCTGGTAGCACTGCTGGTGGTGTCGAGGAGCAGCAAGGCGAAGGTAAAGAGGGTGAGAAGAGGAGGGGGCATCCCTATTTCGCGGTTTTTCACTTATTGCGGGTGTTCTTGGAACATAACCTCTGCAATAAGTGAGGGACCACTATACTGTATTAATGAATGAATGAATGAAACTTTATTTATATCCCGTCCTATCTCCCAAAGGGACTCGGAGCGGCTTACAACAAAACAATAACAATAATAATAAAACACATGACAAGTCAAACAATTTAAATCACCAGAAATAAAACTAGTCATAATAAATAGGATGGGATATAACTCAAAAATATTACATTCAATATAAAACTATATGAAAGTTTAGCATATGAAATATAAAACAAACATTAAAACAAGTAAACATCATGTGACCTGCTCTTGCTAGTTTGAGCACTAGAGTCAATGGAAATTCCATTTAAACTCCATTGGTTAAAATTATGGTTATTAATAAAACTGTGAATAAAACAAATTGCCATCTCTATTCACATATAAGTCATGGCAAGGTTTTGAGATTACCCATGGATAAATTGAAGTTCATTCCACCAAAAAGAGAAAGCACCCGTAATTTAAGGGGAAGCGTAAACGATATGCTGCCACCACAATTTTTCTGCCCAGGCATTTGAAAAGGCTGGAAGCATTGTCAGAGCAGAAAGAGTAGTGGTTGTTGGTATTTGCTTTAGGTTCTCCAAGGATAAACTAAGCTCTCCCCCTTTGCCTCTCTACTCAATGGAGGACAGTACTTGCATTAAAGTCAACCCGGGTTGTTTGGCTTAATTTCTTTTAATAATAGTATATGTGGATATAATATTATTCACATATATCCTCCCTTCTTAACAATAATGGGACTGAAGGCAGCTAGCAACATATCTAAAACAATACAGATTAAAAACTATACATAATTTCTGGTTAAAATGTAGATATACAGTGATCTGAAACACAATTGAATAATATATCATTTGAATATATTAAAATATAATTAAAAGATTGTACATACCATAAAACATAAAAAGGACAGTATATCCTTAAAAGTCCCTTTGAATAACCAGGGAATTGGAGGGATTGTCTGCCCCATTAAAATGAAAGATTTTGTGAAAAACCTGAGTTTCTGAACTAACTGAGTAACTACGTAATTGGACAGTGTTCTTGGTTTGTTGTTCGAAAATATCTCCTATTTTTTAAAAAAATCTGCACCTCCTTAGAGTACTTTGATAACATTTAGAATCAGTATTTCAGCTTCACAGGATCTTCTTTGTGGTGAGATGAAAGGTGCCTGAGCTTTAAAGGTTTGGCTAAAAGAAGGCCAGGATCAACAATTCTATAAAAAAATCTTTGAAACGTTTACTTTTACTTAATATATTTCCATGTTTTGCACACATATTTCCTACTTCAGTTATTTTTCTTTTTGTTGAAATCAAATTCCTTAGAGAAATAAAATCGGTATTTGACTCATATGATCATAGAAACATTTGATATGTTAACATAAGAACACACATTAAAGAAGGAGAATGACTAAATAATGATCATGCGATCATATATGAAATGCTGTTTGTTTATTTTAACAAGTTTATATGCTGCTTGATAAATACTCATGGGGTAATTTACAAATTTCAAAGATAAAAGTCATTAAAACCATGGATTTGTACAACTGAAACAAATCAGCTGAAACATTATCATTAAAATATAAGAATGTTGATGACTAGCAGTAAAATCTAAATAACAAACAGATATAAAGTCTGTGAATAAAGGCTCCTACAGGCAATAAGACATGCAAATATTTTGTAGCTTTGAAACGACTTCTTCCACTCTTTTTTCAGTTGAGGAGAAACAGACATTTTCAGAACAATTGGGTGGAAATGTGATGTTAGCATCACATTGAAAATCACTTTGGTACTTTGGGTACGTTATATGTATTATGTATAATTTGGCTTGGCATTAAATTATAATGTATAAGTTACTAAAAGTAGAATTTATATAGACAATAATTATGAATTGTACTCACTGATAATTATTTTTGTTACAATTAAAGAGTTTGCATCTTTGTTTGAAAAGAGACCCTATTAAGAATCTCTTTCATTTCCCCCCAGTTTGTTGAGAGTAGGTTAAAAGTAATAAAAATAGATAAAACCATCAACAGTTCTTAAAGAAAACATTACTTTTCTCCTCTGCTTTTCTATTATGTCACACAGATATTAAATGCTTGTTTTATTAAAAGAACAGGGAAAAAGAAATCAAGTCTAGGGATTGCAGTGATCTAATACTGTATGTAAACATACATTATAATCTTCTCGTTGCATAGTTTTTAGAAATCATTTTGAGGCAACACTTTTGCCAAAATTCTATATTTCACTCACATAGCATTAATCTACACACATGGGAGTTATGCACACTGCTTATGCTGCACCATCTTTCTTAATACCAGACTTATCTGCAAGGATGCTAGTTTATAGTCCTGTTGTACTGTGGAAAATATTCAGTGACATACCCACAATCTCAGTGAATAAAGTAGTACACTGAAGGCTACCACATGGTTCAGCAGGGGGCTGAGAATCTGCATCCACTTGTGCAATTGTTATATTGTAGTACTCTTGTTATACAACGATTTCACAATGCCCAAAAAAGCCTAATGCATAATTTCATCAGTTCTCTCAAACATTTCAACTTTCTAAAACAAAACATTTCATTATCCACTTTCAAAGTTTTTCCACTGAAGAAAAGATTTTGGAGACCTCTGCTATGACTTGACATCTTTGTAGATCTTTTGAAGATTGTCTTTATTACAGGCAAGAACATTCAGGAACAGCTGCTCATTCAGGTAGATGGGTTTTCAGCTGTTCAAGGCATTAAAGATTATCACCAAAACTTGAAATGAATATCTGTAGCTGACTCAGTACTTGGATATGCATTCAAAATAACTCTATTCCATTCTGCACCTAACTGAAGTTTTCAGATGATCTCCATGGGTATTTCTGAAGTAGCATTCAATTCCTATGCTGTTTACAAACTGCCTATGATTTTTATTTAAGATGCAGTGATTTTGTCAAGATTTTAGGAGTTTTAAATTTCACTGTCAAAAAATGAAACACCAATCTGCATGTTAATTTAGTTCTTTTAAGATTGACATGTTTTTCTTCATTTTTTTAATGTCATTGGGTGTCTATTGTTTAAATTTTCAATTTGGTCATCTAAAAAGTATTTGAAAAAAGTATTTTACCCAGTATTAATCAATTTTGTTTGGTTGAATAATATGGCTCCAAGAATAGCTGGTTTTGAGCATCTTTCCGCCATCTTTTGTTTACACCGGGAAAGTTAGGGTGTTGCATTGGCCCCATAGGAGACTTGGGGGAGTCTTTGCTACTCCCAAATGCCCTCCAATACTTTCCAAGAATGGAGGTGGAGATTTCCACCATGTTTTAAAGCCCCATTGACAAGTTTAGGCCCCGGAGCAGCCCTTTGTTCTTTATTTAAAAGACTGCTCCTGAACTTAAAATGGCCACCAAAGGAGGGGGGGGGGAGAGAATATAGTGAAATTGACCCCTGTGGGCGGCATGCAGCCCAATGGCAGCACTTTGCCCACGGCAGGTTTATATTGTAAACCTTACAGGGAGTTCTAAAGTACATTCCCTATATCATCATCTATAAGCCTAGAAATGTCAGAAAAAAACTTTCAAAACCCAGATTGACCTATCCATGGGTCAATCTAAGTGTTTTACCTTAACTAATATTAAAAATGAACAATTCCCTTCTGCAAGTAGATTGGTGAAATAAAAGTGATCTTTTTCTAGAATAATCTAGAACAACCACCAACCTCTTCTCTTTCCACCTTGATGTCACTTCTGGACTAGGCAGTGAAATGACAACAGCATTGGTGCTTTCCCTTCTCTGTGGATAACCCTCCATTTATTCATGGGTCATATGATAAACCATAATCTTGGCTTCAAAACTTGTCCTGACTTACACGTGAAGTTGAATTATACGTGAATATATTTGGTACTTCTCAGAAGCAGTTTCAAAATCTCCCAAATAAGAAGCAAATATCAAATACCTTAAGTTTGACTTCCTGCAAACTTGAAGTGGTGGCTCTTTTCTGTTTCATCTAATATAATAGCTTACCAAATGAGGACTTCCAAATCTATAGAAGTAGTTGCTTTGTCATGGATGGGACTGTCTGTGTGGGATCTGTTCCTGATGAAAAGAAGACATTCTTTTTCAGTCGGTGACTTGGCAGGTTGAACTGCCTATGTTGTAACCCTTTTAAACTCATTAGTTTAACCTTGTGTCTGGTTCCTTTTAAAATAATCTCCATTATTTTTGAGAGCTGTAACTTCCTAATGTCTAGAGCAGGGGTCAGGAACCTATCCCTCTCTCCCCTTCCTTCTTTCTTCCATTTTCCCTCCCCCTTCCTTCCTTCCTTCCTCTTCTATTTTTCCCCAAGTCTTCCTTTCCTTCTCCTTCCTTCCTTTTCACTTCCCTCTCTCTTCCCTTCTTTCTTTTCTTCTTTCCCCTTCATTATTTTACTTTTTTCTCACTCCCTTTCCTTTCTTTTCCCCACCCTTTCCTTTCCTCCCTTCCCATTTCCTTCTTTCTCTTTCCCCTCCTTGTCTCTCTCCTGCTTTTCTTCCTTTTCCATAGTTCCTTCTTCTTTTCTTTCTTCTTCTCCCCCTCCTTTCTTTCTTTTCCCCTTCCTTCCGTCTTCTCTTCCTTCCCAGAGTGCTGAGCATGCCTTTTGCAAAGCCAGGTCTGCCGTGGAATCCTTTTCTCATAGTATGTACGTATCTACTCACATTTAGTTGAATTCAGTCTTAAAATATTATATATATATTATATGGCTCTCACTGAAATAAATTTCCAAATTTTTTGCTTTCCTGGCTCTCTGAGTCAAAAAAGTTCCTGACCCCTGGTCTATAGAGTTAAACTCTGAAAATTATCTCACATAGCAGATGGTATTCAAAACCCATTTTTGTGTATGTCTGTTAGCACCTTAAGTCTGTTGGGCATTCACCTATTTTTATATCTCCACACATTTGCTAGCATATTGGTTGTGCATTAAACATTGTTTTCATATTCCTTGTACCTACATGTCATAATCAGCTCATTACATTTTTAAAATGGTTATTAAAATTTCTTTTCTTCAGTAAACTGAGTTAGCTCTTCCAGAATGAGAGCATATGTTAAGAATGTCTGTTCTGAAGGTGTGGCTCCTATGGAGAAAATAATCACTTAGGTTGCAGCACAGCAAACAAGGCAGAGAATTGCTCACAGGGCTGCCTGTTTTTCCCTTTTGCTTGTGGCCATCAGACTTAGTATACCATATGTCACAGTGAATGCTTTGCAGATTGTTTCATTATCTCTATAGCACTAAAATTGATGTGCTTAAAATTGACTTGGGAGTCCTTGACATTTTAACTTCTATACAGCCATATTTTAGTCAGTCAGTCAGTAGCCTTTATTTTGGTCAGCAAACCTTCGGCTGAAGTCATACTTCAGTTAATAAAGAAGTTCTGTCTCTCAAAGTCTTTATATGCATATCTAGCATGCATTTCTTCCTTGTCCTCTATCTGGTTGGATTTCTTTTAACAGTGCGAGCATGCAAAAGATATTGAAGGAAGACTGGAGAAACATGGAATTCAAATATGTTGCACAGAGTACCTGTAGTAAAGAATGCAATAAAACTTGGGCAGGGAAAGAACATTATTCTACTCTATTCAGTCCTAATTTAGCAGTATATCTCTGCCTAACAGCAGTTGTTTCCAGAACCCCATACTGAGTGTGCATGAGCAGAAAAGAGAAGAGCAGATAGGTCTTCCTCACCAGCAGCCCCCTAGCATGTTCTAAAAACATGAATATAAAGATCATAAGAAAAGTGGAAACTGGTGAAAGAAAGAGTCATTTACTGGGTACAGTTTGGAAGAAACCATCAAGTTTTCTAAGACTCAGAATGTTTTTTATTTACTCATGCAGGACGTATGCAATCTGATGGTTTCACATGTGCATGTTGTTTTGAATTAAATGTTGTAGAAACATGTTGAAGTGTTATTTTCTATGGTACAGGGACCTATCCCTAATATTTCTATGCCATTTATGCCCATGGTGTGAAATTTAGCATTGACTTACTTGCTTTAGTAAGTGAGGTATACCTCCACAGTGAGTCCTGAGAAAATAGTAATGCAAAAGCAGATGCATGGATTCTTAGTTTAAAGCAGAAGAGATACAGTGATCTCTTGTCAGTATGATTTGAGACTAATCTATCCATGACTTAAATAGCAGTAGACATAAATTATACATAGCTATAACATACATTACTGGTAAACTTGCAGATCATTTTAAAATACTGCCATATGAAGCATCCAAGATATCCCAATGAGTGATTTCACTCTAGCTGGGAATTGTTTGGATTGTATGTGTCATATATAAAATCATAATACAGTATGTTGTTGAATATCTGGACGTGTCTGTTTCTGCAGGAACATATCCAGTGATTGTTTTGTTTTGGTGAAAATTGGTAACTTAAGGTATAGTCTATTCACCGCTCATATGTAAGCCACATTATTGATAGGTTAATTGCATCTTTAATTGTTTCTACAAATGCACTTTCAAGTGTGAACATGTTAATGTATTTTATTAATAATTTATATTTTTATCTTAACTTTAAACATAAAAGAATGCCCAAGGTGGGAACGACAGGAAAAAAGTAAGCCGAGAAAATCAACATGATCATTCTGAAGAGTTGTAAAAGTAGCAAGAGTTGATTGCTTGCTCAGATTGAAACTGATAACATTTCAAAGGCAGTGTATTCTACAGTCTGGAAGGAACACAGAAGTTCTCAATAGCCCCATAAAGTGGACCTCCATAGGTAACTGTATTCTCAAAAGAGTATCTCCTGAAGATTCCAACATCTGGGGAGATTAATAATAAGACCGGTATTCACTCTTAGACAATAACCAGACACAAAGCCATTTCAAACTTTAGTGGTTAAAAGTAAGACGTTTAACAAGATGTAGAAAGCAAGTAGTATGTAGAAAGCAACTGTGCACCTGTTAGCTTATCTGCCACATTTTGTAGCAAATGAAGTTTCCATACACTCTTCAGGAATGCATTGAAAGACTCAACATTTTATTTATGAGTGCATACACGAGTGCTGTCAAATTCAGTGAATTCAGGAAAGGTCGTAGCTGATGAACAAAGCACAGTTGTGGAATAGCCCCAATATAACATTGCAAATACTCACAAGCAACAAACTAGACATTTTGAGGAATTTCAGCTCCTACCAGAATAGGTTGATTTGAAATCGTTGAGCTGGACTTTCTACTAATCAGCAGTATCTTGTCAATATTTAATTTCACCTTGATCACTATCAGCTGCTCCTTTATGGTAGGAGACATGGAGAAAAAGAGCTGGGTGTTACCAGCATTTGTGACACCTGACTCCAAAGCTCTGAATAATCTCTCACATTGGATACATTTGGATATTGAGTGAAATAGGAGACAGGACAAAATTCTGTGGGACACCATACTTGAAAGGACAGAATGTCAAGCTGATTACTTGTGTACAACCCAACAGAAAGTTTTGGCACTACAGCAGTATAATTTCACTAATAAACTGTGTAGCTAAACAGTCCAGAAGGATGCCATGGTTGATAGTATTACAAGTTGCTAAAAGGTACAGAACCTTTTAAGTCCCCAACAGAGGTCATCTACTAAGGCAATCAAAATGGTCTCTGTCCTATATTCCAGATGAAAGCCTAATTGAAATAATTGATGTCACTGAGAAGCATGTGAATAAATGTCGCACAAGGATATAAACTCTCCTATAAATGTAATTTCAGGAAATAAAGCCCAACTGCTCATTGGAGGGAAGGATATTAGAGGCAAAGATGAAGTATTTTGGCCACATCATGAGAAGACAATTATTCTGGGGAAAATGGAATCTAGTTTTGTCTCACCTTTTTGGGGGGGGGGGTGTCTGTAAAAATAAATAATAGCTGGGTCCAACTCAGGAATTCTAGAATAAAATGTGACTCCCCAAAACCAGAGTTTCCTGCCAGGATGTGGGTGAATATAAGGAAAACAACCAGGAGTTGTTCAGAATGTTTCAGAAGAAAATACATAGAATCATAGAGTTGGAAGAGACTGCATGAGGCATCTAGTCCAGCGCCTGCTATGCAGCAAAGTCCATAAGTTTCTGCATGCAGTAAACATTTGGAATCTGTTTCATCATATGCTATTCTTCTGTTCTATAGGTTACTTAAAGTAATTCTATTATGACAGTGATTCACTATACCTTCCAACAAATAATAATTTGTTTTTTGCAGTTCCTGCTTTGTCTGCTGCCTTTCCACTAGAAGCAGAAAGATAGAGTGAAGTCCAAAAACTAACTTGGGATTGATATGATGAAAATACACAGAAAATCTGTACACCAAAATGGTTTTATTACTGGATTTATAGCACTTCACATAGTTGTAATATAATTTCTCAGTTATCTTTTCTCCTGGTAATATTAATATTATCAGTGTTTCTTCCTTTTCATCTGCTCTCCCAGATGTCAGTAATATTTGTTTGGGTTTCTTGGAAGAAGAGTGGGATAAATATATGATAAATTATTCAGGTTTAAAAACATTATCTAGACTTTAGAGAACTGGTTCCAGGTTACCTGTATAGCATTTCGGATCCCTAAATGGTAATCGGAGCTCTTTTGTTCTGTTTCTCTTGACCAGGAGCAGGCAAGGTATGACCCTTCAGATGCTGGGCTGCAGTGCCAATCAGCATTAGCTGGCATTGAGTAGAAATGTGAAGGCTCAGGAAAAGCTAACTAAACCCCCTCCCCCAAATGCTTTTTTTCTGCCCAATTCTTTATTTTCTTTGAAAAATAAATTGTTGACTATGTCATTTTTTTAGTTATATGATTTTTCTCCACTAAATATGTTGTCTTACACAACCTCTCTTCCTTCCGGTAAATGTATGTATACAACTTATATTTTATTTCAGAATGATAATAAAATATTTATATGTATTGCTCCCAAATATTTTTTTTAAAGTAAGAAGACTTTTTTAATGGAAGACCATCTACAGCTCATAATTTCTTTACATCTCTGAATGACCGTAGTTTGTCCACTCCTGGTTCTCAGTCACCATTAATTGTTGAGTCTTATGTCAAATACCAATGAAATACCAAAAATAATAATGCATATTATTAGACATTTTTCATTAAGAAATTGTGTATGCACAAAAACACAAAGTTTTGCACAAAGACATAATTTCAAACACTGAGATAAATAAAGTTATACCTCTACATTTCAAGTATGTTTGTTAGGTCGGTTTTTATATTGGAAACTTGAAAGCAGCAACATAATCATCCAGTGATGGTTTTAAACCCAGAATATGAATGGAAGGATGAGAGATAACATGAGAGCCAATATAGTGAAGTGGTTTGACCACTGGGGTTGAACTCTAGAGGTCAGGGTTTGAATTCACACTTAATCATGGAATCCCACTGGGTGACCTTGGACAAGTCAAACTCTTTTAGCTGCAGAGGAATATTAAATAAACCCTCTAAACAAATCTTCCACAAAAAAGCCCTGTAATAGGTTTCCTTTGGGGTCATCATAAGTTGGAAACTAAGTTGAGAACATACAAAAGAGAGAAAACAATTTTCTTAGGTTTGCTCAAGGATTGAATGAGATCTTTATTATGTGTCACATAGCAGAAAATAGATGTGGCCAGCAATGGTATTGGTTGTTGAAACAAGCAACAAGTACCAGTGTTGATTTTTAACCAACCACTGTATACTATCAATAAACTTCAAGTAGAAATAGCCTGCAAAATATGCTGAAGATTACTTTATATTAATATTTGGAATCCTTCATATAAAGTTGCCAGCCCAGAATACCTTACTAAGGTAATTGAAAGAGAATGGACCAGACGTTGAGATAATAAGGGAATGCCAGTAGCTAGAATTACAGCCTCCTTCCAGAAAGTACAACATACAAAAATCCATATGAAATTATAAGAGTGCTTATATATGCTGTACAGCGTTATGCATGTGACAACTGTGTTCTTACATAGGTTGGAAATTAACTACCTGATTTGGTGTTTAATGCCTGATATGAAGATAGAAGACTTAGTCTTGAGTTTGAAGCATATGCAACTGAAATAGCATTGAAATTACCTTAGGCATATGTCTACTCTAGATGCTTTGGCAAAGCAATCCCTTGTTTCCTTCACGTTTAATAACATTGTATGTGTTCTGAATTCTGGTTCACATGATATTTAGTTCAGTTGTCAGTTACAGTAGATGCAGATTGCAAAAAAGTTTGATATTGGTGACTTCATTGTGTAAAAAAATCCCAAAATGAATGAGCATTCTCATCAGTTTCTACTCATAAAGCCCACAAGCAGAACAAGCTGATCAACTAGACAACTTCATTGCCCTTCAGTAGTGGATAGTTGCCAGAGGTTATTGGATGATACAAGAACTTGAGAGGGGAAGAAGCAGAAACAGAGAACTATAATTACATGCCCAGTGTACAGACATCAAACAACTTGCCCAGTGATCATGGAAATGATTGAAGAGTTTGGCAACTCCTTGGATGATGAGAGCAGGCATCTGCATAACTTTCTTGGCACCCTTATAAGGGAAATAATTTTTGTCAGTTGTTTAGACACTTTAAAACCATTTGGGGGGGGACGGACAAAGATCATTGTGTCAATTTTTTTAAAAGCTGATAGAAAAATATAAGTTGTATGAAATTATAATTTAGTTGTGTAAAATTAAATGTTAATATAAACGTTCCGTATTTAGAGGAGAGAGCATTGAAATGCATGGGGCTTTCATTATGGAATATTAATCTTCATAGAAACATTTTAGTTAGTATGTGTTTACATGTATGTGTAGAGCCTTATGCAGCAATACCTAGAAATTATCCTTGTGTAATTGTCCATGCATTGGGTAAGCCTCGTACTTTTATTATACACAGAAAATAGCTTTGCTTTTCTGCTAGACTATGTTTTCCATAAGGGAAATAAATTTTTCATTGTTGAGTATGTGTGTCTATGTCATAACATACACTTAGTGAATAACTAGAAAGATGCCACTGTTGTGTTGAATTTCATTGTATCAAAATGGCATATGTTATATATGCCTCTTCATTAATATAAGGAAATGGGGACAAAAAGGGAAGTGCTATTATCCAGTTAGCCACTTGGGAACAAAATGCTGAGCTAGATCATATTTGGTCTGCTCTAACAAGGCTCTTACTCTCCTGTAACTGTTCTATCAAGGTAAACTATGGACAACCTGTTCTCCTGTCTTCTCTGAAGAGTTTATGTACTGTTATACTATGTAAATTACAATTTACCAGTATATCCTGGTTGTTTTCCTGCCATGAAATACTTTGACCACATAATGAGAGAAAGGAAAGTTGGGCTTTATCTGAGTGTGGACTCAAATAATCCCACTTCAAAGCAGATATTGTGGGATTTTCTGCCTTGATATTCTGGGATATAGGGCTGTGTGGAAGGGCCCTTATAGATTAGTAATATTTGGCCAAATACTAAAACATGTGTTTTAAAATATTGGTGCTATATGAAAACTTATTAATGAGATTGACATGTTATCTATTTTTTAAAAGTCTTTTAAAAAAATGATTAACTTTTTAAAGCAATTTTTTTTATTAAAAAACCACCTTTTAATTGTATTCTAAATGCATGAGATTTGATCTTGGAGGCTCTGGTAATACAGACAGTCCCCTAGTTACAAACATCTGACGTACAAATGACTCAAAGTTAAGAATGCGAGTGAGAAAAGGAAGTGAGATAAATCTACTCCTAGGAAGGGAAATTCAATCCTGTAAGAGTTATGGGAAAAAGGTGTCTTCACTGAAGTTTTGTCACCAATCTTTGTTTCCACAACAAGCCACATTTTTTCAAAATTAAAAATGTAGCTGTTCCGAACTCTGTATATTGTTCTGGACCACCCTTGTTATTGAAACAGGTTCATGAGGCAAGTCATGCTAAATATATATAGTTGGTCAAACTTCACTTAAAACGAGTTCAGTGGCGTCCATAAATGAGGGAAGATTTCAGCCTTTGTCTGTAAGGCCCAGTTTAGTATTCAATATTTCAATATTTAATTAACTATAGAGTACCTGCAGCCTTCCAGCTCACATCAATTTCAATTACTATAGCCAGTGGTTAGAGAATGGTGAGTTTTTGTCTAGTAACATGGAAATAATACATGCTCACTTCACTAAACGGTGGCCCTTGCAATTTTCTATCTGTATTTCTGTTTGGAGATGCCTACAGTTGCTTGGCTTCTCCAGTACTGCATGATGATAGTGTAAGGCAGTTTACGAAAAGGTGACACCATAATCAAACAAAGCAGGCTGCCATCTCCACCGTGGCACTTTTGGAATGCATGACAGAATGTACATAGTCTCTGCATAGCCTGTTTCACAAGGTATTGCAAAGATCAAAGAGAGAAGGAGACCGCTTTGCATTGCCCTGGGGCCCTTGAGGGAACAGTGAAATAATTGACTACAGCCAAATAGGCAGCTGCTTAGCAATGTGTCACCAAGTGACCAGAGTATCTGCCATGTGTATCAATCCTCATGGCTGATCACAGAAATAAAATTCCTATATAAGGTGGCAAAACCTATTTCTTTTTGCAAGAAGAATGTGCAGTTATATCCAACATTAATACTTGTATGGACACCAGCAGTGAGATTGGTTGCAGCTCTTACATGCTCTTAAGTGATTTTTGACCACTTTCAGTTATATCTGTTAGAGGGGAGTCTTTTTGGCAGTTTCTGTGGTCCACAAATGGGCTTAGGGTCAGAAAATTATCTCTCATTAAAATTGTCCATACATATTTTCTCAGAGTGATGGTATTGTTTCATAGGAGCAAACTTCCCTTTGTTTCTTTGGAATTTTTTATATATTTCATGGTCCCCAGGAAGTGATCGTTCTGATGCATCTGATGTATTTGAATACACACACACACACACACACACACGCACACACTATTTAACAATAGGAAAAAGTACTTGATTAGTTTTGGGTATGTCCGATGAAAAATCTAGAACAAATATACAGCAAAAAGTTGCACTAGTTTTTCAAAAAGTTATAATAAGAACAAGCTTATCCAATCATATAACCTCATAACATCCTGTCACGATGCAAGGACTCGGCCGGCCCCTTAATCACACACACAGAGACGAGCTGAAGGCTAACTACTTTATTAAAGATATAGAAACAGTTCAAAAGGTAAATTGTCCATAAAATAGCAAAAGCAATCCCAAAAGGCAAAAGGTGCAATAGTTCCAAAACTCTTGGTAAGTTTCAAAGGCTTGGCAAGGCTCCGCTCAGCAAGCGGTTCAAGGAACAAAGCAAGGTTACAGGATACAAACAAGGCTTGAGTAGGCCACTAGCCCGGCTTGGCTCAGTGGTCGAGCCGCTACACGTCTGCTCAGATGAGACGTGGTCGAAGAACTGGGAAACCGTTCCACGGCTCCTATACTTAATCTTTCGGCCGAGGTCCCCGTCGATCTAGGCTTCGTCGTCTCCAATCTCTGTTGCCGGACCTCGGCCTGTCTAGGCTATGGTACCAGCCCCTCCTGCTATTCTCGATGTCCCGTCTCCTATCGAAAGTACGGCTTTGCCTCCCAACATCTGCTTCCCTATCTCCGTGAGAGCTCTCCTCCCTAGATTCTTCCCAGCCGCTTTCTTCCATGTTTTCACTCAGAAGATCCTGTGAGCCTCTCCCTCCCGGCCGTTCATACGATTCGCTATCACTGCTTTCCATTTGCACCTGGTACTCTTATCTCTTCATAAGGGTCAGGCCAACCTTCATCCCAAGCCAAGCTTTCAGTGGGAGAAAGAGGCCCAGTGATGGGAAACTCTCCTTCAGCTAACCCTTCCAAATCTTCTTCAGAATCTATCTCTGCGGGTGCAGGCCCTAATGCCAATGGGACCCCCGGTCCTGTTCCCTGCCCCCCAGGCACGAACGAGAACTGCTGTGCTACACATCCTATGTACTAAACATACTTATTCATTACTGATAGAAGATGAGAACACCTAAGGGGCAAAGAGCAACAAGGCTGACCGTCAGCCATTTAACAATATGACCATGCATGAATGCTTAAAACACTTTTTCTTTCCGTAATACAATGTTGGAAGCTTGCCTCCATAGTACAGATTTGGTAATTGAAATGCAGACACAAGCAAATGTCCCCCTTTTTTGTGATTGGTGAAGGTTGTAACTCTAATAATGAGCACAAGATAGTGATCATTTAACAGCTTCCCAAAAATCAGTGGAACACAAAATCTTGCTACTTTTTTATCACCAAGGTTTTTGATTATTTTTAAAAATAGCGGCTTGTATATTAGGTATTTAAAAGATGTGAATATGAAAATCATTGGCTCTATCATGTTGCTAATTAGGTTCTGTAAAGTAAGGACGGCAAAGCTCTTTCTCTGATATGGTTTCTTGCCAATATTGTTGTCCAAACACTAATTTATACTGATGAGAGAAGCCTGTCTAAGGATTTTCCCTACCACTCCTTTCCATAACTGCACTGGGATACTCTCTTCTCTTTCTCAAAACCCTGTTCTCCCAGACCTTTGGGCCCCACTTTTACTTTAAGCTTATAAGTTTAACCAGAAGGTTGTTTGCTTGATTTTTTTTCAAAGTTTTTAAAATTCTTTAGGCTTGTTAACTAATCTTCTTTGTCTACATAGTGTTGTAGTTCTATGTATTTTACACAGACAAAATTCTTACTGTAATGCAGAAATGGGAGTATGTAGCCCTCCAGAGGTTTTTGAACTGCAACACCAATCAGCATCAACCAGTATAGTCAGTTGTGAGGAAATTTTAGGAGTAGTAGCCAACCAAAATCTGGAGAGCTACAGACTCCACCCCTGAGTCTAGAGTTACTACACCTTTGAAATCCCTCACGTGTGGCTTAATGAGCAGCCTTCCGTGAGTTGTTGTTTATTCTGTTCTTCCTCTTAGAATGTATGTGAAGATAAAATGGTATCATTATATTATAATATACATTATAAAAATAAGTGTAAGAGATAAACTCATTTTGACTCACTGTGATTGTATTCTGTAGTGGGTCCCACATCAGGTGATAATTCTATTCAGTGTTCAGACACACAAACATTAGTGGCTGTCAATGTCACACTGCTCCCAATAGCTGCTATTTTCTCCAGAAGTTCTAAAGCACTAAGGTGCATCATGCTGTGGAGTTGCTCATAGTGGCTTCAACATGAAAATATGAGACCCTGTTAATCAGTAGTAAGTGATGCCATTTACACTGATGGCCCCGGTGAACGAACGAACGAACGAACTAACTCTCTGTCTCTGTCTCTGTCTCTGTCTCTCTCTCTCTCTCTCTCTCTCTCTCTCTCAGCAAGCATGTTGGGAATTGGGGGCAGAGAATGTAGGTCATCCCCAGCAATCCTCCCTTTCAGCTGGTGAAACTGGGGAGACTGTTTAGGGCCAACTAGTTTTATTCAAGTGTTCCTATCTCTTCAAATATTAATTTGTAATCTAACTAGTAAGGGCATCCCATTACAATTGGATTCATTAAGTTCTTAGTTTACTTTTTAAAAAGTTTATAGAACTGGAAGTGATACAGAGAAGTGCAACCAAAATTATTAAGGAGTCTTCTATAGATTAGGAAAACAATTTTCTTTAAGAGAAAGACAAAGGAAGAGAAAATAGTGAGAGGTGTATGAAATTTTGTTCAAAAAGTGACCAAGGGATTTCTTCCATAAGGGGAGGTTTAGGATAAAAGGAAGTACTATAGCTAACATGGTAGAATATGTTATGGGGCAAAAAGCCTGTGTGTACTTCAACAGTGTAAACGCTGCTTAGAACTGTTGCTGTCGTGTTCTGCTTATAGGATTACCATAATTATTTGGATTTGTGTCGCAGAGTGTAGAGATCTACCATGGAAAATAGGCTGCTGGACTGTATTGGCCCATAGTCTGTTGCAGAAAGGCTCCTCATAAAGTGTTGTTTTGTGACTTTAAGTCATTTTCCTCTTTTGATGACCCCAAGGTGAACTTATTATGTGGTTTTATTGATTGGATTTGTTCAGTTGGAGATTGCCTTTGTTTTCTTCTGAGGCCAAGGGTGTGTGACTTGCCCAAGGTCACCCATTGAATTTCCATGACTGAGCAGGGATTCAAACCCTGCTTCCAGAGTCCTTGCCTAGTGCTCAAGAGACTAGACCAGTGGTTTTCAACCTGTGGGTCCCAAGGTGTTTTGGCCTACAACTCCCAGAAATTCCAGCCAGTTTACCAGCTGTTAGGATTTCTAGGAGTTGGAGACCAAAACATCTGGGGACCCACAGGTTGAAAACCACTGCACTAGACCATTTTGACTCTCTTATAAAGCTGAAAATAATACATCCTTCATATTGAAAAGTATGAAAGACACCAACCCTTTCCACATTGATATTTTTTTATTGTAGAACAGGGATGGACAAACACATGTATTAGTTTCTACTGCTTTGAAATAAATCAGCAGGTTTGTGGTTCCAGCTGTTGGATAACAACAACAACGAAACATATTCTGCTTGTTGAGAGGAAACCATTGTTGGGGATAACCATGACTGGATATCTTGTTTTAAAAGAATGAAAGTTTTTAATTTTGGCAGTGAAAGCAAATTTCTGGAGTAAGCATATTTCTTTTAGTTTGAAATGTGTGTATGTTCCACTAACCCATTCTTGGCTCTAGCTGGTGGATCCCAGGGATCTAGCCAAAAACAAACAAAACCACAAAAGTCTGAAGTTTGACCAGCTGCTGAAGAAGATTCAAGGGCAAATTTTTGAAGGCACTCACATTGAAGAATATGATGATTAGTAAAAGTAGACAGAATTACAATTCCAGTCTTGCTAATCAAATGATCATTTGATATATGTATATTAGTGGGTGGGTGTGGAAAGTGAATTGTAATAGAAGAAATGCAAAACATGTGGGTATGGTGCTAGGACGACAAATGCAGTCTTAACAATGTAGAGAATAGTTAAAAGGTCAAAGGCAAGTTTTACATTCAAGCTAAGAAGAGTGAATGAACATGAAAAAGGCATTAATATTACAATAAAGCAGGCATAGGAAACCTATTTTGTAGCTGCAGTGTCAGCTAGTGTTTCACTGTGTGTAATGTGCCAGGAAATCATTGTTTCTGTTCAGACCACTGCCAGTGGATTGGTGTTTGTGGATACATCTTTGTAGATGACCATTCAAGCCTTTTGTCTCCTTTGTTAATTGTTCAATATAGCTCACCCATCTAATTGGCAAGTATCATTTTGTATTAAGGCCCCATCTAACTTTTTAGTACTACCTACAATAATTTTAAAATGTAGATGGTGAGCTTACTTTACCAGCAACCCAGTGGTCAGTAGCAATATGTAAATTGAAGGAAGATCTAGGGAGAGGAAAACTGATAATTTATGTTTTTCCATCTCTCCCTCCTCCTGTCATCCAGGATAAGCACAGTTGGAGGGCAGGATGGTAGTGGTAGTCACACCATGATCAGTAGCACCAAATGATATTGTTGGCTTGGAAACAAAATCATCTAGATAGGCTGGTAGATAGTGCTGGGGTGGAGCCAGTGGTCGTGGTACACGTTGGTACCAATGACATTGGGAAGGCTAAGCGGATGGTCCTGGAAGCCAAATTTAGGTTGCTAGGTAGAAGATTAAGGTCCAGGACCTCAAAGGTAGCATTCTCGGAAATGCTACCTGTTCCACGCGCAGGGACAGCCAGACAGGCAGAGCTCAGGAGCTTCAATGCGTGGATGAGGCAGTGGTGTCGAGAGGAAGGATTTAGATTTGTTAGGAACTGGGGAGCATTTTCAGGAAAGCCAGACCTGTACAAAAGGGACGGGTTACACTTGAACGAAAATGGAACCAGACTGCTGGCGATTAATATTAAAAAGATTTCAGAGCAGCTTTTAAACTGATTCCTAGGGGAAAGTCGACAGGAGCTGGGCAGCTTCCGGTTCGAGAGGGTGAAATGCCAAGTATGGAGGACGAAATCTACACACAAATGGCTGAGTCAACAGAAAAGATAGATAGTAGTAGTCGAGAGGTAGGACATGGTAGGTCTTCTACAAATTCTCACAAACAGCCAAAGTTGAAAGTGCACCAGAGAAATAAATATAAATGTCTGTACGCAAACGCTAGAAGCCTTCGAACAAAAATAGGAGAGTTGGAATATTTGGCAAAGAAAAAAATATTATTATTGGCATAACAGAAACCTGGTGGATGGAGGAAAACAAATGGGACACAAAGATTCCAGGTTATAAACTGTACAGAAAAGACAGGAGAGGGGAAAATGGTGGCGGTGTGGCCCTGTACATAAACGAAGAGCTAGAATCTCATGAATTAGAACTTCAAGAAATTTCAAACTCACCTACATAAACATTGTGGATAAAAGTCCCAGGACAAAAAACTAATCTAGCACTAAGGATCTGCTATCGCCCTCCCAACCAAACTCCAGAGGCAGACTGCTATCTGGATAATGAAGTTAAACAGGTCTCAAAAAGAAATACAATGGTCATAATGGGGGACTTCAACTATCCCCAAATAGATTGGCCAAATTCTTGTTCTACGCATGAAAGAGAGACAAGGTTCCTCGACATGCTAGCTGATTATTCCCTTGAGCAGATGGTCATGGAACCAACCAGGGGAAAGGGGATCCTGGACTTGGTGCTAACTAATGAACAAGATCTCGTTCAAGATGTCCTTGTAACTGAGCCCATAGGTACCAGTGACCATAACACAATAACCTTCAACTTAAGTTTGGATAGCAAACTGTCAGTGAAAACTAACACGGAGACATTAAACTTTCACAAAGGGAATTTCACCAAAATGAGAAAAATTGTAAAGAACATACTAAAAGGAGCAGTAAAAATATCAAATCCCTCCAAAATGCTTGGAAACTGTTTAAAAATACCTTAAAACAGGCCGAACTAAAATGCATTCCAATAAAAAGAAAGAGGCATGGAAAGTCCAAAAGGACACCAGTATGGCTTACAAATGAAGTAAAAGATGTGATTGGAAAGAAGAAAAACTCATTTAAGAAATGGAAGGCTCTTCCTACCGAGGAGAACAGAAAGGAACACAAGCTCTGGCAAACTAAATGCAAAGCAACAGTCAGGAAAGCCAAGAGAGATTTTGAGGCACATATAGCAAAGGATATTTAAAAAAACAACAAAAACTTCTTTAAGTACATCAGAAGCAGGAACCCAACTAGAAAAGCAGTTGGGCCACTCGACGACAATGGTCAGAAAGGGAAAATCAGTGAAGACAAGGAGATTGCTGAGCTAAATGACTTCTTTGTCTTCGTTTTCACACAGGAGGACAGACAACATATGCCTGCAGCTGAGTCAGTTTTTTTCAGGGAGGGAATTAAAAGAATTAAAACAGATAGAGATAAACAAGGAGGATGTTCTCACATGCCTTACTAAACTAAATGTCAACAAATCACCAGGTCCAGACGGCATCCACCCCAGAGTTCTTAAGGAACTCAAGTGTGAAATTGCTGAACTTCTAGCTAAGATATATAACCTTTCTCTAAGATCAGGCACTGTACCCGAGGACTGGAGGGAGGCAAATGTAACACCGATCTTCAAGAAAGGATCCAGAGGTGATCCAGGAAATTATAGACCAGTCAGTTTAACCTCAGTTCCAGGCAAAGTGATGGAAACCATTATCAAAGAAAATATTACTAGGCACATAGAAGAACAGGCATTGCTGAAAGAAAATCAACATGGTTTCTGCAAAGGCAAATCATGTCTTACTAACTTGTTAGAATTCTTTGAGGGTGTAAATAAACACATAGATAAAGGGGACCCAATTGATATTGTTTACCTTGACTTTCAAAAGGCTTTTGACAAAGTCCCTCACCAAAGGCTCCTAAATAAGCTCTTCAGCCATGGAATCAGAGGACAGGTCTTGTCCTGGATTGGAACCTGGCTAAACTGTAGGAAACAAAGGGTGGTAATAAATGGACATTTCTCTGGGTGGAAAGAGGTGAGAAGTGGCGTACCCCAAGGTTCAGTTTTGGGTCCGTTACTTTTTAATTTATTCATTAATGATCTGGATGTAGGAGTGAATTTTGAGGTAGCAAAGTTTGCAGACGACACTAAATTGTTCAGGGTAGTTAAAAATGAAACTGATTGTAAAGAGCTCCAGAAAGATCTCTCGAAATTGAGTGAATGGGCAACAAAGTGGCAAATGCATTTTAACCTAAACAAGTTTAAAGTCATGCACATCGGGGCAAAGAACCCCAACTACACCTACCAATTGATGGGGTCAAAGCTTTCTGAGACAAACCAGGAAAGGGATCTTGGGGTTTTGGTGGACAGCTCAATGAAGATGTCAACCCAGTGCGCAGCAGCAGTGAAAAAGCAAATTTTATGCTAGGCATGATCAGAAAGGGAATCGAAAATAGGTCAGCAAATGTTGTATTACCTCTCTACAAATCTATGGTAAGGCCACATTTGGAGTACTGTGTACAATTCTGGTCTCCGCACCTTAAGAAGGATATAACGGAACTGGAAAAGGTACAGAAAAGGGCAACAAGAATGATCCAAGGGATGGAGCGGTTCCCTTATGAAATCAGGTTGCAACGCCTTGGTCTTTTCAGCCTTGAAAGACGGCGTTTAAGAGGTGACTTGATCGAAGTGTATAAAATCATGCATGGGATAGAAAAGGTGAATAAAGAAAAATTATTTTCTTTGTCACAAAACACTAGGACTAGAGGGCACTCCCTGAAGCTCCAAGGTAGGAAAATTAGGACTAATAAAGGAAAATATTTCTTCACCCAGAGGGTCATTGGGTTATGGAATTTACTTCCAGAAGAGGTTGTGACAGCTGTCAGCCTGAACAACTTCAAGGCAGGATTAGACAGATTCATGGATACCAAGTGTATCGGTAGTTACTGAAAAGGACATTCAAGTGCCACCTCGGAGTTGGTTGAGGTAGGCAGGATTTCCCTGGGTACTGGTTGTGGGGGTCGTGAGCAGGTTAGGGTTTTGCCCTCCCTTCTGCTCGAGATCCCCGCGTACAACTGGTGGGCCACTGTGTGATACAGAATGCTGGACTAGATGGGCTGAGGTCCGATTCAGCATGGCTCATCTTATGTTCTTATGTTCTTAAATGGTGAAAAACACTCCTGTGTTCTAAAAAACCCCCAAGTTTATCATTCTTAAGATTTTAAAGGTATAAAAGCCTAGTCTTGGACATTTGCTCCTGTCCGTTCTGTCTCCATGCCCAGTATCAAACTGTACTAAGCTGACATGTTGAATTGTTTCTATTTCAACAATTATTATGCTTCTTAAATTCATACTCAAAGTTCCTGCTGTTCGAGCTCTGAAATATACAGAAAGACATTAAGAGCTGGGGGAAATAATGGCCTTCTCTTTATTTTTCCCTCACTTTCAACTCTTCCTTTTCTTTTCCATCATACTTAGGTGTGAGCTACTCTGCAGCTATAATAGTTATGTTAGCATGAAATGCTAAAACCTTTAATGAGCTGTACACAAGCTGTAGGGGCAAGCTCCACTATGGTTTTCAATAGCTGAGCAAAAACAGAAGAGGACTTCTACAAATAAAACAGGTTGGGCACGTTAGCCTGATCATTGTCCTCCCAAACTGAGTGAATATCTTTACTAGTAGGAATAATCACAAGACCATTTGGACCTGGTATTATAATGCTCTTTTCCCTGTGCTACAGTTCAAAAATTCTGTTTTAAATACATCACCTCATCTATATATATATAAATGCTCAGTTCGTTTTGTGTGACATCATAACTCAAAATCCACTGGACGAATTGCCGCCAGATTTGGCCACAAGACACCTAATAACCCAAGGAGTGACCATCACTAAAAAAAATGACTTTGTCATTTGGGAGTTGTAGTTGCTGGGATTTATAATTCACCTACAATCAAAGAGCATTCTGAACTCCACCAACGATGGAATTGAACCAATCTTGGCACACAGAACTCCCATTACCAACAGAAAACACTAGATGGGTTTGGTGGGCATTGACCTTGAATTTTGGAGTTGTAGTTCACCTACATCCAGAAAGCACTGTGGACTCAAACAATGATGGAACTGGACCAAACTTGACGTAAATACTCAATATGCCCAAATGTGAACACTGGTGGAAATTTCACCCTATCTAAACTGTGTATATTATTTATAAATTGCAGTGAACAATATTATACTACATACAGCTTATCCCAGAGTAATGGTGAGTTTTCAAGGACATTACTTGAAATACGAACAGCTTTTTCTTTTTGTTACAATTTTAAATATAGCATATGTGTGTGTTAAGTCATTCATACCAAGAATTTTATGTTTGTGTAATTTTTCTTTTACATTTTTAGTACTGTCTATTTTTGGAGAACATGAAGTTATAATCACAATTAGAGGTATAATCCAACATGGCCCCCAAGAAAATGTTTCCCATACAAACAGCACATTCTGAGGAGCTTGTTCTCCATTTTACAAAAAAGGTTGCTCGGATTTGCTCTTACTTAGACGTCACAGTTGATACAGCTCCGGTGGATGTAACCTTGGCTCCTGCTTGTCCAGCGTTGATGGATACTTAATTTGTGCAGCCTGAGGGTGTGGACAGGATTATTGGAGAGTTGAGAGCCACTACATGTGCTCTAGATCCTTGCCCTTCCTCGCTTATAAAACAGGCCAGAGGGGGTCTGGTTAAGTGTCTGGGAAGTGATTAATGCCTCCTTGTATCAGGGCAGGCTTCCCATGGATCTCAAGGAGGCTGTGGTAAGACCACAACAATAACGAAACATATTCTGCTTGTTGAGAGGAAACCTTTGTTGGGGATAACCATGACTGGATATCTTGTTTTAAAAGAATGAAAGTTTTTAATTTTGGCAGTGAAAGCAAATTTCTGGAGTAAGCATATTTCTTTTAGTTTGAAATTTTAGTTTGAAATTTTAGTTTGAAATGTGTGGCTCTAGCTGGTGGATCCCAGGGATCTAGCCAAAAACAAACAAAACCACAAAAGTCTGAAGTTTGACCAGCTGCTGAAGAAGATTCAAGGGCAAACTTTCCCTAGACCCCACTGTATTGGACAACTATAGTCCAGTCTCTAACCTCCCATTTTTGGTCAAGGTACTAGAGTGTGTGGTGTCTTCACAACTCCCAAGGGTTCCTGGATGAAGCAGATTATCTAGGTCCATTTCATTCTGATTTCAGGCCTGGTTATGGGACAGAGACAGCTTTGGTTGCCTTGGTGCACAGAACTGGGCAGAGGAAGTGTTTCCCTTTCAGTGTTTTTCGATACCATTGGCCATGGTATCCTTCTTAGTCGCCTTTGTGGAATGGCACTTGAAGGTATTGTTCTTCAGTGACTCCATCCCTTCCTGGAGGGAAAGTTTCAGAAGGTGGTACTGAGGGACTCCTGTTCAACCCTTTGGCCAACTACTTGTGGGTTCAATTTTATCTTCCGTTCTGTTTAACATATACATGAAATCTCAGGTCATCTGGAGTTTTAGAGCATGGTGCCATCTATACGCAGATGTCACCCAACTCTATTACTCCTTTTCATCTAATTCAAAGAAAGCGATTGCTGTGCTAAATCTGTGCCTGCCAGCTGAAATGGGCTGGTTGAGGGCAAACAAATTGAAGCTTAATCTAGACAAGACAGAGATGTTCCTGGTCAGTCGTAAAACCAATCTGGGAATAGGGAGTTAGCCTGTGTTAGATGGAATCACACCCCTTGAAAACACAGTTTTGCATTGGGGGGGGGGAGGGGGGTCCTCCTGGATTCAGCTCTGCACCTGGAGGCCCAGGTAGCAGCAATGACCAGGAGTGTGTTTGCACCATCAAAGTTACATCCTGATTTGATTACTGCAATACACTTTACATGGAACTTCCTTTGAAAAGTCCTCAGAAACTTCAGTTGGTCCAAAGAGCAGCAGCCAGACTTCTAACTGGGGCTGGCTACAGGGAGCATACAATTCCTCTGTTGCAACAGCTTCACTGGCTGCCAACACATTTCCGGCCCAATTCAAAGTGCTGATTTTGAGCTATAAAGCCCCATTATCTGAAGGACCGTATCTCTTTCTATGAACCTGGTAGACTTCTATGATCTACTGGGAAGGCCCTTCTCTTTGACCCACTACCCATTTTGTTGGGAACATGGGAGACAGCCTTTTTGGTGGCTGCTTTTTGGTGGAACTCCCTCCCAAGAGAGACCAGGATAACTCCATCCCTGCTGGCCTTCTGGAAGCAGGTCAAGACCTTCTGCCAGCAGGCATTTGGGAAAGAATAAAGGGAATGCTTAGGCAGAGTATTGTAAGTCTTAAATGTTATTTTAAGTGTATTTATTATATTTTAATCTGGTTTTTTAACCTTAATCCACACTGTATTATTTGTTTTTTTTTAATGTATTGTGCATTTTAAACTATGACCAAAATGTGGGATTGTTAGCCACCTTGAGTCCCCACAGGGAGAAAGGCGGGGTATAAAGTTAATAATAATAATAAAACATTTACATGCAGATATGTAAGTTCAGGTAGACATGTACTATTGGCTCATTGAAGACTATGTGCTATAAATTGAGAGCCAATGATGCTACAGTACATTTCTTCTCTTTTTTGATTTAACAACCAGAGCTTGGCAAAGTTACTTGTTTATAGGTGTGTTTGGGAAGCATGTATTTCCAAGTCTGGTCTCCCCTTTTGCAAATTATATTCTGCCTTTTCCCATAAATATATGTAAATTAAGGCCTCTCGTAGAATTCTTTCAATGCTTGATACTTATGTTACTGTCAGAGCATAAACTTTATTCGTAGTAAATGATGCAACAGATGGTACACATCTTAGAAGCATTCCAGCCCTTTCGCTGTTATGGCCCAGCATCTTTTCAGAGACAGTGGTAAAATTAGCCCTCCTCAAAAATTCTACTCAGACTGCCCTTTGGCTGACAATCAAATTTCCCATCCCAGGGTGTATAAGGAGTGTTTGGGTTGAGGTGTGACCTTCCAAGACGAGGTCAATAGAAGATGGACTCCCAAGGGTTATATAGTGCAGAAACAACATCGAGATTAGCAACAGAAACCTGGTTGGTTCTCAGCCTTTGTCTTTTCCCAGATTCAAACTGCAAAGCAAATACAAAAGTCATCCAACAAGTTCATTAATATAAATTAACTCTTTCATGTCACTGGACAGCTGTCAGATGTTGTCCTTGATGCTAACACTATAAACTGTTTATCTAGTGGCAGAGGCCCAACTCACTATATTTTCCTGTTTCTATGTTATCATGAAGTGTGGATAACAGGGATTAAGCAGTTGATTGAACTGACCATGAGAAAAGAGGCTCTATCTAGTAAGGCTGGATTGGGGAACCTAGTCACTCAGCTGTTACTGAACTCCAGTTCCCATTTGCTTCTGGACAATGGTTAATCTCTTCATAGAGAAAGAATAATAGGAACAGTAATTCTGGAGAGCTGCAGGTGCCTTGTGTCTGTAGTAATGTATTCTGTATTCAAGGAAAGTTTATGCATAATTCTCAGTTATTAATGATAATTATTTATTGGAAACCATGTGCCACTTTCATCAGTTTAGATCAGTGATTCTCAACCTGTGGGTCCCCAGGTGTTTGGCCTATAACTCCCAGAAATCTCCGCCAGTTTACCACCTGTTAGGATTTCTGGGAGTTGAAGGCCAAAACATCTGGGTGCCCACAGGTTGAGAACCACTGGTTTAGATCTAATGTTGCATTCATGTTTTAGTCGCAACTAATAAAGCTAGATGTTACCCACAGAAGGCAATTGTACAGTCAGTTTTCTAGCTTTTAGTGTGCCATTGTATAGTAATGTGCTCAGATTTTTATTTGAATTTCGATCAAAAATGACAGTGGTTGCTGTTGTGGACTTTGTAACCTATTATAAATGACCAAAATGCCACTTGTTTTTCAGTGTAATGTGGTAGAAAAATACCTTGACAAAAGTCATTGTCAATTTAGTTATACAGTGATACCTTGAGTTAAGTGTTTAACTTGTTCAGTGAATTAGATCTTTACTCAAATCGCTCTTATCTCAAAGCAGATCTTCCCATTGAAATGCTATTAATCCGTTCCGCCCCCCGAACCCCTCATTTTTTCTTACATGTTTCTGAATAAGAAAATGTACTTTATAAATAATAAATAATGTATAAATGCAAACTCACATGAAACAATAAAAAGAAAGGCAAACTTTGAAATGGTAGAAGCCAAAGTTGTGGCAAGGAAGCACAAAGTGAAGAGGAAGAAGCATCATTTTCTTCATATTGTACTCATTTCAGCCTCCCTCCCTCTCTTGCTCTCTCTCTCTTCATGAAGCCAAACATACCAGGAATATAAACCACACAAAATCAACTAACCCAGACACAATCTCCTGAAGCTGACAAGAGTAAAACAGTGTCCCAAAGCGGACAAGAGCATGAGGCATGGAGGCTGTTCCTTTGAAGCCCTAAAGCAGGGATCGGGAACCTATGGCTCGCGAGCCATATCTGGCTCTTTCGATGATTCCATCTGGCTCACCGCCCGCCACCTTCGCCCTCCTTTGCCCCAAATTCCGTGTGCACAGCTCAGCTGGAGGCGGGACCAGCGCATAGCTCTCCCTTCCGGCAAAAAAGCCCGGAGCAAGAAAGCAAAATGCTAAACCAGATTATATGGCAGTGTGGACTTGGATAATCCAGTTCAAAGCAGATATTGTGGGATTTTCTGCCTTAATATTCAGGGTTATAGGGCTGTGTGGAAAGGCCCTGACAGAAGGAGGTTGGACTGGATGGCCCTTGGAGGTCTCCTACTCTAGGAACCTATTATTATTATTATTTGCAGAGGCTGAATGGCCATCTGTGAAGAATGCTTTGATTGTGTTTTTCCCTTATGGCAGAAGGAGGTTGGACTGGATGGCCCTTGGAGGTCTCTTCCTACTCTAGGAACCTATTATTATTATTAGCAGAGGCTGAATGAATATTATTATTATTATCATTATTATGAATAAATTCTGGGTCTTATACTCATATTTAGTTGAATTCAGTCATAAAATATATGGCTCTCACTGAAATAAATTTTCAAATATTTTGCTTTTATGGCTCTCTAAGTCGAAAAGGTTCCTGACTCCTGCCCTAAAGCATTGTAATCTGGCACTACCTCTTAACTCAAAACACTGCTCATTTGTCAAAGTGAAACCCGAGTTGAGCGACTTTAACTCAAAATGTTCTTAAGTTGAAACGCTCTTAAGTCGAGGTTTCACTGTATGCACAACACGTATATTTCACATAACTGCATTTACCTTTCTCATCTATCTGTCTCTTTCCAGTGAAGTGGAAGTACTCTGGTATAGGTGAGCTTTAAATTCTTTTGGCATATACCACTTATGGTAAATTGGCCACACACCATGGAAGCTGAATAGTTAGGAAAGCAGAAACTAAGGGCCCTTTCACACAGCTATATGTCCCTGAATATCAAGGCAGATAATCCACAATATCTGCTTTGAACTGGATTATCTGAGTTCACACTGCTATATAATTCAGTTCAATGTGGATTTTATACAGCTGCGTGGAAGAAGCCCAAGTTAGTTCCTTTTTGGATTAAACAAAACCGAAGTATATTCAATGCTGTTCACTTTTACAACTGTTTTCTTGTACAAATTAACTGGATTTTGAACAAGGTTGCTAGAAAACTGCTCCTTCATTTCAGTCTTCTTTCTAAAAATTGTTAAATTTTCAACTTTCACTCAAGAAAATTTCTCTGACCAGATATCCTTCACAATCCTGTGTTTCAGAAAAATTCCTATATAATATCAAAATCTTCTTTCCAGGCTAGCTGTGTGTACTGGTTGTTGATTTTTGGCATTCATCCTTTTAATCACAAGGGCCTGTATGAACTTTTTAAATGAAATAAGAGCCCAGATTATCTCAGCTGAGAATCAGAGGAGTTTGCTAGCAAATCTGTCTGTTCTGACCTTACTCTGGCCAGAGCTGTGAGTGTGCCATGCTTCTCTATACCACATAGTGTAAAAAAACAACAACTTCTGCTCACTGCATGAATTGCAGTGTGACTTCAAGTTGCTTCCGAAGTGATTGTTTTTGCCTTCCTCTGAGACCAAGAAAGTGTAACTTGCTCAAGGTCATCCAGTGGATTTCAATGGCAAAGTGGGGATTTAAATCTACAATCGTCGTCCACAGCTCATACCACTGTACCACGCTGGCCAAAATGTACAGGGCTTGTACAGCACCAACGGAGCCAACATCACGGCAACATAATTTAAACTTTTTAATTGAACCTTTAGTGATTCTGAAATTGAGGTTCGTGTTTATAGGTTAGACTACGGTAATCTAATTTGATTGTGTAATTTTAGTTTAATGTTATAATTCGAGGTTAGATGTTGGTTTACTTTGAGATTTGGGTGAGTCGTTGTTGTATTTGTGTTTGTGGCTGTTTTTAAAGCATTTAATGTTTGCCTTCGTGTTTGCAATTGCTGGAATCCACTCTGAGTCCCCTCAAAGAGATAGGGCAGAATACAGATAAAGTATTATTATGATTGTGATTATTATTATTGATTGTTTTGAGAATGAAACGCAATTCTGATTGACACCCTCTTCCTATTTTCTCACCACTTTTTCATTATAAGAGTATTTTCTTTAAAGACAGATCTGTACAACAACACCACATTAGTTCATTCTAAACAAACATCTGTGTGAATTTTGTTCCATTTCTTAATAGAATCAAAACTTGTTTGCTTCAGTATTGCAAAGTCAATATACATTGTCTTCTCGTGAAAAGATACACAGACACACTTCATAAATTGGATAAAATTGATTGAGAAGTGGAATGATACAATTGTACAAATACGCTGTTCATTGAGAAAATTAAACCCCTGGAGTGGTAAATTAATATTTTGGCTTGTTTTGAGAGGAGAGAATGTGCGTCTGTGGGAAATGCTGAAATTGTTTTGCTTTTGGTTTTTGAAAGAAGCATGGAGAATCTAAACTTGACAATGCAGAATATAACAAAGTATCTAGAAGGAAATAGCTGTTGTCGCTGGATACATTCACAGAGACTAAACAATCTCTATCACATTACCATTTTTATTCACCATGAAAGTACTTCTTGAAGCTTAAAAATAAAGAGAAGCAATGGAATAAATCTATTACCTTTCCTAAAAATTACTACCTCCTTTCAAGGTTTGGGTGGAATTTCACAAGGAAATGGTGTATTTCACAGCTACTTAGCTTCAGCAGCCGTGCTATATCAAATGCTGGTAAGACCACTATGCCAATCCATCAGTAGTTTTGACTAGTACATTGCAGCCATGTTGACTTGGCCTTTTATACAGTTTTGTGTACACAGTAATGTGACACAGCACACTTATTTCTTGCATACTTGACCAGTAGTTTTACCATGTTGACCAATTGACTAACTTAGGTAACACTTGTATAGGTGTTTCTACTCTAAATATGATTACTGTATAAATAAGGAGAAAACACCAATGAGACTGCTATGTAATGCATAACACCTATACTACAGTATATTTATTTTCTTAACATGACACAAGACTGTATGTGTATGTTTCTGTCTTTTGGAATCATTTAACATTTCCTAGTTGCCTGTAAATTCCTCTTGTTGCCTTCACTTTCTACAAGGAGGGCCTAGCATTTTAAAGACTTGGAAATTAACTTACAGTTAGGATAGTTGCTCATGCATCAATCAAAAGAGGCAAGGGCAGATTTAGAAATAATTCCATGTAGTTTCCCTATTTTCACTCCAAAGCCTTTATACAAGGATAAGGCCACCATAACCCTTCAGATGTTGCTAAATTTTCACTCTTGTTGCCAATGCTACCATGAGAAATGATCAAGAATGACAGGAGTTATAGTCTGACAGCATCTAACAATAAGGCACAGGTTGCATAGACATGTAGGCTAGAAAACCTGCTGACAGGATGAGGGAAATAAATTAAGTTTATTTAACTATAACTTGCCATTATGTATTAATTGGCATACTATGGGTAATGTCTCTCAAACTCCTAATATGGTTTCAAGTAATAATAATAATATAATTTGTTACCTGCTTCTCCTAATAGCTTCAGGAGAAATATACAAACATAAAATACATACAATAAAATAAATAGATAATAAAATAAACACATAATTATTTAAATATACACCAAACACAGAGTACAAAATCAACATAGCAGCAATAGAATGTAAATTAAAAACTCAAAAGTCAGAGTTGACTAGGTAAGCCTGCCAGAAATCATCATTTCAATGTAAGAAACAGAATTTTGCCAAAAGTAATGTGGTAAAATACTTAAAAGTAAATGAGGATATGGAGAGGACAAATCTGCAATGTCATCGAGTGTAGCTGCCATAGCTTTTGGTACATTTTCAGTGAATGTGTATAGAGCTATAGGAGTAGTGGGAGGAAGATAGATTGTTGGATGAACGAGAACTATAGATTGATGGATGGAGAGCAAACTATTTGGTGACACATGCCTTATAAATTTCCACAGGTCCTTCCAACTTTCTATTTTTGGAGTGCAAGTTGGAAATAATGTTTAAAAAGCCAGCACCACTTAACTTACTGTTGGTTAACCCAGTTTATGCACAGATGAACGCAGAACGTTTTCTGTGTGAGCCAGCTTTTGTGGAATAAACAGTATGATCCAGGAAATAGCTTAATCTGGAACAACTTTCAACAGAGGTCTAAACCAGTTGATAATTCTACCGAGAGTAGTTCTGATTCTGCTAGCAGATTAATTCTTTACTCCAAATGCTTTTTAAGGACTGATCTTACCTTACACAAAAAATCTTCCAAAATTTCCCCTCAGGAAAAAGTGACTTGGAAAAAATTAATCCTCATAATTTTGAAGTCTTTCTTGATTTTTTTAATTTCAACATTAAATAAGATATTTAAAAGAGCTTCTAAGTTTATTCTAATTTTACCTTATATGCCACATCAGGATGAACTGTGGACAATATAATTTGAAATTTGAAAGGTCAAAAAGCAACATTTGAGCACTAAAATATTTTCATAGAATTAAAACGTCATCAAAATCGATAAAAAATATTTGCGCTGAATGAGTTCAAGGTTTTATGTTGCCTCCAGAAGAGTTCCTGTGTATTTTAGCATATAAATATGCCATATCCTAACGGCACAACGTCTTGTCTGATCGTGGAGATTTATGGAGTTGCCATAAATCTACAGCAACTTGAAGCTATATGGATTGTCACCTTGTCATGCTGAGGGGGCTTGCATGTTCCAATGAAACCAGGGGTAAATCATCAGAGTCATGAGCTCCTAGGGCTCTCCCCAGGGCAATAGTGTTATAGGGGAGGAATTAGATCGACCACAATCTAAAGACCACAATCTAAAGTCCGGAGCAGGCGAATGATAACATGGTACATGTTACAATGGCTGTGAAGGCAAAAGAAGGCTGCAACAGATGAGAAGCCACCATCATCGCTTTAATCATGTCACTGGATGGGACCATCATTCTTGAAGTCTCTGTGTTGATTGGCTGTGCAATGATCTCCACACATAAATCAAATTCACACACAGGTGTCTTCCAAGAAAAATAAAATCAAACCATATAACGACAAATACATGGAGTCAGCTTTGCTTTCAGAAATGACCTGGTGAAGCATCTATCTGAAGCACCCTTCAGCATTAACAAACAACTCTCAACCCTCCAGATTAACCTTGCCAAAAACCAACAGGCAACTATCATGTGCCTATGTACCAAAACTAGATGCTGATGAAGACATCAAGGAAAATGCTTACTGTTTACTCCCCAGAATGATGTATCTCTTCTGAACAGGTCTCTACTGTCACCTACAAACCACCCACCAAGACCCTGCACTTGAAAGGCAATCATACTCTGACATGAGGGATCACCAATGAAACAGCAACTTGAAGGCCACACACAGAATCGGATATGATTGTGGGAACACTGCAGATATCTGCAGAAGTGTTTGTGAGAATACTATCAAGGGTATTCTACAAAACTGAAATACACATAACCAGAAAGCACAAATTAACATAAAAAGAACATTTGTTTGGGGACATTGGCATATCTCCTTTTCTGGAAACTACTTCTGAGTACTAAAAATAATACCACTATTCTTCACAAATAAAACCAGAATAAACCTTGTTATGAAACTCTCAAACTAGGAAACACTGAATGAAAACAAACTTCTTCTTCTTTTTTTTTGCAACGAGGCCTATCATTAATGATACTGTGAGGCAATTTTCTACTGTAATAACAAAATAGTCTCCCTTGAAAGTTTCTCCCAATAAGAGGTCAATAAGAACATAAGAACATAAGAAGAGCCATGCTGAATCGGGCCTCAGCCCATCTAGTCCAGCATTCTGTGTCACACAGTGGCCCACTAGTTGTACACAGGGATCTCTAGCAGAAAGGAGGGCAAAACCCTCACCTGCTCCCGACCCCCCACAACCAGTACCCGGAGAAAATCCTGCCTGCCTCCATCAACACAGAGGTGGCACTTGGATGTCCATTTCAGTAACTACTGATTCCCTTGGTATCCATGAATCTGTCTAATCCTGCGTTGAAGCTGTCCAGACTGACAGCTGTCACAACCTCCTGGAAGTGAGTTCCATAACCCAATGACCCTCTGGGTGAAGAAATATTTCCCTTTATTAGTCCTAACTTTCCTACCTTGGAGCTTTAGGGAGTGCCCCCTAGTCCTAGTGTTGGGTGACAGAGAAAATATTTTTTCTTTATTCACCTTTTCTATCCCATGCATGATTTTATACACTTCGATCAAGTCACCTCTTAAACGCCGTCTTTCAAGGCTGAAAAGACCAAGGCGTTGCAACCTGATTTCATAAGGGAGCTGCTCCATCCCTTGGATCATTTTTGTTGCCCTTCTTTGTACCTTTTCCAGTTCCGTTATATCCTTTTTGAGGTGCGGTGACCAGAATTGTACACAGTACTCCAGATGTGGCCTCACCATAGATTTGTAGAGAGGCAATACAACATTTGCCGACCTATTTTCGATTCCCTTCCTGATCATGCCAAGCATAGAATTTGCTTTTTTCACTGCTGCAGCGCACTGGGTTGACATCTTCATTGAGCTGTCCACCAAAACCCCAAGATCCCTTTCCTGGTTTGTCTCAGAAAGCTTTGATCCCATCAGTTGATAAGTGTATTTGGGGTTCTTTGCCCCGATGTGCATGACTTTACACTTGTTTAGGTTAAAATGCATTTGCCACTTTGTTGCCCATTCACTCAATTTCGAGAGATCTTTCTGGAGCTCTTTACAGTCAGTTTCATTTTTAACTACCCTGAACAGATTAGTGTCATCTGCAAACTTTGCTACCTCTCAATTTACTTCTACATCCAGATCATTTATGAATAAATTAAAAAGTAACGGTCCTAAAACTGAACCTTGGGGTACACCACTTCTCACCTCTTTCCATCCAGAGAAGTGTCCATTTATTACCACCCTTTGTTTCCTACAGTTTAGCCAGGTTCCAATCCAGGACAAGACCTGTCCCCTGATTCCATGGCTGAAGAGCTTATTTAGGAGCCTTTGGTGAGGGACTTTGTCAAAAGCCTTTTGAAAGTCAAGGTAAACAATATCGACTGGGTCCCCTTTATCTATGTGCTTATTTACACCCTCAAAGAATTCTATCAAGTTAGTAAGACATGATTTGCTTTTGCAGAAACCATGTTGATTTTCCTTCGGCAATGCCTGTTCTTCTATGTGCCTAGTAATATTTTCTTTGATAATGGTTTCCATCACTTTGCCTGGAACTGAGGTTAGACTAACTGGCCTATAATTTCCTGGATCACCCCTGGATCCTTTCTTCAAGAAAGGAGTTACATTTGCCTCCCTCCAGTCCTCGGGTACAGTGCCTGATCTTAGAGAAAGGTTATATATTTTGGCTAGAATTTCAGCAATTTCACACTTGAGTTCCTTAAGAACTCTGGGGTGGATGCCATCTGGCCCTGGTGATTTGTTGACATTTAGTTTAGTAAGGCATGTGAGAACATCTTCCTTGTTTATCTCTATCTGGTTTAATTCATTTAATTCCCTCCCTGAAAAAACTGACTCAGCTGCAGGCATATGTTGTCTGTCCTCCTGTGTGAAAACGGAGCTCAGCAATCTCCTTGTCTTCACTTATTGTCCCTTTCTTACCATTTTCGTCAAGTGGCCCAACTGCTTTTCTAGTTGGGTTTCTGCTTCTGATGTACTTAAAGAAGTTTTTGTTATTTTTTTAATGTTCTTAGCTATATGTGCCTCAAAATCTCTCTTGGCTTTCCTGACGGTTGCTTTGCATTTAGTTTGCCAGAGCTTGTGTTCCTTTCTGTTCTCCTCAGTAGGAAGAGCCTTCCATTTCTTAAATGAGTTTTTCTTCTTTCCAATCACATCTTTTACTTCATTTGTAAGCCATACCGATGTCCTCTTGGACTTTCCCGGCCTCTTTCTTATTTTAGGAATGCATTTTAGTTCGGCTTGTTTTAAAGTATTTTTAAACAGTTTCCAAGCATTTTGGAGGGATTTGATTTTTTTTACTGTTCCTTTTAGTTTGTTCTTTACTATTTTTCTCATTTTGGTGAAATTCCCTTTGTGAAAATTTAAGGTCTCTGTGTTAGTTTTCACTGACAGTTTGCTATCCAAACTTAAGTTGAAGGTTATTGTGTTGTGGTCACTGGTACCTATGGGCTCAGTTACAAGGACATCTTGAACGAGATCTTGTTCATTAGCTAGCACCAAGTCCAGGATCCCCTTTCCCCTGGTTGGTTCCATGACCATCTGCTCAAGGGAATAATCAGCTAGCATGTCGAGGAACCTTGTCTCTCTTTCATGCGTAGAACAAGAATTAAGCCAATCTATTCGGGGATAGTTGAAGTCCCCCATTATGACTAATTTATTGCTTTTTGAGGCCTGTTTAATTTCATTTACCAGATAGCAATCTGCCTCTGGAGTTTGGTTTGGAGGGCGATAGCAGATCCCTAATGCTAAATTAGTTTTTTGTCCTGGGACTTTTACCCACAATGTTTCTGTAGGTGAGTTTGAATTTTCTTGAAATTCTAATTCATGAGATTCTAGCTCTTCATTTATGTACAAGGCCACACCGCCACCGTTTTTCCCTCTCCTGTCTTTCCTGTACAGTTTATAACCTGGAATTTTTGTTTCCCAATTGTTTTCCTCTGTCCACCAGGTTTCTGTTATGCCAATAATGTCAATATTTTTTTCTTTTGCCAAACATTCCAACTCCCCTATTTTTGTTCAAAGGCTTCTAGCGTTTGCGTACAGACATTTATATTTATTGCTCTGATGCCCTTTCAACTTTGGCTGTTTATCAGAATTTGTAGAAGGCCTACCATGTCCTACCTCTTGACTACTTTCTATCTTTTCTGTTGACTCGGCCATTTGTGCGTAAATTTCATCCTCCATACTTTGCGTTTCACCCTCTCGAACCAGAAGCTGCCCAGCTCCTGTCGACTTTCCCCTAGGAATCAGTTTAAAAGCTGCTCTGAAACCTTTTAAATATTAATTGCCAGCAGTCTGGTTCCATTTTCGTTCAAGTGTAACCCGTCCCTTTTGTAAAGGTTTGGCTTTCCCGAAAATGTCCCCCAGTTTCTAACAAATCTAAACCCTTCCTCTCGACACCACTGCCTCATCCACGCATTGAAGCTCCTGAGCTCTGCTTGTCTGGCTGTCCCTGCGCGTGGAACCGGTAGAATTTCCGAGAATGCTACCTTTGAGGTCCTGGACCTTAATCTTCTACCTAGCAACCTAAATTTGGCTTCCAGGACCATCCATTTGGCCTTCCCAATGTCATTGGTACCGACGTGTACCACGACTGCTGGCTCCACCCCGGCACTATCTACCAGCCTATCTAGATGCCTCGTGATGTCCGCAACCTTTGCACCCGGCAGGCAATTTACCATGCGGTCATCACGTCCCTCACAAACCCAGCTTTCTATGTTCCTGACAATCGAATCGCCCACTACAAGAAGTCCCCCTCCTACCACCCGTTGAGAAGTATCCTCGGTGCAATATGTTTGCCAGCTCGTTCACAATCACAACATGTCATTTGGATGTTACAGTGGTTTTTGCAATCAGATTTCCCAAATGATGATTAATTGTTAATTTCTGACTAGAAATAACTGAGGTAGGGGTATGGTTTATTCTGTCAAATGATGTCAGCATTAATTGGATGGCAGTCTTTTCTACCAATTTTAACTTGATGCAAAAGTCATCCCAGTCATATTTTGTCTAGTGTAGAAATGCAAAGTAGTGTTGTAATCACACAATAATCAAAAGCTTGGATTCCCATGACACATTAATCTGTTTGTCCAGATACACCTCTCTCCCCAGAAGCTATGATGCCTTAGCATTACAGCAGCTTCAAACTTTTTGCTATATTTTTACCTGGCTGATTTGGTGGAAGGCATGGAATAGTATAGTATATAGTTTATTGCATTAGCCACAAGGCCATATCAAGCAGAACAAACCATGCAAAAGAAATACATGTATCAAGCGTTGAACAGTGGTTCCGTAATGTGCAACAGTACATTAAACAACCGTTCCGTAGTAAAAGAACAAAAACTCTCCTGGCACCTCTGCCTTTCTGCTTCATTTTGGTCAAAATTCCTAGCCTATATACCCATCTCTTTGTTCCTCAAGTATCCTCATCCCTTCTGCAATCAATTCCAATTGAGGCAACGGAAGGCATGGAATAAGACTCAAACTTTGATGGACCACACAGGTGAAGTCAGTGTCAGATTATTGCATTTTGAATGGCAATTCATGAGTCAGCACAAGATGTATTTTCTGCAGTGTGACATGTTTGACACCAGATGGCGCTGTCTCAAGACTGATAAATGGAATCTTGAGGAATGACAGTTGGGATCTGACAGTTGGGAATTGTCCGTTAGTCAGCTGCTATTGGAAGTGACATTTCTGGATATCATATTCCCATCTACACTGACCATTTAATGCAGTTCAAAGCTAGCTTCAAACTGTGGCTGCCAGACAACACCCACCCACAAAAGCATGTGAAAGAAAACCCTTAATATGCATCAGTGTTCTGTTGTTCGTGTAATCATCTGGGCCTCCCACAATAATGGTTTGAAACTATATTAAATGGCCAGTGTAGATGGGACCCATGAGTAACTTCAGATCATGCTCTTTTTTAAAAAAGTGAGTTTTGTCTATTTTTAAAGTGGGATTGGTAATAATTTCCACTCTGGATAACTTGATATATATTGCTGGAATGCAGCTGGTTGTGTCCAGAGATAAACTTCAGTTGGATCAGTCCATGGTGTGTACCACATTTGAAGCTGCCAAACAAAACATACTCCTGACAGCCATATTTATCAAAACTTTACACACCACATGTATGTCCGTTTATGGAATCTCAAATATCTTGTGAATTAGTGCACAAAGTCTCTACAGACTCATAATTTCTCTGAAGCAACATCACACTAAAACAGGATGCTACCTTTTTTAAAGCATATCCCCACCAGGAGCAGTTGGCCAAAGTATGTTTGAGGTCGGTGATGTCAAAGGGTTTTTCCAGGGTTGACTTTGGTTGGGTTCCCCTTCTTCCATGTTCTTAATTCAAACTGTACCTTTTTGTTTCACAGACTATATGGTGAAGAATGTGTTATATAAAGACCAGTGTAAAGATTGCTGTCATTGTTTCTTATGTTTGTATTCTTCTTTGACATTGGGGAGTTCTGGATGATGTCTCTTGCTGTTCTGTGATGAACTCTCTATGGTTGTCTCCACCAGGTCTGCCTGCCATGATATCATAAAAATATATAAACAAAGTAGGCAGCAGTCCACAAATGTTTATGCTAATTATTGCTTTTTCCCAGATGGTCCCAACATTTGGGGAAAAGGCATAAAGTTTATTTATTTATGTCTTAAACACACCAGCTTCTTTGCATTGTATTCCCACCAAAGAGTGGCATGGAGTTTGATTGTCCCAATGTGTTATGTTTTATGAGACACAAAGAAAAATTTCAAAGCCATTAGAGTTTTATTCTGTTTTCATGTTACGTTATTTTGTGAGAAATAAAATCTCATAGATTGGTATAAACTAATTCTACTTTTTAGAATAATGAATAGAATGGCATGTTGAAGCCATCAAATAATGGGATGCCTGGGAAATGGTCCTGAAAACCTGACGGCTTGCTAGTAGTCTGTGAGCACCACCACTCCTTGACTGAGTGCTCTCTCATCTGGTTACAATTATCGGCTCCGTTGTGCATACAATGACTGGGACAAATGTTACTGTTAGTTTAACATAGCTAGAAACCAGGTTGTGCAAGGCTAATGCAGACATTTTTTGTGCTAGAAGGACCCATTTTCTGACTTGGCACAAGCATAACTATTTATATTCCTATATCTCCCCTACCTTTCTTCCATTCTGAAAACTTACATTGGGTTTTCACCCAGACACTGAACAGGCACAGATCTGCTTTTGTTAATAATAATAAACTTTATTTATACCCCACCACCATCTCCCCGATAGGGACTCGGGCGGCTTACATGAGGCCAAGCCCAACAACACAATACAATACAATAAATAAAATCAAAACACAAACAACAACATGATAAATTACATAAAACATAAGAATACAGAAAACAATATAAAATTACGATATAATCATAACACAGTAACAGTGAGCGGGCCACATGTACAGAATAAAATAGTAAACCTAAAAACACGGGGTGAAATAGAGATGGAGCAGACCTTTCCTGAAACTACTGAATAGTCAGAGATGGAATGTTTTGTTTAACATTATATACTCGAGGAGTTAGCAGTGTTATTTGAATACAGATGCACAACTGTCTGTAGATCCCTTGAAAAATAGAAATGCTTCATAAGCAGAGAGTACAAACAAACAGGCATCAATCCAGGATGACTCAAGCAAGCAATTTGAGCTCCATACTTTCAGGCCGGGGGGGAGGCAGACTCACCCAGGGGAAGTTATATTCTTAAGAAAAAGCATAACTCATTCAGCGGATCTAATAGAAAGGAAACATTATTTGGACTCAGGTCTGCTCACCTCAGCCTGTATCTACCAGATCTGTGTCTGGTAGACAATTGTGTTCCAGCAAGAGTGAAAATATTGATTTTTTTTTTAAAAAAGGAATAGTTTTCCTTATTCCACTACCTGTTTTGAAATATCAAAATAAACTCAAAAATTCAAATGAGATTGATTCAAAAGTAGCTTTTCTCTTATGAGGGTGATGTACAAACTTTTGCTTGCAAGAGATATTGTTCCATAATAACAAAGCTAAATGTGTGTTGTTGTTTTTTCTCTTACAGATGTTCTCAAACAATGATGAGGCTGCAATCAACAAAAAGCTTCCCAAGGAACTGCTGCTTCGGTAAGCTGTCTTCTGGTTTATTTAAACCTAAAGCAGAAGTATGAATGATGTCAGAGTCAGCAAAGATCTTAGACTACACTTAACAACAACCTGAATTCTGCAACCTTGAAAGCTGAATTCTGTAAATACTAAAAATGGTGCAAGTATTTCTCAGAACTTTGGGTCTGTTAGTTGAGTTTGTTGTGTAGACATTTTGTCTATACACAATGTTCTGGGCATTTAGAGAAATTGCATTATTACATGTCCTACTACTTCCATAAACAATGAGATGTCCTAGTAGGGGAGATTTTTGGTTTAATTTTCTTTCTGTGAAAGAGGGCACTCAATATTACAAATGTACAAGGGGAAATTTTAGAAAACAGACTCCTATACATAAGGCAGCACAACAATTAATCCTACTTCAGATTCTGAAAAAACGGGCAGTTTACATTTTTGAATAACTTGCTGGACCCTTTTTATATTCTTCTCACTGACTTCCAAAAGCACATGAAATAAGATTTTTAGCTATCCATTAAAGCAGTATAGCTTCCATATACACAGTGGATACATCCCATAACTTCCCATAGATATATGAAATGGCAGAATAGCAAATGCCCTTTTGTCACAGTCAGAGAGAAAATATAGCATTCAGTATTATTTGCCTAACTCTGCTACATCACCTGAGGAAGAGAGAAGTGACTTCTTGATCTCATTTATTGTTGAATAAATGATCAAGTTTTTAAACTAAGCTAAGAATTAAAGCAACTGCCTTTGAAACCAAATATTCAGGTCCCTTTTAACACACAAGTTCATCTCAGTCTGTTTTTAACAGTGTTTTGTACCAATATACTTCTGCTTTATTCTTAAGGGAGAAAAGAAATGGTTACTTGCACAGTCCACATGTATAGTAAAATTTTATATTTATTCCTCTCATTTTCTTAGAAGCCATCTAAATTATTTACCAAGATGTACTACTGTTAAAGAACTTACAGCCAAAGAGGTATAACAGACTCTTCATAGAAACATACATACATAGAGAGTTTTCCTACTGTATTCTCATAACTTCGACAGAGTTCACTAAGAACAGGCATTTGTCCAACTCCAGGACTCTACAATAGAGTTTCTTAAACTTTTCCACTCACAATTCATTTATAAAATAGATATAAAAATCAAACATTTGCTGATAACAATTCAGCATTTGCAAGGCTTGCTAAACAGACTTATTTTCCTTTTTATGAAGTACAGCTAAAGCATCTTTTGCAGAGTGCTCTGTAAACACTGCACAACAGATTAACGTAAATGTCTGAAACAGCCACCTGGTAACATTCAGAAAACATTTACTGTTGCCAATTGTTTTTGGAGGGAGACGACACCTAACATTGAGCTAAGGGTCATTTGCAGTCAGGAACCATAGTTTAAGAAGCAGTACTCTAGAGCAGGCCTGTCCAACAGGCGGCCGGGGGGGGGAGAGGCATACACGGCCCCCTAGCCCCTTGGCTATGGCCCCTTACCCTCCTGCAATAAATACTATATTTTTTAAAATATTTTAAAAATATTTTTTCAATTAAAAATATTATTTTTTATTATTATTTTTTGGTCCCGCCCCTTGGCTTTCTATTGGCCACGTCCTCTTCTCCTGGGGGAGGGGGGCCAATGGGAGGGAGTGACGTCTCTTGGGCCACGCCCCCTTGGCAGCAAACAGGAAGAGTGACCCGGCCGCATGGCTTTCCCCCTCGGCAGCGCCGCTTCCTCCTCCTCAGGATTGCTGCTGCTCCGTCTGGGAGGCACTCAGGCCCTCAGTGCCAGGGAAGCAAAAGGGGTTTGGGAGGGAGGGAGTGTGTCTGAGAGCATGAGTGAGTGAGTGACAGAGAGAGAGAGAGGAGGGGGACCTGCCCTGGGCACACCTCTCCCCAGCGCAAAGGGAAGATGTCTCTGGCTCTCTCAGACACACACACACAAGCCCCTTCCTTTCTGGCCCCTTCATTTTGCGTTTCATGAACTGTCTCTTTAATGAGAAGGAGAGAACCGGCCAGCCATAGGAGAGGGAGGGGAGAAAAGGAGGAGGGAATTGAATGAGAGGGAGCTCAAGGAAAGGCCTCCTACCCCCTTCCCCCTCCTTTTCCTCCCCCAGAATTATTTACATTCTTTGCAATTACCTAAGTTTACTTTGATGACTTGCACTGAATGGAATGAGCCAGGGGTAAACTGGCAGAATGAAAGCACACAGACTTTTCAACTGCAAGGCCATTCAATGCTGATCAATGTGGCCAGTGGAACAGTCATATATTCCAGTTCAAAGCAGAGATTGTGGGATTTTCTGCCTTGATATTCTGTATATTTATGCCCCTCATGTGTTCCATCCATCCCTCCCTCTCCCCTTATTTAAATAATATAATATGTAATTGTATATTAATGCCCCTCATGTGTTCCATCCATCCCTCCCTCTCCCCTTATTTAAATAATATAATATGTAATTGTATATTTATGCAATGCCGGGGGCGGGGAGGGGGCGGAGCTGGGGGAGGGGAGGGGGCGGAGCCAGGGGAGGGGCGGGGCGGAGCCAGGGCTTGGCCCCCCAGGTGATCAGTGACCGGAATTCCAGCCCAAGGTCCGGTAGAAGTTGGACAGCCCTGCTCTAGAGCACACTATCTCATATACAAACCACACATGTGATTGGGACTAAATAGTGTCCCAATAGGAAACTACACACTTATAATTGCTAGAGAAATAATGTGTCCCATGAAGTTGAAGCGCAGACTGGCCTGGAATCAGTTCATGCTTGATAAGAGCATTTTGAAACAGGCTGTTTCAGCCTATGCCACAATAAATTGGTTACTTTTGGTTTGGAGTACTGCAGTATTTCTTATCCTTTTAGAGTAATAATACAACAAAGCTACTCTTTTAGAATCCTTCCTAGAAGAGTTGTGCATCCAACATTCGGTCAAACTTTAGTTTTAAACAAATAAGCAGGTTTATAAAAAGTATAAGTATGTAACTATAAATTATGTTAGAACTGGGGAAAAATAGTAATAACAAATTTTGTGTTGTGCATACTGTGTTGTGCATTAATCTAGATTGGGAGGTTGTCTTTGAAAGGGAGCCTTATCAAAGGGAATCTCTTGGAAAAGGGCATCAATTTCTAAAAGACAAAGATGAGTGTGTTTTCATGCAGCTTTGCTGTGTAAGTTCTTGTTCCCTTGTTTCTTCATCCCAAAGAACGGCTTTACATCACGTGTATGGGGGTGTTGAGTGAAAAGCATATTTTTCATCAGTTCTGTTTCAGTAGCTTGAACAGCAGGCAATTTTTGACCATTGTGACTTTTTGTTGGGATCCCTGCACTGTGCCTAGCATTGAAATCTTGTTTGCCCCTCCAGCTGCCATTTCATTACAAACTGTAAGTCCAAGAAGGAGGTGAAAATACTAAATAAGAATACCATACCAACATTTATCTCCATTTCCATCTCTTTCTGTCTCTCATATACTAAAAATATATATGGCTGCCACACAATTGTGAAAGATAGTGGTAGGATACATAACATTTAAGTTTCCTTATGCCAACTGTGAAACAGATTTGGAGCCTACTTTCCTACCAATAAATCTAAGAACTCTGCTTTGTAGGATAATCTGATTGTCAGTCAATGAGCAACCACAAAACAACACTTTAATGGGGATGTACCTCGTTTCAACCCACTATTTACTCTTTCTATCTCATGAAAAGCAGTTCTTACATTCGTTTAGCGTTGTGGGTCAATCCAAAAAACCTTTCTTGCTCACATATTATTTGTTTGCTCTTCTGTTGCTATTGGTAATACTGTGACTTAGTATGGTATGCTGCTTCCTTGGAAAGAATTATTACTCTTTCTGGAATAAAATACCAATTGTATTCTTCATATAGAGAATTGTCTCCCATTTCAGTGCATGGCATTTGATGAAACCATTTCATTTATATTATGGGTAATTGTTTCGTTATTTAAACTGTCTTGTGTGTGTGCTATGATGATTGGGAGTTTCCAATTTGGGTAAAGTGAGGTGAGTACAGTCCTCAGCTGAACTTTTCAATAAATTCCTTTATCATTATGCATGTATTAAGGCTACTTGCTCTTGGCTTTAAATACAGTTTTGCTGTATTCTGTAGAAGGCTTTTGCTGTTTATCTTAACCTGATAGAATTGTTGATCAACTAGTTTTGTGATTGAAAGAGAATTTTATCCTTATAACCAGGTCCTGCATCGTTTGCATTGTTGCATTGTTTAGTTAGTGTGCTTTCCATTCTTCCCTATACTTGGGCTTTTAGTATGTTTATATAGTGGGTCCCATTCAAACCCACACTTTGTCGAACAAGTGTCTTTCTTACAACTATCAACCATTACAGTATGTCAACTGAAGTATGAGAATAAAGAAACCTATGCACTACATACTTTTTCTTTTCTTCCAGTGTTGCTCCATTTTTGTCTCATTTTGCTTTGGGTTGTGTATGAAAGAGAGAAATCGACCATAATTAAGTGATAGTGCATATGCTTTGCATGCAGAAAATCCTGGTTCAGTATCTGTCACTTGCAGGTAACGATAAGGAAGAAACCCTGAAACCATTGACAATCAGTATTGATAGTCTTGGATTAAATGAATAAATGTTCAGACTATGAAAAATGTTATTATTTATTAATTTATATCCCACTTTTCTCCCCCATTGGGGATTCAGAGCGGCTAACAGCAAGGTATAAAACATACTGGTACTGTCGCAACAGATGCTCCTTAAAGGCCAAGTAGAGTTTCAAAACAAAGTTTATTGCTCAGAGAGTCTCTGGCCTTTAAGGGCACCAAAACAAAACAAACACTTAGCAGTCAGTGGATAAAAACACAAAAACAAGCCTAACTGGCACAAAATCAAATGCCTGCAAAAAAAGCCTGGAGCAAGAAAGCAAAATGCTAAGAACAGAAAAGGCACACAACAAAGCAGGAACTGGAAGGGTCATCAGTGGGGTCCGAAGTCGTCACAGGTGGGCAGTCCAAAGCATCAGGCAGCAAGCAGCAGTCATGAAATCCAAGCCGGATCGAGGGAGGGGGCAAGCAGCAACACGAGAAGCCAATCCGAATCAGTAACCAACCAGGAGCTAATGCATGGGGACAGTGTACACCATAATCCCCAAATAGTCCCAACCTTCCACCCCCTCCCATACTGTATTCCGTTCTGTACTTAACTCCCCCCAACAATCCTCCGGATAGCCTGAAGGCCACTCATTGTCATCAGAGAACTGCAAGCAGCCTGTATTTCTTGTACTTTTGTCCAGTCCATTTCTGACTCTTCCTCTGAAGAGTCTCCCTCACTCCCATTCCCATCATTCCCTGAAAAGCCCTCAAATGATTCATCATCAGTGGATTCAGTGAGTATTTGCCGAATCCTTTTACACTGTAACATATCCTCCTCACTTTGATCCCGCGTAAGCCATTTTGCCCTCCTAGAGCCATTACTATGACTACAAACAGCCCCACCCATCTCCACACTACTGTTTGCAACCAAAGACTCAGCCCCATCCAACTCCATACTATCATTATTATCTGAAGCCTCAGGCTCAACTGCAACAGGACCTTAGGACAAGTATCCTTCTTGGTAGTCTGCTTTTTCTTAACTATGCTGATTCAGCAAATGTTAATATACCCTTATAGAACAATTAGCAAAGACCCAAAAAAAAGCCCATGATAATTGAGAAGATTGCAGTATTTTATATTGGGTGAAAGGAAATCATTTTTGTTTAGTGGTAGAATATAGATATTACTATTTAAATGATGGTCAAATTTAAATGTTATGTGTGCTCAAAACACGCCTTTAGTCACTGTTTCTGGTAGAGATATTGATTCTACGAGGGCGGGTCAATAAGTCCATGACTTTTTGAATAAAACAGGTTTTTGGATAAAAAATCATTTTATTTTTCAACGTAGTCTCTTTTGAGCTCTATACACTTTGTCCAACTTTTTCCAATTTTTTTATCCCTTCCAAAAAATAAGATTTGTCAAGGTCATCAAAATAGGTATTTGTTTGTGAGGTGATTTCATTGTTGGAGTCAAATCCTTTTTTACGCCGAGCCATTTCTTCAGGTTTGGAAACAAGAAATAGTCACTCAGGGCTAAATCCGGAGAATAGGGCGGATGGAGGAACAATTCGTATCCCAATTCATGGATTGTTGCCATGGCAACTGCACATGTGTGCACCCTTGCATTGTCCTGGTGCAAAAGAACTTTTTTCATGGCCAAATGTGGTCTTTTTTTCTTCAAATCCTCATTAAATCGACCCAATAAGTTGGCATAATATTCACCATTGATTGTTTTACCCTTTTGAAGGTAGTCAATGTGGATTATACCGCGTGCATCCCAAAAAACGGTCGCCATGACTTTATTGGCTGACAAACCCACCTTGGTCTTCTTTGACACCGATTGACCCTGAGAAACCCACTGTTTTGACTGCTGTTTGGTCTCTGGTGTGTTGTGGTGGATCCACGTTTCGTCCACCGTTACGAAATGGCGCAAAAACTCATCCATATTGCGATTGAACAATGCCAAACACTCCTGCAAAATTGTCACAAGATTGTGTTTGTGGTCGATTGTGAGCAAACGTGGCACCCATCTTGCGGAAAGCTTTCTCATACCCAAGTGATCATTTAAAATTGAAACCACTGAGCCATGTGATATGCCTATGGCTTCCACAATCTCTCGCACTTTCAATCTCCGATCGGCCAACACCATATCGTGAATTTTTTCAATTGTTTCGGGTGTAGAGACCTCAACTGGGCGTCTAGAACATTCGGCATCTTCCGTGCTTGTACGGCCGCAACAAAATTCAGTAAACCACTTTTTAACCATTGAAATTGATGGTGCAGAGTCCCCATAGTATTTATCAAGCCTAGCCTTGGTTTGAGGGATGTTTTTTCCGCAAAAAATAATGCTTAATGAGCACACGAAATTCACTTTTTTCTATTTTCTCCTCAAATCACTCGGTTGTCTGCTATCAGTGCTATCAAACACAAACTAAATGACACAGCTTGTTCAAATGCCTGTTGACAGGAGCAGTTAAGAGACAGGAAATTCAAAAAGTCACGGACTTATTGACCCGCCCTCACATGTAGCTGTAGGGCGGCATTCACTATGTAAATAAAAAAATAATTCTGTCAAGCAAGGAATTCCTGATTTGTAACATGGAATATTTTATGCTGTTGGTTTTATAAAGAAGTGTATGCTTTCTCAACTATAGAAGCATACTTAACTAGATATGTATTTCCAGAAGTTCGTGGATTACATAGTAACTGTTACTAGGGCTATGTTTTTGTTAGCTTATTGAGGCAAAACAGCAAAAAGAACTTGCAGTACCTTAGAAATAACTGATTTTATTTTGGCATGTGATAAGATGACTGAAATCTACATAGACTAGCCAAATAAAATGTGTTGGTTTTTAAGTTGCACAGTACATTTTGCTATGTTATCTAGCAGAGGAGGTAATAATCACATTTTCTTTGCAGTCTCTGTGTTACAAATGCGGATGTTTTGTCCACATTATTAGGATAAATTATATAGGTTGCATGCATAGTAATTGAATGAGTATCATCAGTTTGGGGAGGAACCCTGCTATACACTTTGACTACATGTAATATTATGGTTGCAGAACTAACTGTGGTGGCAACACGTAGTTGAAGTTAGTGTGTACCCTAGGTCTCATATATGCATCACTGAGGTATACCCAGTGTGCTCTGTCAGTTAGGTCCATTTTTCAATTAACCACATTTGAATGTTTCCCATTGCATCCTGTATATATACATATTTGTAAAATTGTGGTGAAACTGTCACAATTAATTGTCAGTTAATTGATTAAATATGACCTAACATTAAGTTCCGGAGGTCAGAACTTAAAGGCTAACCATTTGGCACTTTTTCAAGACAGCAGTTTGAATTGTCAGATGCACTGAGTAATGACTTGGTTTGTGGTTGTACAAATGCTTGAGTGGGCTAATTGGTTTGTATACAATCATTGTGATGGGGGGAATATAAAAAGTTACAGATTCTGATTATTACCTTAGCAGCAATAAAGTAAAAGACTCTGAAATGATAACTCCAACACTTAAACCACTACACCTTGAGAGCTCAGTATGTGTAAAACGTTTTTTGTATTTAATGTAGAATATTTCACATTCATAAATTATATGAAAAAAGACATCAATAGGTTTAGCTCTAATCGTAAATGATAGTTTTATAATTTGCTTTTTGTTTTCATGTTTATAAAGGGAACATGAATTAATTGTTTACATGTATTTGATTCCAAAGACTGATCCATATCAGTCTGAAATACCAGTATGCAAAAGGCTCTTGTAGCTCCTCAGAGACTAACAGAGATAAAGAAATTAGTAGCATTAGCTTTTATGGACTAACGTCTATGAGGGAGTAGACATGAAAGCTTATGTCACCAACTTCTTTCTCTCAGCTTCTAAGTTGGTACAAGAGCCCATTCATTGCATATATTTATTTGAATGACATCAAACCATTAGGGTTGCGATCTAGACAGTTGACTAAAAATAAGGTACCCATTTACTATCTTTAGTTAAATATAATATCCATATATAGTTCCTCTCTACTATTGTTTCATTTACAAATGTAATTGTATAGAGGAAGATAGACTTCTGTAGATAGACCAAGTTAATCATGCATCCACAAGGATTTCTGACTGTCCCAGTCATCCACACTACATAGTGCTTTTTTGTAGTACAGGTGCTTGAACATACTTTTTTTTACTGTTCCCCCTATTCTGTGGGTTGGGGCAACCTTGAAACCAAGCGGAGTTGTTCAGTCCCTCTCTCACCTGCTGTTCTGTCTCCAGATATTCCACCCTCCCCTAAAGTGAGCTATTTAAGTAGAGTCATTAAGCATCATAGGTCAGAAGGTTAATTAAACATGCAAGGGATTGACATAGTATTAGTCTTAAAAACAGAGCTGGGGAAATAGCTAAAGGGAAGTCAGCCTTTGTGTCACTAATGTAGATCTCTCCTCTTCCTCCTGCCTTCCTTCCTTCCTCTGGTGCACACACATTTTGCACTGCACTATACTTTCTCTGCTCCCTCCCCTTCAGCATACTTAATGTATAGAGGAGATATGTTAATATTTCTCAGTGAAGTACATTTGATTTATATCCTCTAAAGGTAACTTTCTGTCACGATGCAGGGTCTCGGCCCAGCCCCTTAATCACACACACACAGACGGTAATCAGCTAACTATTTATTGAATAATAAAAACAGGTGAAAAGGTGAATTGTCCATAAGAGTAACAAAAGTTCAATCAAAAAGGTAAAGAGTCCGTAAGAAAAATCCAAAGGCAAGCGTGGCAAACGCTCCGCAAAAACAATGCGGATTAGTGACTTGGTCCGTGGCAAAGAACAAGGCAAAGTTCATAAACAATCCCAAGAACTTCTTGGCAAGACTCGAGCCGGCAACTTGGCTCCGTGGAACTTCGCTCGCTTCACTCCCCTTAGAACAGAAGTGGCCGAGCTACTGAGGATCCTTTCCCACGGATCCTATACTTAATCCCCTTGGCGAGGCCCCCGACGCTCTAGGCTTCTGCGCCAATCTGTGCTACGGGATCTAGCGCTTCTCTGGCGCTCTAGGCTACGGTGCCAATCCCTCCTGCTGGACTCAATGCTCCGTCTCCTATCAAAGCTCCGTGCTTGCCTCCCAGCACCTGGGTCGCTATCTTCGTGAGAGCCTAACTCCCTTTCGGCTTCCATGGGCTCATCCTCCACTGTTTCCCTGATCCTTTCCTGCGACCCGAAACCACCTGGGTTCTCATACTGATCGGAATCATCACTCTCAGGGTCAGCCTGAACTTCTCAGCTATCATAGCCGTCAGGCCATTCATCATCCCAGGCGAAGCTCTCTGTGGGAGTGGAAGGCCCAGCTTACTCATCAGCCCCTTCCTCCATGTCCTCATCAACTGCAGCTGGCCCTAATACAAGTGGGACCCCCGGTGCTGCCCCCTGCCCCCCAGGCACGAAAGGGAACTGGGTTGCTACACTTTCAGATAAGCTTTGCAGATGGATAGACCAAGAAAAAGGGAAGCCACTATTAAAATGAGGATTTTAGTCATTGATTCAGAGGTAGTTGCTTTTATTCTTCTCCATCTTGTCCTTGCCATCCTTCCTAAAAAGAAATAATGCCATAATGCAAAGGCTCCCAGCTACTAGAGCAGGGGTGGGCAATTACCGGCCCTCTGGGTGTTTTGGACTTCAACTCCCAGAAATCCTAGCCAGTTTACCAGCTGTTAGGATTTCTGGGAGTTGAAGTCCAAAACACCCGGAGGGCCGGTAATTGCCCACCCCTGCACTAGAGATTATATAACAGTATAGTCTGAGGTTCATATACAGTTGTAATATGTTCAAAATTAAATTGACCAAACATACATTGAAACCACCTTAATGTAATCTGTATTTGAGTCTGTTAACATATGCTCATCCTAACATTAGTAGTTTTCCATGATAGCATGCTTGCATTTGAGAGGCAGCATGTTTTAAGTCTGAAACTAAACTGAAAAACAAGTTTAGTCTTTTTTTCAATCCAAAGAATGTATAAGGGCTTATAGGAAAAATATTATTCCTGGGTCTCATTTCTTTGTGTTCAGCCCTGGAAGTTATATGGCTAGAAGAGCTTTGAAGTGTTATTTATTTATTTATTTCGGACATTTATATCCCGTTCTATCTTGACCTCTGCAGAGGGACTCAGGGCGGCTAACAACAAAAGCATAAATATACATCTTAAGTAAAAACAGTATAAAACATTATAAAAACATTAAAACAATTGCCAGCTTAAATCGTCGTCCTACAACAGTTCATAACTTGGAAATGATGATTGATTTTTAAGAAGAGAAAAAAACTTTTCCTGTATGCCTAGAGGTGTCCATTTTACTTAAGAAAGTATCAGACCTGAACCCAAGTGAAAACTTTATCTTGCCCCTTCCTTCCCTCCCTGCCCTCTCCACCTCATAATCTCCTCTATAAAACACATTTCTGTTGTAAAGAGAGAGGCTTTTGGATATTAGAAAGGAGAAAGGATTGAGATAGCAGTGAAGAGTTACTTTCTGTCCTAGTTTGGGAACACACAGCAGATACATTCAGTTTAGGCCAGAGCCTAAATCCTATGAGCACAGTGTAAATATATGCCTGAAAGTAGCAGATTCCTTCTGATCTTGGGAGCTAAGTATGGTTATACTTATAGTGGGGGGGGAAAGTATTTAGTCAGATACCAATTGTACAAGTTCTCCCACTTAAAAAGACCAGCGAGGCCTGTAATTGACATCATAGGTAGACCTCAATTATGAAAGACAACATGAGAAAACACATCCAGAAAATCACATTGTCTGATGTTTAATGAATTTATTTGCAAATTATGGTGGGAAATAAGTATTTGGTCACCTACAAACAAGCAAGATTTCTGGGTCTCACAGACCTGTAACTTCTTTTAGAGGCTCCTCTGTCCTCCACTCATTACCTGTAGTAATAGCACCTATTTGAACTTGTTATCAGTATAAAAGACACCTGTCCACAACCTCAAGCAGTCACACTCCCAACTCCACTGTGGAGAAGGCCAAAGAGCTGTTGAAGGACACCAGAAACAAAATTGTTGCTCTGCACCAGACTGGGAAGACTGAATCTGAATAGGCAAGCAGTTTGGTGTGAAGAAATCAACTGTGGGGCAATAATTAGAAAATTGAAGAGATACAAGACCACAGATAATCTCCCTCGATCTGGGACATCATGCAAGATCTCACCCTGTGGTTTCAAAATGATCACAAGAACGGTGAGCAAAAATCCCAGAACCACATGGGGAAACCTAGTGAATGACCTGCAGAGAGCTTGGACCAATGTAACAAAAGTTACCATCAGTAACACACTATGCCGCCAGGGATTCAGATCCTGCAGTGCTAGACGTGTCCCCGTGTTTTAGCCAGTACATGTCCGGGGCTGACTGAAGTTTGCTAGGGAGCGTTTGGATGATCCAGAAAAGTATTGGGAGAATGTCATGTGGTCAGATGAAACCAAAGTAGAACTGTTTGGCAGAAACACAACTCGTCGTGTTTGGAGGAGAAAGAATGCTGAGTTGCACCCAAAGAACACCATACCTACTGTGAAGCATAGGGGTGGCAACATCATGCTTTTGGGGCTGTTTCTTTGCAAAGGGACCAGGGCAACTGATCCGTATACATGAAAGAATGAATGGGGCCATGTACCTTGAGATTTTGAGTGCAAACCTCCTTCCATCAGCAAGGGCACTGGAGATAAAACGTGGCTGGGTCTTTCAGCATGACAATGATCCCAAGCACAAGGCCAGGGCAATGAAGGAGTGGCTTTGTAAGAAGCATTCAAGGTCCTGGAGTGGCCTAGCCAGTCTCCAGATCTCAACCCTATAGAAAACCTTTGGAGGGAGTTGAAAGTCCGTGTTGCCCAGAGACAGCCCCAAAACATCACTGCTCTTAAAGAGATCTGCATGGAGGAATGGGCCAATATATCAGCAACAGTGTGTGCCAACCTTGTGAGGACTTACAGAAAATGTTTGACCTCTGTCATTGCCAATAAAGGATATATAACAAAGTATTGAGATGAACTTTTGTTATGGAAAATACTTATTTTCCACCATACTTTGCAAATAAATTCGTTAAAAATCAGACAATGTGATTTTTCTGGATGTGTTTTCTCATGTTGTCCCTCATAGTTGAGATCTACCTATGATGTCAATTACAGGCCTCACTCATATTTTTAGGTGGGAGAACTTGTACAATTGGTATCTGACTAAATGCTCCCCCACTCCCCCACTATAGATGGAATACCAGCATGGAATACCACATTTCAAAATAAGGCAGTAGTAAACCACCCTTGAGTGTTCCCTGCCTAAGAAAACTCACATGTTTATGGGGTTGACATAAGTTGTCAGGTTAGTTGAAGGCACAAACACACACACACACACACACACACATATATATATATATATATATATATATACACACACACTATAACTAGATCTCACAATGTGCAAGCACACAATATGTACAGCGAACAGCAAGACATGGAGCTCACACATTGCCCGCTGGTCAAGTAGTTCCTTGCCTATTAAGCTGAAAGTGGGAGAGAAAGCTATGGTGTGTTTGTGAGTGGCTGCACTAGGAATTACAGTGAAATGTAATTGTTTGTGTAACTAGTTTTACACAAGCATAATTCTTCATAGGACTCCATCCTAAACCAGCTTTTTCCATTCTGGGTCCTTCCAGTTGTTCTGACAGTACTGGATTGTTAGTAACTATAATTCAGCACATCTGGAGGCCCCCAATGTAGATGGTGCAAAAGAAGAAAGGTATGCAGATCCCAAGTAGCTTAGTATAATACATCAGATTTGATCACAGCTCAATTAAATGTTCATGTATTATTCCTTGCTAATGCCTGGATTTCAGCAGACATCTGAGTCAGCCCTGCCCCACTGTAACTATATCTACATTCATCCTGATAAGGAGTTCTTCCTGAACACGAGGCTTACATATAATTCTTGTCAAGAACTTATGTCCAGCAAAATATATATTTACTTTTCTTATTTTGTATTTTCTCATTTCTCTGGCTTACTCTATTAATTAAAAATCTGGTAATAAAGTGTGTGTGTGTGTTGGGGGGCTTTCTGGCAAATAGGACCAGATCTAGGAAGTATGGAATTGTAGAATCCTCTTTTAGCTCCACAGTCAGGGAAATGCTGTCTAATTCCATTCTCATTCACCTCTGGTTCAAGTTGGCAAAGAGAAGCTGTGTCATCAGGTCCTTCTTTCTGGAGCATGTAATGAAACAATGCCTCTAAGCTGCTCTGATTTAGCTAAGAGAGTATTCATACTGAGCTTTTAGTCAGCTTTCGGTGCTGTTTTTAGTCTTGGGCCTGTTCGTATTATTGGAAAATTTTCAGGGATTTCTTAACAGAAAGGATTGTGTTTTAACTGTGGAAGTTATGCTGTGATGCCTACCTGGAGACATTAGAAATAGAATCAAATTCATAGCTAATTATGAGTTTTTAAAGGCCTATTGCTATTTCTTTTCTAAGGGCTGGATGTAGCATTCAAGTGCACTCAGAGGAAAAACATAGAGAATGACTCTATCAGAAGACACTTGTGTAGGGAGCTGGTCAGTTCAAGTTATACAAGCATGGCTTGATGTAGCAGCAAGAAAACAAAACACTCTTTTTATGTACTTTGGAAGCTAAGGGGGAAGGGCTGTGTGCCTGCTACAGTTCTGTTAGAACCACATGGTAAAGAGCAGGATGTGATGCTGGGTGTAGAAATCAACTTCCTGAAAAGCTCCACTTTTGTTGACAAAGCACCTTTATGCAGTATATATTGGTTTGAAAGTGGCTATTAATACTCCTGCTAAATATCTGTTAATACCAACTGAAAAATAGAGAGAGCTGAATAAGATTTCCATTGGTTGGAGGTGAAGTGTCAATCTTCTCCAGGTTTCCCTGCTAACAGTAGAATATTCTACAAAGTTATCCTTTATCATTTAGTTGCAAAAGAGAACTAGAGATTATGTTAGCTTAGAAATATAAAATAAAAATAATGTATACTGTAATATATCTTACAATAAAGGTTATTTTATCTGTGTTCTTTGCTGTATATATGGCTTTATATTTATTGTTGCTTTAAATTGTGACTGACTTTGAGTGTTGCAGAGGAATTACAGGGATAAACTATTACTATTAATAAGTAATAATAACAACACAATGCAATTCAGTTAAGATTATAGAAGTGCACCAGTGTGGTTATTATGTATGTTTTTATTACCGTTAGTGTGAAATAATGATTTGGAAGATATAATATCTGTTGAAGGTATTCCATTTATTCTGGTAAGCAGTGATTGTTACTGTTCAACTGGATGGATCCTTCAAAGATTGGATCAGTCACTGGAGTAAACTGTTTGAGAATTTGTACTTAAATCAATTATTGCTAACAATTCTGAAACAAAACCCTCAACACATTCCCACATTTAGTTATCTTTATGTATGTGTTTGTTACCAGAATATTCTCCTTCCTGGATGTGGTCACGCTATGCCGGTGTGCTCAAGTCTCCAGGGTAAGAATGTTTGCATTCCAGTACTGGTAAGGTTTTAACAGCTTGTCTTTTGGGAACCTCCAGTTTGCCATCTTATTGAAAGTCAGTGAAATATCAGTTGAAGCAATGTCTGACCATAGGTGAATGATCCCCTTGCCTTTCCACTGTTAATCTGTTTGTAACAGTGCTAGAGCCCCTCTACTAAATTGGTTTAAAGTGAAGCAAATTATTGGTGACTTTTAATTGTTTGGGGTTTTGATCTAGACTTGCATAGAGAGTCATGGATGGAAGACTGTTTGCTTGTCAATGTCCTTCCCCCCCAAGTGATGAGCAAGAAAGGGCATTCATAAAATAAATATTGTTTGTTGTTTATTCGTTCAGTCGCGTCCGACTCTTTGTGACCTAATGGACCAGCCCATGCCAGAGCTCCCTGTCGGCTGTCACCTCCCCCAGCACCTTCAGGGTCAAGCCAGTCACATCAAGGATACCATCTATCCATCTTGCCTTTAGTCGTCCCCTCTTCCTTTTTCCTTCCATTTTCCACAGCATATTATTAGTTACATTTTAAAAAAACCTTCCCATTCTGCCTCACATGCATGCAAATAGTTCTGTTTTAAAATATTGTGTGCTTACAGTAGGTAAATCTATCCTCCTGTTGTGGTGTTTGATATAGCTTATATACTAATAATTCCAGGTGGGCATTTGGTATCTTTGTACATAGGGAGTAGATGAGTCCGTATCACATAACACACATCACATATTGTCTTGCCTCACTGTTCATAGTTCTTCCCTGACCTTTCTTTTTCCAATCATCCTCTGTAGCTTTCACTGACATTTATAAAAGATTTTAGAGTTACCTCTTAGTATGGGAAGCTGCATTATTGCTTGGAGAAAAATCTATATGACTTATTAATTTTCATAGGGAAAATCAAATGCAGCCTCTCCTTCTGAAGGGCTCTTGAGTAAAACCTTCTATATTCCCAAATATCAAGGTGGATTTCATCTTGTATAAAATGATAGCTATTATGGAAAACAGTAACTCTCATAGGTTAGAAAATAATGTTATTTAACCCCCATTTAAAAATATTACAAGCTAATATTTTCAACCATTAAATGCTTGAGCAGAAAGAATAATCTTTATACATTTCCTGTGAACCACATAAGAAAGAGAAGGGTAAAGTTGGAGATCAGTCACCAAGTACACATATCTGCATGCCTTTATGGTTACATCTTCTTGTAAAGCAGACAGGTGATGTTCTTAAGAACTGATTTTCTTTGATGAGGAGGACTGTTAAAAGTATATTTATTTATTTGTCACGTTTCTATACCGCCCCTCTCAGCCCGAAGGCAACTCGGGACGGTTTACACAGGCAGTCTCTGCCCTCAATACAACACAGCATCATTGAAAAAGAAAGTTGGCATAGCTGTTAAAAGCTTGTGATGAGTGGATTAAGTAATTTGGTTTCACATTTGTGGGTTTCCTTTCCAGTACATTATTACTGCAAGCCCATAGGTGCACACAAAAACATGATAGCAAAAAATTCTTACCATAAATATGCTGATGTGATCTTCTCTGTAACTATATAATATGAAAGAGATACCTGGTTACAGTGAATAACTCTGTGTTAGCTCAGTATCTTACAGCAATGAAATTGTCAGCTTCCTATTACCAATTATAAATAGTCTGAAAATATAACTGATAGCACTGTATTTTCATTGTACATGCATAAAATCTATAGTATGATCACATTTTAAATTTATTGTCGAGGCTTTCATCAATGGGTTGCTCTAAGTTTTTCAGGCAGTAGGTCTATATGTTCCTGGAACACACTAACTCTGAAGTATTCACAACGGATATTGTAGCGCTTTAAAACCTATAGAAAAGGGGGACCAAATAGTCTAGGCTGAAACTCCTCCCATGCGAGAAGAAGTTAAAGCCTTTTCAGAATTTTAGTTCTGAAAGAGGGGAAAGGACAACTTGTGTACCAAGTCGTGGGGAAATATTCCTAATCTACTGCTAGAATTTTGGTGGGTTTCTTGTAAATTGGTTATCACTGTTTACAGGTGTTGACAGATGCATGCATGTACCTCCCCCCCTTTTTTAAAGGCCATCCAAACTAATGACTATGGCTATATCTAATGCAATTGAGTTTGAGAATCAATTACTTGTGTCAAAACAACATTTTTGTTTGTCAAATGTTCATTCATTCTACTTAATGAGTGAAAGAACATTCTTTTTCCACACCACAGAATTTAGAGATCCTTATTTTTTCCTTCCACCCAACTCAGGCTGGATGTGTACTTTGTTCAAGCAGGGATATTACTTTTTATGCTATTTTAATGCTCCTTTATCATATTACTCGTTCTATTGCCTTTTATGTTCTGGTTTTCTTTGAAGGAAAATATAAGATACTGTAATAAGTATGCCTTGACAAATTGCAGAGAATAACTTTTTAAAGTATCTGTAATACCTCACTTTATAATATTTTATCAATAAAATAACTCTCTTAAATTACAGATAATAATGAAAATATTTTACTGAGGTTATTAATTTTGTATGATGGTGTAACATAAATGTTGATTGGGAAGCATTAGTGCAAGGAAAGAACTGGAATTAAATGGGTTTTTTTTACTTTGGCTATGTGAAATGTGAAGAATTTCAAGGTATCACCAAACAAAACAGTCATTATTTTAAAAAAGAGGGGAGGGTGGAAACTACATTCTCTGTGTACTGGTTGAATTAAGATATTGGAGAGAAGAATTGCCTTCTTCCTTCCTCAATTACTCACTCCATCCTCCTAGGTCAACAATTGTTTTAGGGAGTTGTACTGAGTGAAATAAAACAACATTATGTTGACCCCAGACAACTGTAGTATTCCCTACAAAGCCAACATAGATTGAGCGTTTGAAGGTTATCGGTGGGATTTCAGATCTAGGACATGCATAGTGTCTTACATTGTTTCTTGATACTTCTATGCACACATATCTTAGTATGGAGGAGAGGGGGAAGAAAAAGAAGAAATTGAACTTTATTTCCCAAAGCCAGAGTCCAGGTGGCTTAGAGATTGAAACACATAAAACAGTTCATGTGAAAACATTCAAAAGTTCATCATTCAAAGAGAATAAAAATTTAAATTAGAAATAATAATATTTTATTTATACCCCGCCACCATCTCCCCGAAGGGACTCGGGGCAGCTTACATGATATATCAGCAGTTGAAAACAAATAAAATGACAGTAACAGTGCAACACCCTCTTAAAATCCTTGTTGAATTTTTAAAAAAAATCTTAGACTCCCAGTAGAAGGACAACAAGGCAGAGATCATTCTAGTCTTCCTGTCAAGTGAGTTTTGGGCCCATAGACAGTCACCAGGAAGGGCCTATCTTATGTCCCCACCAGCCATGCCTGGGAAAGTGGGGAGGCTGAAAGAAGAGCCTCTTCTAAAAGTCTTAGACCCCAAGCAAGCTCACATGGAAAGATACAGACAAGTAGTAACTTGCGTGGCTTAGGGTTGAGCAAACAGTAGTTGTGCTCAAAAACAAACAGTCAAACAGTTGAGCTGTTTTAGCAAGGAAGGTTTAGGACCCTGTTAACCACTCGTAGGACTCTTCAGAAAAAGCTGAACATTTTTAAAAAATTGTCACCGAAAGAGGATGTAATTAAGATTTATCACCAGATCAGGCATCTCCAGGAATGGATGCAGTTGGCACAGTAGTTATAAATGTGCAGAAGCACTCCTGGCTGCTGCAGAAATCTGATCTGCCTTCCAGTTGACTAGAAGCACATATTTCTTATTTGGATTGAACTTCTGTTTGCTCACCCTCCATCAGTCTAGTTCTGGTTCTAGATACTGATCTAGAAATGAAACAACTTCCTTGGAATTTGCTGAAAAGAAAGATTAGAATTAAATGTCAACAACTTATTAATGGCCCCAAACTCCAGACAACTATTGTGTTCCATACAGATGTTGAATAAGTGGGAGGCAAAGCATAGCTGAAGGGACTCAAAGGCCAGCAACCAAGGAGTTGAATATTTAGTCCTCCGGTGCTGCTTTCTGGGCTTGCCTCACAAGGAAGAGATGATGGCACTGTAAAACAGTGCTTCTAAGTCTGATTCGGGCAAGGTAACCCAGGATAACATGGTTAAACTAAAAAAGGATTGGTAGCCTTGCCTGACAACTGTCACTGAGAACTAGAAAGTTGTTGAGAAGTGCAGCAGAATCAACAGAGACACATTTCACCTGTCCAGTTACCAGTGACAGTTGTCGGCCAAGGCTACCAAACTTTTCTTAGTTTCGTAATCAGACCTGAAACAAGAATAAAATCAATCAGGATAATCTGTTTTATCCAGGAGCCTCTAATGCTGGGAGACCACTACATGATCTGATAACCTTCCCGAAAACAGAATGTTGGGCACTTTCCAGTAATTATCCATTATAGAGCAATTCATGCAAGGCTTTTTGAACAGAGATTATACAACTCCCTCTGGGCATATATGGACCCTGTCTTGACTATTCCCTTCATCCATCTGGCCATGTTGCCTGTGTCACTTTTAATGAATTAAGGTGAGAGAGAGTCTAGTATATATGTAATGGTTCTCATTTCTTCTAAGATCCTGTTTATGTTCTGAGGCTGTACAAAGGATGCGTGAGAAAGTAATTCCCTAGTAGTTCTGTGCCTGGCTGGGACAGCAAATTTTGTATGAATTTAAATCAGATCACAATCTTCCCCTGCTTTTTATTTTCCCCATATTAACATGCTGTCTGTCTTCTACCTTTTCACTTTAGGCATGGAATGTCCTGGCCCTTGACGGCAGCAACTGGCAACGCATTGACCTGTTTGATTTCCAGAGAGACATTGAGGTATAATTAAGTGGCATGCAATTTCTTTCTCTAGTTAAACAGTAATTACAACAGTGCACAAGATTAGTAACAAACTATGTAATCTCCTGTAGCTTACCCCCAGAGACAGAATTTTTTTATTTTTAGTTCCCAACTCTTGGGAACCTTTAAAACTCTTAAGAGTGGTTAAGAAACTGAAAGTATATAGAATTCTCTCTCTCTCTCTCTCCCTTCTTTCTGCGTGCATTTTCTTTTGTGTGAACAAATATATTTGACTTCAGAAATACGTTTTACAAGTTCATGTGTATGTGACCATAAGATCTGGAATAACCAGTTTAGGGAACAAATTTACAATTTCTTTTACATTTTACCACTTAGTTTACATTGAATCAGGGGGTTTTTAACAATGTCCATTGCCACAAGGACAAACCTCAGGGGCAAGGAATGCTCTGGCATAATCTGCGTGGCAGTTTGGAAAGCACTAAGCAGTGTCATTTTGCTCTTTGGACATGACAGGACATATTTGATATTTCTGGTCTAATTAGTTGATTTTCCCGTCTTTACATTTAGATCTACACCATCATATATGGACCATATCATCTCAGATAAATGCCCAAAAATTCAAGCATCCGCTTTTAATTGTGGATATCACTATTTTTATATATCATGATTTCTCAAACTGTAAAAGAGACAGCTAAATCCAGATTTGTGTGTATAAAGCCACCTGAGTCTCCCAGATGCAATTGTGTAGTCCTAGAATGCATAACTGGCTGACCTATGGTGGGGATAGTTTTGTTGCTTGGCTTATTACAAAATAGTTGTCTACGGATTCTGTTTATCACACACTACTCAGAAAGAATATTCTACAGTAAATCACCTTGAAGGTGGAACTGAATGACAAAAGTCCAATCATGGGTTGTGCCCGTACTACGAGTATTCAGATGACCAGTGTAACACAAAAAAAGATTCTGAAGATTAAGGAGGGGATGGGGATTTAACCAAAGAAACAAGAAATTTGTTTGCTACAGTTTAGAAGATTCCTTCAATTATCTTCCTGGTCTTCCTGCAGGGACGCGTAGTGGAGAATATTTCTAAAAGATGTGGGGGTTTCTTACGAAAGCTCAGCCTACGTGGATGCCTAGGTGTAGGAGACAACGCATTAAGGTAGAACTCAAGTTCTTTGACATTGTAAAAAGCAAATTATTTTTATATCCAGGTTAAAATCTGTAACAAAAATGTCTGAGTTAAGTACTTTAGTTCTAATGAGGTAATAGCATCCTGCAAATAATGCACTTCTCTCTTACCACAATTCCCTCTAATACAAAATTTGAGTAGTCCCATACCTATCCGATCAGAAGCAATATAAGTGGTCTGGAAGTATATTTAACTAATCATACTTACAAATCTTCTAGTTACCCTTGTAAGGTAATATGATTTTTATAATTTTATAAGTTCATTCAGCCTTGTGAGATTGGCTAGGAGTAGCCCATGGATTCCTAGTAAGCTTCATGTTGAGTGGGGATTTGAAGCAGCCCAAATTTTAAAATTTTACCATGTGTTTTCTCCTTGGGTTGAACCTTAATTTGGGAAACATTACAGTGGAGTATGAAAGTTCAACAAAGGAAATGGTAGCATTTTGGACTGAATTTCATATAGTCATAGCTTATGAAAATTCTACCTTTTGTGGCTTTGACTCCCAGAATGCCTCATTCAATGGTCTGGAACCATCTGTCTGGTGTATTCTGTAAAACTGTAATTTTTTTAATCTTTGCATACAGCCATAGTCTATAATTGTGCACACTGTGGGAAGTACTTGAGTGTACATATGGAACACTGTGTACAGCAGCTGACTGTGACCGCACCATGTTTACCTTAATTTCCGAATCATAGCCTATATGATAAAAGTGTTTTCAATCTTTTGTGCTTTATATCTTGTTTAAAAGCTTCATGTTCTCCCTTAATACCCTCAAAATGCTTGGTTTTTATTGCATTTGAGTAGTAGGAAACCTTTTAAGAGTTAGATGTCATTGATGTAAAATGTATGATCTTAAAAGTCTGAAAAAGTATACTTTTTATCCCATTAAAGGACGTTTGCACAGAACTGCAAAAATATTGAAGTTTTGAATCTGAATGGCTGCACCAAGATTACAGATGCGTAAGTGACTTCTATTTTGGAACTCTCACAGAGTTGCATCTGTGCAAAAGTGGGAAAAATGTTACTAATTCTACTGCATGTACACATACATGTCAAATATACACCACAGATTCCTTCCAGTCTTGGATATATCAGCCTAAATTTAAAGGCCATTCCTGCCCATCTATTTCTACCAGTTCACTCCCCCTACCTCTCACTATCTCCTCTCCTGCCCACTAGGAAGGATCCCATTGCCTGTCATCCCACCACAAGACTCAGTGTGAAAATGAAGTAGTGGTGGGAAGCTAAAGGAGTGAGTGGTGGAAGAGGTGGATTGGTGAAGAAGGGCTTTAAAGAAAGGGATAGAAAGAGGAAGGAAGAGGTTTTTTTGATGGCATAGTTGGGAGGGAGCAATGAAAGAAAGGCTCTCCAACCTAGGTGTTGTTTGAACAGGAAGGTGGAGCAATGGAGAAAAAAAAATTTTAAAATCAGCATTTTCATGGTATTATAATTTAATTGTAAAAGAAATTGGATTGAACAAATTCCTGTCGGTGTCAATATATTTTAAAAGCAGGTTTCTATTGCACTCAAAATCCATATGATGATATGAATAATATGGCTTTGGGCAGTACCATATCATTTCCTGTTCTATAAATCCTTCCATAAAAATTTCCCACTTTTCCCTAGAAAGACATGCATGTTTCACTTGTATCAGAAACTTCCATTTTTCTCCAGGGGTGGGGATGTAGTGAATGCTTTATTTATATCATTTAAAAATAAACACCAGTAATTAAAAGCACATAACATTATAGTCAAAAACACATTTCCTTTCAACTCATGTTTGCTGTGTTCCACATTTTCCCCATGCAAAAAGAAGGAAAATGATCCTATGTGCAGGATACAAAGTTTTTAAAATAGCCAGTACATCTGATCCCTTAAATAGAGCGTGGTGAAGTAGGGACCAAATGCCATAGCAACACAAAGAGCAACTGTCCTGCTTCAAATACAAAATTTAACAGTGGGTCGAGATGACATAATTTCCTATTTAAATCCTACTCATTTTCTCCCACTTTCTTCTTTTTGCCATAAAATCGCTATCATACTGTTAATGGCATATCAAGGCATAAGTCAATCTTACACTGCCTGGGTATATCTTGTATTGGTCATTGAAGAAGTCAGTATTCCTCTTTCTGCAGTGTCCAAACCCCTCCTCCCTTTACCATAGAGCTGCTGCATTCTTCTCCTCCAAAGAAGTGGCTATGTCTGAGTACACCAATGGTTCCCGACCCCAGATGGAGGCATGAAGTGGGTTTTTTTGGTCAGGTCACCAGGCAGGGGTGAGCTATGAAAACTTTAAAAAGGGAAAACAAAAAATCAGGTCATTGTGTCCTGCGCAGAGATTTGTTTACGAAAACGTGTCACAATCTTTTGTTCTTCAGATTAGCTTGTGAGGTCCTAGTTCATGCACAGTTCAGTTATTAGCTCCATCAAATGTGGGTGCTGCTCAGCTTGTGATTGGTAAATCTTAACAATACATTCACGCTGAGTGCCTAGCCTTGTTTCTTGTGGGTGGCAACGTTTTTCCTTCAATACCCTTGAATTCTTCAAAATATAATAAATCATATGTTGACACGGATCAAATGATCCTCCTTCCAGGATTATATCCCTTCTTTGGTCAGCTGAGCAGCCAGCCAAAAGTAACCAACCACAAGCCGAGTAGTGCTGTTAGTTTCAGACATCATCATTGTCACTGTAGCAGCACCAATAGCTCTAATTTTTAATGTATCAGGTTCACGGGCCACCTATTTTTAACTTATTGGGGTTACTGGTCACTTCGCCTCTATAAAATGGGGTTGCGACTCAAAAAAGGTTGGGAACCATTGGTGTAGACAGATGCAAAATTATTATGTTTTTGTGATCTCCCTCCACTCTTGATCTAAAAACCAAGTCCCAAAGATCACCACTCTGAAATAAGTCTGCAGGCTGGTGAATTGCCAGCTATAACATAGTTCCATTTGCGATATGTGTAGTAGTCATACTGAATGTTGGCCAATATGTTTTAAGGGAGGAAAGACATAATAGTGGAATAATTGCAGAAAACATTCTGATTAGTAGTGCTAGAAACTGTGAGTTTGGAATTGCTATTCTGTTTTTTAAATCAGCAAAGAAATCTGAATGTGTTCTATTTTCTTACAGTACATGTACTAGCCTTAGCAAGTTTTGTTCCAAACTCCGGCATCTTGATCTAGCTTCCTGCACCTCAATAACCAACTTGTCCCTCAAAGCACTGAGGTGAGTCCCAATTTTCATAATTATTTCCTCAAGCTAAGACTGCTAACTTTTTAGGTAACAGTGTGTCTCGCCGGTTTAAAAAATGTTGCATGCCTTTATGACATACATTCTCCCTTCATTTTACCTCATGTTTTTCTCTTGAGGACACTGAATGGCTTTCCATGTATCCTTGAGTGCTCTCTGATCCTAGTGACCACTCCTATTTGGTGGGAAAGAGCGGCCTTGCTCTTGGACTTGCTTCTGGCAGGATCAGCAGTCCTTGTAGTGAGAATGCCACAGGAGGTTCTCACTCATACTAATCTTTCCTTGGAATCGATTCAGAAGGCAGGCATTCCTTGTGATATATCTGTGATCTCCATCTCTGCTTCCTAGCATTGCTTAGGCAAGTTTAAAGAAGTAGCCAGTGCTCAGGATTCACAAATACGTTATTCCCTTTTCCTCATTGTGTAACTTGGTTAAGCTGCACACCCAGTCTAGTGGTTTAAACTGTATCTTTAAATTGCTGACTTCCTTGAGGTTGTGTTCATTGATAGGAGTGTTCAGGGGGCTCATAGGTGGTATAACAAATGGTGAACAGGGAACAAAGTGCTCCTTTCATTGAAGCAAGTGTTAACATCTCTGTCTTTTCCCCCTCCCCTTCTCTGTATCCTTTTTGTCTCTCAAGTGAGGGCTGTCCTCTACTAGAACAGCTCAATATCTCCTGGTGTGACCAAGTGACAAAAGATGGCATCCAGGCTTTAGTGAGAGGCTGCGGTGGACTCAAAGCTCTGTTTCTTAAGGGCTGTACACAGGTATGAACAGTGAAGACAGAACAGTTGTAAGAAGAGGTGCTTGAACTAGGTTTGTTTAACTTAGAGAAAAGGCAATATGACTTTGGAAGAAAGATGCAGAACAATTTCATTTATTTTGATTTGTCATTTCACCCTCTCCAAAACAATATTAATGGTGAATTATTGTTTGTTTTCTGAATCATACTATACCAGCTATTCTGAAGGTAGAAAAGAGTAAGAGAGAGGAACATATTCAGGAGTTTTGAATAAAGGAGCAGTGGGGTGCAAGCATGTCATTTCTTGTAACCTTTGGCCATACAACAATTGTGATTCATGACTTTTAAGTGCATGACTTGTACAACTGTGATATATCACTTTAAGGAGCTTTTGACTACTCCAGTATAAGTTATCTGTTTTATTTCAATGACTGGAAGAGGACTACTGTCACTATCAAGATATTCATGCCAACTTTAGATTTGTCACTTTCTATATTGCAATGAATTGGTTTATAGGTGGTGGCAAACAGAGCTCAGATTCATTTCCAGTATATGTTTGCCCCCGGTGGCACAGTGGGTTAAACTGCTGAGCTGCTGAACTCGTTGACCAAAAGATCGGTGGTTCGAATCCAGGGAGCGGGATGAGCTCCTGCTGTTAGCCCTAGCTTCTGCCAACCCAGCAGTTTGAAAACATGCAAATGTGAGTAGATCAATCGTTACCGCTCCAGCGGGAAGGTTATGGCGCTCCATGCAGTCATGTTGGCCACATGACCTTGGAGGGGTCTACAGACAACGCCAGCTCTTCAGCTTAGAAATGGAGATGAACACCACCCCCCAGAGTTGGGCACGACTAGACTTCATGTCAGGGGGAAATCTTTGTGTTTACTTATATGTTGCACTTCTAAAATATGCTTGGCCTTCCTACCAAGGTTTGTGCTAGATACAAAGTTCTGTCATAAAATTATAATCTTTAAAAATAATATCAGTAGTCGAGGACTCATGAATTCTGTGTAGAGTGCTTTATAGTTAGACCACATCTCAAGTAGCAATGCCATAGCTTTGTGTATGCTATAAATAATATTAACTCCTTTATGATTTTGTTGTGCTATCTAGCATATGCAGTGGAAGTTGACACTGCATGTGAAATACATAAAGAGAAGGTTTGCAGTTGTCTTTAGGGCAGCAGCAGCAGAGGCAGCCACAAATACAGTAATCTGTGAATAATCAAATGTGAAGGCACAACTATAGATCACTTTTGTTGGGTTGGCATGTTAGTCTTTAGGACAAGTTTAAATGAGCTTTGCAAGGCAGTCAACAATAGTTAAGAGATCTAGCAACTTGTACGTTTTATTTTCGAAGCAGATATCTTTGAAAAAATAACCTTTTGCTGCAGTATGGGGAGGCAGTGTTTATGTTGAGTCTTTAAAAGTACTAGTGTTTTGGTTTTAGTTTTGAAGGCATGCAATAATAATAATAATAATAATATTTAAGCAAAACCAGCACGTAGTCATGCTAGGCTTCACATTGAAACTTAAACTTCTGAAATAAGCAGTCTGTATTATGAGGCTTATTTAAAATGTCTTAATGAGATCAATTTTGAGAAGAAATTCTGGTACTAAGTAGACTGTTGTTTATCGTCCTGGGAAAATGGTATTGTGAGGGAGCCTAGAAACCATGTGATCCCTCCCCAACGCCAGTTCTTCTTTTCCTTATGAGTGGTTTATGCTAAATATTATTTTTGCCCTAGCTATCTTTGAAGGCATAATAGCTTCATTATATCTTACGAGTCATTGCTAATCCTGGTAAAATAAACATGCTCTTTATTTTTACAGTAACAAAATCAGAAACTTTGAGAATGAAGTGACTTTTTTTTTCTTTCTCTCTCTTCTTCATTTTGTTCTAGCTGGAAGACGAAGCCCTTAAATATATTGGAGCACACTGTCCTGAACTGGTAACTTTAAATTTGCAAACCTGCTTGGTAAGCAGTGACCCACATGAATCCAAACATTTCTGCTTTTCTTAACATGTAGATTCTGTCATGTAAACTAAATTATGTAGCAGAACACCCAAACCCTTAGAAAATATACTCCTTTCAACTTCAGTCGTTTCCATGTTCGTTTGCAGGAGTTACTTGGTTTGCCATATATCTTGCCTGATAGTACGAGAATGTGCACAGTATGGTGGATGGGAATATGTATGTTCATGTGATCATTAAAAAAACGTTGTTGAGGGGGTGACTGGCTACAGGCTGTTGCTTTACCTCTGTGCTTATTTTTATTCTTCACACTTTGCTTCCAGGAATGTTAGAATCATAGAGTTGGAAGAGACCACAAGGGCCAACCAGTCCAACCCCCTGCCATGCAGGAAAATACAATCAAGGCACTCCCAACAATTGGCCATCCAGCCTCCGCTTAAAAGTCTTCAGAGAAGGAGACTCCACCACAACATGCCATTCTTTTGTGCTTTTTTCTGCAATGAGATTGGGAACTGGCATGCTATCTCAAAGACTTCTTAAAACAAGTATTGCAAATGTGTGGCCCATGCAGCAAGCAGTGCCATTTTTGTCCATCACAAGGACCACCCTAACCCAAAACAAAAATGTTAAGCTTTTTAGTTTATTCAGAATACCTCCATACCTTCAGGAGTGCATGAAGATAAATTTTAATTTTGTGGGAAGGCATTGAACTGTTTTAGAAGGTAGGCTTCCAGTCACTTTCTGTTTGAGGTGGAAAGGTCCTTATCTGGCAATGAAATATTTTTGTCAAAGTAGAACCTAACCATAAACAATAGTCAGAAAAATAAACAAGTTGAACAGTGACAGAGGCAAATTTGCATCAGTGAGCTGATTTCTATATACCTCCCACTAGAGTTCACCTTGAAGTTAAACTCTGCTTGGATTGAACAAAGCATTTTTATCATCATATATGAGTTATTCCACTCAACTATCCACTCTTATCACTTTTATCTTCTGTTAAGCAGCTGTTGGAATCTTAAATTTTCATATTCCCACTCTGGCATGAGTATAGCAATCTACACTCCATGCATCTAATGAAGATGCATGTTTTTGTGTATGTGTCTGCATACACAGACTGCTGTGAATATTTAGATTATACTCTGTATATTTGAGAAAGTGGACTATTGTCCATGAAAGCTCATGCTGTAATAAATATGTTAGTCTTCAATGTTGTTTCAGCTGCATTATACTAAGACTAGCTGTACCCGGCACGCGTTGCTGTGCCCTATTTAGGAGATGCGAGAAAGTCTGAGTATGTAAGGGTTGGAATTATTGTTAGTGAATTGGGTGTTTTATGTTTGTGACTCAGCTCTTTGCCTGCAGTCCTTCGGGTTTGACTTGTACCATGGCCAGGACGGATCAGCTTGGGGAGGGCTTGTCCTGTCAGGGGACCTCTATCTTCACAAGTGCGTCCAGTGTCTGTTGGGGGACTGTTAAAAATCCTTTCCGTATCCTTTTTAGCCACCTTTCTCAAGATCTTCATGTCTAGCTTACTTTCTGCTCCTCTCTTTTTCAAGATGTCCTGCTCTGTGTCTTTTGCACCCATTGGTCGATGTCCGATGAGGCTTTCCCCATCATGGTCTTCTGATTTGAAAGTGTTGAAGGAGGCTGTGGCACTCATCTGACAGTTTGTTATGGGTCGGAATGTTCATGTTGGCTGGCCTGTACAGCAGTTATGCAAATCCGCCCTTATTGGCAGCCAATCATGTTGTCAGAATGTAGAGGCTGGGGAGTCTTTGGCAGCCCCGGAGGATGCTGGGAAATGTAGTTTTTTTACTCGTTGTTTTGGGGGCCTTTTAGGTTTTGGGGGGAAAGTTTCTTTGCTACAAATGTACCTTGCTTGAGGCCTATTTCTGTTGGCAAGTTTTGTGTTTCTGCGTTGTAAGGTTTCTCTGTTTCAGGTAGTCTTCACTTGACGACTGTTCCTTTATATATATAGATAGTACTTTGGAAATTGCAATAATATAAACAATACTTGATAAATCCCTTCCTTTGTATGCTTAGAGATAACTGGTAAAGCAAAGGTTGGATTACATTATATCAAACTGTTGTCTTATTCAAGATGTAAATAGACTTTCTGTTGTGGTTACTGATCTTATTTATTCACCTTTATTTAATGTAATTGCTTAATTCTGGATATGCTTTTAAAGGAGAGTATTATGAAGTAGCCCTATATAAGTACTCATATATAATAATGATGTTTAAACATACAGTACACAAAATATTTCCCTTACCACCAGCCGACTGCAAATTTCCCTCCACTCATGCACACACAAATTTAAAATTAAGAATTTCTTGTTTAAATCACATACTGATTTTTTAAAAGTTGATCCTATCTACTCACTTTCACCGTTATCCTAAATATATTAGTAACAAAATTATCCAGCTCAAATGCCCACCTCCATTGAATAGCCAGTCATTGGATTTTTATACTTTCCCAATCAACATTTTTGCCTTACTTTAAGTATTTCTTGTGTTGGAAGACAGAAGTATTTTGCACCAAGAATTGTATATAATATTGTGCTGAATCTGCCCCATATCCATTATGCTCCCCTAATCTGCCAAAACTCTACCCCTAGTTTGCAAATAAATTGTCAAATGCAACTAACTTAGTTAGTATTTTTAAAATTGTAAAATCACATATTTTTCCTTGCCCTACTGGATGTCATTTTGATACTTTGAAGGAGCCTCCCAAGTAATTTCACAATTTCATTTTTTTCACCTACAATCCCCAGAATCCCCCAGACAGTATGGAAAATTCTAGGAGCTGCCATTCACAAAGGAATTCTCTAAGCTGTGACATTTATTATAGCAAATTTATCTGGGGACTGGGTTTATCCTGGCCTTTCAAAGTTTGTTTGCTTAGAGTGGAAAATATTCTTTCTGTTGTTTGGAGTGCTTAGCTGATCTTTCCAAATTTAAGGTTTACATGTGTTAAAAATACAGTGTATTTCTATATATAAAAAGCTGGAAGCACATTTTTATCCTGGGAGAAAAATCCTATACCATTTGTGGTGATGCCAAAAATGGAAACTTTAGCCCAAAAAAGGAGCTGGTTTTGGGAGGACGTCTGTGGCTGGCGTCCTGCTTTTAGACATGGTGGTTCCCAATTAATCATTCATATAGTGTTTCACTGTCACAGTGGGTTTGGAATGTTTGGCCAAATACTTTTTAGCATGTAATTTTAGGATTGGCAGGCATGTGTTGTCCAAAAGCACCACAATAAACCTTGTTTCTCCCTACTGAGAACTTTAACCCTTCTTTTCTGTTGTAGCAAATTACAGATGATGGCCTCATTACAATATGTAGAGGATGCCACAAGTTACAATCTCTGTGTGCCTCTGGCTGTTCCAATATCACTGATGCCATCTTGAATGCCTTAGGGCAAAACTGCCCAAGGCTTAGGTAAGTCAGCTTTACTCTGTAGGGCTGCATGTGATGAACTTTGGATGGAAATCAATAATGTGAAACATTAGTAGCTCATGGAATATTATCACCACATTATAATGAATGATCAGAACAAAAAAAAGAACATGGTGGAGTAAATGGAGCATGTGGCCAGCAAACTGTTCTTGCAAACCCTCCCCAATCATGTTCTCCAAACTGCCAGTAGAAGTATAGTTAACATTTGCTACATAGAACCATATGTTTAGGTTCACTTGAACCTTTTTTCCAGAAAAGAAATAGGGAAGAGCTATTGGTCAGGGGAAAAAGTGAGCAGATTACTAGAATTCCCTAAAAGGCATACAGATTGGCTGTAAGAGCTCTCATGCTCTATTGATAATTTGGAACAGACATTTTTGGAGAGCATACAATTTTTTTTCATACAAGGGTACCAACAGAAGGATAATGATCTCCATAGTCCTGCCCCTCCCCCCCAAAAAATCTCTAGTAGTTGCCCATTCCTTATATAGATGAAAGGATGGGTAGATTGATTGACATTCACTTGTTCATTCAGACATGTAATCTAAACCCATACATTTGAGAGGAAAAAGCAATGTTAACAGCACAGCAATATGATTACACTGAATCAAACTAACTGCCAATAGAATAGTAAGCAGGATTCTTTCTAAAGCTATCTCCATAGGTCATGACCAACTATGCACATTATTTCAGAGTGACAAAAGGGGAATGGATGTAGAGCCATTGAAGCCCATCAAAATATGAAACAGATTTTTTTGTAAGAGAGATTGCAAAAGAAGGGTTTGAGGTGCAAATTTGCTTCTCAAATAGAAGTCAATCTGCTGGATATTGTACTTGCCTGTTAAAATCTTTGCACTGAAAAGTATAGTGAGAATCTTAAAATACAAGCAAATGTGGGCTCTTTGTTTATTTCTTCTGTGTGCACTCAGTAGAATTGTTACCCATGATGTCCATGACACAGCTCAGGTATAAAGTCGTCATGGTCCTGCTTTGATCCTCAACTTACTTTGAAGGATGTGGGCCAAGGACTGAGGTTTCAGAAATGGGCCCAGCACAGCAGAGGTGCTTAATTTCTGTTATTTTTATGTGTGCACACAGAATATTGGAAGTGGCTCGGTGTTCCCAACTCACAGATGTGGGCTTTACCACTCTGGCTCGGGTAAGCAACCTGCCTATTCTGTTATTTGCTTACTAATTATCCTTCCATAGGAACAGACCTTGGAAGTAACAAGTTATACAAATGGCACAATTACCTAATGAATTCTTTCTTTTCTTGTTTTTGTAGTGAGTTCATAATGAAGCTACATTTTTAAAGTAATACAGAAAGTGAAATGATATTACTTTATTGTGAGAAGTAATGTTTTAAAGCTGGGTTTTGGGCGTTTTTAATAGAACTTTTCAAGTTTTCCTCCATTGTCCCATAGATTCTAAAGTGGGGTTTTTTCCCTCACAAAAGTAATGGAAAGTAAAATGTATAAAAGTGAATAATTTTAAATATTAACCTTTATTTTCTGCAGAGTAAATAACAGCTTACTGGGGTGGTGGTAGTGGGAGGTGTTATGGTGAGTTCGAGTCATTATTTTAAAGTATCTTTCCAAGCTCTCACATGGACCCATTTCTAATAAACCTAGTTTGGTGATAATTGTATTGGCTATCTGGGCCAATACACATAAGAGTGTATCTTTTCCTGCTGTGCTGCCTTTCATGATCATAATGCTTTTACTCAGAAGGCATAGATAGAGGCAGGAAATTAAAGCCAGATAACAAGCATGTGATCTCATATATTTATACAGAGGGAGCCAAATGACCTTTAAGTCTCAATATCTGTAAATCAGCTACAGCCTGGGAAATAGAAAAGAGAGCAAAGCTCACTAAGACCAGCTTAGGCATAGTCAACCTTGTTCAAATATAAAACTTGATTTGAGTATCTCACTTAAAGAAATAAATGAAAGGGGTATGGAGTGTTCGGTTTTCATTGTTTAGCTCCCTGCTGGTTATTCTTCTTGATAGAAAACAAGTTTTCTTCTTGATAGAAAACAAGTTCTTTCCTGCATATTTCTTAATGTTTAACTGAAGTATCCTGCTTTTTGTAATTGAATGGGGTGGGCTTGTGAAAAGAATGGCAGAGTTACTTAACTATCATGAAACATTAGAGCAGCAAGGATCTTACTAAAGAGTGTTTGGAAGCCAGATTGTGGTTTGACCAGACATGGAAATGAAGAGACTCTTGATGCCTACATTCCTATTTCTCTCTTGAAAGTAATCCTTTTGACAGAAGTGGAGTTAGTCTGGAATAATAATATTATTATTATTATTTTATTTCTCGACTGCCCTCTGACCCCAGAAGGATTCAGGGTGGTTTACACATAAAAGGCAAACATTCAATGCCTCAAAATAGGTACAGACACATCAAAACAATACAAAAAAGGAGCATAACAACAGAAAACTTAAAGGAATTAAGTATCACAATAAAATAAAAACAAGTAGATCATCTTACCTTGCATTGAAAAATTTGTTCATGGATCCGGAACAGTCCATTTGCAAAAGTAAATACCATATATTTTCTTTACTTAAAGAACTTGGGATTTGTTTGAATCCAAAATTTTAAGAGGGAGGCAATGGAGATACACTCAGCTTCCTTTACTGAAATTTCCTCGAGTGCTCCATGAAAAAAAGTACTTCACTTGCTGAAATTGTGAAAAGTATGTTTATTTTTAAAGTAAAACTTGACTTCAGTTCTTAAGCTTACACAGGAGTGATACCAGTGAATTAAGTGGAAAAAGTCTTTGGTTCTCTTACTTGTCTTAAGAATGGGAAGGTGACCAATATATACATTTAAAAGACCAAGTCTATGCTTAGTTTTTGTGTGACTATTTTTGTTTCTTTTAATCCTCTCTAGAATTGCCATGAGCTCGAAAAAATGGACCTGGAGGAGTGTGTTCAGGTAGTTGCAATATCATCTTCATTTTATTGTTTCAGATATTTATTATAATGCGGGATAGAGAGTTGAGCATGGAGTTCTCCAGCATGGCCTAATTTGTAAAGAAAAACCATCTGCTTGTGTGTATATTTGCTCATTACAACAATCGCTGAAACAGGAAGTGTATCTTGGTCATGCAATTCTAGAAAAAGGAAGACCCGAGTCTCCCTTGTGTGGTGCAATTTCTATAAGAAATCCACAAAGAGATCTTGGCCACTGGCAGAAATAGTTGCTTATAATTACAACTGTTGTAAGATACAAGTGAACAATCTCTCTGAATACCATTCATTTACTTTTTACATAATGTTTTAAAATGGGTCTGGGTGCTTCTCTGAATGAGTATTAACTGCTACATCTCAGCTGCTTCTTCTCACTAATATTTTTTAAAAGTATGATGTGACATACACAGAGAGTTCCCCCTTCTCCACTTAATGGGCTGCCTCAGCCAAGAAAGGAGGAATTTTGACTGCAGTGTTCTCTTGTCATGGAACCCTTCTTTCCTACACCTCAGCAAGGGAGGAACAGTATAGAACCACTGTATAGACACCAGCCATACATTTTCTGCAACAATAGTCCTAAGAAATTCAAAGCACCCAATAAAGAAAGGAAAAGTCTAGATTAAAGTTTCCCAAACTATATATAGATTCTTCTCATGGCAACTACCTGTCTCTCCCTAGAAAGGTCTGCTTCAAAGTGTAGTAGAAACAAAAACTGTTGGTATTTGGACTCTAGAGTTTATCAAAATCTGGGATTCCAGGTGTTTAGGACTTCAGTTCCCAGAAGCCCTGATCATTGCCCAAGGCAGCCAAGGTTTTTGGGAGTTGCAAAACACCCGGAGGGCTAGAGCTTGGGAATCACTGCTCATGGTGAAAACCTCTAAAATAGGATGAAGTGACGTTTTTAGAAAGCCCATTGTAAGTACAATATTTTCAAAATGTCTCTTTTGTTTCTTTCAGATAACAGACAGCACATTAATCCAGCTCTCCATACACTGTCCACGGCTCCAAGTTTTGGTGAGTCTGGGAATTCCTGTCTTTGCGAAAATGCTAGGAATTCTTCACCTCAGTGTAGTATTTTGGGATAGAACTCAAAGAGACCGAGATACCGCCTTGCTACAGTCTCAGTGAAAAGGGGAAGCTATATGGTTTGCTTTAGTAAGCATTCTATCATCCATTCAAGTCATAACCAAAGGGAGCCATGAAAAGAATACCAAATTTGCCAGGTTTTAGGGCATATTATCTTCTGAGCCAGGCATTTCTCTGATTTCAGACCCTATCCACGAACTCACTAGGTGACCCTGGGCAAGCCTAAACCACAATCTCTTGGCTTTAGTCCCTCAGTCTGTAGTATAGAGATAACATTTTTTCCTCATTGTCATTGTTTGGATTTCTTGGATGATGCTAAAATTCATAATATAGTACAAATCACATAGAAATGTCATATAAGTGAGAGAAAGAGTAACAGGAAGGGGATGATTTGAAGAAAACACAGAATGAGGAACACTGCCATGCACTGGAAAAACACAAGCTCAAAGAAGGCTGTGAAGAAGATTGATAAAGGGAAATGGTTAGAACAGTATGCAAAAATGAACTCATGATGAGGACTACTATCATGAGGATAACAGCCATGTAATTCCAACCAGAGCCCTTCCAATATTTCATATTTAACTGAAGAATTTCTGTAGAACCTTCATATTGAAGGTAATTTTGTTCTGTAATAGGACTTTTTCAAATGCCACTTTTGACTTCCTCTTCTGTTTCATTTTCTTTCCGTTGTGGCGGCAGAGTTTATCACACTGTGAGCTCATCACTGATGATGGTATTCGCCATCTGGGCAATGGCGCCTGTGCACACGATCGCCTGGAGGTTATCGAGCTGGACAACTGCCCTTTGATTACAGACGCCTCCTTGGAACACCTCAAAAGCTGCCATAGTCTGGAAAGGATAGAGTTGTACGACTGTCAACAGATAACACGGGCTGGAATCAAGAGACTCAGGGTAAAAAAAAGAAGAAATAATTTATTTAAGTTGATTCAAGCACATGCTATCGTTCCTTTGTTTGTTTGATTCTTCCCAAACTGCCACTAAGCAAATTCATTCCCAATGATGCTTTAAATCCAGTCTTCAAACTAAGGCAAAGAACAAATAATCATAGAATCATACAGTTGGAGGAGACCACACAGGCCATAATGTCCAACCTCCTTCCAGGAAGAGCACAATTAAAGCATCCTGACAGATGGCCTCTTTTTAAAATATCAATGTAGCATAGTATGTCATATTTGTCCTTGCCAAGTTACTGTAAAGATTGTAGCTTATCTTAAGTTCTGTTTCTAGTCTTGGTCATCAGAAATCTCAGCACTTCAACCCTTAAACCTCTGAATCTATTGTAGCCCACTGGGTTACGGTAAAACACTACAGCCACTGACAGAAAAAATGTATAGTCAGAATAACCCCAGATCTTCTAAATTTTACAATTAGTTGTCCAAGTGACACCGCCATGTCTGACAATAAAATTGTATGCTTTACTCAAGATGCATTTGTCCCCACATTGTCGTCCTTCTAACTCCCATAGGTTGGAGTTTTAGTGCCTTAGATAGATCTTTGTTTAAATTTCCAAATATATTCTGACTGTCTTGATCTGCACAAACTATTTAGGTTGCAAAGTCTTTTATTAACCTATTATTAATTATTAAACTTATATTTTAAAAACTGAATACTTATTTCTAGTGCAGGGGAGTGCAGAATATGCTGTTTCTTACTCTAATGTAATGTGAAGAAGCCGATCAAAATTCTGTCCCATGATTCATTCACTAATATAATGGGAAGTTTGTAGCATCTATGATAATACAGTCTTGTGATAGGAATAGAAGAATAATACACTTTGGATGCTATTATAAGGTAAAGAACAGCACTTACATTTTATGGTTTCAATAAATCTGTATTGGAATATGAAATTTTTCAAAAAGTTTGTCTACACATAAGTATAAGAGCTCTTAGAAGATGGTTGATTATCATGGATGCTCCTTCCCCAGGCAAAGAAAAACAAAAAACTAGCTTCTGGGAAAGGAGAGAAACTGTAGGCAGGAGGGAAACAAAAGAAGGCTTGAGTACATAGATCAGAGAAAGAAACAAAGAGGTGAAACAAAGGGGCTGGTATTCTCCCTAGAGCAGGGCTGCCCAGGAAGTCTATCGCAATCGACCAGTCGATCCCGGGACTGAAGGAGGTCGATACCAGCCGGATGGGGCGCTTCTCAGAGGGGGTGGAGCCAGGCCGTGCCAAGCCCCGCCCCGGCTTCGGCACTCACAGCAGCTGCTCCAGGTTTGAGGAGGGCATGGCCAAGCCAGCCTTGTGCTAGCTATGCCACCACTGGCTTGGCATTGCCATCCTCAAGCCCGGAAAAGCTGCTGGGAGCTCCAAACCCAGAGGGGAGGGGGCTTGGCGCGGCCTGGCTCCGCCCCCCTGTGGCTTCCGCTCTACCAGCAACTTCTCCAGGCTTGACGATGGCAGTGCCAAGCCAGCCTTGTGCTAGCTATGTCACCACTGGCTTGGCATTGCCATCCTCAAGACTGGAAAAGCTGCTGGGAGCTCCAAAGTCAGAGGGGAGGGGGGGCTTGGTGTGACCTGGCTCCGCACCCCTCTGGCCTAACCCCTCCCCTCTCCAGCCTTGAGGAGGTAGGTAAATCTTTCTTACTTGGTTTTAATATAAGTAGCTCGGATGCTGAAAAAGTGTGGGCACCCCTGCCCTAGAGTGAGAGAGTAGACTCTAGAGCAGTGGTTCTCAGTCTGTGGGTCCCCAGGTTTTTTTGCCTACAATTTCCAGAAATCCCAGCCAGTTTACTAGCTGTTAGGTTTTCTGGGAGTTGAAAGCCAAAACATCTGGGGACCCACAGGTTGGCAACCACTGCTCTAGAGAGACTCACTTTACAAACATTGATGCCCCTTTGTTCCCAACAATGCCAAGTTCAGAAAAAAACCTCAGTTTTCATTTGCTGCCTCCTGGTGAAGCCAAAACATTAACTGAATATTACAATCCTGCACAGAATTGAGGGGAATATCTATACCAAACAGCAAAAAGTGCCAAATATAAACAAAATAGATAAATACATTTTTAAAGGAAATAAAATGTATTACAGAGAATCCTATACATTGCCTAAAACATTCCCTCTACACTTTTCAGAAATCTGTTTTGCAAATCATAGGTCCAGTGGCCATATGCATGCAACCCTACCCCTCCCCTCATCTTTTTTTAAAGCTTGTGTTTACAAGTTCTTTAATTCTGCTAAATTAAACCTGTGCTTGTCTTTTCAGACCCACTTACCCAATATTAAAGTTCACGCCTACTTCGCGCCCGTGACACCCCCACCCTCAGTGGGGGGCAGCAGACAGCGCTTCTGCAGATGTTGCATCATCCTATGACGCGGGAGCTGATCTACCTTGTGCAAAAAAACTGAGTATTTAAATTACCCTTCTAGAAGTAACCGTGGACACCAGTATCTCCATGAAAAGTGATGCCGGTGGTCTTTTCGTGAGAGCCTTTTGAAAGAAGGCAAAGCAGCGGGAACTGGATGCTGAACTCTGTTCCCCTTTTTTGCCCCATAGCCACACATGAAAAACACATGTCATAGTGTACACACATACACACACACACACACCTACTTAGTCCAGCAAACTGAAGGACTCTGGAGCTGAGGAACTGGATCAGTGGGATCTTTCTCCTTTTTTTCCTTATAGGTGGATTGATATAATGATGAACCATTCCTACTGGGCATGCTCAGAAAAAAATCATGGGGAGGTGGGCGGGCAAGACAGTTGGGAGGGGATCATCACACACCTCTGAAGAACTGCTGTTCCTTGGAAGTGAGAGAAAAGATCATTCTTTTGATGTTGAAATCAGCAAGACGGACAAACCCTTTAGTGCAAGTCTGGGGAGAGGGTTGATAACTGAGGAAGGGAACAAAAATGAACACTGAATCTTAAAGTCACTGTCAGAGGGAAGAAAAATGTAAAAAAAAATCCCAACACAATCCAAGGTTATATATTTTTATTTCTTAAAAAAATCATCCTTGTGTTTGGGAATGTTAAAACAGCAGCCATTGTGAGATGTTTATTCCTGCGCTTCTGTATTTCCTCGTTTTATGTGCCGGCACATACACTGAGCATGCTCATGTTGAAGGTTCAGCGGTTTATCTTCCGTGTTTCATAGCATTTGGCTCAGAGGCTTCCTAGATTGTTGTGACGATAAAGCTAGAAATCTGTAATGTCAGGTCTGATTTATTTTCTTTTGTTTTCTTTCTTTTCTCTTCCTCAGTATCTCCACAATTTTTTTTAAAAAAAAATAGATGTCTAATTCTGAAATTGTATGAAACAATTGAACATAAAATATATGTCAAGGTAATTTTTAAAGGCATCTTTTACCACTAGGTTTGAAAATATAGCTGTGAAACAGATTGATGTTTCAAAAGCAAAAGCCCTTCCATAGAGATTCTTTCACAGATTTTTAAACCGATAATTCAAGTTGGAGAGGATGGCATTTGTTATATCATGGTGTATGTTCAGATGTATATCTATCAAAGAAACATATGACCCCAAATCAAAAATTGCACACAACTATATATTACTCTGTTTTTAATTGTCATTTTCCTGCATCATGAGAGCCATCTCTGACAGTTCCTCTTTAGTCAGTCTGGTTTTCATAGCTGCATAGCCAAATGGATGCGATCTGTTTAGAAGTCACCACCTTGACGTGAAAATTTAGCTAGATTTATCTAGTTCAACACTAAAGGGTATAACAATATATTTCATTTTGCTTTGCTTAATTTAGAGCTGCTTCATCGGAAAGCACTGGAGCCATTTCATGGTGCCTTGGAGGCCAAGTTTTGTAGTGGATGGTTTTTTAAAAAAATACATGCAGAATAACAGCGTCATTCCACTTCCCTGGAGGCTGAATTACCAATTCAACCATCTATTGGCTTTTTCCTTCACAAGTTAGGCCCAAACGCAGATTTTAAAGGCACCTGCCAATGTGATGACTGGCTTACAGAAAGCACAAAGGAGCCCTTTATAAGGAGAAGTACAGTCCCTATGTGCATGGCTCACTTGTTGATGCACAGACAGTCACCTCTGTTTCTTATAAACATCCAATTTTGTGATTGGAAGCTTCCTCTTTGCCTATTCCCATTCCAGTTGTTTCTGATCTGTTGCTCTCTTTTCTAATGTGTCAGCTCCTTAACTCCTCTTCCAACTCAGTTCAACTCCCAAAGATTTACTCCACTGTTGTGGCTCTCAGAGTGGGAGACAAAAAGCCATGTTGGTAACAGATGAAAATCTTTAATGCAGCTTGCCATGGTACTGTTGGGCTATGCACACATGGGATAAAAGCATCTTAAACGTGTATAGAATTGTCAAGTCAGTTAATGTTGCAGGATTTGCACTGGATACCAAAGACTGGGACAGGGAAGCTGAAATATAGCCACAGCGAAAGAAACTGAATGTGTTCTCCACTTTAATCCCTCCTGATGTTAAAGTGAAAAGGTCTCCATCCAGAGTTGGAAGCACAGTTTGCACAAGTAGATCGGGCTGGTTCCGAGCGGGTGGGTGAGACAGAAGTCTGACCCAGACAGCATTACAAATTGTTCAAATATAAGGCCAGGTACTCACTTTTCATTCTCTGCAGCACACAGATCTTGGAGGACAATCCTTAGTTATTTTAACTGGCAGAAGAATTAGGGGTGGGGAATACTATTGTTTTATGGGAGTTGTCCTGTGAAATGTTCTTTTATTTGAACTACGGCGCTTAAAAAGTTACTTTGGATTTCAGATAATTTGTGTTTCCCTGTGCCCTCTTGAGAATTATTAAATTTATGCAGTGATCTCTTAACTTCTTTATTTCTCTCATGTACACACAAACAAGCATTACATTGTCAAGTCGCAAGGGCTTTAGAGCCGTGCAGGCTAGTACCAAAGACACACAAAAAAGGAAAGCTTACTGTTTTAAAAGGAAATTCTGTTTTATCTCTCCCTCTATCCAGACATTTTTTCAGTGAATCCACTACAAATATATGACTGTTTTTTCCACTACCATACATGATTAATGCAAAATCATTTCTAACATTTGACAATGTAACACCCTCTTTTGAATCCCAAAATGACTGTGACATTTGTCAAACTGCTAAATGTTGCAAAATGATTGAGTCTTTTGAACATGCCAGGAGCCACTTATTGCCACAATCTTGACAGTGTTTTAACACAGCTTGCAAAGTAAGCCATACAGTGTTTCTAGGATCCTTTTTATTTTAATTCTTCCTTTTCCACAAAAGGTAGGAAACAAAAACAATCCAAACGTTCTCATGCGGACCTCTTTAATGTGAATCAAAATTGTTCCATAGTAATGCTTGCTGGATTGCATGTGCCGTTGTTTTTTCCTCTCATTTGTCCATGTTAAATAGCAGTTCATCTTTACCCTTCCATATCCCATGATGTGGAAAGCATTTTTCAGTCTCCTTCAGAGTGGGATTGCACCATAGGAAACTGCTTGCATGCCATTTGTATGCAGGGGACCTGTATTTCTAGCTGTCAGATTCCAGAAAAAGAGGATTTGAGGCCAAAATGATAATTGCTAGAATTGGGTGCTGCAAACCAGAAAAATGATTTAGTTTATGCAATTTGGTGAAATCCTTCTAGAATTAAGCATCATCCATCAACTTCCTTATCTGTATTTATTAATAATACAAATAAATGACCATTTTCTATGTTTGTCTTGTTGGGGAAATGGCTTTTCATAGAATTAAAATACTATGTTATTGTTTGCTAGTAATTTCTCCCAGGTAATTTCAGGCTTTTTGTTAATTTTAAATGCTGCAAGAAGTCCATTCTCAATACGTTATGTGGACAGAACGTAAGAAGCTCAAGTTCTTGTTTCTGGTTTGGTGTTGATGTTGATTCCTGCTTTAATCTATGCACTTCCTATCATATGTGAAGAATGCACATATTTTGAAGAAGATCTGAAGAAGCTTTGACTTTGAAAGCAGTGGGCAAGTGGCAATATAGATCAGTTCCTCACTAATTCATATTTACAGGATTTCAAAATAAAGATTATTTTCACTTCAAAGACCTTTGGACTCAAAACCACCCCTTCAAACTCATATGTGTGTGTATATTAATCAAGGATTAGCTGCATTATGCATTTTATTATTTTGGCAATAATGGTGTTAAATAGTCATTGAATGACTGTTGTTTGGGTTTGAGGATATAATGCATCATGAAAGCCATCAGGTTCTATAATGAGTTTCTTACATTACTATGAGGAAAGAATTTTCACCCCACAGCTACTTGGTTACTAGTGAGTTGTATGTGAACAAGAAGTAGAGGTTTTGAACTTAATGAAAACTGATATCCAAAGTGATGGAATCATTTGGAGGTCTAAGTAAACTGAGTATTATTTTGTTAGCCAGATTGATCAGTATTTGTTCTTACAATATGTGCCAAATCAAGTATCTGAACAGAAAATAGTTACCCTCTGGGTAACCTTTAAAGTTTCACCTACAGCTGGGCTACTAACAAACACAGAGTCAGGATACAGTATGACCACAGCAGCTTTTACTTATTATCTCTCCACTTTTTTAATCTACTTATTCAGCTGGAAGCCTTGAAATGTCAAACGTCTTGGCATTATCTTTAGATGTTTTCATACTTGGATAAAAGTAGGCGATTCTCCAATAAAACCTGTGTTATCTGTGCAGCTGCACTCACATCCTGTTGCGTATTATGGGAAACATTCCTTATCCCATCGGCTGGGTACCAACTTGTTTGGCAAACTGATTAAAGATTGTTGGAATAGATAGTATACCTACAACCACATGATCGGAGCACCCACAGGCTGTGACAAAATGCTGAATCAACAGATTTTTCAAGCTCGAATGCAATCACAAGTCAGAATACTCCTCTGCAGGCTAAATTTAGGAGGTCTATGTTTTTTGTTTTATTTTTTCTTTATGTGTAATGTAAATGTGATTAACATGGCTGGCCGTGGTGTTATATATTTGTGTGGGTGGAAGGGAAGGAATGTCTTAACAAGAGTGCCCTGTTTCAAAGGGGGAGGCCCATACCTGTGATCTGTTCATAGGAACTGGAATTCAGGAGCCATTGTATAACTTTATTAGATATTCAGCTGGTTTTCCATATACTAGATTTTTGGTAGTTAAACACTAGACTTCTTTAGAACTGAGTACCTTACAATTCAGTCAGTTCCATCAGGACAGTTGTGGTAAAACTGATGGAAAACCATTCATTACGCAAATCCAGTCATTCAAGCATTGTGTTTCTTAAAATGTTTACTTTTGTGTGAATCCTTGAGATTTTCTGCTCCATTTTTTAAAAAAAGCCACTTCCAAATTGTGGAGCACAGTGCAACCATCTGATGTTGAGTAGTTTTGTTCAAGATACTTTTTAATGTGAATGGCAGGTCTGGTTTCTTTGGAAAGAAATACGTTGAATGCTCAATACAGATTTGTCATTTAGCCCCATAATTATGTATTATATATATTATGGAATAATACTTTAATTATCCTGTAACCTGTGCTTTCCTCTCTCCTGGACACTTGAGTGTGAAAATAATGCCAATTCACTAAAAGTAAAGCTATCTATCTATCTATCTATCTATCTATCTATCTAGAGAGAGGTATGTATATATGTAGCTAAATCTGTGTTCGTCTTTTTTACTATCCAGCATTGTAATCTTGGTTAAATTTGTGTTGATAGAAAACCTACTACAAAACTGAAAATGGGTTCCTAAAACCCTTGATATTTTGTAGCTTTGCAGGATAACATAAGAATGTTTTTGAGTTAGTCAAAGTGCTGTTTTTAGTTTGACTTAAGTGCACAATTACCATTTGGATTAGGTTTTGGAGATTTCTTTTGTGATCGTGAGTTCAGTTCACAAAGTGGAAAAAATGAATATCTAATCACCATGCTTACTGGAAAATTAACCCTGGGTAATAGATACTTAACAGGAAATACAAGGAGCAATATATTAAAATTGTGGAATAGGACTACCACCATGTGACAGTAAATGAGCAAGGTCTCTACTGTATAACTGTAAGTATCCATTATGATCTGTGGAAGATTAACTTTTGAACTATGCAAGACTAACTGCTAACCTTGGAAACAGGAATACTTTGTTTGGACGATACTTCATGTAAACGTACAGAAAGGCTTGTTTACATACACAGTGGTTTTACTGGTGCGATTCTAGACCTTCGCGCAATGCAAAGTTGGCTGTAACTCATGCTGTACATTTTAAAATACATAGTACAAAGATGCCCTCAGGCTAGAAAATCATTAAATTATATTGAAGCTTAGAGTTGGTTAAAATGCTGACACTGCGATTCAGCCAAGTTCTTGTGCCTTCAGCAAGGTTTTGCACGAGTTTTCTGTTTATTGGGAGAGGAAAGAATTCCATGGACTCTGAGGTTCTGGATAACAAATCTGGATGTTCAAAGAGATAAATGTACACTTAACAACCTTCCTTATTCAGCCAAAAAATAATACTTCATATTGTTTCCACTTACACATTATGTGCATCTGGCAGTTTTGAAAAACCTCCCAGCTGGTAACAGATGGCAAAAAGATGCAGCCATATTTTAATATAAAAAGGCTTAAACATACACAGCAATAAAAACGTTTTTTTTTTTTAAAAAAGCTTGCAGTTAACACTAACAGGAGAAAATGGCTTAAGCATGGGGAGAGCATATGTACTTTTCTAGAGGAAAGAACTTCTGAAAACATTGTTTTGTGCTTCTGTTCTACTGGTCAAATGCAAGATAAAAATAACACCAATAACCTATACATGTTTACTTAGGAATAAGTCCTATTTTTCCCCTAGATGAATGAATACAGCACTGCAGCTTAACACAGGCTTGGAACGCTTGAAACCTAGCCATCCATTTATTGGCTTCTCTCCTGAAACCTGCAAAATCTAGCCTCCCAAATCTTGCAATCTGTGCTTGTGAGGTAAATGGAAGAAATGCTAATACACTGAACGTTTGTACTCCTTTGCTACTGGAGACTTCACCTTGCTTTCTCCTGGAAGCTGAAACATAAATTTGGAAACTCTCAAATGCTTAGAAATATATTGTTAAACAATACACCTTCAGCCAATTATCTGATCTTGGGTTACCACCTCCTCTTACCATTCAATATCATGACAATGAGATTGATCTGTCACCTGCCTCCTCAAGATCTCTACTATCACCTGTCTCATCTACAGAGACCTTCATGGGTGACTACATTGGCAGCAGTCTTAGATAGGGGTATGTATGTCCTTGTGCTCAGTGTTGTGGCCGAGATCAGGAGATGGAAGTTCTAATTAAGCAAAGCTACCATGAAACCAATTGATTAGCCCGGTGACATAAAGCAGGGCTGAGAAATGTACAGCCTGAAGGTTGACTATTACACACTCCTTGCCTTTCTTACCTAGCAGTTATTCTGCTTAGACCATCCCTCTCCAGCAGTGTCCTAGCCCTTGAAAATCAAACACACACCTCAGTGCAACCTTTAAAAGTCTCTTGATGTTGGATTTTTAAAAGCCTCATTGCTGTGAGCAAGGCATTATTTTTTAATGGTCTCACTCAACCATTTGGATTGCTGCATTCCACATATTCCCTGCAAAATGAGAGTAACCCACTTGCAGTGTGGGCATTATCGTGTAAATATATGTACTGAAGTATCAGTATAGGCTCTTTCCTTAGCTTCAAATTTATTGTTTGTAAAGGAAAGGTAGTAGTGTTTCTTTGTGTGCAGTATAACATGCATATACTGACTGCACTATATAAATTAATGTTATCTCAAATTAGTCATTTAGACTCTCCCACCAATAGTCCCTTAAACTTTCAGCCTAGACATACATCCAGTTTGGTTTTTGGGTGCACTATATGCAGGGGATACTGAGCGCAAAGGGTTGGGTACCTTCCCATTGTTGATTCGTATGTATGAAAGCGTCACACACAGTCATTCGTCAAAAAAAATTACATCATTCCACCACCGTTATGTGGTGGGGGTTTTACAAAGACCTGTTTGTAGAAGGACTCTTGGCCAGTAGTCCTCAGGACTCAAGGTATTGAGAAGAAAACTTCAATACAAGTTAGACATGGTGGGATTTTTGTTTTTTTAAAAAGTGCATAAGCACACGCAAAAGCATATAATTTTACTCTTTGTAGTCCTGGCACAGTATCTCTGACATGGATGCTTACTTCCTTATGCGTAACCCTGACATCTTTGTCGCTTCCTCTACCCATCAGTGAGAGTTTTGCAAAATAGTGCTCATCCACTTAAAGATTTCAAAGGCAGGATAGAAAGCTGAACAGGATGATATATTTACAGTTTCAATGTCTCTTGGTCTAAATAAAAGAAAACAGCTTGCTCCTTCAGTTTGGGATCCGAGAAGAGTTTAGCTGTGGGAGATCCTGAGTTCTTTGGGATACAGTGATCTTGAGGGTTTTTCATTGTTGTTATTGCACCTGTTCCTCTACCATTCAGTTCCTTCATTTCAGGCTGGCAGCGTATCTTCTGTAAGATCTGGGTCTATTTTAGAACTAAGTGGTAGGCTTCTGTGTTCAGCACTGTAAGAGCACACAGCAAAAGACAACGTAGTCACTTTCCAGGTATTCATCACTCATACAAATGAATATATATACTTTCATTACATCCATTGTGTGGGCCAAGGGGCTAGTAACCAACACCAGCCTGTGACAGAGCACAAAATGTTGCCACTTTCCATTACAGGTAAAGAAACTCAGTTTATAGCAGTTGGATCTTTCATTCAATGCAATGGGGTCAATGAAGATCCCTGAATGCTCAATCCTTCCAAGATATTGATTAAGCATGTAAAGGGAATGCACAATAAAGTATAGACTTACTACAAAAAAGACAAAACTTCAATTCCTGAGTATACTAAAGCTATCAAATATTAGAAGAATTAGGGAAGGCAAACTCTGGTAGTACAGGATTATGAGTATTTTCCCCCCACACATCGCTTGCCTCATTTGTATTCTTGCTTGGATATTACCCCCTTCCCATCCACATATACACAATCACAATGCCACAGTGTGTTGGTTTTTATTGCACAATAAATCTTTGTTATTTTACAAGCTTGCTTACCTTTTATTACAGCTGCTACAAAGCATGATTCATCTGGGAGATTTCTGACCATCTGTAACAACCCAGAGGAGAGCAATACAATGTTAGACACTTGGCAGATCCATGCCTTTTTAAAAAGCCAAGTGGGAGTTGCCAGGTTTCAATGCATAGATATACACACACATATATCCATATAGCCAGACACCTCCATGACAGATGGCAACATTGCAGTGATGCAGCGAAAGAGATTGTGGGCAGGCATAAAATAATAGTGGCACTCTAGGTATAACAGATGCTCATATACATAGAGATGGCTAGCAGAAGTTGTAGTCATTTCTTAGAAACAAAACATTTAATGCTCCTCAGCTTGTATTAAGTGAGTTCTCCACAATTGAAGAGTCAGATTTAAGGTCAGAAAATGTTAGCCATGGTGTCATTGTCCAGATTGGACAATGACACCACTATAATTGCTATGGGTTCATCCTATGGAAGCCTAAGATATATAGAATCATAGAGTTGGAAGAGACCTCATGAGCCATCCAGTCCAACCCCCTGCCAAGAAGCAGGAAAATTGTATTCAAACCCCCCCGACATGGCCACCCAGCCTCTGTTTAAAAGCCTCCAAAGAAGGAGCCTCCACCACACTGGGCAGAGAGTTCCACTGCTGAACAGCTCCCGCAGTCAGGAAGTTCTTCCTTTCTTGTAGTTTAAAGCCATTGTTCTGTATCCTAGTCTCCAGGGCAGCAGAAAACAAGCTTGCTCCTATGACTTCCTCTCACATATTTATACATGGCTATCATGTCTCCTCGCAATCTTTTCTTCAGGTTAAACATGCCCAGCTCTTGAAGCTGCTCATCATAGGGCTTGTTCTTCAGACCCTTGATCATTTTAGTCACCCTCCTCTGGACGCAATCCAGCTTGTCAACATCTCCCTTCAACTGTGGTACCCAGAATAGGACACCGTATTCCAGGTTTGGTCTAACCAAGGCAGAATAGAGGGGTAGCATGACTTCCCTGGATCTAAACACTATACTATTGATGCAGGCCAAAATCCTGTTGTCTTTTTTTTTGCCACCGCATGACATTGTTGGCTCATGTTTAACTTGTCCATGAGGATTTCCAATATCTTTTTCACACATACTGCTCTCGAGCCATGAATCCCCCAATTATATTTTATATATAATTATAATTATCTCATGTAGTTTCATGAGAGAATAATAATTTTCTGCTGAAACTGTAGTTCAGGGGAATAAAGTATCATCAAGCTACAAATTCCAGGATCCCATAGGCAGCCATGACAGTATAGAGCTGTTAAATTGTTTAGTATGTATACACTCAAAGTTTAGAAATTTGCAAAGCAAATCCATATATATGCATTGACCTCAGTGTACCAGTCAGCTCTCCCTCTATCCTTGGTGTAATGAGAAAATGCTTGACTTCATACTGCATGCCCAAAATACTGAGGACTGCAGTGTTGAGAGATGGAACCTTTGCTTGCTCCCACTCCTGCATTACTATACTATTGATGAAGGCCAAAATCCCGTTGTCCTTTTTTGGATTGACTTGGGGAAGTTACAGCACATGGTCTGGTTTCAGTCATCATCTGAAGAAGATCGGAGTATGTTCATCTTTTTTATATGAGTGTCTTACCTGATCACTGATAAGGATGTGAATTCCTGTAGGCCCCTGTCTGGAAACTTGATGGATTTGGTTGACTGGGAAGCTGAGTAGTTCAGCCAGTTTATTGGTAAGTTCGGTGGCAGTCAGTTCTTCCAAATACAACTCCTGATACATGGCTTTTGATAAAGGAAGGGAACATAGTAAACTTGCAAACTTGAATATAAATAAAATTCTATGTGGGTTAAAAATATTTCAGCTTAATATATACAGTCAGACTTTCACCTTCATTGGGGTTAGGGATGCAAGACCTATGAAAGTGAGCCAAAAACACTTTTTTAAAATCTGAGAAATCTTTATCTTTCTAGAAATGTCTAGATCCTGTAGTATGGCCCTATGGTCAACTTTTACTGGAAGTTCTTTCAAAAAATAGCTAATTTCTACTGCAACATGTATTGTTGCTCTGCAACACCTATACTCCCTTATTGTTATTGGCTGAGGCCATTTGGGATTTCCATTCCAACACCACCTGTAGGGCCACATATTTTCCAAGACATGCTTAAAAGGAACATTGCAGTGTGTAACATTAAAAATAAAATGCTAAAAAGTAAAACTTTTTGTTAAAAGCTGAACATTGTGAAACTGCATAAAGAGTAAACACTTCCAGAGGGGAAATGACAGTCTATCATTGAAACCGCTTCTTGAATAAGAAATATAAATCACCAGGATCACCACCACCTATGAAAAACAATTTTTACTGTCTCCTGATAATTATAGATAGATGAAGATAGGAGGACTTCTATCAGAATTCCTCTGAAGTTAACTTTAATGGAGTAATGTCAGGGGTGTCGTGTATGACCCTCTGCAGGATAAATGTTCCCAGACTTCAAGTGTATATGCAAAACTGAATAGCAAACTCTTGAAATAAAGCATCTCTGACCTAAGCATACTACCGAGTTGCACTGGAAGACCTCGAAAATTCTTAGGACATATTTTATTGGCTGTAGAATAAAACCGCAGAAACCAGATACAGAGGTTGTACTATATTTATAGCCTGCCCTTCAGCTAAAAAAGTTCCAGGTTGGCTCACACATCATCAAGATGCAACATAAATAAGTTATATTGTTTTGTGCCTTGAAGTCATTGCTAACCTATGACAACCCTAAGGTGACCCTGCGTCCTGGAGGAGGAGCATAGATAGAGCAAACCGCTAATCAATCCTGGAAAATAAAGTGACAAGGGGACTTCCACGGTGAAAACATCAACCACTGGGCAACCGGAAATAAAGGTCCAAACACGGTGTAGTTCAAAATGTCTTGTATTGTGGCTACCCCAATGGGCAAATGCCAAAAGGTACACAAGCTCCCCCAGAGACACAGTCCAGTCCCCATAGGGCAGGGGGAAGCTTGTGGGACGCATACTGTCCCCGTAGGGCAATATGCGTCCCACTGTGCCTTGCTTACTACGTTGTTGAGCCTGCCGGATTTCACGTCTTTACGTTGCCACATGTCCTTGCTTAAAGTGCTACACGTTACGTGACGTCATTACGCGGGGGCATGGCTCCACTCACGACGCGGCGGACTCCATCTACGTGTTGACGTCAGGACGCAGCAGCACAGCCCCACCCCCTGGCTGCCACACTTCCGGACTCACCAACAATGCCGCAGGAACTATTTACCGTGACGTTGCTATGGGACTACTCGTGAGGAGGGACATGTTCCAGCTGTAGTGGGGCTTCTTAGCTGTACTGCCTCCCCACTACCTACGGATGATTTAGACTTGGGACCTTGATACTTTGCATATTGCATTCTTTCACTGCCTCAATAGACCTGATTTGTATATCTAGAGTCCAGACTATTCTCTTTACTGTTATTGTGTAGGCTGACCCCTTGATTTACTTTGATGTATATTATTCTGCTGCCTTCTTTATGAGTTTTTTTCTAGACCAGTTAGGTAGTTTCCCAATATTTGGTTAATAGCAGTGGGGTGCCAACTTATCTCCTTTGGAAGCCGAATGGCAGCTGGAATAAAAGGAGCAACTTTCATTAGCCACTGGACCAAGGCACAATTGTACTGTTACACTTTGAGTAACATTGACTTACCAGACTCTGGGTTGGGGGACCCATTGTTCCCACTGGTTTCCAGTTCCTTGGACACATAAAGGGTGAGTCGAGGACGCACACACCTGTGAAAAGAGGGAGAAGATGAGTCATAGTGTGTGGCTGATTTGGGGTATATGGAGCTCAATCCTGACTGCCCCCTTTTGTAGATTTAATATAAAGTAAATCCTAGTTGGTTTCATTGAGGATTGTTTTGTGCCTTCAAATCCTTCTAAAGTATGGCAACCCTTAGATGACCTTATCACAGTTTTTCTGGGGCTGAGAGTGTTGGACTTGTCCAAAATCACTTCCATGGCCAAGCAGGCCATGTAACAAGGATTCATAACTTTTTTTTGTTCTCTGGACCCCTTTGTCAGTTGGGTGAAAACCATGGACCCCTCTCAGAATATAGAGGCAGATGCTTTCATGACACTCATCACTGGCATGTCATACAATATACATGATCACAGTAGGACTGAGATCATGTGTGATCTCTCTCTGGCATTACTTCACGAATGAAGATTCTTAGGAAGGACTCATCCCACGCTTTCTACAAGTGCGTTGATGATTTCGTTTTCGGAGGTTTCATCTGTCCTTCGAGCTTGTGCAATGGATTTCTCTGGTGGAGCGCAGCATGCACAGAACTGGCCTCACCCTTTAAACCAAAGTTTCGTCTGCCGGGGCCTAGCAAGCTTGGACGGTGGCAGCAGGGTCTTCAGGTCGTAGATTTGATTTGAGTTTCCTTCTCTAGTCTAGATGGTTGACCTTACAGGGTTAAACGAGCACCATCTGCCCGGGTTTGAAATCAGAGTTTTCCTTCTCTTAGGATGGTTGCCCAAATACTAGAGAGCCCATCCTGCCCATTGACACTCTTTGTCAGACCCTTCGGTTGTGACCTGTCTGGCATGGGAGGCCCTATTATGCCAACACCAGCATAGCTCACAACTTCATTAGGGTACACAAGCCTCTCCCCCACGGCAAGGGGGACGCCAATGGAGATCTAGAATCCGGTCAAACAACTGACATTTCAAAGTATAGAAAAGCATATGTGATATTTCAAGATTTGCAACAACTGTGATGTGATAAAAGCATTTAAGACTACAACCTAACAGAACAATTGTTGATGTGTCTCTTCATCCAAACTGACCAATCAATGAGTAAAGAGAAGTAGAAACATCCAATAAATGTAATGTAGAAAAAAGTTGACCTGTGAGGATGTTGAAAAGACAGATGATTTTGTGTTTGAAAAAAGCACATGTTTTGGCCTGAAATTATTCCCATGCCTGTCTTGAGAGAATTACAACTTTGAAAATCAACCTGCAGGGATTTTAGGAGAAAGATGGTCTTCCAAGTGTATGCCTGGTACAGGTGTCTCTGTTGTACACCATATGCCTGGACAAAAGACATGGACTCTCTCCAGTTGTCTTTAGGTCAAGCGGAGAGTGGAAGATCTGGGAGTTAGCATTGCCTTGAAAAGTATGTGTACTTCTATCTTCCACATTGTTTAGACACTACATTTTTATTGTATATGCCATAGTCTGTGCAACCCTGATTGATGCTTCAGGTATCGTACTACATTTAATGACAGAGTTTTCCTCCTGTAACATTTGGGTTTCCTGCTGAAATCTTAGAGCTTGAGATAGTTCTGATCTAGCAACTCTTCTACTGAAAAGCACACCATCTTGAACTCATGGGGCTCATTTCCCAGCTATGTGTGTGTCAAGAGCCATCATGGTGTAGTGCTTCAAGAGATGGACTAGGAAACTCATCATAAAGGCCCATGGATTTGACATGCAATGTGGTGAACCCATGGGGTCTTGGCAGGGGGCATGGAGAACCTGTTGCTCCACGCCTTGCATCACCCGACTTATTCCAACCCGCCTCTCATGGGCCGGGGGGGGGGGGGGGGGAAGCATTGGGAAGCCTCCCATGTTGCAGCTGCATATGCTGCTTGCTGTCCTCTTTCGGCATGGAGCCCAGACGGAAGTCCCTGTGCATCATCTAATGGATTCTGTGTCGAAAGTAGAGAACAGCAGCCCATCTGGTGAGGTAGTAGGACTCTTAGACCAGGGTTTGAATCCCGACTTGATCATGGAAACCTATTGGAGGATCTCAGCCAACTCACAATCTCTTGGTCTCAGATGAAAGACAGTGGCACATTTTATTCTGTGAGAGGGTTACCACAACCCTCCCATTGGCAACCTTCCCACGGAATAAATGTGCCAGGAAAATGCTGTGATAGGCCTAGCACAAATCAGATATGACTTTGATGCTCCCCAAAACAACAACAATGTATATCAACTGTAAAATTGGGACGTGCAAATGTGAGAATGGACAACTTCTCCTGTAACAGTTGGGTAGGATAAAACATTACGGCAAGTGTAATTTATATTACATATCTGGAAATGTCTCTTTCTGTGCAGCTTTGAAATATAGCGAAGCCCTGTCCTCTTTTACGTGTGGTACCCTCTCTATAAGCTGATTTGAGAGTCTTTAAACAAGGATTAATTTTTGCCTAATTCAGTTCTTTCCCCTAGCTTCGTCCTTAATAGTATTTTTAATAGAGGCTTCCAGAAATAATCCATAAGCAGCCTCCTTTTCTTTCTAATTCCTTACCTGGCCTTTAGGGCATTACAGAGTCGGATTCCATCTGCTGTTCCACAGATTTGTACCAGATCAGTGCGAGAAAGCTTGAGCAAGTCGGCTCCTATGAGAGGAGGAAAAAATGATTAGCAAAATGGTTCCTGTTTGGAATTTAACTGCAACCTGTCAAATTCACATGATTTTTTGAGGACAGAGATGAGAGGAAAGTATAACTTCAATTATTATTTTATTAACTGTATTTACATCCCACTCTTCTCTCCATGGGAACTCAATAGTGGCTAACAATCCCACACTTAGTTAAGTTTTAAAAAGCACAATACAAAAGTTTTAAAAAACATTTAAAAAGTAACAGTGTGGTAAAAAAAAAAGAAAAAGAAAAAAAAAGTAACAGTGTGGTAAAAACAGATTAAAATACAATGAATACACTTACAATGTCCTTTTAAAGTGTATTTATTGTATTTTAAGTGTATTTATTGAGAAGCCTCCCACAACGATGGTAAAACATCAAAACATCTGGGCGTCCCTTGGACAACGTCCTTGAAGACGGCCAATTCTCTCACACCAGAAGCAACTTGCAGCTGCTCAAGTTGCTCATGACATGAAAAAAAACCCAAACAAATGGATTTCAGCAGCTGGCATTCATATTCCTCAGCATGTACATTCAGAAACATGAGAAGGAATGTTAGAGACATGTATCTATCACGTCTAGTGGCTGCTTCACATAATGTTGTTCAGACTGCTTATAAAGCCACAGTTTGGCAGTGGTAACTTTTGGTAGTGAATTTCACAATTTTTCTACGGGCTGTGTAAATAAATACCTGTCCTGAATCTCCCAATATTCAGCTTCATGAACTTGGCTCCATGCATTGTATGTATATGTGTGAGAGAAAGAGTGGAGAGAAAAAAAATCCTTTTCTACTTTCTCAACTTTATATATATTATTTTCTCAGAAGATAAAAATATCAACAAGACTGATAGAGACTATCACCTTAGTCTCAAGGCTGGTACAAGATCTTTTTATATACTGATAACAGACTAAGACAGCTATATCTTTGAACAATCACACATAACACAGAGCTAGAGTTCCCTAAGCCAGTGTTTCCCAACCAGTGTGCCGTGGGAAATTGGCACTCTTCCCCCTCCTAGCAGCTCTTTCTCCCTATTTCCCTCCCCAAAGATCCTCCTCGAGGCAAAGGAAGGGCTCTGCCGAATGCCAGGGCCAGGCCCACCTTGAGGAAGCCTTCAGGAGCCTCAACTCAGCATGGCTACAGCTCCCGCTCAGGGCTGCTTCAGCCTCCCCATACGTTTCATAGATTTGTGTGGCCTCTTTCGCTGCCTCCTTCCTCCCTCCGCAAAAAGCAGAGCACTGGGCGAAAGTGATTGAGTCGGCGTTTTCGCGTTGGATTGGATTTCTCGCGAGAACAAAGCCGGAAGCTCCATGTCGGTGAATTGGGCAGTGAGCAAACCTGGGAGCATCGGGAGGCTGAAGCATTCACAAGTTTCCAAGAAACAAATTGAGCCTCTCTGCTTGGAAATGGTTTTTTAAAAAAAAAACCTGGATTTTTTGAGAGTTGCCTCCCCCCAAGGAACTGTTTACAGCAGCTACATGACATCCATAGTTAACTGGAAGCAAGTTTCACTCAGGGTGAAATTTTGCAAGGGTCTGGAGAACAAGCCCTATGAGGAGCGGCTTGAAGAGCTGGGCATGTTTAGCCTGAAGAAGAGAAGGCTGAGAGAAGACATGATAGCCATATATAAGTATGTGAGAGGAAGTCATATATATGTTGTGTTCATCGAAACAGGCCCAGGTTTCACACTGAGTGTATAAATACATTTAAAAACATATTAACTATATTTATTACTGTGTTAGAGTGTCATTTTGTGTCATTTTGGTTGGTGGTGTGCCCCAGGATTTTGTAAATGTAAAAAATGTGCCACGGCTCAAAAAAGGTTGGAAAACACTGCCCTAAGCTATGTAAAAACAGGTTACCGTATTTTTCGCACCATAAGGCGCACCGGATGATAAGACGCACCTAGATTTTAGAAGAAGAAAATTGGAAAAAAATATTTTGGGCCAAAAAGTGCTTCAAGCGCCGGGGCCCACTTTTTGGCCCAAAATATTTTTTTCCAATTTTCTTCTGACCCTCCTCGCGCCCTCCGCCATCCCTAAGCCTTTCCTTGGCCGCCTCCTCCTCGGTCCCGCCTCCTCCCTCTTCCTCTGCCTCCGTCACCGCCCGCTGCCCGCCCCCCCGGCCGCCTCCACCGCTTACCGCCGCTTACCGCCGCTTTTCCCCGCTCTCCGCCGCTTTTCCCCACTCTCCGCCGCTTTTCCCCGCTCTCCGCCGCTTTTCCCCACTCTCCGCCGCTTTTCCCCGCTCTCCGCCGCTTTTCCCCACTCTCCGCCGCTTTTCCCCACTCTCCGCCGCTTTTCCCCGCTCTCCGCCGCTTTTCCCCCCTCTCCGCCGCTTTTCCCGCTCTCCCGCTTTTCCCGCTCGCAGAAGATCCTAAGCCCCGCTCTGGCGCGCTTTCCCGCCTGACGCAGGTGCGCTGACGCAGGCACGCCTGGCGCACTCCGCGCCAGACGCCAGACGCGCCAGACGCGCTTGGGATCCCAAAAGCATGCGCGACGGCGGCGAGGGAGGCGGCGGTAAGCGGCGGAGGCGCCGGAAAGCGGCGGAGAGTGGGGAAAAGCGGCGGAGAGTGGGGAAAAGCGGCGGAGAGCGGGGAAAAGCGGCGGAGAGCGGGGAAAAGCGGCGGAGAGCGGGGAAAAGCGGCGGAGAGCGGGGAAAAGCGGCGGAGAGCGGGAAAAGCGGCGGAGAGTGGGGAAAAGCGGCGGAGAGCGGGAAAAGCGGCGGAGAGCGGGAAAAGCGGCGTAAGCGGTGGAGGCGGCCGGGGGCGGGCAGCGGCGGTGACGGAGGCAGAGGAAGAGGAGGAGGCGGGACCGAGGAGGAGGCGGCCAAGGGAAAGGCTTTCTATCGCCTCCCCTCTTCTTCGCTCCATAAGACGCAGCTGATTTTTCCTCCTACTTTGGGAGGAAAAAAACTGCGTCTTATGGTGCGAAAAATACGGTAATTGTCCTTCACATCCACACACACCCAAAGTTTCATGTAGAAGGCTAGAAAATGCATTAGCTGGAGATAATCAAGTAATGCAAGAAAGAGTTGTGTCTTCAAATGAGTTTATTTTCAGCTCTGCCATGAGAGGAGAGCAGCCTCACCCGTATAGCTGGTGAAAACCCTGCCATAATTGGAGAACCTGTTTTTGTGCAACCATTGTTGAGTTTCCACGATGGAGGCATTTGGGCTCAGGATCTGAAAGCAACAGACAAATGACAAATGAACATCAGCTACAATCCACAGAGGATGGAGAACTAACCCACACTATCACCTTAACATAGAACCCAGTTGCAAGAGTACAATAATTGTATACAATCAGTCCTCATCATTTGAAAGTTTGATTTTTGCAGATTTCATTATGCATGGATTTACCATAATTAAAATGCCTTTTAAATTATTTATATAGAATTTAATTGTGTATTTTGTATTATATTTAACAATCTGGGGTTTTTTTGGTTTATTTGTTTGTCCTATATGTGAAAGACCTATGACCTAAGCATTGAATAAACCAGGCCTGGGCAAACTTGGGACCTCCAGGTGTTTTGGACTACAACTCCCACAATTCCTAACAGCCGGTAGGCTGCTAGGAATTGTGGGAGTTGTAGTCCAAAACACCTGGAGGTCCCAAGTTTGCCCAGGCCTGGAATAAACTAATAGTAATTAAAATGCCCCCTCTAGGAATTTCTAGATTCTCCAGTGTGACTCTATGACCAGCTTCTGCCAAAAGTGGATCATAGAGTCGTGCTGGTGGACCTAGAGATTCCTGGAGAGAACACCTGCCTAGGAATCTATATAGCTGTTCTTTGGGAGATGTTTGCATACAACCTCATCAGATGCAGTCTTTTCTGTGTGTTCTCTCCATTTCTATATAATGCTGAAGCGAAGTTCCATGGAAGCCATCACATGTTGCATCTTCCTGCATCTTCTTAAATCTATAGTCATTTCTAAATACTTTTTTCCCTCTGAGCAGAATAGAGCGAGACTGTGCTGCCTGATGGAAGCCAAGTTTAGGGGCCTTTGTAAAAGATTGGGAGCTTTTGTTTGAAGTTCTCATAAGATTTCATTTTAGTGTCTGTGTCATCGAAAGCTTTCATGGCTTGCTATGAGTTTTCCATTGTATGGCTATGTTCCAGAAGCATTCTCTCCTGAAGTTTCACCCACATCTATGGCAGGCATCCTCAAAGGTTGTGAGGTCTGTTGGAAACTATGCAACTGGGGTTTGTATATCTGTGAAATGTCCAGGGTGGGAGAAAGAACTCTTGTTTGTTGGAGGCAATTGTGAATGTTGCAACTGGCAACCTTGATTGGTATTGAATGGCTTTGCAGCTTCACAGCTTGGCTGCTTCCTGCCTGGAGGAATCCTTTGTTGGGAAGTGTTAGCTGGCCCTGATTGTTTCATGTCAGGCATTCCCCTGTTGTTTTGAGTATTCCTCTTTATTTACTGGCCTGATTTTAGAGGTTTTTTAAAAATAGTGGTAGCCAGATTTTGTTCATATTCATGGCTTCCTCCTTTCTGTTGAAATTGTCCACATGCTTGTGGATTTCAATGGTTTCTCTGTTTAGCCTGACATGGTGGTTGTTAGCGTGAAAAGAAGAAAACCATGAAAATGAACAAAATCTGGTCATACAGCCCAGAAAACTCACAGCAACCCATTTTAGTGTCTGACATCAAAACCATACTTTGTCACCAGATGGCACCCCAGCACTGTTTTTGGTACACCAAGGAAGCCATAAATGTTCAATACCTGCATATTTTTTTGTGATTCCAACAGGCAAACCTTGTGGGTTGTGCTCCGAAGGATCTCATCTATTCATCTCCAAATCTGCTACATTTAAAACTAATTATTTCAGATATATATCCCACTTGGTCTCATACTGCTGGTTGCTTGCCAATCTCTATCTTGTAACACTGGTTTTCAAACTATTCCATATCAAGGATTATGGGAGTTGAAACCGCACGGTATTAAATATTTTGCATACTCAGGTTTTGTTTCAGAACATCATGAAGTAGAATGTTGGTAATATTTTGCTTTTAAAATGCGCTTAGAAACAGAACCTGAATAAATACAAGTCACTATGCTTTGTTTGTCTTTGTGTGTGTGTGTGTGTGTGTTAGGGAAAGGTTCAACTAAATCCTCAAGCAAATGCATATTCCCTACAATTAGCTCTTAACCTATTTCTTCTCCCACAATGAGGCTAAAAGATATATGGCTCTGCAATCAGATTTGCAAATTAAACCCATGTTTGCCTTTTGGTAGCAAATAAAAAAATCAAAAAAATATATTTTCATACTTCTCCCATGTTCTCTGATGAGCTGTCCAAGGCATAGCTGGGTGAAGAGACCCTGTCAAGGAGAAATAAGATTATTCTCTCTGCTTGACAGGGTTCCAAACAAAAAAAAAAAGAGAGAGATATGCAATATTATTACAGAGGCTAGATTTAGCCCACTTCACCTTTCAGGAGTCTGAAGCTTGAAAGGATGTGGAGAGACAAGGCCAGGCGTTGCAGGCGGGCTGTGGAGATTGCTGGCAGTTTCTGGCCATGGAGCACACTGAAAATGGTGGTGGTGGTGGGGAATCCAAGAAGAAAAATGTTAGACCTTGGAAGTTGCATCTCACACATCCACTAATTTTCAAGCGTTTTTGTTTGGTTATAAAACTTCCTGGTTGAGACCATGCAAAAAAGAAAAGGGTTATGCGCATGGTACTATAGAATCAAAGAATGTTTACATTTTTAAAAAGCAAGCTAGTAATCATTGTGGATATGAAATTATATGAGTCATTCCTGATGGAAAAATAGACACTGAGCAGAACTTGAAAAATCTACTTTTTAGTTTGAAAATCTTAGAATCCCACAACCAGCATGTGAGATTCTGAGAGTTGTAATCCAACAGGATCGGAAGGGCCACCAATACCTACTTCATCCAAAAAGCAATACTGATTGTCCATTACGCTATGCAACACAATTTTTGTTCCTGGATTGTAAATGTATTTACTTATTTATTTACAGTATTAATACCCCGCCCTTTCCAGAGCGGCTTACAGAACACATATACAGCAAACATTCAATGCTGATTATACAATTAACAAGGATAGACAACACAAACAGAGGTAAAGGTAGATTTTTCCATCTGATTTTCAGCATCTTGGAGGCAGGCCCGGATTAACCCCTTTTGGCGCCCTAGGCCACACTTTGGAATTACGCCCCCCCCCAAAACCTCTACCGCATCTCCCACCTCCTCCTCTTCGCAGTGCGAAGCCGCCCCAGGCGGCCAGTTGCCCGGGGGGGGGGGGCTTCGCCTCCTCCTTTTCGGGCGCACCCTCCTTTCTTGAATCAAGGAAGGAGGGCGCGCGCAAGGAGGAGGAAGGAAGGGAAGCCCTGCCCCTGGTGCCGGGGACAGGGCGTCCCTCCGCTTCCTCCTCTTAGCGGCACGCCCTCCTTCCTTGAGTCAAGGAAGGAGGGCGCGCGCGAGGAGGAAGGAAGGGAAGCCCCGCCCCCGGTGCCGGCATTGGCCCCGGGGGGCGGGGCTTCCCTCCACCTCCTCCTCTTCGCAACACGCCCTCCTTTCTTGACTCAAGAAAGGAGGGCGCGCGCAAGGAGGAGGAAGGAAGGGAAGCCTCACCTCCGGTGCCAGCATCGGCCCTAGGGGCGGGGCTTCCTTCCGCCTCCTCCTCTTCGCAGCTCGCCTCGCGCCCTCCTTCCTTGACAAGGGGGCGGGGCGATGCCGAGGGGGGTGCCATTTCCTCCTCCACTCCCTCGCAGCACTCTCTCCCACCCTTCCCCAAGAAAGTTGTGTTGCAGTTTTTTGGGGGGGCGGGACCGTGTGTATTGCACCCCCCTTGGCTTGCGCTCCTAGGCCATGGTCTAGGGTGGCCTTATGGGTAATCCGGGCCTGCTTGGAGGCTGTGCTCGATTCTGGCCACAAGGGGCAGGTGCTGTCACTCCATCTTCCATGCCGAGGAACTTTCCTCCGATCAATGTCCTTAAGGGCACCTTTATTACCTCACCACTAAAAGCGGTAAATATTTTATCAACATCTCTGCTTTCAATCTGCCAGATGAGCTGGGGCTCAGGGTGGGAAATCACCCTGACCCGGGCTCAAGCTGCCGACCTTTCATTTGGAAGGATTTTTGTACAGCACAGCAGTTTAGCCTGCTGAGCTAAGCCCATCCCCATTTCCTAATCGGTTCTACCATAAAAACATGGAAAAGATTTATTAAACTGCAAAAACTTTATTTTTGTGGGACATCCTGTAACACATTTTACTATAGTTTTTGAATTAATTGAATACAATGCCTCATGGAGTCTCAACCAATTCTACACAGATTGTGACAGATACAAAAATGAAGTTTATGGAGTATAACAACTGTTTTCAAAGTAAGCACGGCATAATTAAACAGGAAATAACACTTTCAAACTAGGAACATAATTTTTATCAAATTTTGTTACACAGCGTTATTAAAGTGGTTTCTGGTGTTGTCAAATTGAAAACAACCATTCAGGCTGCAGAGCATTCTTTGATAAGCAAGTTGCTGAGATGGTGATAAAGCACCCCTACCTCTGTCAACATTGTGCTCTCATACGATGGCTGGTACTTCTCACGCTCTTGAAGGGATTGCTTTTCAATCTTTTCCCTGTCTGTTTTCTGCTTCCGGTCTGCTCCTTTGGGCTACAAAAAAACCCCCACTTTCAAAACATATATCCAATTATGTCGTGTATTATCTAATGACAGTCACTTACACACATATACTAGTAAGCCCCACTGATTCAGTGGGGTCTTGCCCTTGGATAAGTGAACACAGAATTTTTAGCACAAGCCAAGAAGCAGGAACATAAAGAGTGCTTTGCAAATGTTTTCAGCTCTGATAAGTAAACAGGTCTCCGAAGATTCAATTCAGAAAATAGCAAATGGTCATGAAATTTGTTTTGCAAAATGTTGGTGAGCACAAAAAAATCTTGTCTTAGGTAAGAAAATAGTATTTTTTTAAAAAAATATAGATGTTTATTAAAGATTTTTTAAAACGATATAGACATACACACAGAGGGGTAGGGTAAATTGTAGGGAATAAGGGGTCAGGGAACGGGGAAGCGGTAGAGGGGGTGGGGATGCAAGGGGGATAGGGGGCAGGGACTTCAAGGGAAGAGGAGGTACAATCATTTTTGTTGGTGTTTACAGAAAAAGAGAAACAAAACAGAAATACAACTTGTATTTAAGTCCACATCTTCGTCTACTTCTTTACTTGGAAGTTACGATCTCCTATAAATATAAAGTGTAAAGTAACAATTAGCTTGAGTGGATCTATCTATCTTATTCTTTTTCTATGATCATTTGAACACACCAAACATTACCCTCTTGAATTACACTTAGTCCCAGTTGAGTTTTAAGTTGATGTTATGCTCCCTGATGCAATAATTTTGGATCAGGGACCAATCTATTTTTGACTTTGATTGCTCTGTAGTCTTAAGGGCCTCGGTCAGCCACTCCATTTTAATGACTTCTAGAATTTTTTGGAGCCATTCTTCTTTCTTCGGGACCTTAAGCGATTTCCAGTAGCTAGCATATACTAGCCTTGCAGCAGTTATTGACATTAAGTATATATTTTTTTCGTTGTTATTGAAGTCTTGCCCCAGAATTCCCAGGAGTAGTGTTTCTGGTTTCTCTTCAAGCTGTTTGTTAATTTTTTTTTCCAATTCTCTGTTTACCATCCCCCAGAATTTCCTAGCTTTGTTACAGAGCCACCATAGGTGGAAGAACGTGCCATTTGTTGCCCCACAGTTCCAGCATTCGGCTCTTGTGTTTTTATATATCTTTGCAAGCTTCATAGGGGAAAGATGCCACCTATAGAGCAGTTTTACCCAGCTTTCCCTAAATTTATAGCTATAGGATACATTTACGTTTTTCTTCCAGATATATTTCCAAGTTGCATGATTAATGTTACATCCTATATTTCTCGACCATTTTTTAATGAAGTTTTTTTGTTTTTGATTTTTGGGTAATATGATTTTATATATCTTCCCGACCGATTTCTTATCTGGGCCTAATAGCACGTTTTCCAGCTCATTTTGGTTATCATTGAAGCCTCTTTTTTCATCTAATTTAAATCTTTCACTTAACTGATAATAGGGGAACCAATTTATACCCTTATTTTCTTGGATTAGTTGTTCTCTCGACTTCAAGGCAAACTTATTGCCATTCCAGTATATGAGGTCTTTGTACGTCAGCCACTTGGAATCGTCTAGTTGCCTTATCCTACAGGCCTCCAAAGGGGAGAGCCACATAGGAGTTTTTATATTAGGCTTCTTAAAGTATTTCGACCAGGTCTTTATCAGGACATCTCTAATATAATGGTTCTTGAGCTGGGCATCGACTCTTGTCTTATCATAACTCAGATATGCATGAATACCGAATTTCAGGTTGTACCCTTCTAGATTTAACAATCTGTTATCGTCTAGCTTGCACCAGGTGCCCAGCCAAGCCAGACAATTGGCTTCGAAGTAAGCTTTTAAATTTGGTACCCCTAGCCCGCCATTTTCTTTATTTTCCTGCAGGGTCTTCATTTTGACCCTGGGTTTTTTGCCCCCATATGAACCGGGAGATATCCCTGGACCATTGATTAAAGATTGAATCTTTCTTAATAATAGGCAGTGTCGAGAACAAGAAGTTCATCCGGGGTAATACCATCATTTTGATTGACGCAATTTTGCCCATAAATGATAAGTTCATTTTTGACCAATTAGCTAGATCTTTTTTAATAGCTGTCCATGCACCTTCATAGTTATTTTTATATAAATTTGAATTTTTGGCAGTTAGATTGATCCCCAAATATTTTACTTTATTAGTCACTTTTAATCCCGACTTCATAGACAGATCCACTTTTTCGGCCTCTGTCATATTTATACTCAACATCAGTGTTTTATCCTTGTTAACTTTAAATCCTGCTACCCTCCCAAACTCATAGATTTTATTCATCCAATCTTTTATTGAGGGAATTGGGTCCTCCACTATTAGGGCCAGGTCGTCAGCGTAAGCTTGGGTTTTAAGTGACTCATTCTTTATTTTGAGGCCCACCAATTTTTTCTCCTGCCTGATGTCTGTCAGGAGGATCTCAAGCATCATAATAAAAAGAAGCGGGGAGAGGGGGCATCCCTGTCTTACCCCTTTTCTTATATTGATTGGGTTGGTCTTATTATTGTTAACTATGACCCTGGCTTTCTGTTCATGATAGATTGCTTTTATTAGATTGCTGAAATGGTGACCTATATCCAATTCCCTTAAAAGATGTTCGAGGAAGGCCCAGTTCGTATTATCGAACGCCTTCTCGGCGTCCAAAAATATTAAGGCTACTTTTTTGTTGATGTTAGTATTATAAAACTCAATAGCATTGATCATATTCCGGATATTTGTCTTCAGGTGCCTATATGGTAAAAATCCGTTTTGGTCTTTGTGGATCCGATCGATTAAGAAATTTTTCAGTCTATCGGCTATTATGGTAGCGAATATTTTGTAATCGACATTTAATAATGCTATAGGTCTGTAGTTCGCTGGATCTGTTGGTTCTTTACCTTCCTTCCCTATTAATATAATGTTTGATTCTTTCCAGGACTCAGGGATTTTTCCTTTAGTGAGGACTTCGTTAAAGAGTATTTCTAGAATATCTACTAATTCTTCCCCATGGTCTCTGTAGTACTCGGCAGTAAACCCATCGGGGCCCGCTGCCTTGCCCAATTTTATTTTTTATGGCTTTAGCTATTTCTTCTTTGGTGATCCTCTTATTAAGGAGCTCTTTCTCTCTCTTCGTCTGTGATTTTATCTATTTTCCCCCCCTAAATAGGCTACCACCTTTTCCTCCTCTATATTGTCCTTTGCGTATAATGTAGCAAAGAATCTTTCAATGGCCCCTCTTATTTCTGCGTCTGATACCAGCTCAGATTGGTTTGCCTTCAGTTTATATATCCAGTTTCTTTTCCTTTTTTCCTTCAGTTGCCACGCGAGTAATTTGCCGGGCTTATTTGCATGTTCGAAATATTTTTGATTCAAGAATCTTAAATTTCTTCTAATTTTTTCCATTTCAAAAAATTCTAATTGATTAGCTAGGAGCCTGACCTCATTTTGGACTTTCTTCTCGTTAGGGTTGCTTTTCAATTTGGCCTCAGCTATTTTAATTTTATTTTCTATATCTCAAATTTCCCGATTCTTCTGTCTCTTATGTAGCGCTTGGTGTTTCTTGAAGAAACCTCGCATATATGCCTTGCTGGTATCCCAAATTAAGCTGGTATTATCGTTATTCTTACAATTGATCTCAAAAAAATTCCCTGAGTGTTAACCTGCTCTTGTCTAGTCTCTTTTTGTCTTTTAAAAGATACCATGGGTACTTCCAGCAATATTCTGTTTTATTTTCAAAAATATTCACTACCACAGCACAATGGTCTGACACCGATCAGGGCAGGATATCTGCTGAGTTTGCATGGGTTGCCAAATTACCTGAAGTAAGAATATAATCAATCCGTGACCAAGCCTGATATCTATCTGAGAAAAAGGTATAGTCCCTAGATCTCGGGTGTAATACTCTCCATATGTCCTGTAGTCCCATGGATTCTATCAGTTGGAAAAAAGATTTAGGGAGTTTACTGTTGGAACTACCTTTCCCCTTATGGATTTTACTTTTATCCTCCTTTGGATCTATTACCCCATTAAGGTCTCCCATGATAAGCAGACTATCGAAGTCTACCTCGTTAGTCTGCTCTGCTAGTTCCTTAAAATTTTTTACCTTCGAGTCGTTAGGTGCATAGACATTGCAAATCAGGATTTTCTCACTGTTGTTTTGGATAGTTACCCCTAACATTCTGCCTTCGGTGTCCTTAAACTCTAATTTTGGGTGCATGCTTGAGTCAATATAAAGGGCCACCCCTTTTTTCTTGTTCTCGGCTGACGCTACAAAGACCTCACCAAGACCTTCATTTTTTAAGTACTTAACATCACTGTTTTTGATATGGGTTTCCTGCAAAGCTGTTACAGTAGCTTTTTTAAAAAATATGCAAACACTCTCCTTCTCTTCTCGCCATTGTTCAGTCCGTTTACATTCAGAGACAGGCACTTTATGTTCTTCATTCGACGTCTGAGGTCTCGTTGTCTTGTGTTCCGTTCGTTTCGTCATCCTTTATCTCACTCGGGAGTTCTGGTTCTTTATTTGGGGAGCTGCCAGTCAGGGTGTCGTAGTTGATCTCCGCTGGGGTGCCCTCTTCTGACGGTTTCGGGGTTTCCTTTGAGGTGCGTGGATTACTGTTCCTTCGGGGTGGTCTATCCTCTTTTTCCCCTTTTAGCTCTTCCCTGTAACGGTGCAAAAAGTCCTGTGCCTTTTCTACTGATGTTATCCAGTGTTTCTGGCCTCTATATGTGGCCATCAGACCTTCCAACTTTTCCCAGTGGTATCTTATTTCATTAGCTTTTAAAATGTCAGTGAGAAAGTAGTAGTCTTTCCTCTTTTCCAGAAGTTCAGAAGGGATTTCTTTTAATATAATAACTTTTTCCCCTTGTAGGAACCTTTATTTTTTATTTGCCACCTCAGGATATCATCACGAACACATTTTAGGGAGTACGACACTATAATATCTCTTGGAAGCTTATTCCTCTTAGTGAAGCTCGAATTGATTCTAAATACTCTGTCCACCTTCCCTTCAATGTAGCTTTCTGGAGCGTTGAGGATTTTTGCTGAGATGGCAATGATGATTTCCTTCAAATGTTCTCCCTCCTCCTCTTCCACGCCTCTGAAGCGAAGTTGATGTTCTTTCATGTGGAGTTCCAGTCTCAGAAGTTTATCTTGGGACATTGCCAGGTCATTTTCGAGTTCTTTTATCTTCTCGCCGGAGGATTTTTGCTTGATCTTGATCTCTATATTTTCTCTCTTTAATTTCTCCACATCTTCTGTAACCATCTTCATTCCCTTATTCACTGAAGTTAATTCTCTCTTCATATCTTTTAGGTCTCCCTTAAGTTCACTTTTCATCTCTTTTAGTTCGGCTTTGAGATCATTTCTTGATTCTTTGATGTCATCTTTCATTTTTTTCCTGTCTTTCTCTCCTCCTTCTAGCATCCTTCTTATCTCCAACATTTCTCCCATAAGTTCTTTGAACCCAGGGTCACTTGCTCCTGAAAATCTTCTGTTTGTGTCCCCCTTCTTGTCTTTGTCTAATCTAGCCCTGGTGGACATCATTTGTTGAGTGTTGGTTTGGTATTCTTTACTTGCTCACTGATGACTTTCCTCTAATTCTGGTGTTCACCGTTACGCAAGTTTGCTTTTACCCTTCTGAGTTCAGAATCTAACTTAACTTTTTTTCCCGCTTCACTGCTTCACTGGAGGCTCAGTGGAGGGTGGAGATTCTACCGTTATGTATCTTTCTCTTACTTTTCTTACCTTAATCTCCCTCCTGTCAGAGCCCTCCGGTTCTTCCTTTTCGAATGACTTGTTGCTTGTTGTTTGGCTCCGCTAATTCTTACCTATTTGTTCACCTATTTGTTCACCGAGATGGGAATCCTCCCAACTCTGCGGGGATCAGCTTTTTAAAAAAATCCCTCTCTCTTTAGGACCTCGCGCTTTCCTTTTATCTGTCGCAAGCCTTCTTGGTCTGACTCCACCTCTCCTCTCTCTTCTCTCTCTCTCTCTCTTTCTCTGACGTTGCGGGGCCTCGTCCCGCCTCTTCCAAGCTTCACTGAGATCCTCCTCCTTTCTTTCTCCACAGTGTCTTCTGGGGTGCCTGGGTGCTGAGGTCACTTCCTTCCCTCTCGCCCTGCTGCTCTTATCTCTTCATCTATACTCCCGCATCGCCATCTTTCCCAAGCCTCAAGGGCAGCCGCCAACTGCAGCCGAGGGGCCCAAGGCGTGACTGTCTGCTTCCGAGGTATGTTAAGCACCCTTTCCTTCCGTTTTTTCTCTCTCCGCACTTTTCTCTTTGTGCGCTCCCGATATAGCTCTCACCTGGGAATATACAACCCCCCCAGATTAGGCAAGTTTGGGTGTTCAGTGGCACTCACGAGATGCTTCTCCCCGGGACTGTCGTTCTGTCCTGCTTATTCCTCTCTGGTGCCTCCGGTTCTCCCCCTTGTATCTGGAACCCGGCGGAAGGTTTCGGTCACGCCAAAGCGGACCTCGCTCTGGAGGGAATCCCTTCGGGTCTCTTCGGCTCTCCAGCGATCTTGTTTGACCCCTTGAGGGGATCAAAACTCGACCGCCGGGGCTCTCTCCTGACCCTCGGACCTTGTGCTCTCTATCCCGAGCACTGCCGGGCTCAGATGTCGCCCGATTCCACTCCTCGCTTCGTCCTTAGGGCAGAGCAATCCTAGGACGCGTCCCTCCCTGCCATGTCCAAACCGGAAGCTCCAAGAAAATAGTATTTTTTTTTGGGTATAAGGTACATAATTTTTTTTGAAAATGTGTTTTTACCGAAAGAAGGAAAACTTTCCAAAGTACAAAAAACCCAACATATACAAAACTTCAGTTTTGACTAGCAGGAGAAAAGTATTGAGCTGATTTGCTCTGGCATGCACAGATGAAATAAGTAAGTTTCACCCCTATCAAGAAATGACTATAGAAATTCGCTGATGAAAAATGGAAACAGTAGCAAAAACATTAACATTCCCTGAATGTATCTAGTTTTCTATGAGCACCTTTAAGATGCAATGTGTTGACAGCAAGAACCTTATGCCTTAAGTCAGTGTTGCCCAACCACTGTGCCGTGAGCGATCACCTGGTATGCCGTGGGAAAACCTCTCTTCCCCCCTTTCTTCCCCCTCCTGCTGAACTCCTCCTGCTGCTGCTTGCAGGGGGAGGAGGAAGGGCTGGACGGCGGCGAAGAAGAAGGGGCTGGGGCGCCGCCTCCTTCGGCCCTTTTTCGTGTTTATGTGTACCGACTATTACTACATTTGGCATTGGCTGGACGTGATAGCCTTTCTAGTGACTGTGTAACAACTCTCCTGTTCACTAGTTATACACAAGGGACTCGTCTAATGCCCACCTGGAATGATACAGGAGCATATATATTGAAGGTGGAAGCCTCATTATTGTTCCATGAGGTGTATTGATGCATAAGAACAGTACTAGTGGACTGCTTTGAAGCTATATGGACACATTTTTTCTAAACACAGAGAGAGACTGCCAGCTGTTGAGCAAGACCTTCGTGTGTGTCTTTCTGCTATTCCTGCCAGGATATCTATGTTGTGTTCATCGAAACAGGCCCAGGTTTCATACTGAGTGTATAAATACATTTAAAAACATATTAGCTATATGTATTACTGTGTTAGAATGTTATTTTGTGTCATTTTGGTTGGTGGTGTGCCCCAGGATTCTGTAAATGTAAAAAGTGTGCAGCGGCTCAAAAAAGGTTGAAAAATACTGCCTTAATTAAGCCAAGTAGCATTTGTGTATCACCCAATTTCTCAGTGCTAGGTGATAGTGCATCTTATAGCTGGCACTGAATTTGGGAATGGAGTTGATTGAAAAGCACTAGGTGGGAGGTGTTCGATATTTATAGTGTTAGATATCTGGTAATGTATTCATTCATGCCAGGTGCCATCTGATAAAGTAGCCACTAAGGAACAAATGACATTCCTATGGTCCTTTAAAGGTTAACAAATTCAAATTAATTCTCACATGACCTTTTGTGGACTATTGCCCACTCCATCAGATTTGCAGTTGTTATTTATTGTCAAGTCCGCTTCAACTTACAGCGACCCTATAAATGAGAGACTTCAAAAAAAAACCCCACCAAAAATACCAACCCCACAACCCCTTCTGTTATTAACAGCTGAGATATAGACCTTGGCTTCTTTTACAGAAAAAATCTATCTGTAAAGTGGTTTTCCACTTTTCCTACTCCATCCCACTTTAAAAGTATTCTCAAATAATTCGTATCATCTTATGACAGATCCAGAGAAGAATAGCTTCAGTCTGGCCATTTTGATTTCTAGGCAGAGTTTTAGCTTGATTTGCTCCAGGACACATTTGTTTCTCCTTTTTGTTACATCTCATGTGCTAAACTAATTTGGTACCTTGGCTTGTGTAGTTGCGGTCATGGCTAGACATTCACTGTTTACCCTCAAACAATAGAGTGTCTATAGTGGACCCTGGAGAACTGGGTCTGATCACTTGTTCTTCCTAAGTCTGGCAATATTACCTTGAAGACTTTGATGAGACAGCTGGCTGAATGCAAGTGCTCCACATTGTCATCCTTCTCGTTGGACCTGAAGGTATCCACCTGAATCCGAAAAGGAACACCTTTCTCCCCTCCGTTCTTACGTAAAGTGAACTCAGTACTAATGCAGTGGACCTGTTGCAGAAAAAGGAGGTGAAGAATAGATGAGCCAATCTTCCCCAAGCTGGCACCCTGCAGACATACTGCAGTGCACATTATGCCACACACATTTATTATTTGTTGTTGTTAACTGTCGTCAGTTTCAACTTATATTGGCCCTATGACTGAAAGACCTCCAAGTTACCCTTTCCCCTACAACCCAGCTCAGATCTTAGACTGATGGACATAGCTGCCTTGAGGCAGTGTTCCTCTTTCCTTAATGCTTTCTATCTGACTAAGTCATGTCTCCTCATGTTATATCTAGAGGCTAAGAATAATGGGGGCTCTAATTTATCAGACCTAAAAAGTATCAGGTTGGAGAAAGTCAAGGTAAAGCCAAATTAATTGGACGAAGTGGGTGAAGGGCAGAAACCCCTAAGACTCACAGAATCAGACTAAACACCCAACAAATCCAACATTGTTTCCACAGTGGCCAAATTGATGCATATGAGAAGTCCATCAGAAGCAACTAATGAATTGGTCTAGTCTACCCAAATTGATTATATCCTGCAGAGGCAAAGTCTATTATTCTAAGAGAGTAATGACTTTCCAGTTCGAAATAATCACTGCAAATGTTATTTATTCAGCTAGTGTTTCATTCAGGTATTTTAGTTGCTTTTCAAGATTTCCTAAGCTGACATACCATCCTAAACACAGTCAATCTCCCTTGATTTTGGAAGCTAAGCTAGATCAAGCCAGGTCAGTTACGAGGGTTGAATGAAAAGTAATGCCTCCAACTTCGTAACTTCTCAACAGATGGCAGTACTGGTATGCAGCAGGTACTGGATTGTTCAGTAGACTCTCCCCTATGGTTCCATTTAGGTGGGAAGCCTTAGTATTGAACAGTTGTGTTTTTAAAGTGCAAAGTATGGAACCTTGCACAGATGGTTGGTCAATGCGACTTAAGCAACCTGCAGTCATTGAATTCTCTTTTTTTAAATCATTTTTATTGTGTTTTTACAATATTGTATAAGACAACAGGAAACAGGGGGGAATGTGGGGGAGGAAGTGGGAAGGGATACACAGGGAAAAGGAAAGAAAGTGTAGGGATCAAGAGAAAGATTGAACACCATTAAATACACATATGAGTCTCCCAGTTGGGGATTCCGGAGAGATTAAATACTTGAAATACAATCTCATATCTTGTCGATAACCCCTGCCTATCAGAGTTCATGTTGCATGATCTTACATTTCACCCTTCACTGTCTCCAGGTAGAGCCTCACAGGCTGCCAGTCTACTTTAACCCCTTCATTTCTTCCATATACCTTACTGTAGAGGTCATCAGATTCCATTAAATCATATAACTTATAAAACCAATCCCCCACGGGTGGAATGTCCTCCTTTTTCCAGTTTTTGGCTAGCACTAGCCTGGCGGCCGCTGATATTTTTACATTTCCAACACTTGTTGTTGGAATTTTTGTAATATGTTGCTATCTTCTGTGGGGTCATGTGCCATCTATAAAACACTTTGTACCAATTCTCTGCTGGTGACGCAGAGCCAAATATCTTAATAGTTCTCTTCCACACCTTCTCCCACTCTTGCAACAATATCGTGTGGCCGACATCTTGCGCCCATTCTATCATCACATGTTTAACTGATTCTGTCTCCGTGTTCAGCTCAAGTAGTTTGTTATACAGGGTTTTTATATGTTTTTTTCTTTTGCTTTAACACACATTCCCATGTATTTTCTTCTGTCCTGAACTCATTTTTAAGATCCACCCTAAAATAGTCTTTTAATTGTACATATTGGAACCATGAAATTTCCATTCCAGATTCCCTTAATCTTTCTAAGGATTTCAATTCCCAGTTAGAGTTTACTTTACTAATCAGAATTTTGTATGTGTACCATCTGGCCATAGGAATTTCTTTCTTATGTTGAGCTTCCAATGGTGAGATCCAGAGAGGTGTCTTCTTATAGAGCTGATCTTTATATTTATCCCAAACTTTTAATAGAGCTGCCCTGATGTGGTGGTTGTTGAAAGCTCTTTCTACTTTGGCTTTTCCATACCACATATATGCATGCCAGCCCCTGTTGATATCGAAACTCTCCAAATTTAAAAGCCTTGTTTTTTTAAGTAGGGCCCAGTCCTTTGCCCAACTTAGAGCCGCTGCTTCATAATAGGTTTGAAGATTTGGGAGGGATAATCCCCCCCTTTCTCTTCTGTCCGTAAGGATTTTATATTTTACCCTGGGTCTCTTCCCTTCCCAGATGAATTTGGTAATGTCTCTCTTCTAAGACTTGAAATCATAGGTAGTTCTTAAAATAGGTATGGATTGGAATAAAAAGAGCATCCTGGGGAGTAAGTCCATTTTTATGACCGCTATTCTTCCCAGTAAGTTAAGATTTAAAAATCTCCAGCTCTCCAATTTCTTCTTTACATGTTTCCATGTGATGTCGTAGTTGTTTTTTACCAAATGGTTATTTTTCGCGGTTAGGTGTATGCCTAGATATTGTACCTTCTTTACTACTTGGATCTTCGTGTTCTTCTGGAGTAGTTCTATCCTTTCTTTTCTAAGATTTTTCGTAAGTATTTTAGATTTTGAGTAGTTGATTTTTAAACCCGCAACCTTGCCATATACTTTAATATTTTCTAACCATTTTGGTATCTTTTCCACCGGCTCCTCGATGATGCAAACCACGTCATCAGCAAAAGCTTGTAATTTATATTCTTCTTTCTGCTGCCTAAGTCCTCTTAAGCTGTCGTCCGCCCTTATATCATCCAGCAATATCTCCAACATCAGAATGAAGAGTAGTGGAGACAGTGGGCAGCCTTGCCTGGTGCCCTTCTGGATTGTAATCTGGTTTGATTTGTTGCCGTTAACTATAATGCTTGCCACTTGCTCTTGGTAAATGGCTTGTATGGCGTTCGTAAACGCGTAACCCATATCTTTTTCTTTTAAAATTTGAAACAGAAAATCCCAGTTCGCGTTATCAAACGCCTTTTCAGCATCCAAAAATAAAAATCCAACCTCTTTCTAAATATTTAAATCATAATACTCGATTGCGTTCAATATAATTCTAACATTGTCCCTCATGAGTCTGTGAGGAAGAAAGCCCGCTTGATCTTCTTTTATGGTGTCATTTAGGAATACCTTAAGCCTTTTAGCTAAAATTGAATTCTTGACAGCGGAAGGTGTCACCCCAAAGGAGATTCATCAGAGAATGCAAGCTGTTTATGGTGATTGTGTTGATGTGAGTACTGTGTGTCATTGGGCGAGTAAGTTTAAAGATGTTGAGGTGGGAACATCTGACATGCGTGACAAAGAGTTGGATGTCCTGTGACACATCTGATATGCGTGACAAAGAGTTGGATGTCCTGTGACAGCAATCATTGAATTTCACAAGCAAAAGGTTGACAAATAGATTCAGGATGATTCGTATCACTCAGAGAGAAATTTCAAGCAAGTTAAAGAGCACATTCTAAGGATTATTTCTGTGTTTGATTTATTTAAATATTCCCATCCAAACTCAAGTAACGAAGGCGGATGCATTACTTTTCATTCAACCCTCCTATTTGGAATGCCACCAGGAAACACAAGGTAGGTCTTGGAAAGAATTAGATGTTAAATCTTAGGGAGCTGTTGCTGTCAGTGAAATATGATCATACTGGGCCAAGAAATCATATGCTCCCATCTAAGGCAATTCTCCTATGCAATCAAATACAATTACAAACAGGGTCTTCCTGAAATAACTGCTCCTTCCACATACAAGACCAACAGAGCAGTTCTAACAGCACCAGTCATGCTATGCACCTGTCTTTACACAAATTCAACTATTCCCTGTTGTCCCACCCATGATAAAGTTAATGGGCATGTAGAAGTTTGGTTCCTTGTATTTTTTCTTTTTCAGAAGTAGAAACCTTTCTTAGAGAACATTCAAGAAGCAAAACTAGTCAGAAGTGGAAGGGAAAAAAAAGAATAGGGAAAAGGAGGAAGGAACAGAAGTTAAGGGTCCTACCAGTAGGCAATTCCAACTTGTTCTTTTACCTGGACAAACACAGACGTCCGCTTAGTTGGGTCCCATAAGAATTCCACAGTATTGAGCAAGGTAGGATGGATATGGGGCTCCAGGATGCCTACTGACATGGGGATGTCTGCAATGAGTCATAAAAGGAAAAGAGGTGTCAGGATTTCATTGAAGGCTTGCAACATAAATGATCATCAGAAGACATGGTATGCACTCTAGGGAGGACAATACATTGAAGTTGATCTGGAACTCCAGTGCTAATCATCTTTAAAAGCCTCCTCAACCTGAAGTTCTCTAGATATTTTGGAGTATAGCACCCAGTCAGGCATGTAGCCGGGGGCTAAGGGGCTTCAGCCCCTCCCCCCCGAAAGTCTCAGGGTGGTCCGCGAAAAGGCCTTACTGGTACATTATTTAAACTGTTATGTTTATTTATATCATGATCTGATCACCATGCTCATTATATCCCACATTAATGGGGTTATTGGGATAACAATACAAAAGGTTTGCTAGGGTAGACCCTCTTCCACCCAGTCTCAGCGAACCAAACTCAGCCGCCCCCGAACCAAAATCCTGGCTACGGCCCTGCACCCAGTATTCCTAGCAAGCAAAACTAATGGCTGTGGTGGCTGAGGATATGAACATTGTAGTCCAGGGAGACAGATTTGAGGAGGAGGATGTTCAGATTACCACCCTTCTTGCCCTCAAATCCTTCCTCTAAACCCGCCTTTTCCGAGGATTTTGACTTGCTAAATGTGTTCCCTTTAATCCCAAATATGACTCTTATTTATTTATTTATTTGTTAGATTTATTGGCCACCACTCCCAGCTGGCTCGGGGCGGCTTACATCAAGCACCACAATAAAACAACAAATCTACAACAGCAATGAAACCACAAGGATAAAACAATTCCTAAGAGATAACACAAGTCCTAGGGGATAGCACATTACAACTCAAAGGCCTGCTGGAATAGGGCTGACTTGCAGGCCTTCCAAAAAGCCAACAGATTACACAAGGCCCGAACGTCCGAGGGGTAGTGCGTTCCAGAGAACTGGGGTGATGATGGAGAACACCCTTCTCCGTATTAAAGTTAGGTGGTATTGTTTGACATTGGGCATGGCTAGAATATTCCAATCTTCTGATCTAAGTGTTCTCATGGGACAGTATGGGGTTAGGCGGTCCCTTAGGTCAGTGTTTTTCAACCTTTTTTGAGCCGTGGCACATTTTTTACATTTACAAAATCCTGGGGCACACCACCAACCAAAATGACACTCTAACACAGTAATACATATAGTTAATATGTTTTAAAATGTATTTATACACTCAGTGTGAAACCTGGGCCTGTTTCGATGAACACAACATAGATATCCTGGCAGGAATGGCAGAAAGACACACACAAAGGTCTTGCTCAACAGCTGGGAGTTATAGTTCACCCGCAATCAAAGAGCATTCTGAACTCCACCAATGATGGAATGGAATCAAACTTCCCACACAGAACTACCATAACCAAGAGAAAATACTATAAGAGTTTGGTGGGCATTGACCTTGAGTTTTGGAGTTGTAGTTCACCTATATCCAGAGAGCACTGTGGAGGGGAGGGAGGAAGACGTGGGGTGAGTCTGCGCAGTAGCACTCGCACGGGTCACGTCTTCCTCCCTCCCCCCTCCCGCAGAAGCGGCAGCATGAGCAAAGCGAGACAAAGCAAGCAGAGCGAGGCTGGGAAGAAGGGAGCCCGAGTGGAGAAGAAAAAGTGTTCGGCAGGAGGGGGAAGAAAGGGAATTGGAGGTTCCAATTTTCCACGGCACACCTGATCATCGCTCACGGCATACTAGCGTGCCACGGCACACTGGTTGGGAAACATTGCCTTAGGTACACTGGCCCCAGATCATACAAGGCCTTAGAAGTCAAAACTAACACTTTGAAGGTGATCCAGTACTCAATAGGAAGCCAGTGCAGTTCCCTCAGAATTGGTGTAATGTGGCAGTTCACAGGAGCTCCTGCGAGCAACCGAGCTGCGGCGTTCTGCACCAGCTTGAGTTTCCGGGTCACCGACGGAGGCAGGCCAATGTAGAGAGCGTTACAGTAGTCTAACCTTGAGATGACCGTGGCTTGGATCACCGTAGCCAAGTCGTGCCGAGACAAGTAAGGGGCCAGCCTCCTAGCCTGGCGAAGATGGAAAAACGCCACTCTGCTGACAGCGGAGATTTGCGCCTCCATTGACAGCAGAGGGTCCAAAAGCGCCACGCCGTCCAGCAGATAAGAAACACAGCTCTATACGGTTCTGGCCCAGCTTACTTGTCCGAACGCATCAGCCGCTACGTCCCACCTCGCAATCTAAGATCATCCGGGGAGGCCCTGCTCTCGCTCCCGCCGACTTCTCAAATGCGGCTGGTGGGGACGAGGGACAGGGCCTTCTCGGTGGTGGCTCCCCGCCTGTGGAATGCGCTCCCTATGGAGGTACGGTCCACCTCATCCCTCCTGGCATTCAGGAAAAAGGTAAAATCCTGGCTTTGGGACCAGGCATTTGCACACCAGCACTAGGCAGCATGTTAGATGGGGATTTTAATGGAAATGGATGAAGAGGGCCAATTGTTTTTATGGATTGAATATTGTTTTAACTTGGAATGACTGTGCTTGATGCTGATGAAATTGTATTTTAATGTATCTTAATTGTTGTGGGGTTTTGGGGTTTTATGCTGTTATGATGTGGGCATCGAATTGTGCCGTACTGTAAGCCGCTCTGAGTCCCCCCTCGGGGGTTGAGAAGAGCGGGGTAAAATCCCGAAATAAATAAATAAATAAAATGAAATATAGCAGCAAAATTATGGATGCCGAGTGACTGCAAAAGGAGAGAGGTTGAACAAATGTCAAGAATAAGAAACAACGGGAAGGAACACTCCACTGACATCTATTCCGCATGATGTGGAAAGAACAAGAGGGAATTATCCAGTACGTTTGATTGATCTACGATGGAGGACACGAATTGCATGAAACTGGAGTGGTATGGAACAATTCAATCTGCATCATTGGAATGACTGCCTGCATCAGTGAAATCATCAATCTTCAAGATAACCCAGGTATAAATGCATGACTTCTCCTCTCTCTCAGTTTTTTTTCCTGTGGTGTATTTTACAATATAAGCTCCTATTGGAGAGGGAGCTCTCTGTTTCAGCTGATTAGCTTTCCTGTTGGTTCCCAGCCCAGCAGTATTGGGAATCATGAAGCCTGCCAGATGTTACTGGGCTCCATCTCCAAGATTGGCTAAGCCGGCTGCAGTTACTGGGAGCTGCAGCCCAACAACATCTGGAGGGCTACGTGATATAAATTCCTCATTTTAGGCTGTTGTGTTTACCAGGAATGTTGGATATACAAGGGCGGGTCAATAAGTCCGTGACGTTTTGAATTCCCCGCCTCTTAACTGAAAGGGCAACACTGCTCCTGCCAAGAAGCATCTGTCAGTTGACTCCTATCCAAATTTGAACAAGCTGCGTCATTTAGTTTGCGTTTGACAGCCATTGATAGCAGACTACCACGTGATTTGAGGAGAAAATGGGAAAAAAGTGAATTTTGTGTGCTCATTAAGCATTATTTTTTGCAGAAAAAAACCATCCCTCAAACCAAGGCTAGGCTTGATAAATACTATGGGGACTCTGCACCATCAATTTCAATGGTAAAAAGTGGTTTACTGAATTTCGTTGTGGCCGTACAAGCTCGGAAGATGGCGAACATTCTGGACGCCCAATTGAGGTCTCTACACCTGAAATAATTGAAAAAATTCACAATATGGTGTTGGCCGATCGGAGATTGAAAGTGCGAGAGATTGTGAAAGCCATAGGCATCTCACATGGCTCAGTGGTTTCAATTTTAAATGATCAGTTGGGTATGAGAAAGCTTTCCGCAAGATGGGTGCCACATTTACTCATAATTGACTACAATGCAAGGGTGCAGTTTCCATGGCAAAAATCCATGAATTGGGATACGAATTGCTCCCTCATTCACCCTATTCTCTGGATTTAGCCCCGAGTGACTATTTCTTGTTTCCAAACCTGAAGAAATGTCTCGCCGGAAAGAGATTTGACTCCCAACGATGAAATCATCCCATAAAGAAATACCTATTTTGATGACCTCGACAAATCTTATCTTTTGGAAGGGATAAAAAATTGGAGAAACGTTGGACAAAGTGCATTGAGCTCAAAGGAGACTACGTTGAAAAATAAAATGATTTTTTAAATCCAAAAACCTGTGTTTAATTCAAAAAAAGTCACAGACTTTGAAACATGACCATAACTCTCCAGGACTCGGAGTGCATCTACACTGTCAGAGCTGCATGAATGCAGTTTCATACCACTCTAACTGCCATGATTCAATGCTATGGAATCCTATAGTTTGACATAACTCTAGCCTTCTCTGCCAAAAAGGACCATTGCTTCACCAAAATACAAATCCCAGAATTCCAAAATGGTGTCAAACTGTATTAATTCTACAGTGTAGATCAGGGGTGGGCAACTATTTTTTCCAAGGGGCCACACGAGAGCCAAAAAATATTATGGAGGGCCGCACCTAAAGGCGGAACTACATGCTAATCTACATTATTTATTTATTTATTCACTTACTATATTTACTATATATTACACATCATTAATATTAACATATTAATATATCAAGAAATATTCATATATTATTAGTATTAATATCATAATTATTATATTATAGTATATATATAAGCATAATATATTGAAATTATAATATATCATATAACATTATATTATATTATTTATTATATTATTTTATTATTGTTATAAAATTATTATACAATAATAATAAAAACCACTAAAATAAAATAATGCTTCCTTATAGTCCCCTTCTCTGGAGATCTTTATGCAGAGGCCAGGCAGGGGAGGCAAGCCAGGGGCCCTTAGGCGGGCCGGATAGAATCAGCCAAAGGGCCGCATCCGGCCCCCGGGCCGCAGTTTGCCCACCCCTGGTGTAGATGTACCTGTAGCATGGATGAATCCCCCATGACAAAAATACTTACCAATATCCAGAATGCGATCACCTGGCCGGTTCCACCTCCAGCCTTCCAGCTGCTGATGTTCAGTATATTGGAGTCTTCGGTCATGGAATATCACCCTGACCACACTCTAAGAAGCAAAAAGAGACAACCAAAATTTCTCTGGGCTTTCTCTTTTCCCACTTTGGGGACGGGTCAAGTTAAAGTTTATCTGGTCAAATCCTTTGCCTTGTTTCCTCTAAATTAACTAAGGACAAAGTCTCTGGGAGTTAGGACTTTTGAAGGAGGGGTACGCCTTGTTAGCCTGTTCCAAGGAAAAAACAAACAGCAATATATTCTACTAAAGCTTATGGGACCGTGGTGGCACAACAGGTTAAACCACTGAGCGGCTGAACTTGCGGACTGGAAAGTTGGCAGTTTGAATCTGCAGGATGGGGTGAGCTCCCACTGTTAGCCCCAGCTTCTGCCAACCTAGCAGTTCGAAAACATGTAAATGTGAGTAGATCAATAGGTACCGCTTCAGCGGGAAGGTAAACAGCACTCCATGAAGTCAGGTTGACCACATGACCTATGAGTTGTCTACGGACAATGCCAGCTCTTTGGCTTAGAAATGGAGATGAGCAACACCCCCAGAGCTGGAGATGAAAGGGAAGCCTTCACCTTTCTCTGTGTATCTATGTTTCGTTGTTTCTAGGCATTGAATGTTTGCCTATATGCTGGAATCTGCTCGAAGTCCCCTCGGGGGATAGGGTGGAATAGCATTATTATTATTATTATTTATTCAGTTTTGTATGCCGTCTTTCCCCGAGGGCTCAGGACGGCTTAGAGAGAGTATAAAAACTCACTTTAAAACAACCGGAAAAAAATAAACTCTTAGCTAAAAACTATAAAACTATTTACAATTGGTTAACCAAATCAGACCCCGAAAGCCTGCTGGAATAAAAATGTCGTGCACGCTCTGCGGAACTTTGTTAAATCTCTCAAAGCTCGCACATAATAATAATAATATAGTGTTCCCTCACTACTTCGCAGTTCGCTTATTGCGGACTCGCTGTTTCGCGGGGAGCAGCGAGGGAACTCTGTATAGCTGCTCCCCGTTCCTTCCTCACCAGGCTGGGCGCCCAAGGTGGGGAGCAGTGGAGACGGCGAGGAGTAGGAGGCTGCCGCCAAGTGGGTGGAGTGTCCCTACCCCGCCTCAGAGGCCCCTTGAGTGCCCACCCTGGTGAGGAAGGGACCTCCTAGGTGGGGAGCAGTGGAGGTGAGGAAGAGGAGGCCACTGCCAAAGAGGATCTCAGTAGTGGCGTCCTCCTCCTCACCGCCTCCAGTGCTCCCTGCTCCTTTCTCGCCAGGCTGGCACCAGATTTGGACGCCCAGCCTGGTGAGGAAGGGGCCTCCAAGGTAGAGAGCAGCGGAGGTAGTGAGGAGAAGGCTGCTGCGAAGTAGGGACACTGCCTATTTCGAGTAAGCGGAGTGTCCCTACTTCACAGATTTTCACTTATCGCGGGTGGTCCTGGAACGGAACACCCATGATAAGTGAGGGATCACTTTAATAATAATAATAATCTCTCGGCATTACTTCGCGAACGAAGATTCAGGAAGGACTCATCCCACGCTTTTTACAAGCGCGTTGATGACTAAATAATAATAATAATAATAATAATAATAATAATAATGCTAAGGAAAACTTTAACATGCCACAAGATTCTTCATTCTAACTTGAAATTTAACTAGAAGAAGAGAAACTCAGATAGTTTTGTGTTAGTTAATGAATGAGAAGAGAACTATTTTTCAATCTCATCCCTGTCTTGCCACTACATTAGTTCTTTCTACCACCCAACGTTTCATAGATGAAAACAAGGGCAGGGTGCCCAAGTGTGGTCAAGAAGGCAAATTATTATTGAGAAACACACAAGACAAAAGAGTCTGCAGCAGTTTGTTTTTGTCTGAGCCTACTAGGAAGGACACATTCTGTTTCCTCCTCTCCTTTCCCCATGCTTGAATTAAGTGAATATAATCAACTGTAGTGCTTCGAACTAGTTTACAACAACTCAAGTAAGTGGAGGATGAATTCGAATAGTTACAAAACAACAGAGAAACTGGGACTTTTTGAAAACAGCTGACCAAGTGGGATAACAGAGAATTAGTTGGTAAAGTGAGATCATTGACAGGCAGGGGCGGTCCTACAGGTAGGCCAAGTAAGCGGCTGCATAGGACGCCATCTGGGAGGGGGACCTGCCGATGTTCCTCAGGCAGCGCCGCAGCTGCCTGCTTTTGGGCCCCGGCCTTGTGCACTCTGACGCCGCTTCTGGGCATGCGCGGAGGTTTTCACGCAGGCGCAGTTGCTCCGAAGCTGAAGTTGAGCACAGGAGCAACTGCACATGCGTGAAAACCTCCGCGCATGCCCAGTAGCTCCCTTGCGCAGAAGCCTGTAAGCAAAGCACTCCCTATTGGGCAGGCAGGGAGTGCTTCCCCTCTCCCTTTGTCTCCGCCGCGCGCGCGTTTGCGAGCAAGGAGAAAAGAATCAGTGAAGGAAGTGTAAGTGAAGGAATGAATGAAGGGCTTTCCTCCTCCTCCTCTGTGACCTCTTCTCTCCCTCCTTCCTTTCTTCGGCTCTATTTCTGTCTAGACCTGAGGGGCCTGAGGCTATGAGGAGTTGTGGGAGTTGGAGTCCAAAACACCTAGAGGGAGGGAGGGCCCAAGTTTGCCCAGGCCGCGCTGCCTGTATTCGACCTCATTTGAACATTTTGGCTGTTTTTCTATTTACATTTACATTGGGATCCTAATTTTGGACTTATGGGAGACTCCTATGAATTATGAGACGGGTGGTAGGTAATATATTCTGATTTTGATGCATTTACATTGCATTTCTTGTTGATTATTATACAGTTCTGCTTAATATTGTCATACAGTATAATAAAAATACAATATAACAATAGAATAATGATATATTTATATTACATGTAACATTACAAACAATATTGCAGTATAGTGCGTATTGTACAAAATAGTAATATATAATATTTTATTTTACTTTATTTTGGGTTATTTGAGTTTTATAGGAGTAATGAAAATATTTAGTAGAGGATAATTTTATTTAAATAAATAATTTTATTTATTATTTTATAATAATAATATAATAGAATGTTATATTATATTATGTCAATATATTATAATATAATTATATTGTAATGTAGTATAATATAATTATGATATAATATAGTATGAGTATGGTATAATATATTGTATATACATTGATACAATATAATACTACTAATGGTATTGTGATATTATAATTGTATATTTGTTTTACATGGCGGGGGCAAAATAATGTTTGGGGGGGGCACCAAAATAATGTTCGTTTACCATTTAAAATTACCTTAGACCGCCCCTGTTGACAGGTGTGGTTCAATTTCCAACTGATATGAGAGGGTTTTTTTTGTTTTTTTAAAAAAGAAAAACAGAACTTTAAAATCTGGGACAAGCAACATTTCCATAAAGCTGTCTGATGAAAATGAAACAGGAAGGAAAAGAAGAGGAGAATTTGCCCAGTAGCAGCAACAGCCGGTGAAATGATTGCTAGAGGGAACTGCCAGCTGCCATTATGATAGGCTGGCCCAGGCTATATCATTAGGCAGAGTGGGAAATATTTGACAGAGGAGAAAACTTTGGACCCCGCTACACTGCCATATAAAATCCAGATTATCTGCTTTGAACTGGATTATATGGCAGTGTAGACTCATACAATCCACTTCACAGCAGATAATGTGGATTATCTACTGTTATAATCTGGATTACATGGCAGTATAGAAGGGGCCTTAGTATGTCATATCGTCTGCCTTGTATTTCCCAACTAAAGAAATGTCTTGTTGAAGGCTTTCATAGCCGGCGTCACTGGGTTGTTGTTGCTCACAACCTCTGAGGATGCCTGGCATAGATGCAGGTGAAACGCCAGGAGAGAATGCTTCTAGAACATGGCCATACAGCCCAAAAAACCTAACAACCCAGTAACCAAATGTTCTTCATGTGTTTTGGGAGGGAATTCAACCATCAGCCATCAAAGCCATTGTGGCCTCCTAGCATAGAGGACCTGCATGGACAATCTAATTTACTTTTGAACCGTTTTTGAAGCGATTTAAGCAACCCGGACGTGTTTTGGCAAATTCGAAGCCGCGGCTGCCATTTTCGAAAAGGGCTCGGATCAGATTTCCGCCCTTCTAGAGTTGGATTCCCCTCATTGGCTGCAGATTGGAAGTAGGATAACATCCCTCCGCATGAGATCTGGAGGATCTGAACATGGTTTTAATCTGGAATGAATGTGTATGATGCTAAGGCAACTGTTTTAATGTATTTTAATGTATCTTAACTGTTGAAGGTTTTTTTGGGGGTTTTATATTGTATTGTGTACAATATTGTGTACAAATATTGTAACAATATTTATATTGTTATTATGTAGGCATCGAATTGTGCTGTACTGTAAGCCACACTGAGTCCCCCCTCGGGGGTTGAGAAGAGCGGGGTAAACTCCTGAAATAAATAAATAAATAAATATCCCACGTCCAATCTGGGTTAAACACGTGTGTCCGCCATTAACAAAGCCATTCCAAAATTTCAGAATTTTTACGAATTAATTTTAAAAAATTTCCAGAAATTTTCGGAAGTCAATCATATTCAAAGCGCCAGCGGCCCCTACATCCGAAACGAGTTTTGAACCATTTTTTAAAAAATCAACCAGCCCTACAAAATAGTTGGCTATTATATGTGGATTTGGAGGCAAAATGAGAACTTGTCCTTTGCCTCAAGCAGTAAAAAGTTTGGTTTGGTCCTGGCGGGCATTTCAAGAGTTGTAAAATAATGTATACCAAATGCTTCCAAGATGTAAATCCCCTCCTTCCTCTCTACTGTTGACTTACAGTAGTGATTGGAGTCATGCAGATCTTCAGAAGTTGCTGAACTATAGCTCCCAGTGGTGAGAGATGCCAGGAGCTGTTGTTTCATCAACATCTGAAGATCTGCATGACTCCAATCACTACTGTAAGATAACAGTAGAGAGGAAGGAGGGGATTACATCTTTGACGCCTGAAATGCCCGCCAGGACCAACATCTCAGTAGAAATGTAGTAAAAATAGATCATTATTCTTGGTGAAGCTAGGATAGTACTACAGGATTCAAAGTGAGGGGAGCATATTCAGGCCCGGATTAAGACCTTTTTGCGCCCTAGGCCACACTTTGGAATTACGCCCCCTTTCGCGCGCCGCTGCTCGGGCCCCGCCCCCAGAGGGAGTGATGTTGTTCAGGCCCCGCCCCCGGAGGGAGTGATGTCACTCAGGCCCCAGCCCCGGAGGGAGTCATGTCTCTCGGGCCCCGCCCCCGGCGGGAGCGATGTCGCTCGGGCCCCGCCCCCAGAGGGAGTGATGCCGCTTGGGCTGCACTCCTCCTCCCTCTCTCCTTCTGAGGCCACGGCGAGTTGCTCCAAAGGCAGCGGCAGCTGTGCTGCGTGAATGGGGCACCGCGTGGAAGGGCACCACGCAGCTGCCTCTGGGACAACTCGCCATGGCCTCAGAAGGAGGGAGGGGTGCAGCCCGAGATGACATTACTCCCTCCGGGGGCGGGGCCCGAGTGATGTCGCTCAGGCCCTGCCCTGGAGGGAGTGACGTCGCTCGGGCCCCTCCCCCCGGAGGGAGTGATGTCGCTTAAGCTCCGCCCCCCAGAGGGAGTGATGGCGTTCGGGCTGCACTCCTCCCTCCCTCCTGAGGCCACGCCGAGTTGTCCCACAGGTAGCGGCAGCTGCATTGCATGAATGGGGCGCCGCGTGGAAGGGTGTCGTGCAGCTGCCGCTGGGATAACTCGGCATGAGTCATCGCCATTTTTTTTGTCATGATCTGGTGCCCCCCTAGGCTTACGCCCATAGGCCACTGCCTTGCCGGCCTAATGGATAATCCGGGCCTGAGCATATTGCTCAGACAATGGCTGCCTAGGGCACTGGCTAGTCTGAAGCGAAAGCCATTGTCAATTTTGGCTAGGATGTCACTCCCTCCGGGGGCGGAGTAATATGATGCCTGGACTTTTCCTTTCCGGGGTTCTTTAGCTTCTGCTGCATAAGCATTAAACTGGGATAGGTTCAATTAGTATTTCATACAGTTGGCAGAGACCACAAAGACCATTCAGTCCAACCCTCTGCTGTGCAAGAGTACACAATCCCATTACTATGCAGAATATACAATTTCATCCTGATCTGCTTTAACGTACTGACCTTTGAGGAAAGATTCTCCTTCCATAAGATCCACAAACAAGGCCTGATGGGAATATCCTTGCCCAGTTAATATCCAAGATTTAGGAGTCAAGAGGTTTTTTATTTCTTTGAACAAAAAAGACGATGCAACTGGCACAATGAGACATCTTATTCTCATATTCAGTTAATCATTTTTAAGCAACCTTCATACCCATGAGTGCCATAGGCTGATTTTACAGTGAGAGATAATGTTGTGTGAGCACCCCAGAATTTCTTTTTTTTTTCTTTCATCTATTTTCACTTTCTCAACTCTCACCTTCAGCAACTTACGTCCCTCTGAAAAGTCTCCCATCTTCGGGTTGCACAGCATCCGGATTTCATATGATTGTCCTGGAAAAGAGTAGATTCAATCAGGAATTGAAGACTGAAAATCCAAAAGGTTCAGTTCTTTATACGTGAGTGTGTTATCTGCTTTTATGTGCAAGTAAACCTGTGCCATCCTATCAACTTCTGATGTGAAGGAGCTCCCTGTGACAACTCCTTAGCCACAAAACCTTGGACAGGGGCGGTCCTACAAGGTAGGCCAAGTAGGCGGCCGCCTAGGGCGCCATCTGGGAAGGGGGCGCCATCCTGGCTGCATGGGGCGCCATCCTGGCCCTGCTGATGTTCCTCAGACAGCGCCGCAGCTGCCTGCTTTTGGGCCCCGGCCTTGTGTGCTCCGACGCCGCTTCTGGGCATGCGCGGAGATTTTCGCGCAGGCGCATTTGCTCCAGAGCTGAAGTTGAGCGCAGGAGCAACTGCACATCCGCAAAAACCTCTGTGCATGCCCAGTAGCTCCCTTGCGCAGAAGCCTGTAAGCAAAGCACTCCCTATCGGGCAGGCAGGGAGTGCTTCCCCTCTCCTTTTGTCTCCGCCGCGAAGCGTTTGCAGGGAAGGAGAAAAGAATCAGTGAAGGAAGTGTAAATGAAGGAATGAATGAAGGGCTTTCCTCCTCCTCTGCGATCTCTTCTCTCCCTCCTTCCTTTCTTTGGCTCTATTTCTGTCTAGACCTGAGGGGCCTGGGGCTATGAGGAGTTGTGGGAGTTGGAGTCCAAAACACCTAGAGGGAGGGAGGGCCCAAGTTTGCCCAGGCCGCACTGCCTGTATTCGACCTCATTTGAACATTTTGGCTGTTTTTCTATTTACATTTACATTGGGATCCTAATTTTGGACTTATGGGAGACTCCTATGAATTATGAGACGGGTGATAGGTAATATATTCTGATTTTGATGCATTTACATTGCATTTCTTGTTGATTATTATACAGTTCTGCTTAATATTGTCATACAATATAATACAAATACAATATAACAATAGAATAATGATATATTTTATATTACATGTAATATTACAAACAATATTGCAGTATAGTGGTATTGTACAAAATAGTAATATATAATATTTTATTTTACTTTATTTTGGGTTATTTGAGTTTTATAGGAGTCATGAAAATATTTAGTAGAGGATAATTTTATTGAAATAAATAATTTTATTTATTATTTTATAATAATAATATAATAGAATGTTATATTGTATTACAATGTCAATATATTATAATATAATTACTGTATATTGTAATGTAGTATAATATAATTATGATATAGTATAGTATGAGTATGGTATAATATATTGTATATACATTGATACAATATAATACTACTAATGGTATTGTGATATTATAATTGTATATTTGTTTGGGGGGGGCAAAATAATGTTTTTGGGGGCACCAAAATAATGTTCGCCTACCATTTCAAATTACCTTAGACCGCCCCTGACCTTGGAAGACCTGGAATTAGAAGTCCGAGAAAAAGAAACGGAGATTCCTGATTCTTTGGTTAAAAACTCCATCATAAAGCAAACACTCAAAACAAATTACTAATATAAGTTTCACTATTAAATGTATAGGAGTATGGTTGCAGCCTTAAATACAGTAAAGTACCCTTATCCATGGATTTAATATCTATAATTTCACTTACACTCCAAAAGTATTCCTCTCAGAAGTGGGTTGTTGTAAGTTTTTTGGGCTGTATGGCCATGTTGTAGAAGCATTCTCTCCTGACATTTTGCCTGCATCTATGGCAGGCACACTCAGAGATTGTGAGGTTGCCTGCCATAGATGCAAGCGAAACGTCAGGAGAGAATGCTTTTAAAACATGGTCATACAGCCCGAAAAACCTACAACAACCCAGTGATTTCAGCCATGAAAGCCTTCAATAACAGCTCTCAGAGTGTTTGGGGGCTTCTCTAGGGGTGCTTCCAGACAATACCAAAATCTATGCCAAAGCGAGTTTTTAAAACCCTCTTTGGTGTGGATCCTGCCCCCACCCCCCCAGAACGGGCTTTCCCAGGGGGTGGGGGGTGGGGTGGCTACATGCAGTCACACAGAAGTCTCCCAATTTACCTCTCAAAATAAAGTAAATCTTGGGTACAAGGAGGCAACTTATGGAGGCCAAATAAGTTTTACTTTATTTTTAGAAGTAAATTTGGGGATTGCGGGGAGGGAGTGGGTGCCCTTTTGGTCTTCCAGGTTCCAGGAGTCTGAAATATTGAGGTGGCTGTGTGGATTGGACCTGGGAATTGCATAACATGGATCCAATCCTCCACAGGGCCCACACCCGGTAAGACCCAAATCTTAATTTAAGATTCCAATCTTACCAGGTATTTAATTAAAACAGGACAAACTAGGAGAATCCTGGATTGTTCTGAATTAATTCATTTTTGGATGCTTCTGGTAAAAACCCAGACAGGACCTGGGATATAGGACTCTAGGTCCTGAAGTGCTAATATAGTTCAAATATAGTCAATATATAGGGTTTATTATTATCTGTAGTTTCAGGTATCCATGGGGGAGCAGGGCTTGGAATGCATCCCAAATGAATACAGAAGTCACATAGCACCGGGAATGTGGCACAGCTGGCTAAGTGTCAGCTGCATAAGATCTCTCTGACCAATAGGTCATGAGTTCGAGGCCTGCCCGGGTTGAGGTAGGTGCTCGACCTTAAGTGTAGCCTGCTGTCAACCTTTGCAGCCCAAAAGACAGGTGCATCTAGCAAGTAGGTGATAAAGGTACCACATTAAGTGGGGAGGCAAATTTTGACTGAATTATGGGGCCATTAAAAGTACTCCAGGAAATGCTAATGAATGCGGACGGAACAACAAGGGAGTGCATCAGCTCCCCCTGGTGGCCAGAGTTTGCCTCTGTTTGTTTATATGTGTGTACTGTGTACTGTGTGTGTGGAAACGGCAGGGATTGTCTGCTAATTATGTGTACCTGTAATCCACTCTGAGTCCCCTTCGGGGTGAGAAGAGTGGAATATAAATAAAGTAAATAAATAAAAAATAATTGTATGTAGGACAAATTAGCATTAAATCCAATGTTGCTTACATCTGTATGAGCGTAACATAAACAAGCTGATCTAGATCCAATTGTTAGTGCAAACTAGGGGAGACCCACTGACTCAACAGGATGTACATAATTGCTGACTAAACCATTCAGCCGTGGGTTTGGTCTGGTTAGGAATATCAATCGGATATAGACTGGACCTTCCAGCTGTTGTCGGTCTGCAGTTGTCATTGTTGTTCACCATTAGCTATGCAGACTAGAACCGAAGAGGGTTGCAATTCAACATCTGGAGTACTCTTCCCTGGTTTAACGAAATATCTTGAATCAGCAAAAGGACCATATATAGTTTTTATTTGAAAATGAGTGTTTATAGACTATATGCCTATTTCGTCAGCAACAGCTTTTTGATTGCCAAGTGTTAATAAAGCCATTGTCCTTGTCCGTATTTTAAGTATACAATTTCCCATTGACTTCACCATCTACAATCTCACCCCAATCATGTGCATTGTGTATACCAAGTGAAATGATAGAGGATGCTTCATGCCTCTGGTGATGTGAGCCATTGTCCACGGAAATTATGATAAATGTTTTAGTCTGAAGCTTTCCTGGGATTTTTTATTACTGTCACATTCACTTGCCAGAGCATGAAACCTTCATCAATTATCCCCATGCTCCAACGTATAATGGGGAGTGATAAATAACTATATTCCCTTGTCTGTTTCCTTTGCTAGACCACTCATGTGGGCTCAGTGTCTGTTCTGCTGTCTAATATTAGCATAGGTATAGTGCTAAGGAAATACGCTGTGAATGGGCAACGTTCAAATTAACTCCAACCCTTTGCTTAATGGCTTCTCTAATGTTATGCACTTGCACAGTCCCAGTCATAATCTGACAAAATAGAATGATGCTGGCCAGGCCCGTAACCAGCATTTTGATTCGGGGGCTGTGTCTGAGTGAGAGAGGGTCTACCCTAGCAAACCTTTTGTATCGTTATCCCAATATCCCCATGTACAGTATATGGGATATATTGACCATGGTGATCAGATCATGATATTATTAAACATAACAGTTTACATAATGTACCTGTAAGACCTTCTCATGGACCACCCTAAGAATTTCGGGGGGGGGGGGGGAGCCTGAAGCCCCTCAATCCCCCCTCCCCGGCTACATGCCTGATGCTGGTCTAACTTATAGTATAGGTTGATCAGGAGTGCTAAGCTGTGAAATTATTTTCAACTTTTATTTCACCCTTTGTGGTGGGGCCAAGACGAATGTAAACAGATGCAGATATGCGGGCATCCCTTTGGCTAGCCGCATATGCGGGCCCCAGAAATCGAGGACCTACCCCACTACCTGTTCGACTGCTCCCTATACTATGCACCAAGAAATAAATTCGTAGGACCTATCCTATGGTACCTACCTACAATCGAATATGGTTGCAGAAAAGATCGTCTACCTTTTATCTGATACCAACTCCTCAATGACTTAGAACAGGGCTGTCCAACTGGCAGCCCGGGGGCCGTACGCGGCCCCCCAGCCTGTTGGACATGGCCCCCGCTATGCCCCTGGCCACCATTTTTAATTTTTTTTTAAAAAATCTTTTTTAAAAAAAAATGGTGGTCGAGGGGGAGGCGGGGCAGGGAGGAGGAAGTGAGCCAGCTCCTCCTCCCTGCATCGCCCCCTCCGTCCCTCTCTCCGCACTGCCAATGCAAACCGGATCGCATTGGCGCCGGTGAGAGAGGGACAAGGGGTGGTACAAGGAGGAGGAAGAGAGCTAGCTCCTCCTCCCTGCAGCGCCCTCTTCTTCCCTCTCTCTCGCGCGCGCCGATGCCTTGGAAGGGAGGGGGTCCCCGCGGCGCCTCCCTCCCTTGCAAGGCATCGCGGCAGCGGCTAAAGCCGCCGCCGGCTGCCGCGGCTGCCACGATGCTTTGCAAGGGACGGGGGGTCCCCCGGCGGTGCCTCCCTCCCTTGCAAGGCATTGCGGCAGCGGCTGAAGCCGGCGAAACCGCCAGCTTCATCTGCGGCCAGGATGCCTTGGAAAGGGAGGGGGTGCCCCGTGGCTCCTCCCCTCTCCCAAAGCATCCCGGCAGCCGGGGGGCGGGGGGCGGGCTGCCCCCCCAGGTCATGGAATCCGGCCCTTGGCCGGTTAGAAGTTGGACAGCACTGACTTAGAAGGTCTCTCTCTTTACTCTGTCAGCAAATAAATTCAGGGCTAAACTGATTGCGGACATTGCAATCGACTGTGCCGGGGATGCTCTCATCTGGTTTTTAACATGTCTGATATTTTACACTGGCTTTTCACCGGTTATATTTTGCAAGCTTTGTTCTAGCCCCCTTGCATCTTGCTTTTAATTGTTGAATTTTAAAATGTTCTGCACTGACGCTGGACTAATATTGTTACTTCTGCTCATTTTTTCTTCACTCCCCCCCCCCCTTTTTCTTTCCTAAATGACCAAACTTTCATATTGGCTGTCTACCGGTAAATACGCAACTCCCAGCACATGTTGCATTTGAGTTGCTGCACCTCACAATGTATATTTTGTATGTCCTGCTTTATCCTGCTTGCATCCTACTTCTAATTGTTGGATTTTATAGTGTTCTGTATAGATCTCTTATGCCGTCGCACCAGGCGCCTTTGAAAATAAACTGCGATGTGCTTCCTATAAGCCTGGTGGACTGCAGGATGCCTACTCGAGAAGCTCAGGGGTCCAGCAACCCAAAAAACCACTCCAGGTTAAAGTTGAAGAACAAATAGTTTATTCAGCTACAAAGTCTTTGAAGGACTTGGCACAGAGCTTAACGGTTGCAAAAATATACTTGAATGAAGATGAAAATTCCCTGGGTTGCTGACAAAGACTGCAAAGTTTCCCTTTGCTCCCTCCGAATGGTATGGAAATCCGAGGATATTCCCCACCCTGACCCTAGGTTACTGAATAGAAGGAAGTACGCCTTCCCTATCTATGCCTAGGGCCAGTTCGAAGGTGAACCGGTGCTGGGATGGCAGTTAGATAGCTACCATATACAACAAGCAGTGCTAATCACAGCAGGGTATCATTAGCCTATGTAACTCCAGCGGTCAAGCAATTGGTCAAGCATTCAGCCAAGCAATTGGTTAAGCATTCAGTAAGTCAGTACTTACGGTGGCCTATACACAGCTAACCTGACTGGCCAAGCACATCTGAGCACTTCTCCTGCTTAAGGACTGAAGAGAGATCTCAAAATGGAGAACTCATTCCCAGGGAAAAAAGGGGCGGGCCCCAACCAAAGGGATACATTTTGCAAGGCTCCTAGCAGCAATCAATCTTTATTATGGTCCAAAGACACAATTTGCTCAGATGAAAAAGTGCACAGCAGATTGATAAACTTATAAGACCACTTAAAAGCAGGATGAGTGCAATACTAGATGTATATGAACAAGGGTAAAGAGTAGTAAAGGTTTTCCCCTGACATTAAGTCTAGTCGGGTCCGACTCTGGGGGATGGTGCTCATCTCCATTTCTAAGCCGAAGAGCCAGCGTTGTCCATAGACGCCTCCAAGGTCATGTGGCTGGCATGACTTCATGGAGCGCCGTTAACTTCCTGCTGGAATGGTACCTATTGATCTACTCACATTTGCATGTTTTCGAACTGCTAGGTTGGCTGAAGCTGGGGATAACAGCAGGAGCTCACCCCCGCTCCCCGGATTTGAGTTGCTGACCTTTCAATCAGCAAATTCAATAACTCAGTGGTTTAACCCGCTGCGCCAACAAGGGTAAAAACTGCAAATATATACAAGGCAAGTTTTAACCTGAGTCTAATACAGGAGGTTGTCTTATTTTGGCATTTATTTACATCTGACAAAGTATGCCATCTTTAGGCGTATTCTAGGTCCCTCAGTGAGACGCTAGTATACTAGGGCCAGAAGTCATTTATTTCCAATGGGTTCACTATTATCTATGGTTTTGTAAATCCAGGCAAAATTTGGGAACATTTTCTCCATGGATATGGGGGTCATACTGCATTCCATATATGTAGTATTATAGAAGATAAGGACTTCTCCCTCATCCCCACACACTGTATTGTTTTCACTGGTGGGACATGAAGAAGGGCATCTCTTAGCAGATCTCAGTTCTTGGGCAGATATATAAAAAGAGAGAAGTGCTCTTTCACACGTCAAGGTCCCATGCCACTTGCAGCTTTGAATGTCAAAACCAGCACCTTCGATTCAGGTGAGAAATTAATTCAGAGCCTCACATCAAGGCAATGCCTATGGAATGCTCTAAGCTCTTTAGAAAAGTGCTGCATGCATTCAAAATATTCCTCCTTGGTGAAATCTATTGAATAATGAAAATGTTTGAAATAGAAAGCTGCCTTTCAGAATTCAAAAATCTGGGGCATATGTGAGGTTTTTTTTGTTTTGTTTTTACCACTAGTGCAATTTCACATTTTGTTATGAGCCGTACTGGAAAATAATTAGGTTGCAGAGTGCAGAGATGCCATCCTGTATTATGAACAAACAGCGGCTATTTCTAGGTTTATGTGTTATAGTGCACTGTCTTCATAGAATCATTTCGGGCGCTTGCCGTGGCTTGTCCAAAGCCAGTCTGGGTCACATCCTACGTGTGCTGTTGGCGAGTGCATGTGACTCTCTTGGCAAAAGCTCAGGCATCTGAAATTCAAAGTAAATGGAGCGGGAGCTGCTACTTTGGAATGGAATAACATACAAAAGGCCATTAGAGCTCATCGCAGAACAAGTCCTAAATGCTGGCATTCTTTTGAAAGAGGAAAAGATGTATGAATGGCAGTCCAATCCTCTCAATCTTTACAGAAAAACAAGCCCCGCCAATGAGCCTTGTTGGAAAATTTCATGGGAAATATATATAAGATGCAGCCTTCAATCAGCACAGAGGTCGAGTCCTAGCCCCTTTAGTTTTCTTTGTAGCACAGGTTTGGGCAACAAAATTCACCCTGTGATGCTGGCTTGAAATGTCCATATTGCGCCCCCACGGGGCTGGTTTTATATCTGTGTTGCGTACCTGGTTTGGCCTTTACCTGCAAGGCCTTTGTTCCATTGTTCTGCCATGTGGACATTTATGGGAGGAGTTGTGTTTTGGCTCCAAACCTGGCATCACCATCCTGAACTCCTCCCCTTCCTGAGTTTACCTGGGAAGCTGGACTTCCTCCCTGGCCTCATTCCAGCAAAGAGCACATGGACGAAGCAGGCGGAAATCTGGAGCCATTACTCAGACAAAGCACCTTCGTTCACATATAGCCTACTCCCAACGCTCTCAAACCAAGATTACAGTAATAGGAAGGCCAGCTTTTCACCCAAAGACTGTAATCTCTGGGGACCCGAGGACTTTGTGTGCCAGAGGACCATTTGAGGAGCAACAAAGGAACCTGGAACCAAAGAAAGGCACCTTCACTCTGCATAAGGCAAGTGGACACAATCCCTTTTCTTAAAGGACTTTCCTAGCAACCAACAGCAGGCTTTTTGGGCCACCAGCATTTTTACTGGTTGTTATTCAATAAACTTGTTTGAATTAACCCTTTTTGAGTCCTTGTACATGGGAAGGCTAGAACGCGACCCCCAGGGCCTACAGAGTTCGTCCATCCATTCAAAGCCCCCTTTTTGGCCCTGGTGGGACGCCACAGTTCATCAGGCAGCATAAAAAACACTGTGTAACAAAATTGGGGAAAAAATCTGTTCCTGGTTTGAAAGTATCATTTCCTGTTCAATTACTGTTCAATTTACTTTGAAAGTAGTTGCTATACTCCAGAAACTTCGGTTTTGTGGCTGCCACAAACTATGATGAATTGGTTGAGACTCTGAGATATTCATTGAAAAACTATAGCAAATGGTGCTACAGGATATCCCACAAAACCAACGTTTTTATAGTTTAATAAACGTTTTCCATGTTTTTAGGACAGAACCAATTAAGAAATGACATTTATAACCCAGGAACAAAAATCATGTTACATAGTGTAACAGGAGCTACAATGTAACATAATCTGAAGAGCTTGATGTTCCCCAGTTCAGGTGCAAATCCTTGTGGACACAAAAACTCATATTTTCAGATGCATGAGATGATCACTTGAGAGAGTGTGTGTATGTGTCTCTCTATCTCCCTGTTTTTGGTACTGATGTCTCTATTTGTGTGTCCAGGGGCGGTCTAAGGTAATTTTAAATGGTAGGCGAACATTATTTTGGTGCCCCCCCCAAAAACATTATTTTGCCGCCCCCCATGTAAAACAAATATACAATTATAATATCACAATACCATTAGTAGTATTATATTGTATCAATGTATATACAATATATTATACCATACTCATACTATATTATATCATAATTATACTACATTACAATATAATTATATTATAATATATTGACATTATAATATAATATAACATTCTATTATATTATTATTATAAAATAATAAAATTTATTTAAATAAAATTATCCTCTACTAAATATTTTCATTACTCCTATAAAACTCAAATAACCCAAAATAAAGTAAACTAAAATATTATATATTACTATTTTGTACAATACCACTATACTGCAATATTGTTTGTAATATTACATGTAATATAAAATATATCATTATTCTATTGTTATATTGTATTTGTATTATATTGTATGACAATATTAAGCAACAAGAATAATAATCAACAAGAAATGCAATGTAAATGCATCAAAATCAGAATATATTACCTATCACCCGTCTCATAATTCATAGAAGTCTCCCATAAGTCCAAAATTAGGATCCCAATGTAAATGTAAATAGAAAAACAGCCAAAATGTTCAAATGAGGTCGAATACAGGCAGCGCGGCCTGGGCAAACTTGGGCCCGCCCTCCCCTCTTCTAAGTGTTTTGGCCTCCAACTCCCACAACTCCTCATAGCCTCAGGCCCCTCAGGTCTAGACAGAAATAGAGCCGAAGAAAGGAAGGAGGGAGAGAAGAGGTCACAGAGGAGGAGGAGGAAAGCCTTTCGTTCATTCCTTCACTTACACTTCCTTCACTGATTCTTTTCTCCTTCCCCAAACTTGTACGGTGGGAGACAAAGGGGGAAGCACTCCCTGCCTGCCCGATAGGGAGTGCTTTGCTTACAGGCTTCTGCGCAAGGGAGCTACTGGGCATGCGCGGAGGTTTTCACGCATGTGCAGTTGCTCCTGCGCTCAACTTCAGCTCCAGAGCAACTGCGCCTGCGTGAAAACCTCCGCGCGTGCCCAGAAGCGGCGTCAGAGCGCACAAGGCCGGGGTCAAAAAGCAGGCAGCTGCAGCACTGTCTGAGGAACATCGGCAGGGCCAGGATGGCGCCCCATGCGGCCGGGATGGCGCCCCCTTCCCAGATGGCGCCCTAGGCGGCCGCCTACTTGGCCTATCTTGTAGGACTGCCCCTGTGCGTGTCTGTGTATGAGAGAAAGGGAAATGCAAAAAATCTATCAGTGCAAGAAATAAGTATGGCTCAGTATGTTGCACCATTATGTAAAACACCAAAAAAAAAAAACCCAACACCAGATCCATCCAGTTGCCATGACTAGTTCCTAACAACCTTATATGTATAAGGGCTAAGCTTAGCACAGCAAGTTAAACCACTATGCTGCAGGAAAATCCTGCCAATCAGAAAATCAGCAGTTCAAGCCTGGGTGGGATGAGCACCCACCGTTAGCCCCAGCTACCTATCCACCAACAGGTTGAAAGCAGAAATGCAAGTAGATAAAACAGGTACCACTTTAGTGGGAAGGTAATAAAGGTGCCTCAAAAAGGAAGATGGAGCGACAGCACCCCCCATGGTCAGAGCCGAGCGCAGCCTCCAAGATGTTGTAAATAAGATAGGAAAATCTGCCTTCACCTCTGTGTTGTCTGTCTTTGTTAATTGTATTGTATAATCGGCATTGAATGTTTGCCATATGTGTGCTCTGTAAGTTGCTCTGAGTCCCCTTCAGGGTGAGAAGGGTAGGGTAAAAATATTGCAAATAAATAAATAAATAAATAAATAAATAAATAAATAAATAAATAAATAAATAATGTAGTAACACCCCCCCCCCCCCCAATCCCCCTCCCCCCAGTGTACCCATAGGTACTAAATCTTAGCTCTTCTCAAAAAAGGATCCATCTTCCTTTTTGAGTATAAGGGTGAAAGACACAAGCGTATCTGTCCCAAGAGAACCTTCAAGAAGCATCCAGCCTCTCTACTCTCTTTCCCATGGTGCCATTTCTGGCCTTTCTAAATGCCTGGGTGGGAAAAAGGAAGTTGTGGCCTGAGCAGGCTAGTGCCAAGGCAGCGTTTATGGTTTCCTCTCTCCATGGAATGACTCTTGACTTATCTACAAGTCATATAAAAATCCATAATTTTGGCCCCCAAACCCGCCCTTGACTTATATATGAAGTCAACTTATACACAAATATATACGGTAACTGTATTAATGAGAACAATCAATTATAGGTAATGCATGCCTAAAGAAAGATGATTACTTCTGGAATTATTAAATAGTATAGGAATAACTTCAAACCAGGACTGGGGAACATTTGGCCCTCCAGATGGTTTTGACTATGATTCTCTTAATATCTTGTCTCTGACACGCTAGCAGTGGTTCTCAACCTGTGGGTTCCCAGATGTTTTGGCCTACAACACCCAGAAATCCCAGCCAGTTTACCAGCTGTTAGGATTTCTGGGAGTTGAAGGCATGCCCGGATTACCCATAAGGCCAACGAGGCTATGGCCTAGGGGCGCAAGCCGGGGGGGGGGGGGCGCAGATCACGGACCAAAAAAACCCAAAACTGGTCTGTGCCCCTCTTTCTCCCTTTCTCATGCCCCCCCTCGCTCCTTCTCCCGGCAAAGTCTCTGCTCCATCCCCTCCTCCCCCCCCTCTCTCGTGCATGCCTTTGGAACGAGTTTGCACCCGCTGTGCTCTCCCCAAGCCTCCCGACTCCCGAGGAGACCTTCAGTGCACAGCGGAGCTTTCCAGCCGGTGGGAATGGTTACCTTGGAGGTGGCGGGAGGTTGGTTTAAAGGGGGCGTAATTCCAAACTTTGGCCTAGGGCGCAAAAAAGTGTTTATCCGGGCCTGGTTGAAGGTCAAAACATCTGGGGACCCATAGGTTAATAACCACTGTGCTAGATAAAGCTGATGGGAGTTGTATGACAAAGCTTCTGGAAAGCCTGCCACTCATCTGATAGTATGCCCCATTGAAATCCATGTAATTTAGTTCCGAATAGACATTTCCAACTTTGCATAAAAGTCATCTGTAGTGCTGTTTGAAAGGCAGAAAGAAAGAATGGAATTTCTGTGATGTCATGTACAGATAATATAGATAGCATATTGGGAAAGGGATATAGATACAGCACAATGCTATGCATATTTACTCAGAAGTAAATTGTGCTTTAAATTGGACTCACTCTCACTGTGAACTACTATCCTTTCCTCCCTTTCCTTAAAAGTTAAGGAATATTAAGATGAATAAATTTAATAAAATGGGCCAACTATTTATTTTTATCCCACCGAAATGAAAAGTGTTATAATGTAATTATATTTGACATCATCACACTGACTTCATATTTACATATAGATAATCAAGTGGAAATAATTTGCCCTCAAAAAAATCTCTCCTCCGGAGTAGTGGTGCTACTCTTTGAATGAGTTGATATTTAAAGAAAACCTTGGATACGGCATCAGCACCTGGCATTTCTTTTCAGCCAGCATGTGACAATATCTAATAGCTTGTAATCATATCAGCCAGCCAAATCAAGCAAATGAAGAAATGTGTTGTCGAAGGCTTTCATGGCTGGAATCACTGGGTTGCTGTGGGTTTTCCAGCTGTATGGCCATGTTCCTGAAGCATTCTCTCCTGACGTTTCACCCACATCTATGGCAGGCATCCTGAGAGGTTGTGAGGTCTGTTGGAAATTGGGTAAGTGAGGTTTATATATCTGTGGAATGTCCAGGATGGGAGAAAGAACTCTTGACTGTTGGAGACAATTGTGAATGTTGCAATTGGCCAGCTTGATTAGCATTGAATAACCTGGCAGCTTCAAAGTCTGGCTGCTTCCTGCTTGGGGGAATCCTTTGTTGGGAGGTGTTAATTCTGTACCTAATAATTTCCATCTTTGCCTTGAAGCAGTCACTGGATGGCTGCAAGCCAGTAGGTTGAAGGTGAATCCAGCGAAGACGGAGATCCTTTGGCTGGGTCGCCCGAGCAGTGGGGAACTCCAGCTTCTAACCCTGGACGGCGTGGCGCTATGCCCGTCGTCATCTGTAAAGAGCCTTGGAGTCCATTTGGACACTCGGTTTTCCATGGAGGGTCACATCTCCATGGTTAGCTGAGTTGCGTTTTTCCACCTTCGCCAGGCTCGGAAGCTGGCCCCCTACCTGTCCCACCACGACCTGGCCTCGGTGATCCAAGCGACGGTCATCTCAAGATTAGACTACTGTAACGCTCTTTACATTGGCCTTCCTTTGTCGGCGACCCGGAAACTAAAATTGGTACAGAATGTGGCAGCACGCTTGCTTGCAGGCGTGCCCGCTTGCTACCATATTACACCTATTCTCCAGGAGCTGCACTAGCTGCCTGTGGAGTTCCGGATCGCCTTCAAAGGGTTAGTTCTAACTTTTAAGGCCTTGTATGGTCTGGGGCCAGTGTACCTGAGGGACCACCTTACCCCATACTGCCCCATGAGATCAATGAGATCAGAAAAGCAGGATCTTCTCTTTGTACCGAGCATTAAAGCCTTTCGCCTGACTTCAACGAGGAGAAGGGCATTCTCCATCGCTGCGCCCACACTCTGGAACTCCATATCGCCGGAGATCAGGTCTCTTCGCGACCTCGTGGTGTTTCGGAAGGCCTGCAAGTCCTGGCTGTTACCTAAGCTAGTCTAGTGGTTCTGGTTGATGTTGTTGTCAATGCTGTGGTTTTAACTTGTTTTAATTGTATAATGTGTTACGATTTGTTCGATTGTGAGCCGCCCCAAGCCACAAGGAAAAGGCGGCCAAGAAATCTAAATAAATAAATAAATAAATTGTGTATTGAGTGGGGATCAAGAAATCCCCACGCAATATGCAAAAATATCAAAAAGAACAGACTGCCAAGACTATAATCCTAGGCTCATTCACTTACAAACACAACCCTGGACAGTAAAAGCCACCTCTGGTTAAACACAAAGTTGCTCTTAGTTTAAAATCAAGTCAAAAATATACCGTGTTTTCAACCATCTTATACATATTAAAAAGCAATCAATTTATTTCATAAGTCTAGACAGCATGCCTTATGTCCACCACCAGGGGGGAGCATGTATGCAGCGCTCAATTCCTTCTTCCAGGCAAATTCAACTCTGTGCACAATATACTATATGATTCACTATCATGCAAGCATTTGCCATAGACCTTACCTTGGTTCAGATAGGTGAGGGTTTCCTCATGCTGCTTAACAGCTGGAGAGGTAACAGCACACAGAATGTACTGGAAAGATGGACAGTGTTGTTCGGCTGATGTTGAAATACTGTTTGGGTCCTCTTGCTTCAAGAATGGCAATGCTAGCGGTTCCCTGAAGACAACAAAAATGTTTGTCAAAATGGGAGACTTGGGCAGTTTCTCCAACCAACGTTCCTCTGGTTCACAAGTTAGAAAACATCTACAGCGGGAAGCAATTACAGGGAGAAAATAGGATGCGGCTATTAAGTCACACACTGTGATCGCAGACATGTCCCTTCAGTGATTTACTGCATGGAAGTAGCTGTAGTTCTTATTGTGCTAAAATCGCTATTATTCTGAAACACACGAGTGCCTATATGTTCACAGTCATAGAGTTAGAAGAGGCCAAGGGCCATCCAGTCTATCCCCATTCTGCCATGCAGGAATATAATAATAATAATAATAATAATAATAATAATAATCTTTATTTATACCCTGCCACCATCTCCCCAAAGAGGACTTGGGGCGGCTAACATGAGGCCCAGTCTGAAAATACAACACAACAAAATAAAATACAAAGCAATGAAAAATTACATCACAATAAGACAGTGTTTTTCAACCTTTTTGGAGCCGCGGCACATTTTTTACATTTACAAAATCCTGAGGCACACCACCAACCACCAACCAAAATAACACAAAATGACACTCTAACACAGTAATACATATAGTTAATATGTTTTTAAATGTATTTATACACTCAGTGTGAAACCTGGCCTGTTTCGATGAACACAACATAGATATCCTGGCAGGAATGGCAGAAAGACACAAACTTCCCACACAGAACTCCCATAACCAAGAGAAAATACTATAAGAGTTTGGTGGGCATTCACCTTGAGTTTTGGAGTTGTAGTTCACCTATATCCAGAGAGCACTGTGGACTGAAACAATGTTGGATCAGGACCAAACTTGGCATGAATACTCAATATGCCCAAATGTGAACACAGATGGAGTTTGGGGAAAATAGACCTTGACATTTGGGAGTTACAATTTCTGGGATTTATAGTTAACACACAATCAAAGAGCATCCTGAACTCTTGCAACAATGGAATTGAACCAAACTTGGCATATTGAACTCTCATTACCAACAGAAAGTACTGAAAGGGTTTGCTTGGGAATTGACCTTGAGTTTGGAAGTTGTAGTTCACCTACACCCAGAGAGCACTGTGGACTCTAACAAAGTTATGTTATGTTGTTTGTTTTCTATCCAGAATCACAATGTTGGAAGGAGGCTCACCACTTTAAGGTCTCTAAAACAGGCATGGGAAAACTTCGACCCTCTGGGTGCTTTGGACTTCAACTCCCACCATTCCTTACAGCCTGAGGCCCTTTCCTGCTTAAATGGCTGAGGGGGAAAATTCCCCCTGAGGCTGCTAGGAATGGTGAGAGTTGGAGTCCAAAACATCTGGAATGTCTAAGTTTGCCCATGCCAGCTTTCGACAGAGACCTCTTCCTCCCCCTTCCCCTTCACGCCCTTTCTTCCCCCTTCTGCCGAACAGTTACTTTTTCTTCTACACTGCCGCTTCTGCCGCCATTTTGATCTGAGGGGGCAGAGTGAGCGTGTTCGGGAGGGGAGGGGAGGAAGACGTGACCCGTGCCAGTCGCGACTGCGCAGATTCACCCCAGAGCAAAGCGAGCAGAGCGAGGCTGGGAAGAAGGGAGCCCGAGTGGAGAAGAAAAAGTGTTCGGCAGGAGGGGGAAGAAAGGGTATTGTGGGCTCCAATTTCCCACGGCACACCTGATGATCGCTCACGGCACACTAGTGTGCCACGGCACACTGGTTGGGAAACACTGTAATAAGATACATAAAGTAAAAAAATAAAATCAATGGGTAGATTTCTGGATATTTGTGGGTCAATTACAAATCTCGGGGGGGGGTTTAAAAAGTGAATTATGAAGAGTAGTTACTTAACACAAAATAATTTAAATAGTATGGTTCATTCTATATTTTATATAGACTTAATTAAATCAATTTAATGTTTGTGTCTTATAGACTTAGCACAGGGATTTGGTTAACGTGTTAAAATTAATGAGTAAACCAGGTTTTTTTAAAAAAATGAATTTGGGGGGGGGGTTAACCTCTAATTCCCCCAAGCTACAGTGCTGACTACACTAAAGAATAAATGCATCTTGGCACTACTTTAATTGCCATGGCTCAATGCTGTGGAATTGTAGGAGCTGTAATTTTACAAGATCTTTACTCTCTCTGGCAATGAGTGCTTGTGCTTCACTGCACAACAACTCCCGTGATTCTAAACTAAAGCATTGAGCCATGGTGTCAAGATGCATTAATTCTACAGTGCAGATGCACTCCTAGTGCAAGGGAGGCAATTTCCTTTCGAAACAAAGCTTAACTTGAGTCTTACTTCTGAAGTGACACAACCAGAGAAGACCAATTAAATCCATTACTGAATTGTAAGTCAACACTTACGTCAATCTTATTGAATAAATTCAACGAGCTTCTTCTAGTTGGAACTAGCAACTGAATCGAGTTCATTGTGGATTTTTCTTTAAAGATTTTGTTTTCAAATGTTAGTAACAATACAAAAAGGATGTGTATCCAGCTTATACAGATATGTAAAAAGTATTAGTCTTTAATTAATTTCGTTGTCTTGCCTTGTCTTTTTTCTTTTATTCCCTTTGTGTCTCTGCTAGAGACTCAATGCTTTGATGTGTCTTGCTTGGTTCCAAGGAAATGCTGTCAACAACTGTATGTAACTTAAAACGAGTTAAATGTATTGTTGAAGCACCGGGAATGTGGCGCAGCAGTCTGGGTATCAGCTGCATAAGATCTCTACTGACCAGAAGGTCATGAGTTTGAGGCCTGCCCAGGTCGGGTTGAGCTCTCGACCAATTTGTGTAGCTCGTTGTTGACCTTTGCAACCCGAAAGACAGTTGCATCTGTCAAGTAGAAAATTTAGGTACCACTTTGTGGGGAGGCTAAATTTAACTGATTTCTGGGATGTTAAATTGCCTCTATGTCTGTCTATATATGTTGTATGTCAATGGCATTGAATGTTTGCCTGTATATGTGCTTTGTGATCCGCCCTGAGTCCCCTGCGGGGTGAGAAGGGCGGAATATAAATGATGTAAATAAATAAATAAATAAATAAATAAATAAATAAATAAATAAAATTTCATGGGGTGAGAAGGTGGCCAAATGAGGGGATCTAGGAGCAATGGCAGGGGCCTTCCACTTTGCCCCTGGGCCTGGTCAACTTAAGGGACATAAGAGCAATTGCATAGGGTTAACACCTGAATTCCACTCCTGGTCACTTTAGAGGACATAGGAGCAATTGCAGGGGGCTGCCACCTTGCCTCCAATCATGGTCTCCTTAAAGCAGTGTTTCCCAAACAGTATGCCGTGGCACACTAGTGTGCCATGAGCGATCAGCAGGTGTGCTGTGGGAAATTGGCAGTCTTTCCCCTCCTAGCAGCTCTTTCTCCCTCTTTCCCTCCCCGAAGCAAAGGAAGGGCTCCGCCAAATGCCGGAAGCTCCACATCAGTAAATTGGGCAGTGAGCGAACCTGGGAGTATCGGGAGGCTGAAGCATTCACAGGTTTCCAAGAAACAAATTGAGCCTCTCCGCTTGGAAATGTATATTTTTTACTATTTTACTGGATTTTTTAGAGTCCCCCAAGGAACTGTTTATAACAGCTTCATGACATCCATAGTTATCTGGAAGCAAGTTTCACTCAGGGTGAAATTTCACAAGGGTCTGGAGAACAAGCCCTATGAGGAGCGGCTTGAAGAAGAGAAGGCTGAGAGAAGACATGATAGCCATGTATAAGTATGTGAGAGGAAGTCATATATATGTTGTGTTCATCGAAACAGGCCCAGGTTTCACACTGAGTGTATACATTTAAAAACATATTAACATATTAACTATATGTATTACTGTGTTAGAATGTCATTTTGTGTCATTTTGGTTGGTGGTGTGCCCCAGGATTTTGTAAATGTAAAAAGTGTGCCGCGGTTCTAACACAGTAATACATATAGTTAATATGTTTTTAAATGTATTTATACACTCAGTGTGAAACCTGGGCCTGTTTCGATGAACACAGCATAGATATCCTGGCAGGAATGGCAGAAAGACACACACGAAGGTCTTGCTCAGCAGCTGGGAGTTATAGTTCACCCGCAATCAAAGAGCATTCTGAACTCCACCAATGATGGAATGGAATCAAACTTCTCACACAGAACTACCATAACCAAGAGAAAATACTAGAAGGTTTTGGTGGGCATTGACCTTGAGTTTTGGAGTTGTAGTTCACCTATATCCAGAGAGCACTGTGGACGGGAGGGAGGAAGACGTGGGGCGAGTCTGTGCAGTAGCGCTCGCACGGGTCACGTCTTCCTCCCTCCCCCCTCCCGCAGAAGCGGCAGCGTAAGCAGAGCGAGGCAAAGCAAGCAGAGCGAGGCTGGGAAGAAGGGAGCCCGAGTGGAGAAGAAAAAGTGTTCGGCAGGAGGGGGAAGAAAGGGTATTGGAGGTTTCAATTTCCCACGGCACACCTGATGATTGCTCACGGCACACTGGTTGGGAAACACTGTCTTAGAGGATATAGGGGTAATGGCATGGTCCTGCCACTTTGCTCCGAGCCTGGTCATCTTGTAGACATAGGAACAATGACACGGTGCTGCCATTTTGCCCACAAGCCCAGTCACCTTAGAGGACATTAGCATGGGTCTGCCATCTTGCCCCATAGCACTTGCTACCAAGTGTGGCTGCCCTATACCCTGGTTCCAGCCCTGACATTGATTAAGACAGATATGTAGTTATTCCCCTCATATCTATGGGGAATACATTCCAATATTTCATGTGGATACGCAAAACAGCAGGTAATAGTTAACTCTATTGAATGAGTAACCTCTGCTGGAAGCATAACATGGAATCTCTTGAAGGATCTAAAAATGCATAGGGAGAACATACTTTGACAGATGTAAATAAATGAAACCACAGGTGTAGTTCCTTTTCAGTTTCGAATCCACAAGGCCAACCTCTGCACACATATCACAAATACATTATACAGTCAAAAGTTTGTATTTATTTATTTATTTATTTATTGGTTCGACTTAATATACCGCTCTCTCTGGAGCCCAAAGCGGTTTACAGAGTTAATAGATAAAACACATAAAATGCAATAAAATACAATAAGACCAAATTTAAAACCCCCAATTAAAATCAATTCCAGCAAACTGCGATGGCAGTAGAAATATGCTGGCAGCGACACAACAGGATGCTGATAATACTAATTAGTTATGGGCCAAATGCCTGTCTAAATAGCCAGGTTTTTACAGCTATTTGTGGGATACGACCCAAAACACACACGTGTGTGCAAACTGATAGTAGTAAATCCTACATTTTTTAAATACTTGGGCCAGAAATATATTATAGAATTGCACTGAAGGACCTAAAGATATCTACAGACACTTCCGCTTTGGGGGGGGTTATTTTTGGAACGTGACTAACAGAAATGGTGAAACCAGAGTCAAATTGTACAAAGGTTACGGGGAATTAAATTTTATGAATAAACAGTTCTGGAAAAGGGGAGGAGATAACGGTGGAGAAAGAAACAACAACCTCCTATGTTACAACAGCTTCAGGCACATCTAGGTCGATTGGGGGTCCTTCCAGACAGGCCCTATATCCCAGGATCTGATCCCAGGTTTTATACTTTAAACTGGATTATATGAGTCCAAACTGCTAGGTAATCTGTGATAAACTGAAAACCTGGGATTAGATCCTGGGATATAAGGCCTGTCTGAGAAGTCCCAGATTTTGTTCCAGTTCTTTTCAATGTTATACTGGTTAAAGTAAACGGACCTGGGGAGCTTGTATAAAAGGCTTTGCTTGTACCAGGAGCTGATAGAAAATACTCTGGGATAAACAAAACATAAAATAGAAAGAACAGGAACAAAATTTCGAACCTTTTGGTGTTTTTAATCAGTATGGATTAGCCTTTTCTTGCCCATTTACTCCTCTATGAGTGACCGCAAATGGTTCTCGCATCAGTGGGATTGTGAATCTGCTCTTGGCTTTACTCTGAATGTTAAAGGAGTTTTCCAAGTTGGGGAACTGGATTCAGCACCTTAGATAGACGACCCTTTAACATTCAGGCTGAAACCCAGAATGGATTAATTGCTTCACTGATCTGGAAGCCAAAAGCCTCAATGAGCAGAAACATAGGATTCTGGTTCACCGCTACACTTCAGAAAATGACAACAAACTCCCCCGAAAAGCCTTTTGGAAATGCTCTCTGTATTTAGTCATATTATGCTTACTAAGGCTGGATGCACACTGCCCTATATCCCAGGATCTGATTCCAGATTATCAGATTTGAACTGGATTATATGAGTCTATACTGCCAGAAAATCTAGGATAAGCAGATAATCTGGGATCGGATCCTGGGATATAGGGTAGTGTAAATCCAGCCTAAATGTGCTTGGCTAAATCACGATTTCTTCACCATAAACACTTTACAGAAATGCCTAATATTTCCTAAATATGGTTTCTCTGACATCAGTTTCTTGAATATCCAGTTGGAGCTATGTCCCATAATAGTTCCAATGTGTGGCTGCAACACAGCATAGAGACATTTTTTAAAACGAAAGAACAACACATTCACTTTCAGCAAGGCTAGCCCAAAGTGATTATACACACACACACACACACACACACACACACACATACACACACTATTTTGTCAGTCACTGGTCACAAACTCAGTTGTCCTTTTAGGGCTTGGACAAGGTTCCTAGATACATTAATTATATGGATGAAGAAGACACTATTGGAAGGGAAGCTGTGCGGGTAATAGAATAAGGAGATAAAAATAACTTAATTTTTTTATACCTCGCCACCATCTCCCCAAAGGGACTCAGGGCGGCTTACAAAGGGAGTAAACCCAAAAACTACAGATAAAAACAAGACACATTAAAATCAATCAAATAAAAAATAATAAAAACATACCCCAATCAAAAACAACATCCTAAAACAATGTGGCTGAGATAATAGTCATGGCTGGATTCAGGCTCAATGAGTGCAAATAATTCCTAAAAGGAGCCAATGAAAAGTGCAAAGATTAAATGTATGGGGACTAGAGCATAACCTTAGCAAAATGACAAGGAACCAATAGGAGGGCCAGAATAAAATGCAGGATTTAGAGTGGGTCAAGATAATAGTGAACTGCCTAACCAGCACTATGGAAATCTAGGTTTTTAATTCCCTCCGGAAGGAGGACAAGGTGGAGACCTGTCTGATCTCCCTAGGGAGGGAGTTCCAAAGCCAGAGGGCCACCACCGAGAAGGCCCTGTCTCTTGTCCCCACCAACCGCACCTGAGACTTTGATGGAAGTGAGAGCAGAGCCTGGTTCATAAGGGAAGATGCGATCGTGAAGATAGGCTGGTCCCAGGGCCGTAGCCAGGATTTTGATTGGGGGGGGGCTGAGTTTGGTTCGGGGGGCATTAATGTGGGATATAATGAACATGGTGATCAGATCATGATATGAATAAACATAACAGTTTAAATAATGTACCAGTAAGGCCTTTTCACGGACCACCCTGAGAATTTCGGGGGGGGGGGGCTGAAGCCCCCTTAGCCCCCCCCCCTGGCTACATGCCTGGCTAGTCCCAAACCGTTTAGGGTTTTGTAGGTAATCACCTGGGATTTTCATGTGGACCAAGAAAAGCTTTGCTATAGAAATTGTCTCTTGAGGAGGAAATAACATGATAGAGAAATATGTCTCAAGCATAGCAACAACAGGATAGAAGCCGTATAGGAGTATGAGGAAGAATCAAAAAGATAGCCAAGGGGTAGTTGCGAAGGAGGACAGGACAACTGCACCTTTAGTTATTGCATCTCCTCTTCCGCACAGCTATTGAAGGTACAGGAGCCTTGAACATATTTTGCATCTGCCCACTCTAAAGATAGCCAAGGGCACTGTGTACACAGAGCAATGAAAGGAAGAAGAGAAGAGAGAGAATCGGGAGTGAAGACCTTTCTAAAGGAGCTTTAGAGCAGTGTTTCCCAACCAGTGTGCCGTGGCACACTAGTGTGCCGTGAGCGATCATCAGGTGTGCCGTGGGAAATTGGAACCTCCAATTCCCTTTCTTCCCCCTCCTGCCGAACACTTTTTCTTCTCCACTCGGGCTCCCTTCTTCCCAGCCTCGCTCTGCTTGCTTTGCCTCGCTTTGCTCTGGGGCGAGTCTGCTCAGTAGCGCCCGCACGGGTGACATCTTCCTCCCCCCCCCCCCGAACACACTCACGCTGCTCCCTCGGGTCAAAATGGCGGCAGAAGCGGCAAGAAAAAGTAAGTGTTTGGCAGGAGGGGAAAGAAAGGATGTGAAGGGGAAGGGGGAGGAAGAGGTCTCTGTTAAAAGCTGGCATGGGCAAACTTGGACCTTCCAGGTGTTTTGGACTCAACTCCCACCATTCCTAGCAGCCTCAGGCCCTTTTCTTTTTTCCCCTCAGCCACTTAAGCAGGAAAGAGCCTCAGGCTGTTAGGAATGGTGGGAGTTGAAGTCCAAAGCACCCAGATGGCCAAAGTTTTCCCATGTCTCTTTTAGGGACCTTTAAGGGGTGAGCCTCCTTCCAACATTGTGATTCTGGATAGAAAACAAACAACAACATAGCATAACATTGTTTGAGTCCACAGTGCTCTCTGGGTGTAGGTGAACTACAACTTCCAAACTCAAGGTCAATTCCCAAGCAAACCCTTTCAGTACTTTCTGTTGGTATTGAGAGTTCAATATGCCAAGTTTGGTTCAATTCCATTGTTGCAAGAGTTCAGGATGCTCTTTGTGTGTTAATTTTAAACCGCAGAAACTGTAACTCCCAAATGTCAAGGTCTATTAACCCCAAACTCCATCTGTGTTCACATTTGGGCATATTGAGTATTCATGCCAAGTTTGGTCCTGATCCAACATTGTTTCAGTCCACAGTGCTCTCTGGATATAGGTGAACTACAACTCCAAAACTCAAGGTCAATGCCCATCAAACTCTTATAGTATTTTCTCTTGGTTGTGGGAGTTCTGTGTGGGAAGTTTGTGTCTTTCTGCCATTCCTGCCAGGATATCTATGTTGTGTTCATCGAAACAGGCACAGGTTTCACACTGAGTGTATAAATACATTCAAAAACACATTAACTATATGTATTACTGTGATAGAGTGTCATTTTGTGTCATTTTGGTTGGTGGTGTGCCCCAGGATTTTGTAAATGTAAAAAATGTGCCGCGGCTCAAAAAAGGTTGAAAAACACTGCTTTAGAGGAGGGCAGTGACACATGCTGTACACATCTTACAGGCGCAGAATCAGAAGGCCTGAAAGATGAGGCGGTTGGATCCAAAAAGAAAAGAAAATTATCCAAACCCTGAAGTCATCAAAACATCCCGACACAAAAGATGAGGAGGTTATTATTATTATTATTTATTATTATTAACTTCGATTTAGTATACCGCTCACTCCGGTGCTCAGAGCGGTTTACAAGGAAGCATAGACACAATGAATATGATGAAACAAGTTAGGCAGATTAAAACACATTAAACATTAAAACAGTTAAAACATGATGAGGCAATGGCCCTCAACGAAGGCTAGAGGGGCATGATGAACATCTGGGAACCATAGGCGATCTGCCGCACAATGGGATTGAGCTAAGGGCCGAACGCCTTCCTGAAGAGCCAGGTCTTCACCGCCTTACGGAAGGGCAAAGGACACGGATGGCCGGATCTCCTCCGGGAGGCCGTTCCAAAGACTTGGGGCAGCTACAGAGAATGCCCTCCGCCGTGTGGTGGTCAATCTGCAGGTTCCGAGGACGGCACCTCTAAGAGGTTGAGCTCCTCAGAGCGCAGTGATCTCGCAGGCACATAAGGGGTAAGTCGCTCCCTCAAGTACACTGGCCCCAAACCATAAATGGCCTTAAAAGTTAGAACTAACACCTTGAAGAGGACCCGGAATTCAATCGGGAGCCAGTGCAGCTCGCGCAAGAGTGGAGTCGCGCGGTCGGATCTTGAAGCTCCCATAAGGAGACGCGCTGCGGCATGCTGCACTAGCTTAAGCTTCCAGATCATCGACAGGGGAAGGCCAATGTAAAGTGCATTACAGTAGTCGAGCCTAGAGATGACCGTGGCTTGGATCACTGTGGCTAGGTCGTGTGGGAGAGGTAGGGAGCCAAGCGCTTAGCCATCCGTAGGTGGTAAAATGCTGGCCTGCAGGTGCAGCCGATCTGCTCCTCCATGGACAGCTGGGCGTCCAGCCAGACCCCCAGGCTTTTCACCGATGGCTGAGGGCAGAGGGCCACACCATCGAACGTTGGCAGCTGGGTTGCTACCCCCCCCCCCCCCGGACGGCCCAGGTTGGATCCAAGAAGAAAAGAAAATTATTTAAACCCTGAAGTCATCAAAACATCCCGACACAGTTGTGTTGTTCTTTGATGTCAGAGTTTAATTTCCTTCGTACATTTATGGACCTCACTACCACATGGCAGAGTGAAGAGCCAAGCTTAGATGGCTTTCCAAGAGGTTGCATGCATTTGCAGAAGGCAAACATCCGATGCTTGTAGGTTGTTAGTCATAGAACACGTAGCCATACTGACTGAAATATTCTGGGAGACAGATCACAAAACAACATAACCCCTTGGAAAAGACAATAATGAATGGCAAAGGAGTTTTATTTATTTATTTATTTATTATTTCGATTTGTATACCGTCCTTTCCTGTAGGCTCAGAACAGTTTACATCATATCGAACTATACCAGAAAACATATTGAGCTATAACATAGATACATAAAAGCAATACAGTATAAAACCATTTCAACTGTATTCTGCTAGAGCCAAGAGTGGGCAAAGGCGAAATGCCTGTCGGAACAGTGCCGTTTTGCATGCCTTCCGGAAAGCCGGTAGCCCGCTCATTGCTCGAACTTCAGGTGGTAAACTGTCCCACAGGCATGGTGCTGCCACCGAGAAAGCTCTCTGCCTGGTTGATGACAGGTGAATGGTTCGCAAGGAGGGAATCTGCAAGAGATTGAGGTCCTCCGATCGGAGAGATCTCTGGGGAACATATGGGAGTAGACGGTCCCTTAGGTACACCGGCCCCAGACCATGCAAGGCCTTAAAGGTCAAGACCAACACCTTGAAGATGATCCGGTGCTCGATTGGCAACCAGTGCAATCGCTGCAGGGTTGGAGTAATATGAACCCTGGCCGTATTTGGGGGGGGGGGGGGATAGCAGTAAGATTGGTTCAAGCAAGAAAGCCATAGTTTGATTCTGCAAGATATGAGCTAGGCAGTTGATGACCAGAGCTCTTGGAGATCCCTCAATCATACAGCCAGCATAACTCAAAGTTGACTTGGTGGTAAACAAAATGAGAATGTCTCAGAATATTATGAATGAAGAGAAGACACACAACAAGATTAGACGATCCCTGTTATCCACTGCTCTTGAACGTTTAGAGCAGTGTTTCCCAACCTTTTGTGAGCTGCGGCACACTTTTTACATTTACAAAATCCTGGGGCACACCACCAACCAAAATGACACAAAATGACACTCTAACACAGTAATACATATAGTCAATATGTTTTTAAATGTATTTATACACTCAGTGTGAAACCTGGGCCTGTTTCGATGAACACAACATAGATATCCTGGCGGGAATGGCAGAAAGACACAAACTTCCCACACAGAACTCCCATAACCAAGGGGAAAATGCTGTAAGAATTTGGTGGGCATTGGCCTTGAGTTTTGGAGTTGTAGTTCACCTATATCCAGAGAGCACTGTGGACTGAAACAATGTTGGATCAGGACCAAACTTGGCATGAATACTCAATATGCCCAAATGTGAACACAGATGGAGTTCAGGGAAATAGACCTTGACATTTGGGAGTTGTAGTTGCTGGGATTTATAGTTCCCCTACAATCAAAGAGCATTCTGAACCCCACCAATGATAGAACTGGGGCAAACATCCCACACAGAACCCCCAGGAGGCAAGAGGAGGTCTCTACTTGGGGAAAGGGAGGCGGGCCTTCCCAATGCATGGAGAGGGAGAGACCAAGTAGACAACGGGTGGGAAGGGGGCCTTTATCGAGGTAGGTTTCTTAGGGTTTTTATACTTCAACACACGAGACTCTCCCCCCTCCCCTCCTGGAGGTTCAAATTTCCCACGGCACACCTGGTGATCGCTCACGGCACACGAGTGTGCCCCGGCACACTGGTTGAGAAACACTGCTTTAGGGAACATCGAATGAGACAACACATTCCAGTGAAGCACCTTTTTGCGTCTCAAGAAGCACCTGAAGAACTGCAGCCTCTTTTCTGCATCCCTGCCCAGCCTGTTCTGGGCTTTGGTTTCTGGCTGGCGGCCAGCTTCGGAAAGAAAAGGCCAGGAGAGATAAAGGAAAGCCTCTCACCTGATCAGATTGCTGCCGGAACAAGGATACATTTCCCCTGGGCTTGGCCAGTAATGGTCGGGTTGGCTGTGCCAGAAAAGCATGGTTGGTGGCGGATTCCCCAAAAGATGGACTGCAAAGGATGTCAGGAGCAAACACAGAGACAGTGAACAATGAAGAGGAAAGGTCTCCACCCTGTTGCAGTGGGTTGCTCCTCTGGGCTAGAAACACTATCTCTTTTCTTTTTATGTACCTGATAGCCAGGTAGGTGTGTTCAAAGAGAGACATTATCTGATTGGCCAAGGGTGAGATGCTTTGGATAACAACTTTTTACAACTTGGCCTTTCCTCCGGTTGACCAGAGGTATGAATAGCTCTGATCACACCACCTGTCTTTTTCCTGGAGACAAGGAGGCTGAAGGCAGTTCTTTACCCATAACTTCGTTAAAAAGCAACATGGGTGACTGTACGGAAAGGGAGAAACAGACTTGTGAACAAGCCCAAGCAGGTAAAGGCAGCTGGTCGATGAAACCCAGTACTAATAAAATGGTCGTTCTGTGTCTATGATTTTTACAAACACTTATCTGTAATTTATCAATTTGTCATAGCTAAAAAAAAAAATTTTACCACAAGAATATATAGACATTTGGGGGAAAATATCCGCTTAAAGGAGAAATAGCCCCATAGGTTTTCATGCTGTACCAGTTTTTAAAATGTGAATTTTTCCCAGCACCACTCCTTGATCTGTCACTTGTTACAAACCTTTAAGCAATTTCTGATTTATGGCAACCCTACCATGGGATTTTCTTGGCAGTGAGGGTTTACCTTTGTCTCCTTTGAGGCTGAGAAGGTGTGACTTGCTCAAAGTCACGCTGTGGGTTTCTATGACTAAGAAGGAATTCAAACCCTGGTCTCCAGTCATTATTATAATTGAATCTGTATATATAATAAAAAAAATGTTTGTATGTATGTATGTGTGTTTGTGGATATGTGCCAGCTTTCTGATTGGTTACCACTGTGAGATTATTTGCATACGCCTCTGATTGGCCAGCACCACCAACATTCCGACACTTTAAAGTGGCAGAGGGGGGTAAGGAAAAGCCCCGAGGCAGGCAGACATGGTGGGAGTTTCAGGCCAAAACACTTTGCGGCCCCCAACAATGACAGAACAAGACCAAACTTGGTACACAGAACCCCCAGACCCGCTCTACATCCTGGTGCAATTTGAGGGCGGATGGACCATGGATGACGGGACTTGCAGTACTTAAACTTACTTCATTACAGCACTGTGGCCCACACCAATGATGGATCAGAACCACACTTGGCACACAAATCCCCCACGACCCACTTTACATCCTGGTGCAGTTTAGGGCAGGATGGGCCACAAATGATGGGATTTGCAGTACCTTCGCCCGATTCACTTCCCACAGACCACTGCAGCCCCTACTAATCACAGACCAGGCCCAAACTTGCCACACAGAGTACTCATGACCCACTCTATATCCTGCTGCAGTTCTTAGGGGGGATGGACCATGGATGATGGGTCTTGCAGTACCTTCACTCACTTACGGAAACCACTGCGACCATCATCCAATGACCAATGCAGACCAAACTTGGCACACAGAGCCCCTATGACCCACTCTACATCCTGGTGCAGTTTGGAGGAAGATGGACCATGGATCATCATCTAAGCACCTCCACTCACTTCACAAGACCGCTGCCAACCTCATCCAATGACGTCTCAAGACCAAACTTGGGATACAGAGCCCCCATGACTCATTCTACATCCTGCTGCAGTATCCAGGAGGATGGACCATGGATGATGGGACTTGAAGTACCTCCACTCACTTCCTGAGACCGCTGCAACCCTCATCCAATAACTGATGAAGACCAAATTTGACACACAGAACCCCCATGACTCTACATCCTGGTGCAATTTGGAGGAGGATGGACCATGGATGATGGGACTTGAAGTATCTTCACTCACTTCCTGAGATCATTGCGAGCCAAATAAACAACTGATAAGGACAAACCTTGGCACACAATGCCTTTCTCAAACAACTCGGGCAGGGCCGGTTCCCTAAGCTAGTAACTGAATAAAATATAGACAAAGTTACGTTTTTTACAACATTATAAATAGATTCTAAATTCTACAGTTTTAATATTGTATTGACTGCTACAGCAAATTGTGTGACAATACACTATTGTCACAAGGTTATGTTTTCAATGATAAACAGAAGGTTCTTATTCTAATTCAGAGCAGAAATAGACATTTACAGCAAAGAAAGGGAAGGTGCCCATTGCAATTGGATGACAGTGGAAACTTTTTGTCTCTAATACACAAACACAACAACCCTTGAAGTTGTTGTTTTGTTGCTGCCGCTACTGTTTACCTAAAGCAATTCCTACTCTGTTCTTTCAACGAAACAGCTACCAAAGCAGCTTGCAGGTACTCGTGGTAACATTGCTCTTGCCTTCATGTTTACAATATAAAAACATGGCAGAAAGGGGAGGCATGGGAGGGGGAGGTTAAAAGCAGTTCAGCCACCCATTCTGAAATTACCATTTTTAAAGCTGCCAGTTCAGATGGAAATAGTTCAATAATATCCTATAGCCAGAAAAACCTACAACGACCCATATCCTATCTTGTTGCATAATGCAGTGTTTTCCAACCTTTTTTGAGCTGCGACACACTTTTTACATTTACAAAATCTGGGGGCACACCACCAACCAAAATAATACAAAATGACACTCTAACACAGTAATATATATAGTTAATATGTTTTTAAATGTATTTATACACTCAGTGTGAAAGCTGGGCCTGTTTCGGTGAACACAACATAGATATCCTGGCAGGAATGGCAGAAACACACACACAAAGGTCTTGCTCAACTGCTGGGAGTTATAGTTCACTCGCAATCAAAGAGCACTCTGAACTCCACCAATGATGGAATGGAATCAAACTTCCCACACAGAACTACCATAACCAAGAGAAAATACTATAAGAGTTTGGTGGGCATTGACCTTGAGTTTTGGAGTTGTAGTTCACCTATATCCAGAGAGCACTGTGGACTCAACAATGTTAGATCAGGACCAAACTTGGCATGAATACTCAATATGCCCAAATGTGAACACAGATGGAGTTTGGGGGAAATAGACCTTGACATTTGGGAGTTACAGTTTCTGGGATTTATAGTTAACACACAATCAAAGAGCATCCTGAACTCTTGCAACAATGGAATTGAACCAAACTTGGCATATTGAACTCTCATTACCAACAGAAAGTACTGAAAGGGTTTGCTTGGGAATTGACCTTGAGTTTGGAAGTTGTAGCTCACCTACACCCAGAGAGCACTGTGGACTCAAACAATGTTATGTTATGTTGTTGTTTGTTTTCTATCCAGAATCACAATGTTGGAAGGAGGCTCACCACTTTAAGGTCCCTAAAACAGGCATGGGAAAACTTTATGACAGAATCCCCTGTCATAAAGTCATAGAGCGAAGCTGGAAGAAGGGAGCCCGAGTGGAGAAGAAAAAGTGTTCAGCAGGAGGGGGAAGAAAGGGTATTGGAGGTTCCAATTTCCCACGGCACACCTGATGATCACTCACGGCACACTGGTTGGGAAACACTGGCATAATGATTTAAGTAGGAGCCCTTAGTGGTGCAATGGGTTTAACCCTTGTGCCAGCAGGACTGAAGACCAACAGGTTGGAGGTTCGAATCCAGGAGGAGTGGGTTGAGCTCCCTCTGTCAGCTCCAGCTCCCCATGCGGAGACATGAGAGAAGCCTCCCACAAGGATGGTAAAACATCAAAAACATTTGTGCACCCCCTGGGCAACATCCTTGTAGATGACCAATTCTCTCGCACCAGAAGTGACTTGCAGTTTCTCAAGTCACTCCTGACAGGAAAAAAAATGGTTTGAGTGTTTGACTATGACTCCGGAGACCAGGATTCGAATCTCCACTTGGCCACGAAAACTCAGACTGATCTTGGACAAGTCACACTCTCCAAGGCTCAGAGGATGGCAAAGGAAAACCCCTCCAAACAAATCATGCCAAGAAAACTCCATGGATACGTTTGTTTTAAGTTCATCATAAGTTGGAAAGAACTTGAAGCAACACAACAACAAAATACATAATTACCGTGTTTCCCCGAAAGTAAGACAGTGTCTTACTTTCTTTTTATCCCCAAAAGCCCCACTATGTCTTACTTTCGGGGTATGTCTTATATTGTTGTAGTAACAATTAATTTGTGTACAGCAGTGGTTCTCAACCTGGGGGTCCCCAGATGTTTTGGCCTCCAACTCCCAGAAACCCTAACAGCTGGTAAACTGGCTCGGAATTCTGGGAGTTGTAGGCCAAAACACTTGGGACCCCCAGGATGAGAACCACTGGTGTACAGGGATACAATATGGCTAAGAGTTTCCGTCTCTACTTAACAAAAATTGGGAGGGGCACCACCGGCTGGGAGGGGCGCCGCCGCGCCGACTCTGCGCCCCCACCGCCGCCGCACTGCCCTGCACCGCCGACGCGCGACGCGCGCAGAAGCACCTACAGGCGCTATCGTCATAAACGTCCGCACACGCGCAGTCGCTCCCAAAAGCGCCTGCCGCTTTGGAGCCAGCGCGCATGCGGCAGGCGCGCTTGGGAGCGAAGTGCGCGCGCGGGAGCGTTCGCGCACGTATGCAGAAACGTCTACAGGCGCTATAGCGCCTGTAGGTGCTTCTGCGCGTGCGTGGCCGGGCGGTGCAGGAGGCGCACGCAGAAAGGTGCGCCGCGGAGGTCTGCCGCGGCCGATGGGGCCGGTTGCGGCGTGGGTGTGGCGGCAGCGTGGGCGTGGCGGCGGCGGTGAGGCGGCAATATGTCTTACTTTCGGGGGGTACGTCTTATATTAGCCGACCCCCCCTGAAACCCCCAATATGTCTTACAATCGGGGGTGTCTTACTATCGGGGAAACACGGTATATACATAACTTGCTGGCCAAAAGGTTGGTGGTTCGAATCCAGGGGGGTGAGCCCTGCTGTTAGGTCCAGCTTCTGCCAACCTAGCAGTTCGAAAAATGCAAATGTGAGTAGGTCAATAGGTACTGCTTCTGCAGGAAGGTAACGGTGCTCCATGCAGTCACATAACCTTGGAGGCATCTATGGACAACACCTGCTCTTCAGCTTAGAAATGGAGATAAGTACCATTTCCCAGAGTCAGACAAGACTAGACTTAATATCAGGGGAAACCTTTACCTTCACCTTTAAAACTGCATTGATCAAATATGCACAACATCCTCCAAGTAAAAGTCCCTTCAACAACAACTAGTCAGTTACTAACCCAGTGTTTCCCAACCGCCGTGACGCGACACAGTAGTGTGCCATGACGGGCTTCCTGCTGTGCCGCGAGAAAAGCTCTCTGTCCCCCTTCCTTCCCCATTCCTCCTGCCGAACTCCTGCTGCTTGGGGGAGGGGGAGGAAGGGCTGGGTGGCGGCGAAGAAAAAGAAGGGGCTGACGCCGCCACCTTCGGCCGTTTCCCCAGCCAGCCTCCAATCCGCTGGCTTGGCACTGCCCCCTCAAGGCTGGAGAAGCTGTGGGAGAGCTGAAGCCGGGGAGGGGGTGGGACATGGCACGGCCTGGCTCCACCCCTTCCCCCGGCTTCAGCTCTCCCACAGCTTCGCCAGCCTTGAGGGGCAGTGGCAAGCCATCATTGTGCTGGCTCTGTCACCGCTGGCTTGGCACTGCCCCCTCAAGGCTGGAGAAGCTGTGGGAGAGCTGAAGCCAGGGGTGGGGCGGGTCATAACATGGCCTGGCTCCTCCCCCTCCCCGGCTTCGGCACTCCCAGCAGCTGCTCCCAGCAGGCCACCATCCCCCAGCTGCTCTTTACTGTGTTAGAGTGTCATTTTGTTTGGTGGTGTGCCCCCCAATTTTTTTAATGTTAAAAGTGTGCCGCGGCTCAAAAAAGGTTGGGAAACACTGGACTATCCAAATAAAACCAAGCTTTGCCTGCTGGCACAAGAACCACAATATCTTCCTTTGGAAGTGGATCCTGGGCAGCCACCAAGAAAGCCAGCCTTTTCCTACCTGAAGTTTTAAGACTTCGGTTCCTATCAGTCTCAGCTAATATGACCAATGATGCCTGAAGGACCTCAAATTGGGGAAAGTGTTAGAATCCCTGTGGTCCAAGAAAAAAAACATGAAAGCCCTCTCAGTTGCTGCTCCTGGGCTTTGGAACGCACTCCCAAGGGAGATTGCCATGACTCATTCCTTGCTCTTATTCCGTTGGCAAAGAAAAATGTCCCTGTCCTATTGCTCTTGTGCGGATTTAGACTGATGGGCTTTTAGTGGTGCAGTCATTTGCTGATCTTTTTTATAGTCTGTTTTATTAAAAACACTGAAAAGGTTTTAAATCAATAAACTATGTACTATAGTTTCTGCAGAAACTATATGTATTACTTCTCGGCATTTTCTAGGTACTCCAGCATGACTCTATGCAGGGCCGTAGCCAGGATTTTGATTCGGGGAGGGCTGTGTTTGATTCGGGAGGGGCTGAGTCTGAGTAAGAGAGGGACTACCCTACCAAACCTTTTGTATTGTTATCCCAATAACCCCATGAATGTGGGATATAATGAGCATGGTGATCAAATCATGATATGAATAAACATAACAGTTTAAATAATGTACCAGTAAGGCCTTCTCGCGGACCACCCTGAGAATTGGGGGGCTGAAGCCCCCTCAGCCCCGGCTACATGCCTGACTCTATGGCAGGGGTGCTCATTAGGTAGATTGCGATCTACTGGTAGATCGCGTAGGGCATCCTGGTAGATCGCAGGCAGGGCAGAAGGAAGGCTCAGTCCCGCCCCGCAGGCTCCCGCCGCCGCCCAGGTGCAGAAGGAGGTTGGACTGGAATGCCCTTGGAGGTATCCTCCTATTCTATGAACCCATTGTTGTTGTTATTATTATTGTCAGAGGCTGAATGGCCATCTGTGAGGAATGCTTTGATTGTGTTTTTCCCTTATGGAAGAAGGAGGTTGGATTGGGTGGCCCTTGGAGGTCTCCTTCTACTTTAGAAACCTATTGTTGCTGTTACTATTTTTATTATTATTATTATTAGCAGAGGCTGAATGAATATTATCATCATTATTATTATGAATAAATTCGGGGGCTTATTATACTCACATTTAGTTGAATTCAGTCTTAAAATATATTATATGGCTCTCACTGAAATAAATTTCCAAATATTTTGCTTTTATGGCTCTCTGAGTAGTGGGTAGGTAGATCATTTTGACTTGGTTGTTTTATAATTAGCTCGCATGCTGAAATAGTGTGAGCACCCCTGCTCTATGGTATTCTTGGGCCATAAGTCCTTTATTTCAATAGGGTTTGCTGGTGTCCCTGGCTTTACTTCGTCTGCGTAGTCTGGGAATGCATCCCTCGTGGATATGGGGGTTGCTCTATACCAGTGGTTTCCAAACTTTTTTGGCCTACTGCCCCCTAATCTAGTCATCTCAAGACTAGATTACTGCAACGCGCTCTACGTTGGCCTTCCTTTGTCGGCGATCCGGAAGCTCAAGCTGGTGCAGAACACTGCCGCCCGGCTCCTGTCTGGAACCCCAGCAGGTTGCCATATAACACCTGTTTTGCAGGACCTGCACTGGCTGCCAATTGAGCACCGGATCACCTTCAAAGTGTTGGTTCTCACCTTTAAGGCCTTGCACGGCCTGGGGCCAGCGTATCTGAGGGACCGTCTCACTCCATATTGCCCTCTGAGATCACTGCGGTCCGAGGATGCTAACTTCTTGGAGGTACCTTCGGCGAAGTTGGCACGGCTGACATCCACCCGCCGGAGGGCGTTTTCTGTCATAGCTCCCACGCTGTGGAACGCCCTCCCGGCCGACACCCCGGGCAATGAAGGACCTGCTCCCGTTCAGGCGGGCTTGTAAAACCTATTTGTTTAGGCAGACCTTCGATGGGTAGGCCCGTGCGTCTTGGTTGTGCCACTACCTCAACTGTGTTGTTGTTTTTACTGTGTTGCTTGTTTTTAATTGTTCTTAACCTTCTGTATTTTATTGTGCCTTCGGCTCTTGTAAGCCGCCGCGAGCCTTCGGGAGTCGGCGGCATAGAAACCCGAATAAATAAATAAATAAATAAATAAAATTACTCACCGTCCCCCTAAAATTTTTTTAATTTTTTAAAATAGCAATTAAACAGAAAGATATATGTATTAATGCAGTGGTTCTCAATCTTTCTAATGCAGTGACCCCTAAATAAGGTTCCTCATGTTGTGGTGACCCCCAACTATATTTTCGTTGCTACTTCATAGATAATTTTGCTATTCTTATGAATTCTAATGTAAATATCTAATATTCAGGATGTATTTTCATTGTTGCAAATTGAACATAATTAAAGCATAGTGATTAATCACAAAAACAATATATTTAGGGGACTATGGAAAACGGATGATGGGATTTGCAGTACCTTCAATCGATTCAGCTCTGACTTCCAAAGACCACTGAGACCCCCATAAATTACAGAACTGGACCAAACTTGGCACAGAGAACCCACATGACTAACAGAAAATACTGGAGGTGTTTGGGAGGAATTGGCAGTGATTTAGGGGAGATGTAGTTCACCTACATCCGGAGAGAACTGAGAACCCAAACAACTATGGATCTGGACCAAACTTGGCATGAACACTCAATATGCCCAAATTTGAAAACTGGTGGGGTTTTGAGAAAATAGCTATTCTCATTTGGGAGTTGTAGTTACTGGGATTTATGGTTTACCTACAATTAAAGAGCATTTTGAATTCCACCAACAATGGAATTGAGCCAAACGTGGCACACAGAACCCCCATGACCGACAGAAAATACTGGAGGGAGTTGGAATGAATTGCCTCAGCCGGGGAAGGCTGCGCTTTCTTCCACGGTGGCGGGGCAGGATGCGGAGGCCTTTGCTCTGCATTGCATGTGAGGGTCAAAGTGAAGGGGGCGGGGCCAAAGAAGAGGGCCGCGCGACCCCTCCTAAATGGCCAATTGTTCACTGCCCCCTTAAAGGGGTTCACCGCTCCGCTCCCCAAATTCCCCTGAGCCTCCCACCGCCCCCTTGGATTGCCTCACCGCCCACCAGGGGGTGGTACTGCCCACTTTGAGAATCAGTGCTTTATACTAACAATTTTTTTGAATTTTTAAAATATGTCCTGGTTTTAGTAATTTGTAAGATGCCAATGACAACAAAAACAATAGGAGACTTATCCTAACAGTCTTTAGTGAAAACTGGGATTCCTTCTGTCAATGAAGTATTTTTCGTCTTCTAGTCACAGTCAATTATGTCTCTTTTTTAAAGATACGTGTGCATACCAAGTGTCCCAATTTTGGCAGGGACCAGTCTCCATTAATCCTTTATTGTCACACTTTTCAAGCTGCTTTTAAAATGTCCCAGTTTCTTTCTTTTTCTCACACTTTCCCCTTTCATCCTCAACTGAAAACTACTTCCACCAGGCCGTCGTTAAACCACCAGCTACAGAAGATCTTGCCAACTGGAAGGTTGGCAGTTCAAGCTGCGGGTCAAGGTGAGCTCCCATTGTCAGCCCTAGCCTCTACTTACGTAGCAGTTTGAAAACAGCAATGTGAGTAGATAAATAGGTATCGCTTTGGCAGGGGAGGGGGGGTTAAAGGCCCGAAGACATTCTGGCAATTTAATCAGAAAGGCTTCCATGGACAACAGCAGGCCCGGATTACCCATAAGGCCAGACTAGGCCATGGCCTGGGGCGGCAGGTTTTGGGGGGCAGCGGATTCGGCCCCCCAAAAACATAATTTTTAAAATTAAAAAACACCCCCTCGCAGCGCTTTTCCCCTGCCCTCTCCCGAGAGCGTTGTCATACCTCGGGAGAGGGCAGGGGAGAGGGGGGGGTGAGGAGGGAATGGCTCCCTCCCTCGCCTGGGCCGCCCCCTTGCAAAGGAAGGAGGCGGCCAGGAGGAGGAAGGGAAGCTCCGCCCCGCCGGCGGGAATGCATGCATGCATGCGCACGCACGCACACCAGCGGGCTTCCCTTCCTCCTCCTCGCGCCTTCCTTTCGGTCGCAGGAGGAGGAGGCGGCGGACGGAAGCCCCACGAGCAGGGCCGCGCGCCTTCTGTCCACCTCCTCCTCCCGCGGCTGAAAGGAAAGCGCAAGGTGGACGGAAGCTGCGGGGCCAGCGCCGCGCAGCTTCCATCCACCTCCTCGGGCTCTCCTTCCGGTCGAGGGAGGAGGAGGCGACAGAAGCAGCACGGCACCGGCTGCCTCCTTCTCCTCCCGCGAACGGAAGGAGGGCGCGAGGAGGCAATGGAAGCCGCACGGCCGAGGCTGCTGTCGCACATGTGCAGCAGCGCCCTGGGGGCGTGGCTTCCTGCCCCCTGGGGTGCATGGCTTCCCACGCCCTGGGGGCGTGGCTTCCCGCGCCCTGCGGGGGCGGCACAGGGCATCTTGGCCTCGGGCGGCCGAAGATGCTAATCCGAGCCTGGACAACAGGCTCCTCAGGTGTGAAAAATGGAATAGCAGCAGCTCCTCATGGCCTCAAGATGCTTCTGTCTATGCAATGTCTGTCTTTGTTGTTAATTGTATAGGCGTTGAACGTTTGCCATATATGTATTCTGTAATCCGCTCTGAGTCCCCTCAGGGAGATAGAGCAGAATATAACTATATTATTATATTTATTATTATTCCAAAGTGCAAAAGCGAGAGGATGGGGCAGAGTAATTCTTTCCTGTAGATCCAGCTGAATGCCAACTGCTGCAGCTCTCCTCTCCTAGCTTCTGTGTTCTTCCTCATTCAAAACCATTCCCATCTTGACCACACTCTAATGTTGCTTGGCTACCAACTTTTGTCTGTGAAATGTTGGAGAATATGTAGCAGCAGGGGCGGTCTAAGGTAATTTGAAATGGTAGGCGAACATTATTTTGGTGCCCCCCCAAAAAACATTATTTTGCCCCCAATGTAAAACAAATATACAATTATAATATCACAATACCATTAGTAGTATTATATTGTATCAATGTATATACAATATATTAGACCATACTCATACTATATTATATCATAATTATATTATACTACATTACAATATAATTATATTATAATATATTGACATTATAATACAATATAACATTCTATTATTTATTTCAATAAAATTATCATCTACTAAATATTTTCATGACTCCTATAAAACTCAAATAACCCAAAATAAAGTAAAATAAAAATATTATATATTACTATTTTGTACAATACCACTATACTGCAATATTGTTTGTAATATTACATGTAATATAAAATATATCATTATTCTATTGTTATATTGTATTTTTATTATATTGTATGACAATATTAAGCAGAACTGTATAATAATCAACAAGAAATGCAATGCAAATGCATCAAAATCAGAATCTATTACCTACCACCCGTCTCATAATTCATAGGAGTCTCCCATAAGTCCAAAATTAGGATCCCAATGTAAATGTAAATAGAAAAACAGCCAAAATGTTCAAATGAGGTCGAATACAGGCAGCGCGGCCTGGGCAAACTTGGGCCCTCCCTCTAGGTGTTTTGGACTCCTCATAGCCTCAGGCCCCTCAGGTCTAGACAGAAATAGTGCCGAAGAAAGGAAGGAGGGAGAGAAGAGATCGCAGAGGAGGAGGAGGAAAGCCCTTCATTCATTCCTTCACTTACACTTCCTTCACTGATTCTTTTCTCCTTCCCTGCAAACGCGCGCGCGGCAGAGACAAAGGGAGAGGGGAAGCACTCCCTACCTGCCCGATAGGGAGTGCTTTGCTTACAGGCTTCTGCGCAAGGGAGCTACTGGGCATGGCCAGGATGGCGCCCCCTTCCCAGATGGCACCCTAGGCGGCCGCCTACTTGGCCTACCGTGTAGGACCGCCCCTGTGTAGCAGACCACCTCTTCCAAACGCTTGGCTCACCTCTTTAGGGTACAGCTGCTGAAGTTCATACCATAATCACAGCCAGATGGTTCTCCAGACATATTCTTTCCAGTCTATATGAACTGTAGTGTCCAAACCCTAATTGAGGACAATGATTTTGCCCTTAAAACCCCAATAGTAAACTTTTCACATTGTGCCTTGGGGCTGAGCAAGGTGTTTGTTCACCCTACAGATTTACAGTGTTGTAAACAGGTGGCAAAATGTTTGTTATTTAGTTTGTAGCCATTGCGTTTTTATTATCAGGGATGGAGAGATGAGCTTGTGAAGGATTTCCCCCCATTTTTTCACCTATTGTGCCAAAATAGCTATTCTGGCTTTGAGTACCCAGTACTTTAATGGGGAGTGGTGGGATCATGCTGATTGCTGTTCCAATTCAAGAAGCAAAATGTCGCAGGCCAGCCATGGGTACTGTCAAAAATAGATGCAAACCTTCTCCTCTGCTCTTCCTAATTAATGGATTCAGTGTTTACTTTGACAAGGAGTGGGTTTAAAGGACCAGCTCTTCGGGACATGGCACGGCTGGCCCAGGTGGCATAATTTTTTTAGGTGTGGGCAAAAAAATGGTTAATTGTTGCATTTGGTGTGTGTGTGTGTGTGTGTGTGCGTGTGCAAATATATATATTCATATGATTTATGAATCAAAACTTTTTTTTACCTCCAATCGAGTTAGTGGGAGATTTGCATCTTGAGGTGCATGATTGAAAATTTAGTATTACGGACCGAATATATAGATTGAGTTGGACTTGATTTTACTTTGGCGAAAGGCTTTTTAACTGTATTTATTGTATTGTATTTTATTGTAAATTTTATTGTAAATGTATGATGCTTTTAGATTGTTAGCATTGAATACTTGCTGTTTGCCGGTCTGAGTCCCTTTTCAGAGGTGAGAAGGCCGGGGTATTAAAGTTTTAAATAAATAAATAAATAAATATTAATCCTGGTCTGTGAAAAGATTAACTGCCCATCGTGCCCATATGTTAAGATGGCACTGAGTGGAATCATAGAATCATTGAGTTGGAAGAGACCTCGTGGGCCATCCAGTCCAATCCCCTGCCAAGAAGCAGGAAAATCACATTCAAAGCACTCCTGACAGATGGCTACCCAGCCTCTGCTTAAAAGCCTCCAAAGAAGAAGCCTCCACTACAGTCCAGGGCATAGAGTTCCACTGCTGAACAGCTCTCACAGTCAGGAAGTTCTTCCTAATGTTCAGGTGAAATCTCCTTTTCTGAATCATGGTGTTATAATTGTGTAATGTAAGAAGACTTCAGTACATGACAGGAAGAGCAGGGCACACCAGTCCTGCCCCTTTGGTCCCTAAAATTTCATTTTCTTCTGTTGGCCTTCTACTCCGTGTGGAGACTCTCTCTATAACTGGGACCCCAGGCTTCCCAAGCACACAGCTAGTCAATGTGCAATGAATAACTCCTGGATAAGACTTCTATCACTTATCACTGACATTGCACCTGAAAAGCATGCACTTCAAATACTTTATCTCAAGGCAACAGCTCTAGAAGTAGGCAACTATTCTGGCACTTTTTGCATAAAGAGATGAATGACCAGGGGCAGAACTCCCAGGTGTGTTAAAACTCATAACCCAACCTCATTCTCTTCCTCTAAAAAGTAACAGCCTGCTGGTTAAATATGGCTCATGACCACTGTATGAGGATAAGGGAAGCACACACGTCAATACTTTGCCCAAGCATCTGTCAAGAAACAGCACTCCATTAATATCAATTGAATTCTTTCTTCTTTCCATTTAAAAAGTCCTCACAGGAATAGAGTCTTGGAGCGAATTAGAGAAGAAAATGGCTATAGAGGCAGGATTCCCTTATCCAGTTTTTATTCAACTCAGAGCGTCACGTTTTTCATTTCACATAAGAAAAAAAAAAACGGTTCAGCTATATCCCCTTGTTATTTGTCGTCATGTTGACTTTGACTTTTACCAGCTTTTTAAATAAGAGACTTCCAGGAGGCTTGGCTCTGCTCAGGTCTTGTAAACTCAGTGCTATACTGAAGCAGTCCACTATAATGCAGTTTTCTTCATTTCCAATTGCCTTCCACTTTGCTAAGCATCATTGTCTTTTCCATTGAGTCATGTCATAGTATGTCCAAAGTACAACAAGCTCCACCGGGAATGTGGTGCAGCTGGCTGGGTGTCAGCTGCATAAGATCTCTACTGACCAGAAGGTCATGAGTTCGAGGCCTGCCCAGGTCGAGGTGGGCTCTCGGCCTATTGTGTAGCCTGTTGTCGACCTTTGCAACCCGAAAGACAGTTGCATCTGTCAAGTAGGAAATTAAAGGCACCACTTAGTGGGGAGGCTAAATTTAACTGATTTACGAGGCCATAAAAAGATCTCCAGGAAACACGCTGAGGAATGAAGTAGTGCGACAGTTCCCCCTGGTGGCAAGATGTTAATTTGCCTCTGTCTGTCTTGTGTATTTGCGTGTCTAAATGTAATGTGTACATTGTAATCCGCCCTGAGTTCCCTGTGGGGTGAGAAGGGCGGAATAGAAATGAAGTAAATAAATAATAATAATTATTATAATATAATCATTTTGGCTTCTAAAGCGAGTCAGTTTAGGCCTGATTTGCTTTAAGATTATTCATTGGTCTTCCCAGCAGTCCATGGCATCTGTACAGCTCCTCTCTCGTACATCACATTTCGAATGAGTTGATTTTCCGAACTGCCCAATTTTCACACCTGTAGACAAAAATCGGAAACATTATGGTATGGACAGTCCTGACTTTGGTATTCGATGATACATCTTTACACTTGAGAATCTTATCTAGTTTCTTCATGAGGGGCCTTCTAATTCTTAGGACCTAATCAGATGGAGCAGGGTAGAAATGGGAGAATGGGGGGAAAGTGGAGGGACCCATCTTAACCCATTCCCTCCTGTATTTTCCCATCTTCATGGATGGCTAGTAATTCCACATGCTTACTGCATATTTCCCTATCTTTCCCCTGCTTTCCCAATCTTTCTCTATCAGGAGTCGATAGACACCTGACTCCTGAGGGAGGTCCTTGGATGGTGTTTCGGAGGCTATTCCCTTGAACGTATAAACTAAAGGCCCACCTTTACGTCATCTGATGGCCTCCAGAGAACTCCATGGTACATTTCCCAAGTGCATGGAAACAGAGCCCATAAACCGTGGAATGAAGCCATTAATTTTTTTCTGATTTCTTAACTGCAGTCTCCATTTTAATTACTGCCTGAGGCTATGTTTTATGATAATATGCAGTTCTCTCTTGAGAGGACTTGCCTTAAGTCATTGAGTCAAATTGTGACAGAAATCATGGAGTTGGCTCCAACCCTAGATCTCATTTGGCCACAGCTAATCAGGGCCTTCTGAAGGCCTACTGCAGCAAAGCTGGAAGAAATTTATTTTTAAGAATATCATGTCCAGCATGCAGCATGGTATATGGGAATTTGGGGAATCTAGTCCAAAAAGTAAACAACCAGACCAAAAAAAACCCACAACTCTGTGGAATGCTGTGGTCCAAGGCTGTAGACCGGGAAGTGGCGCAGCTGCCTAAGTGTCAGCTGCATAAGATCTCTCTGACCAGTAGGTCATGAGTTCGAGGCCTGCCCGGGTCGAGGTGGGTGCTCGACCTTAAGTGTAGCCTGCTGTCGACCTTTGCAGCCCAAAAGACAGCTGCATCTGTCAAGTAGGAGATAAAGGTACCACATTAAGTGGGGAGGCAAATTTTGACTGATTTATGAGGCCATAAAGAACTGCAGGAATCGCTGAGGAATGCGGAAGAACAACAAGGGAAGCTCGAAAACGCTGAGAGAGATGAGGAGTGCATCAGCTCCTCTTGGTGGCCAGAAGTTTGCCTCTGTTCGTCTATGTTCATCAATATATATCTAAATATGTCTAAATATGTTACTGTCTATATATGTTGAACTGCAGGAATTGTTTGCAAGTATATGTACTGTTATCCGCTCTGAGTCCCCTTCGGGGTGAGAAGAGCGGAATATAAATAAAGTAAATAAAGTAAATAAATAAATAGACACATAACAAGGAATCAGAAAGGGGGGATATGGATATAGCCATGTGTGATCAGCAGCACAAGACCATTTATTTCCCTCCTTTTCCCAGCATTGCTCCGAGCTGGGGGATCATTGGAAATTAAATGCTAGGGAAAGTTTCCTCAATGTGTGACCAAAACAGTTCTATCAAGATCCAATAAGGAATGGACCATCAATGAACACTTTGCCCACACTCCCCTCAAAAATATCTAAGCTGTCTCTGCAAATATAAAAATGAACTTTTCAGAGACACACTAATCTCAGGGTGTCACCATCCTGGCATACTCTTGGAGCAAGCTGGACTACAACTCCCACCATCCCCAACTGCAATGAGTGGATCATGAAGAGAGTTCTCTGGCACATCTGATGGGCAAAAAATTCAGAAGGGCTTCAATCAAGGTTAGGGAATTTGTGTCCCTCCAGACACTGATGAAGTCCTACTGTTACATCCATCATTCCTAACCATTAGGCAGGGCTGGCTAGATCTGGTGGTAAATGGATTTTAGGCTTGGCTTCTGTTCTTCAAATTCTTTGTGCTTCTGAGAATAGCTGTCCATATTCTCGCTTCCACTTTCACGAAGCCTGTCTCCAATCGTAGGGTAGCGTTAGGGACACATCTGGGAGCCTGTAGAGCCGCTCTTAGGAATTTCGATTGGACACGCTCTAGTGGGGCATAATTTGAGAAGGGTCCAAGCTGGGCTCCATAAAGCATTTGTGCGACTGATTTTACTTCAAAAAGTTTAAGTGCCGCCAGTATAAAGTGACCTCCTCCCGTCCTGAGATATCTTAAGACAGTGCTTCTCAACCTTTTTTGAGCCGCGGCACACTTTTAACATTAAAATAATCCGGGGGCACACCACCAACCAAAATGACACAAAGTGACACTAACACAGTAAAGAACGGCTGGGGGTTGGTGGCCTGCTGGGAGCAGCTGCTGGGAGTGCCGACGCCGGGGAGGGGGCGGAGCCAGGCTGCGCCATGCCTCGCCCCTACCCCCTGCTTCACCTCTCCCAGCAGCTGCTCCAGCCTTGAGGGGGCAGTGCCAAGCCAGCAGTGCCAGAGCCAGCACAATGCTGGCTTCGCACTGTCCCCTCAAGGCTGGAGCAGCTGCTGGGAGTGCCGGGGGAGGGGGCAGAACCAGGCCGCACCATGCCCCACCCCCTCCCTCCAGCTTCAGCTCACCTACAGGCCGCGCCATGCCCCGCCCCCTCCCCCCAGCTTCAGCTCTCCTACAGAGGCCGAAGGAGGCGGCGCCCCAGTCCCTTCTTTTTCTTCACAACTGCCTGGCCCTTCCTCCCCCCCCCCAAGCAGCAGGAATTCAGCAGGAGGGGGGGGGGAAGGGGGGCAGAGAGCTTTTCTCACGGCACAGCAGGAGGTCCGTCACGGCACACTAGTGTGCCACGGCACACTGGTTGAGAAAGACTGTCTTAAGATAGCGAATGAACTCTTTTGTGCTGTCTCTGGTGCACACTCTGCATGGGCTTTCCTGCTGTTGCTGCTATGAAGGGTAACACCAAGATATTTAAAGCTTGAGACCTGCTCTATTTTGTTTCCATCTATTCTCCAGTTGTGCCTCTTGGGTCGTTTAGCAAACACCATAATTTTAGTTTTCTGAAAGTTGAGGTGCAACTGTTCTTCCTGGCAGTAATTTGTTAATGCTCTCAGGGATCTTTTCAGTCCAACTTGAGTTCTGGAAAGAAGAACTGCATCATCAGCATAGAGCAGGGTGGATAGATGCCTTCCAGCTAGTTTTGGAGGATGGAAATCCAAGTTGTATAGGTGTTCCACCATAGAGTTGATGTAGAAATTGAATAGAAGTGGAGCCAAAATGCACCCTTGCTTGAAGCCCTTCTCAGTTTTGACTGCTTTGGTAAGATGGCCCTGGGAACTGCATCTTACTTTCAGAGTCGTTCCTTCATGGAGTGTTCGTAATAACTGTAGACGTCGCCGGTCTATTGAAGTGGACCCAAGCTTTTCCCATAGCTTGGTACGGGAAATGGAATCAAAAGCTGCTCATCGGCTGTATTGGAGGGGAGGTATCAGAAGACCCCCTTCAAGCAGAGACTATGCCCCTGTGGGTCTGGTCATGTGGAAACAACTGAGCACGTGCTTCTTCAATGCATGTTCTACAGAGATCTTAGATCCAATCTCATTGGACCATGGCTTTTAAAGTACCCGGGGCGCAGTGAAAGATGTTATTCTACCCTGCTGCTTTCGGACTCTAACACTGCAATGACTTACAGTGTTGCTAAGTTCTGTGCTGCTGCCCTTAATATCAGACGGGTGATGATTGACAATATCCTGTCTCTTAAAATATATTTTTATACTGACTTCTAGTCTGATTTTAAATAATTGTTTGCTGGGGAGTTGTCCTTCTCCTCTTGGGGCGCTTGTGCCCGCTTTGTGCTGGTCTGTGACCATAATAAAGTTTTGATTGATTGATTGATTGATTGTGCTTCTGTGCCTTCAAGTTTTAAATTTATGGCAACCCTAAAATGAATCAATAGCATAGGGTTTGGGGGCATGATTTGTACAGACTTGGTCTGCCTTTGCCATCCTCTGAGGTTGAGAGTGTGTGATTTGCCTGAAGTCAAGCAATGAGTGTCTATATTTGAGCAAGGACTTGAATCCTGGTCTCCAGACTCATGGCCTGATTCTCAAACTACTACACAATGCTGGCTCCGTCTTCAAATTATACCTCTGGTTGTTTTAAAAAAAAATCAAATCTCCCTCTGATCTAATGGAAATAGCATGAGAACAATGAGTTAACTGTAGAGGCAGCCGTTGATATTAATGATTGTTGTATAGTAAAACATCCAGTTGCTTGGAGTGTGTGGGAGGTCAAGGGAAAGCAAGAAAGCTCGCAAAAGAAAGAGAAGTGTATGACGCAATAAGAAAAGATGAATTCTTTCTGCGCTTTCACAATATGACTGGAAATATTCCCCTGTTGCAGGGGAATGTTATAAATGTCTCATTATGTATAAAGTCTTGTCGTTGGACAATCACCATTGGAAAGAAAAAGGCATGAAGTGCGGGTGGTGGGAGAGTCATTCCCTCTTGAGTCACTGCCAACCCATTCCCAATTGTGCCACCGTGTTGGAGCAGCGTCATTTCCAGCATCATCAGAATGAATTCCCATCAACTGATAAGAGGCACAATAAGGGCCGGAGAACGTCAGTCACTTTTGGGGGGTCTCCACTCTTTCCAGAATTCCTCAGTTACATTGATCAGTGACCATGAAGGCTGGCTGCAGAGTGGGTGTGGGGTGGATGGAAATTTTGAGAGCTCTCCAAAACAATACATCTCCCAAGATCTGGATGGAGTCCAGGTGTTATTTGACAAATAACAGGCCAATGTGTACCTGTGCTTCTGGGTAGTAAGTCTGCAGATGACACAGCAGCGGGCACACTGCAATGGCACACAGCTCTGTGGTGGAGCATATTCTTTGCAAGTGCCAGCTCTCAGGTTCAGGCTTCCTCAGCATTCCCACTGGCAGGGCTGCCCCAAAATAGCAGACAACAAATAGTAATCCCCCACTCCCAGGCCCAGATTACCCATAAGTCCAGACTAGGCCATGGCCTCGGGTGGCAGGTTTTGGGGGGCAGCGGATTCAAGACCCCGAAAACATATATATTTTCTAAAACGCCCGCAGCGCTTCCCCCGGTCCTCTCCCGAGAGAGTCATCATACTCGGGAGAGGATGGGGGAGAGCGCTGCGAGGGGCGGAGGAGGAATGGCGCCCTCCTCACCTGGGCTGCCCCCTTGCAAGGAAGGAGGCGGCAAGGAGGAGGAAGGGAGCTCCGCCCCGGCGGGGCATGCATGCATGCAAGACGCATGCCCGCCAGCGGGCTTCCCTTCCTCCTCCTCCTCCTCCTGGCCGCCTCCTTCCTTTGCAGGGGGCAGCCCAGGGAGGAGCCATTCCCTCCTCCCGCCCCTCAGCGCTCTCCCCGTCCTCTCCCGAGGTATGATGACTCTCTCGGAGAGGGTGGGGGAAGCGCTGCCTTGGGGGGCGTTTTTTAAAAAAAAATGTTTTCGGTCGCGGGAGGAGGAGGAGGAGGAGGTGGGACGGAAGCCGTGCGGCACTGCTCATGGGGCTTCGTCTGCCGCCTCCTCCTCCTCCCCAACCGAAAGAAAGGTGCGAGAAGGAAGGGAAGTCCCGCCCTCCTCTTCGCGCCCTCCTTTTGGTCGCGGGAGGTGGAGGAAGCGGCGGACGGAAGCCCCACGAGCAGTGCCACACGGCTTCCGTCCACCTCCTCCTCCTCCTCCTGCAACCGAAAGGAAGGCGCAAGGTGGACAGAAGCCGTGGGGCCGGTGCCGCGCGGCTTCCGTCCACCTCCTCGGCCCCTCCTTCCGGTTACGGGAGGGGGGGTGGCGACAGAAGCCGCATGGCCGGGCTGCTGCCGCACATGCGCAGCAGTGCCCTGGGGGTGTGGCGCAGGGCGTCTTGGCCTCGGGCGGCCGAAGAGCCTAACCCGGGCCTGCCTACTCCCCTACTCCACCCCCCTCCCCCATCCCAGTTTGTTGTATTGATGTATTATTGTGTGTGACTCAAACTGTTGTAAACCGCTCCGAGCCTCCGGGGAGTGGCGGTATACAAGTTTGAAGTAATAATAATAATAATAATAATAATAATGCCCATTTCCAGTATGTTTTGCTACATGTGGCAGAGAACCCCAAGAGCAGCTCATTCCTGCCATCCCAATTCTGCTACCTAAAGTGGACACATCATCCACTTGAAAGCTACTATCAGTCAGCATAGTAATCAGACATTAGTTGGGGTTTTTTTTGAAGCTATATAGTTAGTCCCCAATTTATAAACATCTGAATGTACAAAGAATTTGGTTAAGAACAGGGTTGAGAAAACAAGAAGTTAGAGAAATATACCCCTCAGAAAGGATATTGTTTTAGTGTTCTGGTGTTTTTATTGTTTTAGTGTTAATTTATTGATGTTATGCTTGTATGTTGTGTACCACCCTGAGCCTGTTGGAAAGGGTGGTATATAAATTGAAATAATAAATAGATAGATAAATATTCACTCCTGAAAGAGTTATCATGGGGAAAAGGTGACTCCACTGACGCTTTCTCACCAATCCTTGTTTCCACAACAAGCCAAATTTTCCAAAATCCAATTATCACAGGGACAGAAAGTGAGATGAAATCTTCTGAACAGGGGCACAGAGAGCAAAACAAACACCACATTGGTGTTAACTCTTCCCTATGCTATACAAAGCAGAAAAAATTACATATTACATATGCCAGATTGCTTTCAAAGTGTTAGTCTTGACTTTTAAGGCCTTACATGGTCTGGGGCCAGTGTACCTGCGGGACCGCCTTGTCCCATACTACCCCACTAGGTCGTTGCGCTCTGAAGAGCAATATCTCCTGGTCGTTCCTAGCATTAAGACTCACCACCGTCTGTCTGCAACTCGTCGGCGGGCTTTCTCCGTTGTGGCACCAACACTTTGGAACCCCCTCCCTGCCAACATCCGTGCCACCCGGAGCCTTCACCCATTTAGGAAAGCATGTAAGACTCTGCTGTTTCAGCAGGCCTTCGGGGTTGGCTGAATTGCAGTTCCCTTTTACACTGCCATCTTGCACTATGTATTCACTGCCGCAATTGTTTAACATGCGGTCTACTGTGATTTTATCTGCTGTTTTAATTGCAGTTCTATTTTAATTGTGTTTTGCTGTAGTTTTGTGATATGTTTGCTAACTGTGTTTTTATGGACTGCTGTGAGCTGCCCCGAGCCACTTTGGGGGAGATAAGTATGAAATAATAGATAAATATTTTAGCTCAAGTTACACTTAAAACTGATCTTGTTCGTAACTTGTGGACTGCCTGTACTGTCTTTTTGTTTTTGTTTAAATAGGACTCATCGCCACCAAGAATCTAATATCGACTCTGCTTTCCCCAAACCATCAGAGTAAGAATTTATATTCTAAATTAGAATTTTAAGCTTAGGGATTTGTTTTGAATATTAGAATTGCAGACTCTTCAACATCTCATAAAATTAGGACATGTGCGGTCAAGCAACATCAGGGTGTGGGCATGATGGCAAAAGTTGTAAATGAAAATGAATGCTCAAGCTAGACGAGCCTGCAGCAGTTTGCTTTTGCCTGGACCTACTCAGAAAGGTAGAATTGTGCCCCCTGGTCTTCTTTTTTTACTGCCGAGTTAATTGAGTGCAAATCCCTTTTGGACTTTGAACTCAGTTTGTGGCAATGGATGTAAGCCAAGAAAAAAAGGGGAATTAGGGGTGGGGAGAAACAGGGACATCTTCAAAGTATCCTAAAAAGTGGGACAGCAAAGGATTCATTGGAACTGCCCCTGCCAGATTGTGACAGTTGGAGGGTATGGAACTGAATACAGCTCACAGTACTTCCACATAAAAACTTGTGCTTCTATACTAAGTGTCCTTCATTTCAACAGAATAATAGAGGTTGTTGTCAGAGTCTGTAATTTACGTATTATTCATTTAGTGCTCACCTTCCTCTGAGGCAGTGTTTTTCAACCTTTTTTGAGCCACGGTATATTTTTTGCATTTACAAAACTGGGGCACACCACCAACCAAAATAACACAAAATGACACTCTAACACAGTAATACATATAGTTAATATATAGTTAAATGTATTTATACACTCAGTGTGAAACCTGGGCCTGTTTCAATGAACACAACATAGATATCCTGGCAGGAATGGAAGAAAAACACAAACTTCCCACACAGAACTCCCACAACCAAGAGAAAATATTATAAGAGTTTGGTGGGTATTGACCTTGGGTTTTGGAGTTGTAGTTCACCTATATCCAGAGAGCACTGTGGACTCAAACAATGTTGGATCAGGACCAAACTTGGCATGAATACTCAATATGCCCAAATGTGAACACAGATGGAGTTTGGGGAAAATAGACCTTGACATTTGGGAGTTACAGTTTCTGGGATTTATAGTTAACACACAATCAAAGAGCATCCTGAACTCTTGCAACAATGGAATTGAACCAAACTTGGTATATTGAACTCTCATTATCAACAGAAAGTACTGAAAGGGTTTGCTTGGGAATTGACCTTGAGTTTGGAAGTTGTAGTTCACCTACACTCAGAGAGCACTGTGGACTCAAACAATGTTATGTTATGTTGTTGTTTGTTTTCTATCCAGAATCACAATGTTGGAAGGAGGCTCACCACTTTAAGGTCCCTAAAACAGGCATGGGAAAACTTCGGCCCTCTGGGTGCTTTGGACTTCAACTCCCACCATTCCTAACAGCCTGAGGCCCTTTCCTGCTTAAATGGCTGAGGGGGAAAAAGGAAAAGGGCCTGAGGCTGCTAGGAATGGTGGGAGTTGGAGTCCAAAACACCTGGAAGGTCCAAGTTTGCCCATGCCAGCTTTCGACAGAGACCTCTTCCTCCCCTTTCCCCTTCGCGCCCTTTCTTCCCCCTCCTGCTGAACACTTACTTTTTCTTCTACACTGCTGCTTCTGCCGCCATTTTGATCCAAGAGGGCAGCATGAGCATGTTCAGGACGGGAGGGGGGAGGGAGGAAGATGTGACCTGTGCAGGCGCTACTGCGCAGACTTGCCCCAGAGCAAAGCGAGGCAAAGCGAGCAGAGCGAGGCTGGGAAGAAGGGAGCCCGAGTGGAGAAGAAAAAGTGTTCGGCAGGGGGGGAAGAAAGGGTATTGGAGGTTCCAATTTCCTACGGCACACCTGATGATCACTCATGGCACACTAGTGTGCCATGGCACACTGGTTGGGAAACACTGCTCTTAGGTAAACAGGAAGAGTTCCTGCTCACCTCAGAGCCGATAAACAACAACAGCAACCAAATATTTTCAAAAGTTTGTTACAAGCCTACAGCAAATCCTTTGTAGACTGTTTGACCATGATTAAACAGTAAGAAGTCAGAAATCTGCAGTAAACCAAAATATAATTGCAACTTGCAACTAGATGCAGATCTGTGCTTAGATGGGCCAAATGAACCTGGATTCATAAATCTGTACAATATCCAATTGGGTTGTAATCCTAGAGTGGTTGGGAAAAGATGCATTTGAGGACTGATCCATGTGAAGGTGGCCCATGATGGTTTCCATGTCAGTAGGCTGGTACGAGGGTTCCTACAACCAAGAGATAAACTGTACAAGAGCCCGAACCTATTTTGAGGATATGGCTCAACACCTTGACCACCTTCTTTAAACTTCAGACTAATATCCACAATGTATTTGTGGTTTCACTGATTTGCAAGCCACAAAGCCAACAATGTGGCCACCTACAGCCATCTATTTGCATCTCTGCAGGACTCCTACATTTTTGCTGTCCCTGACAAACATTGTGTATAGCACAGGGAAGGAGGAATGCAAGGGTATACATTTGGTGAACCAGCTTGAAATAGTTGGAAGCCTGTTTAATGACTCTCAAATTGTGCACATCTGGTCCCATGGTGTTCTAATCCCATGCATAGTAATAAGGAAGAGTCCTTAAATTTCACACAGATTATTCTGTATTATTTTGAAGGGAGTGGGAAGGAAACGTTAATGTGATGAAGTAGCGAGCTTATAAAACCCTTCTAACTTGATTTCACAGGGCTGGTGCGACAGTGAGACTCGTCCCAAGTTCACAGTGTATTCCTTTCTAGAGTACAATTGGAATGCAAGGATGAGCAAAACCATCTTTATTTATTTATTTACTATATTTATATATTCCTTTTCTCACCACGGGGGGACGGGGACGGACGACTCAAGGTCGTTTACAACATACCAATGGCAAAAATTCAATGCCAACATACAGTAAACAAAGAAATCATAATAACTAATTACTACATATAACTATGAATTTAAAATCAATTAAAAACCATTAAACATAAGACATACATAAAATTTAAACATTCAGACAAGCATAAAATCATCCTAATATAAACATTAAAATCCCATGATCCAGAAATCGTATACCATAGCCTTTCTGAATTGTCATTGCACATGTTCCTTAATTATTCTTTGTACTGCATTATTTATTAGCCAGAGGCTTGATCCCACAACCACGCCTTTGTTCTCTTTCTATAGGCCAGGAGGGAGGAGCTAATTTAATCTCGCTGGGGAGAGAGTTCCAGAGCTGAGGAGCCACCACTGAGATGGCCCTGTCTCTCGTCCCCATCAACCGCACTTGCAACCGAGACGGGACTGAGAGCAGGACCTCCCCATATGACCTTAACCTCCCTGATGGTTCATAGAGGGAGATATGTTTGAACAGGTAAGCTGGCCCGGAACTATTTAGGGCTTAATAGGCTAAAGCCAGCACTTTGAATTGTGCTTGGTAGCAAGAGAGGCAGCTTGTAGAGCTGGAGTAACAGGGGATTGTATGTTCCCTGTCCCCGCTCCAATAAGTAATCTGGCTGCTGCCCATTAAACCAAAATATAGCAGTGAAACTTAGGATTTGTGGGAGTTATAGTCAGGCCCGGATTAACAGCTTTTTGTGCCCTAAGCCACACTTTGGAATTACGCCTCCTTTAAACCAATCTCTACTGCACCCCCACCTCTCTCTCCCGCCCCCTCCGCCTCGTGCCGCCGCATCCTTCCCGTCCTGTGCCAATGGGGCTGAGGGGAAAGGTGCACGTGTGCTGTCACTAAAGAGAAGGGAACGGGCCCCTTTTTTTGTGGCGGGGAGCGAGTTCGTTACCCCTCGGGAAGGAGGCAGAGGAGGGCGAGCGAGTGCCGCAGAGCCGAGGCCCAAAGAGATGGGGAAAGCCAGGCTGGGTCCTGAGCATGCTCTTCGTCCAGGGCAGCGGCTTCAGAGGCAGCCCCACGTGCGGCTCATGGCCCAGCGGCTGCAGAGAGTCGGGACCTTCCTCTGCCTCAGGCTCCCCTCCAGGCCTCCACACCGCACACCACCCTTCTTTCCCACGGCCTCCTCTTCCTTCAGCAGCCTGCGAAGGAAGCTGCTCCGAGCCAGGCCAGGCCAGGCGCCCCCTCCCCTCAGGCTCAGAAGCACTGGCTGAGAAGCAGTGGCGTAGATGGATGGGCTCAGGCTGACTCGGCGAGCACAAGCGCTTCCTCCACAGAGCCCAGCCTTGTCTCCGCCTCCTTTTGGGTACCAGGCGGCAGGAGTCAATCGCAGTGCGGTTTTAAAATTATTTGATAACATTTTTATTTAATTTTTTTGGTCCGTGATCTGCGCCCCCCTCGGCTTGTGCCCCTAGGCCATGGCCTAGGCTGGCCTTATGAGTAATCCGGGCCTGGTTATAGTCCAAATGTACAAACAGCAATGGGCAGCACCGTAATAACAATGCAAAAGGCAATTCGAGTATGCAAATAAACAGAATCACACAGTGATAATTAAATTAAAACAATTCTTTAGTGGTCACAGGTATCAATGATAATCCCCAAATGGGGTATTATATATCAAATGAGGTGAATAAGCCACCAAAGCAGTGTTGCTATACAGTATGCTTAGTACAAATCATACAATCAATAAAGCACAATGGCAGTATTCATGGTACAAATCATATGGTCAATAAAGCACAGTGGCAGTAGTAGAAATCAAAAGAGGAGTCATAAGACGCAGGGAGGAAAAGAAATCAACCTTCCTGCAAACTTTAAGGCAGTTAGAGGTGTCACAATGGACAAAAAACAAACCGCCAAGGTGGGAGTATCTCCGGTGTTCGAGTCAAGCGGAAAAAAGGAGGCTGGAAACGCTCAGTAGGTCCTTGATGCTGTAGCACTCTTGCAGGCATGCGCAGTGGCTCGCCGCAAGGGGTGGTGGGCGTTGTAGTCCAGCTAGGGTCGCTCTGTTTGCCGAACTGGTGTGCGCATGCGCGGGAACGCAACAATGGCGACCCGCAATGAATGTTGGATAGGGTAGTTCGGAAAGGTTAAACAGGGCGTCCAAGTAATGAAGGGTATAAGGCAAATGCCTGGGTAAAAGTAGAAGGGTCCACTGCTCTCCAAGTGGGTGTGGGCAGCGGGGAAGGGGCGCCTGACGGCGGGAGCTCTCTCCTGAGCCGGCTGAGGGCCGTTTCGTCGTTAAGACTTCCTCAGAGGCAAAGAAATAATAGCGTCCTCCAGTAGAGTTAATCGTTTAGAGTTCATCAAGAGTCACGGAGGACGGACCACTCCTAGATCCGGAAATGGCTGAGCGTTTCCAGCCTCCTTTTTCCGCTTGACTCGGAACACCGGAGATACTCCCACCTTGGCGGTTTGTTTTTTGTCCATTGTGACACCTCTAACTGCCTTAAAGTTTGCAGGAAGGTTGATTTCTTTTCCTCCCTGCGTCTTATGACTCCTCTTTTGATTTCTACTACTGCCACTGTGCTTTATTGACCATATGATTTGTACCATGAATACTGCCATTGTGCTTTATTGATTGTATGATTTGTACTAAGCATACTGTATAGCAACACTGCTTTGGTGGCTTATTCACCTCATTTGATATATAATACCCCATTTGGGGATTATCATTGATACCTGTGACCACTAAAGAATTGTTTTAATTTAATTATCACTGTGTGATTCTGTTTATTTGCATACTCGAATTGCCTTTTGTATAGTCCAAATGTAGCCAAGTTAAATTTGTCATTGGGCTGCAGAGCTAGATGTCCAAATTGTTATTGGCTCAATAACTTGCTCGAGCTGTTGCGAAGCTTTACATTTTCCCTTTCAATACTGACTTTGGGGATTAAAAAAACAGTTGGTCGATTGCAGTGCAGTTGTGTTATATATCAACTAAAAGTTTTTGATGTTTTTCATCCTATATAATAGCAAAATTTTTATAATGACTTTGAATTGATATGTTGAGTTAATTTCTGATTTAAGAGAATAAGGAATACACACACACACACACACACACACCAAGCTCCTCCTTCACAAATGGGAAGGGGCTCCACTTGTTCCTTTTTCTTCTGTGAGGGGAGTCCCAGCAGAATCTAGTGCCCTGTTGCTAGCATTTGGCTTGCAAGGAGTCCTTCTCCACTCTTTATGCTAATTCAGAACCAAACTTTCTTTGGAAGCAGAATTTCTTAGCCGATCAGCAGAAGTGAAGCAAATGAAGTAGAGGAATCGGTGTCCCTTGAGGTTTGGAGATGAGACACTTTTTTTAAGAGAAAGAAACACTGGGTATAGCACTATAAAGGGGAACACAGTAATACAGGTGCAATGTCAAGAAAAAACACCAGGTGGTGCTATGGTACAGCAGCGTCAATGGGATGATAACTATATTACACAGTAATTTACACAATAATATACAGCCCAATACGCAGTGAAGAAAAATGATGAGTAGCAAAGTCAATACTGCAAGAGAAGCCAACGGAGGTGTCACCAGTTCCTGTAGCCAGCTGGAAAACAGCCCGGGAGCTAACAGGGCGCCGGATGAATGTGGGACTACAATACCCAGAAGGATGAGCGGTGGCGGAAATGACGCACGCAGTGAGCCGCTTCCTCTGAGTCCAGGCGATGTGACGCGACCGCTGCCTACAAAGTCCAGAGGCCTCAGCGGTGCGTGGGAGGAGTCTCGGAGTGTAGAATATGAATCTTGCGGTGATGGAGCCCTAATGGCGAGACCAGGGTATCGTGGTCTCGCGGGAGTTCGGGGTGTGCTCCCAAATGTAAACAAAGGTCCCCAAATCGAAAAATAAAGCTGATTATGAGCCCGAAATAGGCAAAGAGGCAATCACAAGCGATGGGGAAATGCAGGAGGGCTGTAGTAGGGCTGCAGGTGGGTCGATCCAAGCCGCAGGCTGCTGCGGAGTCGCAGGGACAATCAGCTGCTGGGCCCAAGCGCTGCTGGGGGGAAACCGGCAATCTCGGAATCCCACCAGTATTGTCGATTGATCCCAGCAATGAGATATATGGGAGTGCACCCTGGATGTCCAGTCAGTATTAGTGTTTCCCAAGTTCAAAAAAATGCTCAAAACTCAATGGTTCTCCGTGGAAAAATATATAATTCATATCAATAACATCATATGATTCCTTCAGATGTAGGACAATGACACGATGCGAGCCTACGGGTACAGCCTAGACATGGGTCATTGAGGCAATAGAAGGCATCAGCCCGTTTCGCCAAAGGCCACAAGTGCGTGGCAGACGCTTCTTCAGGGCTCTCATGACATATGTTACCACATCTACAATGAAACAAACGGGATAATAATAAGCACAATGCATAAACCAAGAACATAGGAGTACATTGTAGTATTAACAAGTACAATACAGGGCTATTGCCATTCATACATATAAAGATACATACCAGCATGGAGAGTGTGAAGGATGCATCATGTAGCAATACAGCTAAATTAACCATTCACAGTGGAAGGTAAGTAGGTACAAACCAGGTGGGTATTATACAGTCACAACAAATCAATTAGAATTAAGTAATTAGGGCTGGGATACTCAGTTGCTCGTTGAGGCCCTTGGGGACTCAGAACCTACTAGTGGATCCAGGAAGTCTCTGCCCTTAAAGGGCTTTCTTCTGATCAGCATGAGGAGCACTGTTTACCTTTTGCAAAGCCATTACTCTTAAGGAGTTCTCTGAGTGTCCCATGGTTTTATAATGGGAATATAGGATGCTGTCCATAGCGCCAGTTCTAATTCTCGATCGATGTTCCGTGATACGTGTCCTCAGTGTTCTACTGGTCTGGCCTATATAGACAGAATCACATGGGCAAAAGATGGCGTAGACCACCCCCTGGGTGGCACATGTGGAGAAACTTTTCACCTCAAAAGTTTTGTCTTTGGAAGTGTGAGCTATAGTTTTGCTGGAGTCAATGAATCTACAGATGCCAGAGTGGCCACAAGGTCTACAGCCCGGTGTGAGGGTACTCCTGGTGGCATGTAATGTGTGGTAGGTATGCGTAAGTATCTCACCAATATTCCTGGTGCGTCGATAGGCGATCATGGGAGGTTGCTGCAGACCAGGAATAGATTGCAAAATGTGCCAGTTCTTCTTGACAATGTTATTGACCTCTCTACTATGCGGTGTCAATGTTAATGGCCACACCAGTCGGTGAGTTGTGGCTATGTTAGCGGCAGCTTGTAGAGTACGTTCTCTGGGGTGTAATCAACCTTTCTTCTTGCCTTCTGGACAACTTGTCTCGGATATCCTCTTTCCAGGAAGTGATTAGACATCCTTTCTGCTTCGGCCCGATAGTCTGCTTCAAAAGTCGAATTACGTTTGGCCCTCAGGAACTGGGAGAATGGCAAATTGTTTTTAAGCGCATGCGCATGGTAACTATTAAAGTGTAGGTAGGAATTCCTCTCGGTGGGTTTGTGGTAGGTTCTGACCCCCAGTCTCCGATTGCTGGTCTTGAAAACCGTGACATCCAGGAAATTAACTTTGGAATGACTAGTTTCCATAGTAAACGAGATATTAGGGTGCCAAGAGTTCATCCAGTGGTGTAGTTCAGGTAAGTTGACGTTGGGTTGGGTGACGAGAAAGACATCGTCGATATAGCGCCAGTACATTTTGAGACCAGGAAATCTGTATTGATTATCATTGGAGTGAAGATGGATTGCTTCTAAATGTCCCATGAAGAGGTTGGCAATGGAGGGCGCAACAGGTGACCCCATTGCCACTCCTTGGGTTTGTAAATAAAAGATCCCATCAAATTTGAAATAATTATATTCAAGGACGCAATCCAATAGTTCCAGTAGGTAACCAGTCGGGGGGTCATGGATGACAGGTCTCTTTTCCAATGTGTCCGCCACCACTGTACGGGCTTCTTCTAATGGGATGTTGGTATATAATGAAGCGATGTCAGCTACCACGAGAATATCTAGTTCGCCTATCTGGGCATCTTCAATTTTTTTGATAAAATCACATGTGTCTTTAATGTAGCTCGGTGTTGTTTTAACAAAAGGTTGGAGTTGGAAATCAAGAAATTTCGCAAGGGGTTCCGTGATGCTGTTGGAGCCCGAGACAATGGGTCTTCCTGCCGGAGGTCGTTGAGGCTTATGCACCTTGGGGAGGGTATAGAATAGAGGTATGCGGGGGAACTGATTGTTGAGGAACGTCGCCATTTTGGGATTGATGTACCCCATGGTCTCTCCCTAGTATATAATGTCGCCAATGATCTTGGAATACCTTGTGGTCGGGTCTGTGGGTAATTTCTTATAGCATCGAGTATTATTGAGTTGCTTGAGTGCCTCGTTGGTGTAGTCTGTCCTATTGAGGCATACCAAGGCCCCACCCTTGTCCGCCCGCTTCCATATGATATCTGGGTGGTTGCCCAGTCGTTCCAATATGGTGATGTCTTCCTCAGAGAAATTGCGACTATACCTATCCCTACGATGATCAATATCTGCAATTTCCTTGGTGACCAAACTTTCAAAGACCTTAATCTCTTGGGATACAATGTTGGGAGTGAAGGTGCTGTTAGGAGGGATTTGCATGGAATTAGTCCCAGTGTCCCTAGTATTACCATCTGCAAAGAATTCCCTGAGTCGTATTTTGCGAAATAACTGAGCCAACTCTTGTCTGATTTTCAGATCTGAACATCCTGGTGTCAGGACGAAAGATGCACCTTTATTGACCAAGTTCAATTCCCGTGTAGACAAATGGTGGCTGGAAAGGTTCATAACTAGGTGTTGTGTCGTTTTCCCCGGCCCCTGTGAAAATTTTGGGGGCGGTAGTTCTGTTGGTTCCGGTTACGACTCCGGAGTGAATACTCATTCCTTGTTTCTGATCCTCCTGAGGCATCTGTGTCCCTACCCAGGTCACCTGAATTATTGGAATTGAGAGATTCAAAAGAAACCTGTCTACTCCCTGGTCTGGACGTATTTTGATAGAAAAACTTATAAACTCTCTTATCCTTATAGTCTTTCTGATCTCTCCTGTATTTGTTAATTTTATACTGCTTGACATCTTGATATAACTTGTCACAATCCTTTTTAATTTTCTCCAGATCACTAGGGGGGATGGGATTGCTAGTGTCTGCTCTAATGGCATCAATTTCCACCTTTAATTTCTCAGCCTCGGTTTTCGATGTTCTAACCAACAAGATCAGGAGGTCACGAGAGCACCGATCGAGTATCGTATGCCACTCTTTCACAAATTCATCATCTGTGTCAAAGAGACCCGGGGGTAGCTGGACCCTTAGCCCTCTGGGAATGAGAGAGTTCCTAAGATACTCTGCCAACGTGGCCGCATTCAATTGTAATTTAATCCGCTTGAATTCTTTATCTGCTAACTCCTCAGCTCCCAGGTGAGGCTGTGGGTCAATGCTAGATGATGCTCCTTCATTGGCATCAAATAATCCTAAATCCTGAATCAGGTCATCAATCTCCTGCTGAGTAACATTATCCGTGGAGATAGTCTCCATACTACCAACAACAGGCCAACGCCTGTAGTGTAAAGCTCAAAAAAACAGGTATCTCCTAAGAGTCAATAGAAAGAAACACAGGGTATAGCACTATAAAGGGGAACACAGTAATACAGGTGCAATGTCAAGAAAAAACACCAGGTGGTGCTATGGTACAGCAGCGTCAATGGGATGATAACTATATTACACAGTAATTTACACAATAATATACAGCCCAATACGCAGTGAAGAAAAATGATGAGTAGCAAAGTCAATACTGCAAGAGAAGCCAACGGAGGGTGTCACCAGTTCCTGTAGCCAGCTGGAAAACAGCCCGGGAGCTAACAGGGCGCGGATGAATGTGGGACTACAATACCCAGAAGGATGAGCGGTGGCGGAAATGACGCACGCAGTGAGCCGCTTCCTCTGGAGTCCAGGCGATGTGACGCGACCGCTGCCTACAAAGTCCAGAGGCCTCAGCGGTGCGTGGGAGTCTCGAGTGTAGAATATGAATCTTGCGGTGATGGAGCCCTAATGGCGAGACCAGGGTATCGTGGTCTCGCGGGAGTTCGGAGTGTGCTCCCAAATGTAAACAAAGGTCCCCAAATCGAAAAATAAAGCTGATTATGAGCCGAAATAGGCAAAGAGGCAATCACAGCGGCGGGGAAATGCAGGAGGGCTGTAGTAGGGCTGCAGGTGGGTCGATCCAAGCCGCAGGCTGCCGCGGAGTCGCGGGGACAATCAGCTGCTGGGCCCAAGCGCTGCTGTGGGGGGGAAACCGGCAATCTCGGAATCCCACCAGTATTGTCGATTGATCCCAGCAATGAGATATATGGGAGTGCACCCTGGATGTCCAGTCAGTATTAGTGTTTCCCAAGTTCAAAAAAATGCTCAAAACTCAATGGTTCTCCGTGGAAAATATATCATTCATATCAATAACCTCATATGATTCCTTCAGATGTAGGACAATGACACGATGCGAGCCTACGGGTACAGCCTAGACATGGGTCATTGAGGCAATAGAAGGCACCAGCCCGTTTCGCCAAAGGCCACAAGTGCGTGGCAGACGCTTCTTCAGGGCTCTCATGACATATGTTACCACATCTACAATGAAACAAACGGGATAATAATAAGCACAATGCATAAACCAAGAACATAGGAGTACATTGTAGTATTAACAAGTACAATACAGGGCTATTGCCATTCATACATATAAAGATACATACCAGCATGGAGAGTGTGAAGGATGCATCATGTAGCAATACAGCTAAATTAACCATTCACAGTGGAAGGTAAGTAGGTACAAACCAGGTGGGTATTATACAGTCACAACAAATCAATTAGAATTAAGTAATTAGGGCTGGGATACTCAGTTGCTCGTTGAGGCCCTTGGGGGACTCAGAACCTACTAATTGGATCCAGGAAGTCTCTGCCCTTAAAAGGGCTTTCTTCTGATCAGCATGAGGAGCACTGTTTACCTTTTGCAAAGCCATTACTCTTAAGGAGTTCTCTGAGTGTCCCATGGTTTTATAATGGGAATATAGGATGCTGTCCATAGCGCCAGTTCTAATTCTCGATCGATGTTCCGTGATACGTGTCCTCAGTGTTCTACTGGTCTGGCCTATATAGACAGAATCACATGGGCAAAAGATGGCGTAGACCACCCCCTGGGTGGCACATGTGGAGAAACTTTTCACCTCAAAAGTTTTGTCTTTTGAAGCAGACTATCGGGCCGAAGCAGAAAGGATGTCTAATCACTTCCTGGAAAGAGGATATCCGAGACAAGTTGTCCAGAAGGCAAGAAGAAAGGTTGATTACACCCCCAGAGAACGTACTCTACAAGCTGCCGCTAACATAGCCACAACTCACCGACTGGTGTGGCCATTAACATTGACACCGCATAGTAGAGAGGTCAATAACATTGTCAAGAAGAACTGGCACATTTTGCAATCTATTCCTGGTCTGCAGCAACCTCCCATGATCGCCTATCGACGCACCAGGAATATTGGTGAGATACTTACGCATACCGACCACACATTACATGCCACCAGGAGTACCCTCACACCGGGCTGTAGACCTTGTGGCCACTGCGGCATCTGTAGATTCATTGACTCCAGCAAAACTATAGCTCACACTTCCAAAGACAAAACTTTTGAGGTGAAAAGTTTCTCCACATGTGCCACCCAGGGGTGGTCTACGCCATCTTTTGCCCATGTGATTCTGTCTATATAGGCCAGACCAGTAGAACACTGAGGACACGTATCCACGAACATCGATCGAGAATTAGAACTGGCGCTATGGACAGCATCCTATATTCCCATTATAAAACCATGGGACACTCAGAGAACTCCTTAAGAGTAATGGCTTTGCAAAAGTAAACAGTGCTCCTCATGCTGATCAGAAGAAAGCCCTTTTAAGGGCAGAGACTTCCTGGATCCAATTAGTAGGTTCTGAGTCCCCAAAGGGCCTCAACGAGCAACTGTATCCCAGCCCTAATTACTTAATTATAATTGATTTGTTGTGACTGTATAATACCCACCTGGTTTGTACCTACTTACCTTCCACTGTGAATGGTTAATTTAGCTGTATTGCTACATGATGCATCCTTCACACTCTCCATGCTGGTATGTATCTTTATATGTATGAATGGCAATAGCCCTGTATTGTACTTGTTAATACTACAATGTACTCCTATGTTCTTGGTTTATGCATTGTGCTTATTATTATCCCGTTTGTTTCATTGTAGATGTGGTAACATATGTCATGAGAGCCCTGAAGAAGCGTCTGCCACGCACTTGTGGCCTTTGGCGAAACGGCTGGTGCCTTCTATTGCCTCAATGACCCATGTCTAGGCTGTACCCGTAGGCTCGCATCGTGTCATTGTCCTACATCTGAAGGAATCATATGATGTTATTGATATGAATTATATTTTTCCACGGAGAACCGTTTACATTTGGGAGCACACCCCGAACTCCCGCGAGACCACGATACCCTGGTCTCGCCATTAGGGCTCCATCACCGCAAGATTCATATTCTACACTCCGAGACTCCTCCCACGCACCGCTGAGGCCTCTGGACTTTGTAGGCAGCGGTCGCGTCACATCGCCTGACTCCAGAGGAAGCGGCTCACTGCGTGCGCGTCATTTCCGCCACCGCTCATCCTTCTGGGTATTGTAGTCCCACATTCATCCGGCGCCCCTGTTAGCTCCCGGGCTGTTTTCCAGCTGGCTACAGGAACTGGTGACACCCTCCGTTGGCTTCTCTTGCAGTATTGACTTTGCTACTCATCATTTTTCTTCACTGCGTATTGGGCTGTATATTATTGTGTAAATTACTGTGTAATATAGTTATCATCCCATTGACGCTGCTGTACCATAGCACCACCTGGTGTTTTTTCTTGACATTGCACCTGTATTACTGTGTTCCCCTTTATAGTGCTATACCCTGTGTTTCTTTCTATTGACTCTTAGGAGATACCTGTTTTTTTGAGCTTGACACTTTTTTTTAAGCCACATTCTGTGGACTCAAGCCCCAGAAAGTGTTGCTAATTTTGCCATGCTGATGGCGTTCTAAGAATCAATTCTTCAGCTCTTCTTCCTACGCAGCCCCTCTGACTAAGAAGGTTCAGCAAAGGCTGAGGGGATAAGAGAGCTCTGTGAGGTGTGAGTCATATATGCTGCCATACAGAGCTTTGGCAGCATAAAGCTTTCCTATTATTATTTTGGACAAAACGGATACTTCTGTGTTCCAATTGCCATATGAATAGGAGAGGTGGTTTTGCCTACTAATGTTCTCTGCATATTAAATGTGTTATTCTGACAAAGATTTTCGACTTTAGATGTTAGACTTTAAAATAAACAAAGTTCCTGGGTCTCATAATGGTGAAACCATGATTTTGAGTATAGCATGAATGTAGTTTTTAAGCTTCTAGCTCTCATCTGGCGGCAGCCAGCTTCCTTATTGGAGCACGTACAGCTCCACTGGCTGCTGGTTTGCTAGCGGGCCAATTCAAAGTTCTGGCTTTGGTCTATAAAGAACACAAAAGGCTATATACTCAAGAGGTGAAATCACTAGGGCTACTTAAACATCTATTTCCACCCAATTAAAGATCTAAGGCCAATTATATGCATGAACATGCATTACTTATATTCAGTGCAAACATCAGATATATATTGGATACAGATTGACGTTTGTTATAGTCGTTCAAATACAAAATCTAATACAAGGTAAATTATAGAATTCGAGAGTCCATATCAATTCACATTAGAAATCAGCTACGTTGTGGCTAGTTGCTTCTTTCGTTAGAAGCGCTATTATGAGAGTCTGTAACACAGTCCAAGTGGATTCAGCGGGCGGTTGATGATATTAGTGTCTTTAGTGCCCATAAAGTCAATGGAAACTTTCCCGAAAGCGTGGACTCATGGATTAGGAGAATCCGGGGGTCTCAGGACAGGAGCCAAAGTACATTGCTTGGAGGTAAGTAGAGCTGGACAACACGGCAACGGCTCTGTGTGTGAAGACGCCAAGGTATGGCCATTTCACGCTGCTATTTCGCGCTTCCTCAGGGCGTTCCGGCTTTGGGCCGCTCCTCCTTGGAGTTGTAGTGATCTCAACAATATAATTTAGTTCTCAATTGCTAGAAGATAATCTAGAGAAATGTATAGCCAACAATGAGTATAAAGCAAGCCATATAGAGGATAAGATATGCACAACACAGTAACTATTTCCAATTCATACATACCACAATATATAACATCAATATCGCCACTGGAGACTATCTTCTAGGGCTGGATGCAGCAAAATTAAACCTTTCCAATTCTCCCTATATAGTGCTCAGGTTACAGGTGGATTACAGGTGGATTCAGTTACATGGTCAGGGATTGGACTGATAGGGTTTCATTGAGGCCTCCTGGGGTCTCGCTTGACAGTAGAAGAATCCATTTTGTCTTGGCACGTAATAAGATTTTTTGATGGTCGCTGTGTGGACCCTATCGGTCCAATCCCTGGCCATGTAACTGAGTATATCTGATGTTTGCATTGAATATAAGTATTGAATGTTCATGCATATAATTGGCTTTAGATCTTTAATTGGTTGGAAATAGATGTTTAAGTAGCCCTAGTGATTTCACCTCTTGAGTATATAGCCTTTTGTGTGTTTTAGGTATACACAGTGAGCATTCGTAGTTTGTGACAGATTTGGTCTATAAAGCCCTAACAGTTCAGGTCCAACTTACCTGTCCAAATGCATATCCCCTTATGAGTCAACTAGAGCTGGGGAAGCCCAGCTCTCAGTCCCACGCTCTTCGCAAGCACAATTGGTGGGGACAAGAGACAGGGCCTTCTCAGTGGCAGCCCCTCTGCTGTAGAACTCCCTCCTTAGCAACATCAAGCAGGCCCCATCATCCCTTATGATTTTCAGGAAAAAATGCTTCTGAAAAAAGCTAAAGACCTGGCTCTGTACGCAGGCGTTTGGAAAATAAGACATTATGGGTTTCAACACAGTCTTGACAATGATTATGAACAAGGATTATGAATTAATGGAATCAAGTATTAATTTTTTTAATCTGTTTTGTTGTTAAGAACATAAGAACATAAGAAGAGCCATGCTGAATCGGACCTCAGCCCATCTAGTCCAGCATTCTGTATCACACAGTGGCCCACCAGTTGTACACGGGGATCTCGAGCAGAAGGGAGGGCAAAACCCTAACCTGCTCCCGACCCCCCACAACCAGTACCCAGGGAAATCCTGCCTACCTCAACCAACTCCGACGTGGCACTTGAATGTCCTTTTCAGTAACTACCGATACACTTGGTATCCATGAATCTGTCTAATCCTTTCTTTGACTTTTATTTGCTCATGTGTGTTACCTGTTTTATAGTTGAATGGGGTATGTTTTTATTGTTATGTTCATATGTGGCATTGAATTTTGCCGATGTCTGTAAGTTGCCTTGAGTCCCCTGCGGAGTGAGAAAAGTGGGGTATAAATAAAGTTAATTAATTAATTAATTAAGATGGAGTCACACCATGCAGATAACATCTCCAGAAGGATGGTCATGATATCTTGTGCCTGCCATATCATTGAGGCCTCCTGAATCTTCATCCAGACTGTAAAGAAATTGTCCAAGATGTTGCACCTATTTTGGGTTCTCGGCATATAGAAGAGCACCTAATTCAGGCTAAAACCCAGAAGAGAGTCACCACCCCACTGACATGGCAGGCACATAGGTCTTTATTGGACAAAGCCTCTGCTGCCTGTCTGGATATTCCATGGTTTCTAGATATCCATGTGCCACTTCTTCCAATTCATCTCCTATTATGACTGCATTGCCCTTTGCTAAGCAAACAACCTGACCTCTAAGATCTCTGGGCCTGGAATAAAGCATGAGCAAGTCCTTGCAAGAAGAGTAGCTTTTCGTAAATTCCATGGATTTGCATCTGAAGCTAAGGAGGCATATTGGTAAAGTTGAAGAACAGACATTAATTGCTCCCAGAGGGACTTGTATTTGTAAGCCTGGCCCACAAGGTCTGTTTGTATTCTGAAGTTGCATTTACATGGCACCTGCCTGCGCATTTTAGTAGCAAATATGGGGAAGAGATACAAAAATCGGTGGAAATAAATCTTTGCTTCAGGGCTGTGTGTATGCAATTCCCAAGACAAACGGGGAGCCATGCGCTGCACAAATGGTCAATGAGGTCATGACCCCCAGCAGCCCCACTTACTTATATGCAAAGCGGAATTAATTTACAGGGCTTGTATTCCATGGACCCCTTCCAGGTTAGATCACAACTGTGTGTACACCAGCATTTGGCCAGCAATGTTCCAGGGAAGACTTCAAGCAAGACATGGGGATAGCAGCAATACCAGTGCAGGATCTTACGACAACAAGACTTTGTGCTGAATGAGAAGAAGGCTCTCAAGCTTAGCAGAATACTCTGTTGTCTAAAGCAGTGTTTCCTAATAGCTGTGACACGGCATACTACTGTGTCGTGACGGACCTCCTGCTGTGCCGCGAGAAAAGCTCTCTGCCCCCCTTCCTTCCCCCTCCTCTTGCTGAACTCCTGTTGCTTGGGGGAGGAGGAGGAAGAGCAGGGCGGCAGTGAAGAAAAAGAAGAAGGGGCCGGGGCGCCGCTTCCTTCGGCCGTTTCCCCAGCCAGCCTCCAATCCGCCATGACTCCCACCATGACTCTGGCCTGTCGCTCACTGAAGCCATGCAGAGGAGGAGCCCTGCCCACTGAAGCCCATTCATCACTCATGCTCCTTCTCTGTGGGAGAGCTGAAGCCGGGGGGAGGGGGCGGGGCATGGCATGGCCTGGCTCTGCCCCTTCCCCGGCTTCAGTACTCCCAGCAGCTGCTCCAGTCTTGAGGGGACAGTGCCAAGCCAGCATTGTGCTGGCTCTGCCACCGCTGGCTTGGCACTGCCCCTCAAGGCTGGAGCAGCTGCTGGGAGAGCTGAAGCCAGGGAAGGGGCAGGGCATGGCATGGCCTATCTCCGCCCCCTCCCACTGGCTTTGGCACTCACAGCAGCTGCTCCAGCCTTGTGGGGACAGTGCCAAGCCAGCATTGTGCTGGCTCTGCCACCGCTGGCTTGGCACTGCCCCTCAAGGCTGGAGCAGCTGCTGGGAGAGCTGAAGCCGGGGGGAAGGGGCAGGGCAGGGCATGGTGTGGCCTAGCTCCGCCCCCTCCCACCGGCTTTGGCACTCCCAGCAGCTGCTCCAGTCTTGAGGGGACAGTGCCAAGCCAGCATTGTGCTGGCTCTGCCACCACTGGCTTGGCACTGCCCCTCAAGGCTGGAGCAGCTGCTGGGAGCTGAAGCTGGGGGGGGGCAGGGCATGGCGTGGCTATCTCCGCCCCTCCCACTGGCTTTGGCACTCCCAGCAGCTGCTCCAGCCTTGTGGGGACAATGCCAAGCCAGAAGTGTGCTGGCTCTGCCACCGCTGGCTTGGCACTGCCCCCTCAAGGCTGGAGAAGCTGTGGGAGAGCTGAAGCTGGGGGGAGGGGGCAGGGCAGGGCATGGTGTGGCTCTGCCACCCTCCTGGCTTTGGCACTCCCAGCAGCTGCTCCAGCTGCCAAGCCAGGCTGGCTCTGCCACCGCTGGCTTGGCACTGCCCCCTCAAGGCTGGAGCAGCTGCTGGGAGAGCTGAAGCCGGGGGGAAGGGGCAGGGCATGGTGCAGCCTGGCTCCACCCCCTCCCATGGCTTCGGCACTCCCAGCAGCTGCTCCCAGCAGGCCACCATCCCCAGCCGTTCTTTACTGTGTTAGAGTGTCATTTTGGTTGGTGGTGTGCCCCCGGATTTTTTTAATGTTAAAAGTGTGCTGCGGCTCAAACAAGGTTGGGAAACACTGGTCTAAAGAAATACAATAATATGTATAAGAATGCAAAGATTCCCACCTCCATAAGATCATCAACTCCAGCGTCTAAAATCACCATTGCCTTGAGGCCAGAGAATAAGAAAGTTACTTTTGGGGGTTGGTATTTTCCAGAATCTCCCAACAGAACAGACAGTGGGAGAGTGACAATTTTGATCCAAATATCCAAAATAAAGTGAAAAACGTTAGCAGGTTCTGGCCGGCTCACCTTCAGCTTTTGAGAAAATAATGAAATTGCTCTTTAATTCTCTGAGAGCCAGCATGGTACAGCAACTAGGGCAATGGGAGACCAGTGTTTGAATCACTGCTTGGCCATGAGAACCCATTAGTTGACCTTTAGCAAGCCACACTCTTTCAACTTCTGATGAAGGCAAGTTCAGATCCCCTCTGAACAAATACTGCCAAGAAAACCCCATGTTAGGGCCTTAGGGTTGCCATATGTCAGAAATGGCTTGAAAGTACACAATAACAATAGATGAGTTAATTCATTGTTTGTCTTTGGGTCTAAGGGCTGAAATACATAACCTACATAAAATGGATACCTTACCAGTTCTTGTAAAACAGCTGTTTATACTTTTTCTCCATTGTAAGGTTTTGCTAGAACCCCCCCCCCCCCATTACCACTGTAATTAATTCAAAATGTGGAGAAAGACAATAAATTGCCAAAATGAGAAATGTTCTGTAAACAGAAAATCTGTGTGCAATCAGACGCGCTCTTCTTTGTCGATTTAAAAGCACGTCATAGAATAACAATCCAATCTGTACAATCCCTTTAAAGACTCAGATTTGAAGCCCTATGTGCACAGGTTTCATCGGTTGCCAGAAGCACATTTACAGAGCTTTGGGTAGCGCACCAGCTACATTATTTCATGGAGAGGCTGATTTGGTCACATGGGCATATGCCTTAGTCAATATATTTTTTGTATACATGGTGAGTCCCCAGTGGCGCAGCGGGTTAAAGCACTGAGCTGCTGAACTTGCTGACTGAAAAAATGGTAGTTCGAATCCAAGGAGCGAGGTGAGCTCTCGCTGTTATCTCCAGCTTCTGCCAACCTAGCAGTTCGAAAACATGCAAATGTGAGTAGATCAATACTGCTCTAGCAGGAAGGTAATGGCATTCATGTCATCATGCCAGCCACATGACCTTAGAAGTGTCTATGGACAATGGGGAGGCAAATTGGAGGTGTCTTTGGACAATGGGGAGGCAAATTTTGAGTGATTTATGAGGCCATTAAAAAAAAGAACCCAGGAATCACTGAGGAATGCGGAAGAAAAACAAGGGACGCTGGAAAAACGCTGAGAGATGAGGAGTGTGTCAGCTCCCCCTGGTGGCCAGAAAGTTTGCCTCTGTTTGTCTATATATGTGTGTAATATGTCAAAATGTATGTACTGTACTGTACTGTGATAAATGTCACATGTTTATATGTCATATGTTGAACTGCAGGGATTGTCTGCAAGTATGTGTACTGTAATCCGCTCTGAGTCTCCTTCGGGGTGAGAAGAGCGGAATATAAATAAAGTAAGTACGTAAGTAAGTAAGTAAGTAAGTAAGTAAGTAAGTAAGTAAAGTCTTCGACTTAGAAATGAAGATGAGCACCAACCCCCAGAGTCGGACATGACTAGACTTAATGTCAAGGGGAAACCTTTACCCTTTTAAAAAAAAATACATGGTACCTCGATCTGCTTTGAAAAATGTTTCTGCCATTGAAGACTAGTATATCTAATGTAACTAGGCCAGTCAGTCCATGCTGGCCTTTCAAGGCAAGAGACTCTAGCACCTTGGAAAGCTCCTTTGAAATTTGTTCTAAGAACCCATTCATTGACTTACCGGTTCCTGCTGGTCCAAATCCTTTGGCCAGATTCCATAGCATTGAGCCATGGCAGTTGGATTGGTGTCAAACTGCATTAATTCTACTGTGTAGATTCAGTATGCAGAGCTAGTCTAGCACAAATGGGAAAGTAACTCTACTGCACTCTCTGTTCTACAGTGATCCACTTGGATTTGGAGCAAGGCTTAAAACTGCTGTGCTTCACCCATGGCCTATCAGAGGGGCTTCTACTGTTAAGCTTGTCAAAGCAATGGAGCTCTGACTCTGGTTCTAACAAAGTTACTGGGATCCACTTTGTGGCTCCACAACCAGTTTCGCTCTGGCTTTCATCTACTGATGCACAGGATTCTGCCATCAGGCTCAGTCCAGGTATTATTTCAAAAGTGTCAATTTTGGACTACACTTGCATAATTGTCAACTTTATGTATGGTTGTGAAAACTGGACAGATGTGGTGCTGGAGAAGAATTCAATGTAAGGTCATAGTATGCTAAAAAAATAAAAAAATTGGTCATAGAATAAACCAAGTCTGAACAATCCCCGGAAACCAGGATGACTAAAATGGGGCTGGCACATTTTGGCATAGCATGAGAAAAGACGACTCTCTAAGCCAGTGTTTCCCAACCTTTTTTGAGCCGCGGCACACTTTTAACATTAAAAAATTCACCACCAACCAAAATGACACTCTTACCACAGTAAAGAACAGCTGGGGGTTGGTGGCCTGCTGGGAACAGCTGCTGGGAGTGCCGAAGCCGGGGGAGGGGGCAGAGCCAGGCTGCGCCATGCCCCGCCCCTACCCCCGGCTTCACATCTCCCAGCAGCTGCTCCAGCCTTGAGGGGGCAGTGCCAAGCCAGCGGTGCCAGAGCCAGCACAATGCTGGCTTGGCACTGTCCCCTCAAGGCTGGAGCAGCTGCTGGGAGTGCTGAAGCCTGGGGAGGGGGCAGAGCCAGGCCGCACCATGCCCCTCCCCCCAGCTTCAGCTCTCCTACAGAGGAGGAGCATGAGAGGTGGACGGACTTCAGTGGACAGGGCTCCTCTTCCACATGGCTTCAGCAAGTGAGGGGCGAGAGTAATGGCGGATTGGAGGCTGGCTGGGGAAACGGCTGAAGGAGGCGGCGCCCCGGTCCCTTCTTCTTTTCCTTCGCCACTGCCCAGCCCTTCCTCCTCCCCCAAGCAGCAGGAGTTCAGCAGGAGGGGGGAGGAAGGGGGGCAGAGAGCTTTTCTCACGGCACAGCAGGAGGTCCGTCACGGCACACTAGTGTGCCACAGCACACTGGTTGAGAAAGACTGCTCTAAGCTATAATGCTTGGTAAAGTTGGGGGAGAGGAAGATCAAATTCCAGATGGATAAATTAAATTAGGAAAGCAATGACCATGGGTCTGCAAGACCTGAGTTGAGTTGAGGTTAGGGTGACTTGGGAATCTCTTATTAATGGAGCCATCACTGGTCAAATGGACATAAAGGCAGTTACAACAACAAAACTTTTGGCCGAGGTGACTGGGTTTAATGGAAACTAGATCCCCTCTCACTGTATTAAGCAATATTTTTGTTCTATAGAGGGATGTTTTATCAACAACCTTAATTTCCCAGGTAGTTCTGCCATTCCATGGAAATGGTTGGTTGTCCATCAAGAAGATCAAGAGCGATGGGCAACCTTCTATGTAAAACAACTTCGGCAGCACTTCTACTCTCTCTCTCTCCCTATTACTATATGTAGTAGCAATATGTAGGAAAGCTCTGTATGCCTCCCTCAGAGTCTTTCACACTGGAAACACCACTGGAGCCCTGCTGTGTTTTTCCACTGGCATAAAGACCATTATAAACAAGCAGTAGAACTTTCTTTGAGGTAGCATAAAGGTGGCATTCTGTCTATGGTTGTGCAGCCCATTGAAACCAATCTAAACGAATGCGCAAGCCCAATTTAGTACAGTTGACCTGCCACATCTGCAGGTTTCACGAACTTCAATTTGATCATTTGTGGATTATATTAATATTTTCTCTAGGAATCTCTAGGTATTCAAGTCAACTTCAGTCATAGAGTTGCACTGGGGAACTTAAATAGTTTGATGGGTTTTTTATTCATAGAATCATAGAATCATTGAATTGGAAGAGACCTCATGGGCCATCCAGTCCAACCCCCTGCCAAGAAGCAGGAAATCACATTCAAAGCCCCCCCAACAGATGGCCATCCAGCCTCTGCTTAAAAGCCTTCAAAAAAGGAGCCTCCACTACACTCTGGGGCAGAGAGTTCCACTGCTTGTAGCTCTCCTTACAGTTAGGACGTTCTTCCTAATGTTCAGGTGGAATCTCCTTTCCTGTAGTTTGAAGCCATTGTTCCACATCCTAGTCTCCAGGGCAACTGAAATCAAGCCTTCTCTCTCTTCCCATCACATGGCTATCGTGTTTCCATGATTTTTCCACTTTTGAGGAAGTTCTATGCTCCTATGCCCAGTGAATTTGGAAGTCTGATTGTAAATGCAGTCCATAGTTGCAATTGGGAAATCTGAGTTACTGCTGCACGTGGCTAATACTGCCCATTGTGTGACTGGTTGTGAGATAGCTCCATTCAGTACTGCAGCGTAGCTACACATGCCCATTTTTTTTACATTTTGCAACTGGTCGATAAAATCCACAAGTACGTATGTCTCCATTGTACCTCATTTCCCTAGCTTACCCCACCCCCATTTTAGGACTTAACCTCTAACCTTATCATTTCTCTACAAGTGGAATATCCCATTCCACCACTGAGATTTCGATCTATGTTACCTCCCTGCTCCCTTCTCTTAGGGAGTTGCTGGCATGTTTCCATCTGCCTTTGGTGAAGTTTATCTGTCAACAAATAAGCAAAGAGTGCCTGGCCTATGCTGCGTTCTCTCCTCACCCTCTTCGTTTCTATTTCTCCTGTTTATATTGTATACACTGTAAAAGCTCTCACTCTGTCCTAGAAATCAGGCACGTGTTTGATGTCAAAACATAATGAGATCAAAGCCCTGAAGGAGGAGGAAGAGGAGGAAATAGTGATGGAATGCCACAAGGAGGGGAATCCGTATCCAAAGCCCAGGTGCCCAGGTTTCCTTTGTAGCCCCTGACTCACAACCAAACAAGAAAGAAGGCATCACTTACAAAAGTGGATAAAAGCAGGTGCAAATTTGCATAGCATTTGCATATGCTGATTTACACGGATGCAAATTTAGAAAGAAAATTGCATCCAGTGACGTGGGCTGCATCTCCAGAGGCTTATTATTCCATAATATATTTGTTATCTCGGAGGCATTGTGAAGGTTTCTTCCAAATAGATCTAAAGAAACCCGAGTTCTTGCCACAGAGCAGTGTTTTTCAACCTTTTTTGACCCGCGGCACATTTTTTACATTTACAAAATCCTGGGGCACACCACCAACCAAAATGACACAAAATTACACTCTAACACAGTAATACATATACAGTAGTTACGGTAATATGTTTTAAAATGTATTTATACACTCAGTGTGAAACCTGGGCCTGTTTCGATGAACACAACATAGATATGACGTCCTCTCACATACTTATACATGGCTATCATATCTTCTCTCAGCCTTCTCTTCTTCAGGCTAAACATGCCCAGCTCTTCAAGCCGCTCCTCATAGAGCTTGTTCTCCAGACCTTTGTGAATTTTCACCCTGAGTGAAACTTGCTTCCAGTTCACTACGGATGTTATGAAGCTGTTATAAACAGTTCCTTGGGCAGGGGGGAGGCAACTCTCGAAAAATCCAGTAAAATAGTAAAAAAAAACCCATTTCCAAGCGGAGAGGCTCAATTTGTTTCTTGGAAATCTGTGAGGGGGCTGCTAGGAGGGGGGAGAGTGCCAATTTCCCACGGCACACCTGATGATTGCTCACGGCACACTAGTGTGCCACGGCACACTGGTTGGGAAACACTGCCATAGAGCAGTGTTTCCCAACCTTTTTTGAGCCGCGGCACACTTTTTACATTCGCAAAATCCTGGGGCACACCACCAACCAAAAAGACACAAAATGACACTCTAACAGAGTAATACATTTAGTTAATATGTTTTAAAAATGTATTTATACACTCAGTGCGAAATCTGGGCCTGTTTCAATGAACTCAACATAGATATCCTGGCAAGAATGACAGAAATACATAAACTTCCCACACAGAACTCCCATAACCAAGAGAAAATGCTATAAGAGTTTGGTGGGCCTTGAGTTATGGAGTTGTAGTTCACCTATATCCAGAGAGCACTGTGGACTCAAACAATGTTGGGTCAGGACCAAACTTGTCATGAATACTCAATATGCCCAAATATGAACGCAGATGGAGTTCAGGGGAAATAGACCTTGACATTTGGGAGTTGTAGTTGCTGGGATTTATAGTTCCCCTACAATCAAAGAGCATTCTGAACCCCACCAATGATAGAACTGGGCCAAACGTCCCACACAGAACCCCCAGGAGGCAAGAGAAAGTCTCTACTTGGGAAAAGGGGGGGTGGGCCTTCCCAATGCATGGAGAGGGAGCGACCAAGTAGACAACGGGTGGGGAGGGTTTTTTTTGGTAATTTTGTGCCTTTATCGAGGTAGGTTTCTTAGGGTTTTTATACTTCAACACAAGACTCTCCCCCCCCCCCCTTCCTGGAGGTTCCAATTTCCCACGGCACACCTGATGATCGCTCACGGCACTAGTGTGCCCCGGCACACTGGTTGGGAAACACTGACATAGAGCACCCTGGAATTGGCCTGGCTGTTGTTGCCTCTTGATCCAATTTCCATGGGGCAGGGGGTGTATTTATAGTTTCCAAATCTCAGGGCTTGTCCCCGAGTATCCAGTTCTCATTAACCATTTCCAGGCAGTAGATGAAGGTACACATTCTCTAATATGGTGGTTCTAAGCTCCTAGAAAAATCAAACTGCTCACTAGAAATCTCCAGTTAGTTTTCAGTTTTTTTAAATGCTGAATTAGTTTCTGGATGTAACTTGCAAAGACTCTCCAGAGGGTCTAGCTACAGTATTTGCTCGGTTAACTTCCTCCCTGCCTCCCAGTCTTTATGACAAGCTCAGCTCCATTCTGCATCCACCTTCCGGCTAGGAATAAGTTGACTAGAGTAAATGTTCCTTATCTCATCTGGGAACATCTGCTTTAGCTGATTGCCGTTTTAATTTCTGAATAGGAAATACTTAACATCTCAGGTTTTGACTCATTAATCCTCAAAGCCTGGGATGATCTTGAATTGGCAACTCTAGCTGTTTTTAGCAGTGTCTTGGATCTGTATTAGGACTCTTCCGAGTGCTTTTTTAAAAATCCAAGGGAAGGTTTAAAGGGGCCCAACATGCATTTGACCTAAATTCAACTGCTAATCCCAGCTAGAGGAGATGCATTGAATAAATATAAATTCTGACTTGCCATTCAGCAATTATTTTGGTGTAGCCATTCTGTTTGGGACTAACAATGTATTTATTTATTTTGCTGCAACAGACTAACACAATTCAAGAGTAATTATGATAATTAAAATAGAAATAATTTTTGATACATTAAGACAGTGTTTCTCAACCTGGGAGTCGGAGCCCGGGGGGGGGGGTTGCAAGGGAGGTGTCAATGGGGTCTCCAAAGACCATCAGAAAACACAGTATTTTCTGTTGGTCATGGGGGTTCTGTGTGGGAAGTTTGGCCCAATTCTATCGTTGGTGGAGTTCAGAATGCGCTTTGATTGTACGTGAACTATAAATCCCAGCAACTACAACTCTCAAATGTCAAGGTCTATTTTCCCCAAAATCCACCAGTGTTTACATTTGAGCATATTGAGTATTCGTGACAAGTTTGGTCCAGATCTATCATTGTTTGAGTCCACAGTGCTCTCTGGATGTAGGTGAACTACAACTCCAAAACTCAAGGTCAATGTCCATCAAACCCTTCCAATATTTTTTATTGGTCATGGGAGTTCTGTGTGCCAAATTTGGTTCAATTCTATCAGTGGCGTTCAGAATGCTCTTTGATTATAGGTGAACTATAAATCCAGCAACTACAACTCCCAAATGACAAAATCAATCCCCCCCCCCAACCCCACCAGTATTCAAATTTGGATGTATTGAGTATTCGTGCCAAATTTGGTCCAGTTAATGAAAATATATCCTGCATATCAGATATTTACATTGCGATTAATAACAGTAGCAAAATTACAGTTATGAAGTAGCAATGGAAATAATTTTATGGTTGGGGTCGCCACAACATGAGAACTGTATTAAGGGGTTGTAGAATTAGAAAGGTCGAGAACCACTGTGCTGAGATGACCAGTCAGGCAACTTTCTAAGAGTTAACTATCAAAGGAGCAATTCCAGGTCCCTTCTCCTCCACGTATACAGTCAGCCACCACATTCACTGGAGTAAGGAGTTCAGGACCTCTGTGAAAGTGGGAAAACTGGAATTTTTTTAAAAAATCCTTTTACTGCAGGATAGAGAGAAACTCCTCCAGTGTCTCATTGGTCCATATCCAGTGAAGTTTGATCAAAAGTTGTACTGAAGAATCTAGAGTTTCTTAGAGAAACATGTTACTCAAATCCACAAATAACACCATGTAATACCATTTTTATTAAACTGCAAACACTTTGTTTTTCTGAACCTCTTTTTGCTATAGTTTTTCAAGCAATATCTCATAGAATCTCAACCGATTCAACATAGTTTGTGGCAGACTCAAAAACATAGTTTATGGAGTATAATAACTACTTTCAAAGTAAGTACTGCAAAATTAAACAGGAAATAACACTTTCAAACCAGGAACAGATTTTTTTTAAAAAATTCTGTTACATACTATAATCAAATTTGTAAGTTAAGTTAAAGCAGCAAATGTGGACGGTTGACTGTAGTTCTTGTCTGTAATATTAACTTGAACTAGGAAGCCTTCAAATGCAAAAGACCTTATATCAATGTTTCACAACCTTTTTTAAGCAGCGGCACACTTTTTACATTTACAAAATCCTGGGGCACACTACCAACCAAAATGACACAAAATGACACTCTAACACAGTAATACATATAGTTAATATGTATTTAAATGTATTTATACACTCAGTGTGAAACCTGGGCCTGTTTCGATGAACACAACATAGATATCCTGGCAGGAATGGCAGAAAGACACACACGAAGGTCTTGCTCAATAGCTGTCAGTCTCTCTCTGTGTTTAGAAAAAATGTGTCCATATAGCTTCAAAGCAGTCCACTAGTACAGTTCTTATGCATCAATACACCTCATGGAACAATAATGAGGCTTCCACCTTCAATATATATGCTCCTGTATCATTCCAGGTGGGCATTAGATGAGTCCCTCATGTATAACTGGTGAACGGGAGAGTTGTTACACATTCACTAGAAAGGCTATCACCTCCAGCCCATGCCAGATGGTAGTAATGGTTGGTACACATAGACACGAAAACGGCCGAAGGAGGTGGCGCCCCAGCCCCTTCTTCTTCACCGCCGCCCGGCCCTTCCTCCTCCTCCCGCAAGCAGCGGCGGCAGGAGTTCGGCAGGAGGGGGAAGAAAGGGAGAAGAGAAGATTTCCCGCGGCACACCAGATGATCGCTCCTGGCACACTAATGTGCCACGGCACAGTGGTTGGGAAACACGGCCTTATATGAGAACACTCTTGTCAGTAGTGGTGGAGGCTCCTTCTTTGGAGGCTTTGAAACAGAGGCTGGATGACTATTGGTTGGGGATGCTTTGAATGTGATTTTCCTGCTTCTTGGCAGGGGGTTGGACTGGATGGCCATGAGGTCTCTTCCAACTCTATGATTCTATGATTCTATGAATCTGAGCATAGAAATATTAGTTTTTGGACTAGAGCTCTCAGAATTCCTGAGTGAGCAAGGCTGAATTCTATCTCCTATACATGGGAGAAACAAGAAAGGTGGTATGCAAAGAAGTATTTTATTCCAGTTGGGATTCGTTTTCATTGAGTTTAGAGCCCATCTTTTTTCCAAAATAAGATTCTAGGTATCTTCCAATAATTTTTTAAAAAATCTAGCTAAAACATTAATTTACAAGAGTTAGTAAGAATTACCGGTATATAACAGTATTATTAAAAACATGATTAAAGATAGTTGACAACACGTAAAATGTAGTTTGAATAAAATATTTCAAAATTACAGCTCGTACACTATTGCTCCATAATTACAATTAAACGTTTGCTTGAATTTTTTTTTAAAAAAACCTTCACTTTCTCATGAAAAAAGAGCAAGATAAGAGCCAACCAATGCTCCTCTGGGCGCAGGCTCAGAGAAGGCTCTCTCCCAAATCTTCACCAACTACACCTGCAAAGTCCTGCACCTGTAGGACTAAGAGAAAGCCATCCCCTAAATCATAAAGCTCACACTGGCTTATTGAAGGAGATACCGTCTTTCAGATAGTCTGGACCCAAGCAGCGTGGAATTTGAAAGGTTAAAAGCAGCACTTTGAATTCTGCCTGAAAATAAACCAGGAGCTAATGGACTTGTTTGAAGAGAGGAGCAACATGATCCCTTTAACCAGCTGCAGTCAACACCTTGGCTGCAGTATTTTGGATCTGCTGAAATTCCCAATCAGTATCCAATGACAGCCTCAAATAAAGCACATTACAGTAGTCCAAACAGGATGTAATCAAAGCACGTTTTACTATAGCTAGATCTAACTTCTCAAGGAATTGAGAACTGTGTAGATGTCCTCCTGGCCACAGTCAAACCCTGGGCATCTATTTTGCTTGCTTGCTTGCTTGCTTGCTTGCTTGTTTACAGTATTTATATCCCACCCTTCTCACCCTGCAGGGAACTCAGGGCGGATTACAATGCACATCTACTGTACATGGCAAACATTGAATACCATTTAGACATTCAACATCTATAGACAGACACAGAGGCAATTTAACATTCCAGCTTTTCCGGCTTTCATGAAGGTATGCTCGATTCCGATCACCGTCCACTTGTGACACCTTTGATGGAGTACTTCCTCATTCTTGCACACGCTGCTGGAAGGTTTTATGGCATCATAAATTAGTTAAATTAGCCTTCCCACATAAAGCGGTACCTATATTTCCTACTTGACAGAGGCAACTGTCTTTTGGGCTGCATAGGTCAACAGCAAATTAGATTATTAATGGTTGGGAGCTCACTCCGACCTGGGCTGGCTTTGAACTCATGACTTTTCGGTCAGTAGTGATTTAATGCAGCTGGCCACTAACTAGCTGCACCACAGCCCAGTCCTAGGATCTAGGCTCTGATCCAAATCCAGAAGCAGGTCCAAGCTGCGAATCTGAGGTTTCAGGGTGGTATATTCCAGCACAGATGGATTCCCTATTCCCTGATCTTCCTTCTGACCAGAAGCTATTAATTTTCAATCTGTTCTTCCTCAGCAGATGGAAAGGAGAGCTAGAGCTCTATATCATCAGCTTACTGAGTTTCATAAACTGAACTTCATAAGCCTCTGCACGTCTTCATACATTTCAACTCCATTCAGTTTTCTTCTGTGTTCCCACTGATTTCAATGGGATTCTAAGCTGATCTTCTACTGCCTGTACCTTCTATGTTTGTCATTGAAATTAGTGTTTTTCAACCTTTTTTGAGTCGCGGCACCTTTTTTACATTTACAAAATCCTGGGGCACGCCACCAACCAAAATGACACAAAATGACACAAAATGACACTCTAACACAGTAATACATATAGTTAATATGTTTTAAAATTCACTCAGTGTGAAACCTGGACCTGTTTCGATGAACACAACGTAGATATCCTGGCAGGAATGGCAGAAAGACACAAACTTCCCACACAGAACACCCATAACCAAGAAAAAATATTATAAGAGTTTGGTGGGCATTGACCTTGGGTTTTGGAGTTGTAGTTAACCTATATCCAGAGAGCACTGTGGACTGAAACAATGTTGGATCAGGACCAAACTAGGCATGAATACTCAATATGCCCAAATGTGGACACAGATGGAGTTTGGGGAAAATCGACCTTGACATTTGGGAGTTACAGTTTTTGGGATTTATAGTTAACACACAATCAAAGAGCATCCTGAACTCTTGCAACAATGAAATGGAACCAAACTTGGCATATTGAACTCTCATTACCAACAGAAAGTGCTTAAAGGGTTTGCTTGGGAATTGACCTTGAGTTTGGAAGTTGTAGTTCACCTACACCCAGAGAGCACTGTGGACTGAAACAATGTCATGTTATGTTGTTGTTTGTTTTCTATCCAGAATCAAAATGTTGGAAGGAGGCTCATCACTTTAAGGTCCTTAAAACAGGCATGGGAAAACTTCGGCCCTCTGGGTGCTTTGGACTTCAACTCCCACCATTCCTAACAGCCTGAGGCCCTTTCCTGCTTAAATGGCTGAGGGGAAAAAAGGAAAAGAGCCTGAGGCTGCTAGGAATGGTGGGAGTTGAAGTCCAAAACACCTGGAAGGTCCAAGTTTGCCCATGCCAGCTTTCGACAGAGACCTCTTCCTCCCCCTTCCCCTTCACGCCCTTTCTTCCCCCTCCTGCCGAACACTTACTTTTTCTTCTACACTGCCGCTTCTGCCACCATTTTGATCTGAGGGGGCAGCGTGAGCGTGTTCAGGAGGGGAGGGGGGAGGGAGGAAGACGTGACCCGTGCGGGCGCTATTGTGCAGATTCGCCCCAGAGCAAAGCGAGGCAAAGCGAGCAGAGCGAGGCTGGGAAGAAGGGAGCCCGAGTGGAGAAGAAAAAGTGTTCGGCAGGAGGGGAAAGAAAGGGTATTGGAGGTTCCAATTTCCCACGGCACACCTGATGATCGCTCATGGCACACTGGTTGGGAAATACTGATTTAAATAGTAAGAAACCTCAGGCCATTATATATACCAACCTTCTGAGAGAAAAGTAAAGCAGGAAGATTGGGAAAGACCATTCCAGTACCTTGCATTTTGTTTGCACGTCGGTCGTTTCTGATCCCACTACCTTTCCGAAAAATTAGTTCTGCAAAGTTTCATATAAATGGGACAAAGGTTTCTTCATTTTTATAGGTGAAAAAGGCACATAGACAACTTTGCAGCTAACTAGCCTTAATTATCAGTGTTGCACCTTTCCTATAACCTTTCTCTGACCTGCATGGCCTCCTCCAAGTAGTTGTTTTCTTTTGCTCAGTTTCATTGCTGTCCTTCTTTCCCCTCCCTCCTTGTGACCTCTCTGTGAAACGCACATAGCATTCTTGGGTTATTTCTTCCTTATTAAACAATGCGCCTGATGCAAAGGAATTGAAAATGAATGAACAAAGTATGAATGAAAAACACTCTTCCTTCATTTTCATTCTTGTTTCAACTTCTCATACTTTTTTCTCTTATCATTAAAAAGAATGAACAACCAGGGCCTCATTATTAGTTTTTCCTTTCTTCTTTTTAATTACACAGCCATCCACTCACAGCTATCATATTGGTTACTGTTGGGAGTATTAATGGTTGGGAGTTCCTAAGTTTGTCAAAACTAGAATTGGGAACTAACAAAATAGAAGTTAGCCAGTGACACTGAAAATAAGTAAATATTCCTTACCATACATATATGTGTATGCAAGGTATATGTGGACACAACGTATACACATGCGTTATTTTGCTCATCTGATGTAAACCAAAACCACTACTACCACTGCAGTATTTGCTCTGAGTTGAAAGTAAGCAGGTGTCATGCAAAGTGGTAGGCAGAGGAAGCACAATATTATTATTATTATTTACTTTATTTCTATTCCGCCCTTCTCACCCGCAGGGGACTCAGAGCGGATTACAATGTACACATTACATTTAGACACACAAACACAGAAGACAGACAGAGGCAATTTAACATCTGGCCACCAGGGGGAGCTGTTGCACTCCTTTGTTCCTCAGCGTGTTTCCTGGAGATCTTTTTATGGCCTTGTAAATCAGTTAAATTAAGCCTCCTCACTAAGTGGTACCTAAATTTCCTACTTGACAGATGCAACTGTATTTCGGGTTGCAAAGGTCGACAACAGGCTACACAATAGGTCAAGAGCCCACCTCGACCCGGGCAGACCTCGAACTCATGACCTTCATGACCTGTCAATATCATTGACAGGACCCTGCAGCCCACATAATATCCCCTTGCCTCCATCTGCAGAGGAGTATGGGTTGTGCCATTAATGGTAGAGTAAGATGAAGTTTCCACTCTAGTCAGTATCTAAACATGGACAATGGCATGGGATGCCGCCCTCTAGTCATTTGCAGAGTATCTTAATAGAAGGCCAGTTGGAATACAGTTTGCCCTATACTCTTTTGTCTCTTGGTTAAGAGGATACTTAAACTAGTCAACTAGACAAGATCTAGTAGGATTCAAATGAGGCAACTATCCAACACCTAGTAGAGTTGTCAGAGTGACAACTGGAGAAGGCTCCTATACTTTTAATGGCTGTGTAGAAAAGGGACTTTCAGACAGTTTTGCTTGTGACAAGCAATATCTGCTGAAAATCTCTAATTTACACAACCATTAAAGCTATAGGAGGCATCTCCAGCTTTCCCTGTGGCAGCCATAACATTGAAACACTAAGTTCCTTCTTGGACAATGTCAGAGCTGGCCTTATCCTTTTGGAATTGACCAGACATTTAGCCGGGCTAGCGTTCTAGGAAGTCCACCAAAAGAACATGGGTGCAAATGCACTCTTCATGCCACATTATTTAAAAACTGTTATTAAGAGGCAGAATGCCTCAGATGGCAAATTCCAAGAAACACAGAGAAGAGAGCTGCATACGTCTCCTGAAGTGCCCTATACCGCCTAAGTCTTCTGCTCCCTTCAGCATATTGAAATACACTCTAATGTCATCGAAGTTAGAATCAGGAGGTAGTTTTCCATGGAGAGTGGGAGGAGACATCAACTTTTCCTTTATCCCAAGCAACAAAACAACGAAGATCTGCATAGTTAAAGTAATGGTATTCCCCGTAGTAACCTACAGATGTGAGAGCTGGACCATAAGGAAGATTGAGTGAAGGAAGACAGATGCTTTTGAACTGTGGTGTTGGAGGAAAGTTCTGAGAGTGCCTTGGACCGTGAGAAGATCCAAGCAGTCCATATTTCAGGAAATAAAGCCCGACTGCTCATTGGAGGGAAGGAGAGTAGAGGCAAAGATGAAGTACTTTGGCCACATAATGAGAAGACAGGAAAGCTTGGAGGAGACAATTGCATGTGCAAGGGTAATACACCTCGCGCCATGAACAAAATACAAACACAAGTGGTTGGATGAAAATGGCCACAACTCATTTATTGAAGACAGGAACAAAGGATTGGCGGGCACGCATGGGTCCTGGATCAGGGGTCGTACAGCCCCACGAATGTCCAAAAGCGCTAGTAAGCCTGGGTGCGAGCGGCCCAATGCCTGTCCACGGAAACTCGGCACCCCAGGGGGCCAGGGCATTATCCCTCCTTACAACCAAGGGGCGATAAGCTAGCCTGATCCAGGGGCCATGCCACACGCCAAACACAGAGTTGTGACAAAGAACGCAATAACGCATAACCATAACAAATGCAACAATGAAAATAAATATATGAACAAAATGGAAGACTAACAAGCAATGAATGATGTAGGGAGGGTGGGAGGAAAAACCGAAATTGGCCCCTGTGTGGTGCAGAGTAAGTCCCAGGCAGCCTTAAATGAGCTGCCTGGGCGGAAGTGAGGGCCAGCTGGCTGACGACAGGGGGCGGGGCGGGGCCAGCCCTGTCATTGGCCAGCCGGCTTTGGTGGTGAAAAACCTTCCCGCCACCCCAGGGGCTTCTGGGAGGAAGAAGCCCCTTCCTGCTCCTTAAGATGGCGATGAGGAGAACCCCGCCCCATAACCTGCTCGGCTGGTAAATCGGCCAAGCTAATTATGCTGGGGAAAATGGAAGGAAAAAAGAAGAGGGGCCCGCAAAGAACAAGATGGATGGATGCTATCCTTGAAGTGACTGGCTTGACTCTGAAGGAGCTGGGGGTTGTGACGGCCAACAGGGAGCTCTGGAGTGGGCAGGTCTACGAGGTCAAAAAGAATCAGAAGCGACTGAACGAATAAACAACAACAAAGCAACAAAATGCTTGGTTCAGCTCTGATGCAAAGTCAAGGCCAATTATAAATGCATGCATATTTTACCTCCCCCAGTGCAGTTCTAGAAAGTTCTGTTCTGTGTTACAGGTTATCTCCCTGGGATTGGAACAAAGTGTAGAGACTGAGCCTAGATTTAAATAAAAATAAATAATAAACTTTATTTCTATCCTGCCCTATCTCCCCAAGGGGACTCAGGGCGGTTTACAAAAAAACATTCAATGCTTAAAAGTGCAATCAAAATAAGCAAGTAAACAGTAATAAAACAGATAATAACACATTAAGCATATTAAAATCTCTTGGATCTTCTAAAAATTAAGAGGGGTCTCTTGGGGTCTGAAGAAGAGGTCCGAGAAGTTGCATAATAATGATATGTTATCAAAATATTGTGAAATATGGAGATTTTGCCCAGCTATCAAAGTCTTTGGTTCAAAAATCGAAAAAAATTCTGGGTGTGCAGCACAGAATTTATTTATTTATTTATATATTTATTTATTATTTCAACTTGTATACCGCCACTCCCCGAAGTTTCAGAACGATTTACAATACCAATACTTACTCAATAGTGCTACTCAATAGTGAGGAAATTGCTACTCGATAGTGAGGAAAGGGAATTCTGTATTTGAGTCACCTTCGGGCTGATATGGGCGAGATTGAAATGATGTAAATAAATAAATAAATTTGTGGGCAAGCCTTTCTATTCCCTTTATTACTGAGAATATTTGTCATCATCGCTTTGTTATGTGCACATCATTTCCCCGTGAGGTTCTTGCGCACAGTTCACTTAACCGAAACAGCCATGTATGCACTGGAGATGGGGAGAGGAAAAAGAGAGTGTGGCCTAGCATAAAGTGTACATATACTCTTGTTTATGCATAGGTGCCAGCTTAAAAAATAATGGTTATCGTTTAAATATAAACACAATAAATTTTACTGGAGAAGTGAAGATTGTGACCAGGTGAGCTATGTGCTGGCTCAGTCTGCAGTCCAGATGCTAACAGTTAATGGATAACTTCAAGGTTGCAGCCTTTCCTCTTTTCTTGTTAACTGCCTTCAAGTCAACGTTGACTTACGGCAGCCCTATGAATAAGGGACCTCCAACTCTCCTGTTTTGCAGACTTAGGACTATGGCTTCCCTGACTGAGTCTATCCATCTGGAATGTGGTCTTCCACTTTTCGTACTGCCCTCCACATTGCCCAGCTCTTACAAGAGTTCAGAAGCCATAGCACAACATGAGCAGTAATCAATAGTCTGAGGTCGGGAGGCCATAAATCTGAAAAACTCCAAGCAGTCATAAATCAGAAAAATCCAAGTAGAGAAGTCAGTGAGCAGTCTGAGGGTTATATTCTCTGGCCGTTCAATAACAACAGGGTCCGATGGTCACAAGAAGGACTGATGATGCTTTCAGTATGTGTCAGGGAGAAGTGAGCCTTCTTTTAACAAGCCTCAGCTCAACTCATATCCACATTCTGATAGTAGCAATAATAGCTAGGGAATTATGTGCAATGACCTTTGGAACGACCCCGGATTACGAATGTGGATGGCGTAATTTTAATGTGATTGCAATGTTTTACATGCTTTAATGCGCATTTAATTTTAATTTTAAAAATTTAACTTAATGTATTGAACTGTTTGTTGTTCAAAGGCACTGAATAGTTGCCATATGTAAAACCGCCTTGAGTTCCCTTTGAGGTAGAGAAAGGCGGGATACAAATAGAATAGATAATAATAATAATAATAACAACAACAACAACAACAAACTCCTCTGGGACTTCCGAATTCAGACAGACAGAGTTTTGGAGCACAATACCCCAGACCTCACAATCGTGTTAAAAAAAAAGTATGGATCATCGATGTTGCAATCCCAGGTGACAACAGGATTGACAAGAAACAACTGGAAAAGCTGACACAATATGAGGATTTAAAGATCGAACTGCAAAGACTCTGGCACAAGCCAGTAAAGGTGGTCCCAGTGGTGATCGGCACGCTGTGATTTATTCACCAATACATCACACAGTCCTAGACACTTGGGAAGTGTCCAACGTGTGATCCAATACAACAGCCAGCAAAGTGATTTTGTCTGCTGTGGACTCATCTTGTTGTGTTTCTAATAATAATAATAATAATAATAATAATAGAGCACATCTTACAGCTCTGAGCACTTCTGCTGCATCTAAGGGTCTGCATATAACAACTCATTCATTTTCACTCAGAGGATTTGGAGGTCTCTCCTCCAGTTCCACTTCTTGCTGAGCTGGAGGAGGATTGGGCTGTTCATTGGTTGAAGGAGAACTTGCAAGTCTTCTTAATCTTCTAGGGCAGGGGTGCTCATTAGGTAGATCGAGATCTACTGGTAGATCACGTAGGGCGTCCTGGTAGATCGCAGGCAGGGCAGGAGAAGGCTCAGTCCCGCCCCGCAGGCTCCCAACGCCACCCAGGTGCAGAAGGAGGTTGGACTGGATGGCCCTTGGAGGTCTCCTCCTATTCTAGGATCCCATTGTTATTATTATTATTATTATCAGAGGCTGAATGGCCATCTTTGAGGAATGCTTTGATTGTGTTTTTCCCTTATGGCAGAAGGAGGTTGGACTGGATAGCTCTTGGAGGTCTCCTTCTACCCTAGGAACACATTGTTGTTGTTGTTACTATTATTATTATTAGTAGCAAAGGCTGAATGAATATCATCATCATTATTATTATGAATAAATCCAGGGGCTTATTATACTCACATTTAGTTGAGTTCAGTCTTAAATTATATTATATGGCTCTCACTGAAATAAATTTCCAAATATTTTGTTTTTATGGCTCTCTGAGTAGTGGGTAGGTAGATCATTTTGACTTGGTTGTTTTATAAGTAGCTCGCATGCTGAAAAAGTGTGAGCACCCCTGTTCTAGGGAATATGAGGGGGACATGACATAAGTGTTATCATCTTATAGTAATTCATGGCCAAGGCAAAACAGCCTCAGTTCAATCATCTTGGCTAGCAGCATATGATATCTGCAAAACTCTTCTCCAGCATCATATCTCAAATGAGTAGATTTTTTTCCTATCGGCTTTCTTCACCATCCATCTTTCACAATCATACATAGAAATACAGACTAAGATGGCATTGACCGTCCTAATACTAGTATTCAGTGATATAGCTTTATGCTTCAGGATCTTGTCTAGTTTTTTCATAGCTGCCCTTCTATTAGTTCTTAATTAAAGTGAGGCACCAGTACTCTATGGCAGAAGTGGCAAGTAACTTTGTAAAGATGTAGCGGCAATTGGGAGTCCCAAAACTCCTTAGGCAGTAACTTTTACCTCAGGCGACGTCTCCATGCGAGCGCAGGGGCTGATGGATAACGCGACAATTCTTACTACGGTGCAATGAAGCCAAACTTTATTTTATGACATCAGCTGACGGGTTCAGCCCGGCAGAACTAGCTGCTAGAGGCAAGAGCCCCGAACAATCTTCATACTTTGATTTTATACAGGCAATGGCGACAAACCCCGTTGTCCCGCCCTCCTTCATACCTTGCTACTGGCTGGCACTCATGAACTCATTTTATTATCCAATTAAACAAAGCATTTTCTAGCATCTCACTCCTATTTGTTAAAAGGCATGGCGTAGGTATTAATTCTGATTCCCAGGCTATGTTATCTATTCCGATGCATCGTGTTCCCAAGTTGTTACAAATCTATGCAACTTCTCCCTAGCATTCACGGAGAAGTCTCTAATTGCCATGCGCACTATCTATCCATTCAAGAACATTGTAAACAAAAGCACGTTGCCAACATTTGGCCAATCAGGGCCGCTCTTATCTAAAAGGCACATGATGTTCCCTGGCAAATCACTGCTTGTGCCTTTCTACCAATCAAAGTAGCTTATTCTCGTCATTATTACTTGGCAAGCTACCCCGGTATTCTAAAGCCTCTACTGAGCAGCACTCTCTCCTGACATTGTTTCTACTAAAAGCATCAATTTCCCCTTTAAAACTACAACTCCCAGGATTAAAGTGGCGTCAAAACTGCATTAATTCTAAATGTAGATGGATTCTGTGAGGGAAGAGGTGTTTCAGTTACTTTCTGTTTTGCATCGCAAAATAAGTTGGCTTTCGTGACATAGCTAGAGAAGCAGATAAATGAACACCCCAAATAATAATTCCCCCTCCCCAAAATGTTTTTCCTTCAGTCCCCAAATGTCTAGAATTGTAGTGACTCTAGACCAGGGGTCACCAAACTAAGGCCTGAAGACCGGATGCATCCTCCACCCTAAACTTTAGACTTAGGGTCACCCTATGTCTGAAACAACTTGAAGGCACATGGCAACAACAGTCCTAATTAACTTGACTGTCTCATCAGTCAAAAGCAAGCCTACGGTTCCCATTGAAATACTGTGAAGTTTATTTTGGTTAAATTTGTTCTTCATTTAAAACACTGAATTATTCTTTCATGCAATGTCGTCGATCCGGAAGCTCAGGCTGGTGCAGAACACTGCCGCCCGGCTCCTGTCTGGGGCTCCAGCAGGCTGCCGTATAACACCAATCTTGCAGGACCTGCACTGGCTGCCTATTGAGCACCGGATCGCCTTCAAAGTGTTGGTCCTTACCTTTAAGGCCTTATACGGCCTGGGGCCAGCGTATCTGAGGGACCGTCTCACTCCATATTGCCCGTCGAGATCACTACGGTCTGAGGATGCCAACCTTTTGGAAGTACCATCAATAAAGTCGGCGTACCTGACATCTACCCGCCGGAGGGCGTTCTCTGTTATAGCCCCCACGCTATGGAACGCCCTCCCGGCCGAAACCAGGGCCCTGAGGGACCTACTCTGTTTAGGCAGGCCTTCGGTGAGTAGGCCCGTACGTCCTTCTGCATCATGCTGCTGCATTTGCCGCTGTTATTGTTTTAATGCTGTTGTTTTAATGCTATTACTGCTGTTTTAATCTGTTTACGTTTTAACCCTTTGTTGTATGCATTGGCTCTTGTGAGCCGCCGCGAGCCCCCGGGAGTCGGCGGCATAAAAAAGGTCACCTCCGAGACTTAGCCTGAGTTACTGGAACTATTTTAACTAATTTCCTATTCTTTTAGCTTTAACTACTGAACTGTTTTATGTGTTTTAAAGCACTGACGTGGAGGCGACTCATAAAATAAAATCAATCAATCAATCAATCAATCAATAAAAGCCTCAATAATAAATAAATAAATAAATAGGAATTTGTTAATGATTTTTCAAACTATAGTTCTCTCCCCTCCCACCAACAGTCAGAGGGTCCATGAACAAGTGCTCAGCTTGAAAAGTTTGAGTACCCCTGATCAAAAGGTTAGTTGAGAATTTAGGAACACACTCCTGACATCCCACAAATGGAACGAGCAAATCTTCCAAGTCAATGCAAATACAGGCAATAGAATTCTAGATGGGAATGATTTTTCAACTTCTCACTCTCTGCAGTGCTAGAAGTTCGGGGAGTGAAGGAAACATTATATTGAGGACAGAATTCTTATTTATGGTCTTATTCACCATCACCCCGGCCAACTGGTGCTGTACCCTGGATCCAGCTGGTATTTGGTACTGAAGTAATGGAGCATACCACCTGATGCTTTGCTTCAGGCAGCAAAATATCCTAGAGACTGTTGCTGTTGTTTAAAGTGGTTTTGTTCTCTCAGGACTTTATCACATTGGGAAATACTCCGTTTCTGAGACTGTTTGGGAATGATTTCAAACGGGCCCTATCACATGACGTTTGCCCCATCCCGTCAGTATTCCATCAGAATCAGTCTACAAAGTATTGAAGAAACTGATTATTGGCAGGTGGAATTCTAATCGTGTTTTTTGAAATATTATGGATTTTTCCATTGTTGAAGCAATGTTTTTATGTGTGATAAGAAAATCTGTATGCATCCCACCAACAACTATACTTTCTAAAAGGTCAGAGCGATGTATGGTGTGTTTTGAATGGATTAGGAGGAGCCAGCTTTCTGTGGTGTGATGAGTCAAAGTGCAGTATTATCAAATCAGGTGTGATGAGGAGAGTAAGCATCCTGTGTGAGGATGCTTACTATATCAGTATGAGGATGCATACGGATATAAATGGATTTTCCCCAATGTGATAAAGTCCTCATACTTTCCCCAGTGTCTACCCCAGTGTTTCCCAACCAGTGTGCCGTGGCACACTAGTGTGCCGTGAGCGATCATCAGGTGTGCCGTGGGAAAGTGGAACCTCCAATACCCTTTCTTCCCCCTCCTGCCGAACACTTTTTCTTCTCCACTCGGGCTCCCTTCTTCCCAGCCTCGCTCTGCTCGCTTTGCTTTGGGGCGAGTCTGCGCAGTAGTGCCCGCACGGGTCACATTTCCTCCCTCCCCTCCTGAACATGCTCACGCTGCCCCCTCAGATCAAAATGGCGGCAGAAGCGGCAGTGTAGAAGAAAAAATGTTCTGCAGGAGGGGGAAGAAAGGGCGCGAAGGGGAAGGGGGAGGAAGAGGTCTCTGTCGAAAGATGGCATGGGCAAACCTGGACCTTCCAGGTGTTTTGGACTCCAACTCCCACCATTCCTAGCAGCCTCGGGCCCTTTTCCTCCCCCCCCCCCCTCAGTCACTTAAGCAGGAAAGGGCCTCAGGCTGTTAGGAATGGTGGAAGTTGAAGTCCAAAGCACCCAGAGGGCCGAAGTTTTCCCATGCCTGTTTTAGGGACCTTAAAGTGGTAAGCCTCCTTCCAACATTGTGATTCTGGATATAAAACAAACAACAACATAACATTGTTTGAGCCCACAGTGCTCTCTGGGTGTAGATGAACTACAACTTCCAAACTCAAGCAAACCGTTTCAGTACATTCTGTTGGTAATGAGAGTTCAATATGCCAAGTTTGGTTCAATTCCATTGTTGCAAGAGTTCAGGATGCTCTTTGATTGTGTGTTAACTATAAATCCCAGAAACTGTAACTCCCAAATGTCAAGGTCTATTTTCCCCAAACTCCATCTGTGTTCACATTTGGGCATATTGAGTATTCATGCCAAGCTTGGTCCTGATCCAACATTGTTTCAGTCCACAGTGCTCTCTGGATATAGGTGAACTACAACTCCAAAACCCAAGGTCAATATAGTATTTTCTCTTGGTTATTGGAGTTCTGTGTGGGAAGTTTGTGTCTTTCTGCCATTCCTGCCAGGATATCTATGTTGTGTTCATCGAAACAGGTCCAGGTTTCACACTGAGTGTATAAATACATTCAAAAACATTGACTATATGTATTACTGTGTTAAGTGTCATTTTGTGTCATTTTGGTTGGTGGTGTGCCCCAGGATTTTGTAAATGTAAAAAATGTGCTGCGGCTCAAAAAAGGTTGAAAAACACTGGTCTACCCCACTTGTTCCCAGCCCTCCCTCCCTCCCTCTCTCGGGCCCTGAATGTTTGGGAACTGAAGCTGGCAATAACAGATAGCAGAAAAAGCAAGGCAGCAATCTCAGGCCCTTGGGTGTGTGGTCAGTAATTGTGTCCCACCACTGTTTTCTCTATACACAGACCCAAGTCTTCCTGGTTGTTTCCAGTAAACACTGCTACATGCACACGGCTAGTAAATCTCCAAATGTCTGCCATACATGTTTGGGAAAAAAAGTATTTTATTGACAGCCGCATAAAAGGGGCAGATTTTTCCCTCTCTATCCTGAGAAGTTAATGCTTTACTGCCATATTTTTTTCCACTCAAGCTGAACGCATTTACTAAATTATGAATAATGTGCCCATATCTTTTTATTCCAAACACAGGAACAAAAAAAGATGCATCGCCATCTGGCTTTCCTCCCAAACCACAAAAATGGGAGCCAGTGAAGAAAAGACAAACACAGATTTATCAAATGGAAGGAAAACGCTAGAATTCAAGGGGATTTAGTGCATGAATCTCACTGTTGTCAATGGAAATTGAATTTGTCAACTCCAGTCTGACTTGTCCCATTGATTTCAACATGATTTGCTTTTCTAATTTCTTCTACACTGAGTCTCTGCAAGCATTTATAAAAATAGGCTAATCCAGACCCATTTCACAGCAGATTAATTATTCTGATTCTGGATTTACTTGTCCTATTGATTTTAACATGATCTGCAGTTCTAACTTGTCCCTGCAAGCATCTGCGGTCACAGTATAGTCCAGTTCCATTTTATAGAAGGCTCATTCAAAGGATTCCCCCAGGCAGGAAGTGGCCAGGCTTTGAAGCTGCAAGGCCATTCAGTGCTCACCAAGGTGGCCAATTGCAACATTCACACTTGCCTCAAGCAGACAAGAGTTCTTTCTCCCACCCTGGACATTCCACCGATATATAAACCTCACTTGCCTAGTTTCCAACAGACCTCGGAGGATGCCTCTTCCAACCCTCTTCCATGCAATGCTGCCAAGCTTTATGTAAAGTCGGAATAGCTTGCATTTTATCAGAGAGGCCAGAGCAAAAGCCAAATAAGTATCTTCTAATTTTAATGATTGTGTAGCAGCGGGAATTTGTGTATTATTTTTTTTATTTTGAATGCATAACAAACATATACTGCAGAAACATAGTTCACAAAAGATATACAAATATATAATGCCAGCTACCAAGTACATAAACAAAGGGGTTTGGGGGATTGGGGTTTTGGTGTTGTAAAGACGACTTCCTGCTTTCTTACTAGAAGAGTATGAATATGGTAATAAAGCAATAGATAACTGGGAATTTAGATTAAATTCCTGGTTATCTATTGCTTGATTAGCCTTCTAACTTCTATAGTAATTTTTCAACCTTTTATTTAAATTATTTCAGCTATTTAAAAATAATTTAGTCTTCATAAGTTATTTTTGTCTGTTCTCATTTTAAAAATTCATGAAAGGCTTTGCATCTTCTAAAAAGACTTTGATTGTTTTGCCCCTCGGTGACAGGGCTGGCTTATCCATTTCTAGTGTAGAAAGGGGAATTTCAATAGAGGTTGCTTGTGGCATAACCAGATAACAAGCAAGAGCTGCTGAGATCCCCTCTTCTACACAACCATTAAAAGTACAGGAAATGTCTATAGTTTTCACTGGCAATCTTAATACACACCGATGGGGAATTTCCAAAACACAGACCTGATCCTGACTTGATTCCCCACCTGGTCTGTGAAATGCCTTGCCTTTTTCTCTAAGACCCTTTCCCAGTACATAGTTTCTTTGCTATTGTGTGCCTTCAAGACTTATGAAATTAAATCCAGACAAGACAGAGGTACTCCTGGTCAGTCAGAAGGTGGATCAGGGTGTGAGATAACAGCCTGTGTTGAATGGGTCACACTCCTTCTGAAGACACAGGTTTGCAGTCTGGGAGTGATCCTGGACTCATCGTTGACCCTGGAACCCCAGGTGTTGGCAGTGGCCAGGAGCGCCTTCACACAATTAACACTTGTGCACCAGCTGCAGCTGTATCTCGAGATGCCAGATCTGGCCATGGTAGTCCACGCCTTAGTCCAGGCCCGGATTACCCATAAGGCCACACTAGGCCATGGCCTATGGGCGCAAGCCTAGGGGGGCGCCAGATCAAGGACCAAAAAGAAATGTTCAAACAAAACCACAACGTGCGGGATGATGACTCTCTCTCTCTCTCTCTCTCTCTCTCTCAGGGAGGGTGGGGGAGAGCGCTGCGAGGGGGTGGGGGAGAGGAGAGGCAGGCGGAAAGAAGGAATGTGTGTGTGTGTGGGGGGGGGGGCGGTAGAGATTGGTTTGGCGTAATTCCAAAGTGTGGCCTAGGGAGCCAAAACGGGTTAATCCGGGCCTGCCTTAGTCACATCCCACCTAGACTATTGCAACACTCTCTATGTGGAGCTGCCTTTGAAGGAAGTTCAGAAACTTCAACTGGTTGAGATCAGCAGCCAAATTATTAGCTGGAGCCCCGTACAGGGAGAGATCCGCTCCCATGTTGCAGCAGCTCCATTGGCTGCCAGTCTGCTTCCGGGCTAAATACAAAGTGATGGTCATTACTTTTAAAGCCTAGACGGCTCAGTTCTAGACCATTTGACTAATCGCAAAGCCTTCCTACAAACCAACATGGGCACTGCAGTCAGCGGAGGAGGCCCTGCTCTCAGTCCCACCCCCATCTCAAGCACAGCTGGTGGGAACGAGAGAGGGGGCCTTCTCCGTGATCTCCCCCCACCTCTGGAACTCCCTCCCTAAAGAAATAAAGCTGGCCCCATCCCTTCTCTCCTTCAAAAAACTATTGAAAACCTCTGTCTGAAAACTATCATTGTATTCGGGCTTGGTCAGATCAATTAGCCCAATTAACATCACTGGCCGACTCACATATCTTAGTGAACCTTTGTTGGCTGCTGTAAATTAATGGAGATATTTTATGTTTAGATTTTATGCTTGATATAATTTTTGATAGGTTACATTTTATTTAACTCATAGATGCCATGTTATAAATTGTTTTCATATGTGGGGTTATTTTGGGTTGTTATGTCTGTATTTGTTGTTGTACTCAGGCATTGAATGTTTGCCTTTTTTGTTTGTTGGAATCCACCCTGAGTCCCCTCGGGGAGATAGCCAGAATATATATATTAATAATAATAATTATTATTATTATTATTATTATTAGAAGCAGATTCATCCACAGCAGACAAGATCACTGTGCCGGCTGTTGTATTGGATCACATGTTGGACGCTTCCCAACTGTCTATTATTATTATTATTATTATTATTATTATTATTTTACCACTCGTAAAATCCAGCTGGTGCAGAATGCAGCCGCCAGACTCCTCACCGGGACACCACTGAGATGCCATATCGCGCCATCTCTGCAGCGCCTGCACTGGCTGCCAGTCGAGCTCAGAGCCATCCACAAGATCCTGTCGCTTACCTTTAAGGCCCTCCATGGTGCCGGCCCAGCTTATTTAAAAGACCGCTTGTCCGAACCAGCTCATTTAAGGTCGCCGCGCTCAGGAAACAGGGACCGTCTCCGCATCCCCGGTGTGAGTGAGGCCCGCCTCGACACCACGAGACGGAGAGCTTTTTCCATCGCGGCCCCTGTCCTTTGGAACTTGATGCCGGCGGATCAGAGAGCTATCCGGGACATGCCCCAGTTCCTGACCGCACTGAAGACCTGGCTCTTCCGAAAGGCTTATGGCTAAGGACACCTCCCAGACTTAGCCTGAGCTACTGGAACTATTTTAATTAATCTTTTTATTCTTTTAGCTTTTAACTATTGAATTCTTTTATGTGTTTTTGTGTGTAAGTCGCCCGGAGCACTGACGTGGAGGGCGACTCATAAATAATAAAATCAATCAATCAATCAAAATCAATCAATTATTATTGTGGAAATCAGTGACATGGTTTTCTTGGCAACATTTGTTCAGAGGAATTCTGCCTTTGCCTTTATCCAGGGAATGTGATTTACATAAAGTTATCCAGTGGGATTTCGTTAGGAATTACACTATATGGTAGGTGTTGGCTTATATAATGCAAGCTAACTGCATTAATGAGCCTACATCAGTGGTTCGCAACCTGTGAGTCCCCAGATGTTTTGACCTTCAACATCCAGCAATCTTAACAGCTGGTAAACTAGCTGGGATTTCTGGGAGTTGTCGGCCAAAACACCTGGGGACCCAGAGGTTGAGAACCACTGGTCAACATTGATTATACAATGCAATTTTGAACTGTATTATATGGTAGTGTAGATGGAACCTTAGACAATATAGAACTTAATGACTCGGTTTTCCAGCATACAGTTAGTTAATCAGATATGTGGCATCTGCATTTTTAATCTCTCCTCACTTACCTAGTGACTTCAGGTTCAAAGAGGGGTAACGTTGAATATTTGCTTAAATACTGAAGGAACTAGTTCCTTGTTCCACAAAATCCTTGCATAAATGAACGTGGCCCATTTGTGGAAGTCATAAGTCTCATGCAGTTATGGAGCATGTGTTTCAGAGCGAAATATTCTGGACAAAAGGACTTTATTCTGGCGGCTAAAGGAGGACAGCGACCCCTGGGGTGTAAGGAAAAAACAACATCACTTAAGACTTGTGTTCAAAGAAGCTTCAATGCAGAATATGATGTTGGGAATCAGTATTATCTTATCTTAGTCCTTCCAGATGTTTGCAGCTATATCTCCCAAACCAGGGTATATTTGGCGTGCTAGTTGGGACTGACCAGACCCGTGGTATAAAATATCTGAGAGGAGGTTAAGAAATGTTCTCCAACAGCCCAGTTAAGTAAATCAATATTATTTCATTGCCAGTGGCAGCTAAAGATTCCTATGTCAGTGGGACAGAGAATCCCACTTTGGCACAGAAGCTAATACAAATATCCTAAAGTCACTAGATCCCATATTTGCATGGAAGCCAAGTAGGGTTGGCCCTGTTAGCATTGAGATGGGAGAACAAAGACAAAATGCTATATTTCGGAGGGAAGAACGAGCAAAACTATCTGAGTATTCCTTACCTAAGAAAAAATTATGACATTCACAGAGTTGGCATTAAGTCGACAGGTGAGCTGAAAGGACTTATCCACATCCAAGCAATGGACCATTTGCGTGTGCAAGCGTGACACACCTCGTGCCAGGAAGAATAATGCAGACACAATTGATTGGATAAAAATGGCCACAACTCATTTATTGAAAACAGGAACAAAGGGGTTGGCGGCCACGCATGGGTCCTGGATCAGGGTCGAACAGCCCCCACGAATGTCCAAAAGCGTTTGCTAGCCTGGGGTGCAAGCGGCCCAATGCCTGTCCACGGAAACTCAGCACCCCAGGGGGCCTGGGCGTTATCCCCCTTACAACCAAGGGGCGATAAGCCAATCTGATCCAGGGGCCATGCCACACGCCAAACACGGAGTTGCGACAAAGAACATAACAAAAACGTGAAACCATGAACAGAGCAACAATGAAGTGCAGAGAAACAAAAGGACACCAACAAGCAATGCAATAAGTAGGAGTGGGTGGGAGGCAAAACAAGACTGCCTCCGCATGAGGCCAGGCAGTCCCGGGCAGCCTAAGTAAGCTGCCCGGGTGGAAGTGCGGGCCAGCCGGAAACAGGGAGGGGGCGGGGCGGTGCCAGCCCCCTCATTGGCCGGCCGGTGTTGGTGGCGGGAAGCCTTCCCGCCACCCAGGTGCTTCTGGGGGGAAGAAACCCCCTCCAGGCAACAAGATGGCGCGAGGGCAGCGCTGCCCCACAACCCGCTTGCCCGATAAGTCGGCCAAGCCCAATCTTGGGGTTTGAGATGGGCTACGTGGATGAGTCCTTCAAAATTGGAACTAAACCTCAGAACAGACTCACTGATATGCAGCTGTATATTATGAGGCAATTGATTACTTAATGCACCTTGAAATGTTTCTGAGTAACTCTGAACAAGGAATTTCCTATCATGTAGCTTCATGTTTTGGCAGGGGAGAGTAGTGCATGATACCTGTCATTTTAGAAAAGTTTATTTTTTGAAATGAATGACCAGCCAGTTGGTAGTTCTTCCTGAATTGCCAAGGGCAGCATTCATTTGACATAGGGAATGCTGTAAAGGCATCAGTTGGGAGGATTCCATACCAGTGGGGTGCCGAATCCATACCATGTTTTGTCTAGCTTTAATGGATCTGTCCAAGAGGTTAAATTTACTTAAGAATGGAGTTCAACACCTTGGAGAGTGGCTTTAAAGAAGTCATAGAATCAGAGAGATGGAAGAGATCACAAGGACCATCCAGTCCAACCCCCTGCCATGTAGGAAAAGCACAGATAGTCATCCAGGCTCTGCTTAAAAGTTTCCAAAGAAAGAGATTCCACCATATAAAACATATAAAGTTTGGATTTGCTCCTGAGGTGGGTGTATTTATTTCATGTATATTATGCCTTTCTTCCAATAATGTAACTCAAAGTGGCTTACAACAGATTTCAAAACAAAACAGATCAAAACTATACAAAGCCATTAATGCAATGGACCCTTGCTGTCCACTAGGGTTTAGTTCCAGGACTCCCCATTAATACTAAAATTCATAGACACTGAAGTTCAATTATATTCAACTAGCTGTACCTGGCATGCGTTGCTGTGTCCTATTTTGGAGATGCGAGGAAATCTGAGTATGTAAGGGTTGGAGTTGTTGTTAGTTATGGTGTTGTTGGGGTCATGGCTGTGTTGTTGTGGGTTGTTTTGGTGGGTGGGATGTTGGAGTCCTGTGGAGTTGTTGTTGTGTGGTGTTGCTGGCGTTCTGCATAGCTTGTGGATATACAATGTTTTTTGTCTTTCCGTCTGCTGTGTTGATGTAGAGGTTGATGCGTGTGTGGGTGGGGTACTTTGGAAGTGAGTGGAGGTACTTGAAATCCCATTATCCATGGTGTGTCCTCCTCTAATCTGCAGTCAGATGGAGTGTGGGTCATGGGGTGCATTGTTTGCCAAGTTTGGTCTTTATCGGTCTTGGTTCTTGGACACTGGTCTGTGGGGAATGATGGGTTTTGAAGTACTTCAAGTCCCATAATCTATGGTCCACCCTCCTCCAAACTGTAGTAGAATGTAGCATGGGTCATAGGGGCTCTGTGTGCCAAGGTAGGTTACTGTAAATTCAGGTCATACACAATGTCCCATGAGCTGAGTCCTAGTCAGGAACAGCAAGTTAATGAAGCCTTACTGTCAATTCAGGCCATACACAATGTCCAATGAGCTGAGGGCTAGTCGGGAGAATCAAGTTAATGAAGCCTTACTGTCAATTCAGAGCATAAACAGCATTCCATTAAGTGAGGCCTAGTCAGGGAAATTAAGTTAATGAAGCCTTACTGTCAATTTTGGGCGTGGTCTGTGATTTGTAGGGGTGTAAATTTTCTGTGGGAAGTGAATTGGGTGTAAAGCATAAAAATGTTGCAATGAGCTGATGGAAGGACAGCAAGGATGGGGCTATCCGAGTCTTTTTAGGGAAAGAGCTTCAAAGTATAGATTTGCCATCAAGAAGGCTCTCTCCCTTGTTTCCATGAAATGGGACTGAGAGAATGGCTTCTCCAAATGATTGTAGAATGGTAAGGGTTCCATAAAAGGAGATACCATCTTTCAAATAACTTCTACCCACTCTTTATGCTGTAATAGCATCGTGCTTTAATGGCATAGTGACTGGCTATAGAACCCCATCAGCTACCACTGGCGCTACCATTGAGCACAATAAGCCAAAGACAACTTGCCTTGCCAGACTGGTGATAGCAGGCCACAGAAGCAAGCACATACCTGTTAAAGGTATTTCATCCCCTTTTAAAATAGTGTGACCCTGAACTTAAAAATGCACATGAGTCAGTTGTGGCTTTAAGTAGAAAAGAAAATAGTTCATTCGCTTTATTTAGTTCAAAAATGATACAAAGCAAATCAGAATAGCTGATCTCACCAAAGCATAATAACAAATACTTTCTTCAGTGAGTCTTCTTTCTACGCTGACAGGAAATAAACGTAGTAAATAGTTCCGTTTCTGTCTACTTTATTAAAAATAAGATGCCCTTGACTTGCCACAAATAAGCAGTCTTTCTTGCCGTTGACTTCAGCTGTAGTTCCCTTCTACACAGCCCTATATCCCAGTCTATCAAGGCAGAAAATCCCACACTATCTGAGTGTGGACTCAGATAACCCAGTTCAAAGCAGATATTGTGAGATTTTCTGCCTTGATATTTTGGGATATAGGGCTGTGTGGAAGGGCCCTGAGTCCACACTCAGATAATATGGGATTTTCTGCCTTGATATTCTGGGATATAGGACTGTGTGGACGGGCCCTGTGACACCCCCTAGGGGGCTGTATTTATCTGTATTTGGTTTGCCATCCACTTGCATGGCTCTTTGTTTCATAGTTCCTTTGTCTTGCCATGTGCTCCTTTGTTCTGCCATGTGCTCACCTGGGGAGGAGCTGGGTTCTGGCTCCGAACCTGGTGACCCGCCCTCAACTCCTCCTTTTACCAGAGTTTACCTAGGGGCCGGATTTCCTCTCTGCCCTCACTTTCCAAAGGTCACAGGACAAGCAAGGCTGAAAAGTTAGGTTGCTGTGGAAGGGCAATCTCATTTCACCTACCGTCTACCTACGTCTTCAGCAAATTTCCAGCATATAGGAAGATTCGTCTTCACCAGAGGCTGGGATTTTGGGGCCTGATACAGGACTTTGTGTGCCTTCAAGCCAGAGGACAACAGGACTCCTTGGATCTTAATAGAGGTACCATCACCTTGCCCATCCAGGCATAGTGATAGACTCCCTTTCTTATAAGGACCTTTGCAACCAACTAAGCTTTTTGAACCATCAGTTTTGGCGGATTGTGCACCAATAAATCCTGTCTGAGTTTACCCTTTTGAGTCCAGCACTCTTTCTCAGAGAGATCCAAGGCTTTCCTGCATGTGGGGAGACCTTAAACTCTGTTCCCAGGGTCAAAGCTTGTTTTGTCCTATCTTTAAAGCCTTTTTGGACCCTGGGAATCAGAAGAGGCCCTCGGTTTCCAGTTTCCAAATGCTGCATGTCAGTTCCCAGCAACAAAAACAGCTACCTATCAGCTCCTATGAACTACCAGCTCTAAAACACAGCCAAGCTAAGCAAATGCAAAGCTCAACAACCACAAACTCAGTGCCTTGTTTTATAGATATCACACCCAATTAAGCCATAACAGCTGCTTTCGTCCTGTAATTGAATGGTTCAGATCCTTGCTATTACTTAGCAAAAAGCCTTTAGTAAACTGTTAGTAGCAATAATAATAATAATAATAATAATAATAATAATTTTTTAAAAACTTTATTTATAACCCGCCTCCATCTCCCCAAAAGGGGACTCGGGACAGCTAACATGAAGCCTTAGGCATCACAAAAAGCTTTTAGTAAACTGTTGGTAGCAACATGCCTTAGGCATCACGTGTCAAAGATTGCTTAAAGTTGAATGTGCCCTGTAAAATGGACCTTTGCCTTCAGAAGAAAACGGGAAGGCTATCTACTAATCCATTTTTAAATAAGAGTCAACTGCAAATCAAAATGACTTCCATATATACCAATACTGGTAGATGGTGGGATAACATTCTTGCCCTTTCCTTCAGACAGAAAAAAATATGCCAGGATAGCCTTGGTGGCAATGTTTAATAGTAAGCTGGATGGCCCTTGTGGTCTCTTCTAACTCTATAAGAGAGATTCTTGGGTCGCATGTAGCTTCAACTAAAATATTTTGAAGTGTGAATGTGAACCAGAAAGAAAACATGGATCTGGATTTCTGTCCATATTCAGGCCTTGAAAGGAGTCTCCTCCTCCTCCATCACCCCTCAATAAAGAACTTGAGACAATCATCCAAGAGAGATGTGCAAACAAGGTTGTTTCACACCATTAACTCCTTGCGGCTTCAGCCCAAAAACCCAGGCAGGGAGATAATAAGAAATGGCAGGACCCAGCTGGGCTACCCATGTCTGCGCTAATGAGACGGCGTTGAACAAAGAGATGGGGTTCGAGATGAGTGTGTTTCTCTCTTCTGTTCTTTCCTCTGGCACTACTTTTCATGTATCAAAGCTCACGTTGTCTTTGCTTCAGAGCTGAGGAAATTTCAGGGGAGTTAGCTTTGATTCTAGCAAGTGATGTCCGAAAAGTAATTTTCTCCAGTGCTGCTTTGATTGGTAGCTAAATGAAACAGGTACCCTCCAAACTACAACTCCCATGAGTCAAAATCCTATTTTACAGCATACTTTATTTGTAGGACTTTCCCAATGTGGGACTGAAAGATCAAAAACCACAAGAAAGGAGAGCAGCAGGGGAATTGAATATATCCATCAACCTGGTTCCTAGACAGCAGATGAAACAGGCTCACAGGTCAGCTGATCATATTCATCCCCCTGCTATGCTTTTCTCTTATACTAAACTAGCTGTACCCAGCACGCGTTGCTGTGCCCTATTTAGGAGATGCGAGAAAGTCTGAGTATGTAAGGGTTGGAATTGATGTAACTTATGGTCTTGGTGGGGTCATGGCTGTGTCGTGGGTTGTTCTGGTGGGTGGGATGTTGAAGTCCTGTGGAGTTGTTGGTGTGTGGTGTTGCTGGCGTTCTTCATAGCTTGTGGATATACAATGTTTTTTGTCTTTCCGTCTGCTGTGTTGATGTAGAGGTTGATGCTTGTGTGGGGTGGGGTACTTTGGAAGTGAGTGGAGGTACTTGAAAAACCCATCATCCATGGTGTGCCCTCCTCTAAACTGCAGTTGGATGGAGTGTGGGTCATGGGGGCACTGTGTGCCAAGTTGGGTCTTTATCGGTCTTGGTTCTGGGCCACAGTGGTCTGTGGGGAATGAAGGGTTTGAAAGTACTACAAATCCCATTATCCATGGAGGTACTTCAAATCATCCATGGTCCACCCTCCTCCAAACAGCAGTAGAATGTAGCGTGGGTCATAGGGGCTCTGTGTGCCAAGGTAGGTTACTGTAAATTCAGGCCATGCACAATGTCCCATGAGCTGAGGCCTAGTCGGGAAAATCAAGTTAATGAAGCCTTACTGTCAATTCAGAGCTTAAACAGCATCCCATTAAGTGAGGCCTAGTCAGGGAAATCAAGTTAATAAAGCCTTACTGTCAATTTTGGGCGTGGTCTGTGATTTGTAGGGGTTTAAATTTTCTGTGGGAAGTGAATTGGGTGTTTGTGTTGGCGACTGCCTCAGGCCTTTGGGGTTTTTTGTATCGTTGTTTTGGGGGCCTTCTATGTTTTGGTGGGGAAAGTTTTTTTTGCTAAAAACCTACCTTGCCTGAGGCCTATTTTTGTTGCCAAGTTTGGTGTCTCTGCCTTGTAAGGTTTCTCTGCCTAGGACGGTCGTTCCATGACGGGACCTCCTTTATATAATAGATATATCTGCATTTGTGCACATACAAATCATTGGTATCTTTTTTTTCTTTTTGTTCTCTCTCATAGTGATGCGTTTCCTGGTTTAGACCAAGACTATTTGAAAAACTGCATTTCCGCGTACAAACCAGCACAAGCACTGCAGTCTGTGGACAAGGCCCTACTCTCAGTCCCAAGCATGACTGGTGGGAACGAGGGGGGGGGGGCTTCTCTGTGGTCACTCCCAGCCTTTGGAACTTCCTCCCTAAAGAACTAAAATGCCCCCCTCTCTTCTCTCAAAAGCTTTTACAGGCCCATTTGTGTAATCTAGTTTATGGAGAGCAGGAGGATTGGCATACCTTGATAATGGATACTTACCTCAGCCTGCTGATGTGCTATATTATATTACGCTTTTAATGTACTGTATTTTAATTTGTTCAATTGCTTGTGATTACTATGTTTATTTAATCCAACCCTCCATTTTTGGTTGTTTATAAGTTATACTGAGTTCATTTTAGTTCATGTTTTGCCTGTTTTGGGACATTGAATGCTTGCCATATTAATTATTTTTGTATACCGCCCAGAGTCCCTCTGGGGAGAGAGGGTGGGTTATAAATAAATTATTGTTGTTGTTATTATTATGCATAAATGTCTGCCCTATGTCATACCCCAGAAATGATTTGAGGGCACAAAACAACAAGACCCAGGAGCTTGTCAAGTTCCCATGTTGACCAGAGCTTAGAAATGTTACTTTTGGTCTACAATTTCCAGAATCTTTGGAAAACTTTTTTTAAAATTTAAAAAACCACCTTCCCAAACTCTTGGATCTTACAGCTGAGATGTTAGCATCAGAGGGACAAACTAATGGCATTGCCCACATGAGTAAGAAATCTGCCTGCACAGTGACATTTTCCTTCAGTTGCCCAAACTGTAGCACTGAAATAGCTTCAAACTTTAGCTGAGCACTTTGAAATCAAGTTTTGGCATCCAAAGGAAAAGGACTGGCAAAGGTACCAAGGGAATCTGAAGGCAGCAGATGTATGCGTTCTAAGTGTGAACAATTTTCAGTCTCGCTCTCTGCAATGTTAGAAATTTGAGCCCTGAAGGAAAATGTTGTTTCCAGTATACACACACCTTCATTCCCCAAAAGCGGAGTGATAGGGTCATTTCGGGTCTCTGTAAGTCAGAAATTATTTGAAGGCACATGACAGCCAATATCCTGCCGTTACTTCTGGTGCAACCTTAACATTACCTTCTTACGTTTAACATCAGAGAGATGCTTTGATAGAGACCCGGCTTCACCTCTACACAATTGTCAAGAGATAGCAATGTAATTCTACTTCTACCAGTGAACAAGTTTCAAGGTCCCACTTTGTGGAATGCTAGAAATCTGGAGACTAAAGGCGAATTTCATTTGGGAGAGCAGCATTTGTATTTGTCAGGTCAATAGCCTCATTTTGTCCCCCGGTAGACAATACTCCAATTCCAGGACCATGTCTGGTGCGCAGGTTCAGCAACAGAACTGTCCTGTGTGATTTTAGAATTATATAGTTAGAAGAGACCACACGGGCCATCCATTCCAACCCCCTGCTGTGCAGTAATACACAACCAAAGCACTCCTGACAGATGGCCATTCAGATTTTGTTTTAAAAACTTCCACATTTCAAGAAGCATATTACTAAAATCAAACAGCTCTAATTGTCATGATGTTCTTCCTAATTTTTAAGTGGAATCTCTCTTCCTGCCATTTAAATAAATTGCTCTGTCTCTGGAGCAGCATTGGCTCCCTTTTCAATAGGATATCCTTTCAAATACCATGTTTCATCAATTCTAAGATTGTGTATGCATTCATTGTGAGATGCATACACATTTCAGCACCACCAACAGAAGATATATATATATACACACACACACACACACACACACACACACACACAGAGAGAGACACACACAGAGACACACACACACACACACACCATCCATATTCCAAGGCACACCCCATTTTTAGATATGTTTTATGAGAAAAACTGCATCTTAGAATTGAGGTAATACAGTGTTTAAACATGGCTATCGTGTCCCCTCTTAACTTTCTCTTCTCCAAGCTAAACATACCCAACTCCCTAAGCCACTTCTCATAAAGTTTGGCTTCCAGACTTCGCTTGGACCATTCTATTCACCCGTCTCCGGACACATTACAGCTTTTTAATATCCATGTTGAATTGTGGAGCCCAGAACTGAACACAGTATTCCAAGTGAGGTCTGACTAATGCAGTATAGAGTGGGACTATTACTTCCTTTGATCTAGACACAATACTCCATTTATTTATTTATGTATTTATTTATTTACTGTATTTGTATACTGCCCTTTTCAGCCCTCAGGCGACTCAGGGCGGTTTAAAATGGCAACAATTTGATGCCCAAAACCACTATAAAACATTTAAAAACATTGACACACAATATAAAACTATAACATGAGTATTAAAAACATACATCAATTACGTCTCCTAGTAAAAACATTGTCCAATCTCATTGTCCAGTCGTTCCAATTCCTATGTCTTTTACCTAGCATTTTCAAACGCTTGCTCAAACAACCAAGTCTTGACTTTTTTCTAAAATGTTAAGAGGGATGGGGTCAATCTAATGTCCCCAGAAGGGCGTTCCATAGCTGAGGGGCCACCACTGAGAAGGCCCTGTCTCTCATCCCCACCAAATGTGTTTGTGACACAGGCGGGATTGAGAGCAGGGCCTCCTCGGACAATCTTAAAGTCCTAGCACTTTCATAGGTGATGATGCATTCAGACAGGTAGGATGATGCGTTCAGACAGGTAAGTTGGCCCAGAACCATTTAGGGCATTATAGGCTAAAGCCAGCACTTTGAATTGTGTCCGGTAGCAGACTGGCAGCCAGTGGAGCTGGTGAAACAGAGAAGTTGTATGCTCCCTGAGCGTCGCTCCTGTTAGTAATCTGTCTGCTATCCGTTGGACCATTTGAAGCTTCCAGACAGTCTTCAAAGGCAACCCCACATAGAGCGTGTTGCAGTAGTCTATACGGGATGTAACCAAAGCGTGGACAACCGTGGTCAAGGCAGATTTCCCAAGGTACAGGCGCAGCTGGCGCACAAGTTTTAATTGTGCAAATCCTCCCTGGTCACCGCCGAAACCTGGGGTTCCAGGCTCAGCGATGAATCCAGGATCACACCCAAGTTGCGAACCTGTGTCTTCAGGGGGAGTGTAACCCCATCCAACACAGGCTGTAACCCTATGCCCTGTTCGGCCTTACGACTGACTAGGAGTATCTCTGTCTTGTCTGGATTCAATTTCAATTTGTTCGCCCTCATCCAGACCATCACAGCAGCCAAGCACCGGTTCAGGACCTGAACAGCCTCCTTAGTAGCAGGTGGGAAGTAGTGACAGAGATGGATGTCATCTGCATACAGGTGACACCGCACCCCGAAACTCAGGATGATCTCCCCCAGTGGCTTCATGTAGATGTTAAACAGCATGGGAGACAGTATTGAGCCCTGAGGAACCCCATAAGACAATGGTTGTGAGGTTGAATACATGACAGCAGCTAATACCAGAGCCACTGTAAAATAGTACCTCCAAGGCCCATTCCTGCGAGGCGTCCCAGAAGGATACCGTGGTCAACGGTATCGAAGGCCGCTGAGAGGTTCAGCAGAACTAACAGTATAAAATTGTATTGCCTTTTTAGCTGCTGCATCACAGTATTGACTCATATTCAGCTTGTAGTCTGCAAAGACTCATAGATCCTTTTCACATGGACTGTTGTTCAAGCCAGGTATATGCATTTCTCCTGGCTGAAATTCATGTGGTTAGTTTTGGCCCACCTCTCTCATTTGTTAAGGTCATTTTGGATTAGAATCGTGTCCTCTGGGATATCGGCTATGTCTCCCAATTTGATATCATCTCCAGACTTGATAAGATTGCTTTCTATTCCATTGTTCAAGTAGTTGATAAAGATGTTGAAGAGCACTCATGAGAAAACCCTTTAGACCACTCTTTTCCTTGCGTAGTATTGTTTTCTTTATTGTTATAGTTTGCAAAGATGCTTTAAAGAGAAAACTGAATTGGGCTCAAAACTTGTGCACGTCCCCATGCTTTTACGGTGCTGTTGGGGCCGTCTATACTCTTCTTGTGTCCTGACCAAAATGTCCGGACTAGTCTTGAGTTGACAAATTGAGATGACAATTTTAAACACTCCCATATTAGTCAGCAAATTGTCTGTGAATGATCGAAGCAATCTTGTTCTTTGCCCAGCAGCTGAAATGCAAGCACCCCTGTGGAGCAGACTGTTTAACAGTGATGTCAGATATGCGGCCTCAAGGCACCCTGTGGAGGCAAAAGGCAGCAACAAGTAACACGCAGGACAAAGCGGACTGCAGGTTTGGGAGGTTATCTTTACTTAAACAGATTTGTAGCTGCCCAGAGAGGGTGCTCTCCTCAGTCTATGCCTCTCCCACGACCTCCCTCTGCTCCTACTCCCTTCGCTCTGTACGTGCACAGACATTTCGCCAACCCAGCATCCTAGAACTAGCTGCATTGCAGCTTCTTAGCAATGGGTAGTAAATTCGTGCATGACAATCAGCAGCTAAATATAGCCAAGGCTGGGAGCTTTTTATACCCAGCCAGATGCACCTGCCCAGGTTGGGAAGAGTAGAGAAGGAGGAGCCAAGGGGGGGGGGGGCTCTGCAGGACCCCTGAAATACTTCCTCAATAGAGCAGACAGGGTCCATGCTCCTATTGTTTTCCATTTCCCCTCATGCATTCCTGTAAAGCAGGGGTGCTCATTAGGTAGCTTGGGAGCTACTAGTAGATCTTCGGCCCTCTTCCAGGTGATCTTCGGGCCTCACCAGCCGGATGGGGTGCTCCTGCCATGCACGCGTACACCCTGCGCGCATGCGCACTCCTGCTGCTGGCTTCCGCTCTCGTGGTGCTTCCTTCGCCTGCGGGGCATTGCAGGAAGAAGGAAGCACGAGGCGGGACCTCTGGAGGGAGCGCCCTGCCTCTCTCTTGTCCAGAAGCAGCTGTGCAGCCTCAGTTGCCGGCGAGACAGGCAGGGCGGAGCGCTCACTCTGGATGCCCCGCCTCGTGCTTTCTCCTTCCTACAATGCCCCGCAGGTGGAAGACGCGCTGCACGGGCGGAAAACAGCAGCAAGAGCACGCACGGTGGCAAGAGCGCGTGGTGGCGGGAGTGCGCGGGAGTGCACGGCGGCGGGGGCAGGTAGATCTTTTGGACTTGGTTGCTTTAAGAGTAGCTCGCATGCTGAAAAAGTGTGAGCACCCCTGCTATAAAGAATTGGTTTGGGATAAGGAACTAGAGGTGCTTTGTGTCTAGGAAGGTCCCCATTGTGTCCCAAATGTGTCCTGTGTTTGGTGCATATATTGCTCTTCTTTCAGTTATCTGCAAGAGAGTCCACAATCCCATGAATCTCCTCCATGATCTTCATGTGCAGGACTTTTTGATCAAGATTCAGGAGAACCCACTCTTCCAAAGAGAAATGGACAACCACGTCCTCAAAGGCGATTGGGCCCTGATTTACTTCCACTCCACCACAAAGCAGAAGAAACGACTGAGGATCCGGCAACGACATCCTCCCAGCCCCCTGCAAGGCCGTAGCCCCCTCTCCCTCCTGCTTCGGCTCCTTCTGCTGGAGGCTCTGCTTGGTGTCTGAGTGAGGTTTCTCTCGGATTGCGGCTTTCATTCTTCTCAGCTGGGACGAATAAAAACTCGGTGGCATCTCCTTCAACTTTGATGAGATTCATTTTGGGGAAAGGCGATTGGGTGCTTCTAGCTCGACAAGGTAAACAAATCCTCTTTGCTGAATTCCCAGGGCTTCTGCCTCATCTGGGCAAAGCCCCCCAAATTTGTGCTAGATATCAGAGGTTTGAATGTTGGACTGTAACTAGAGAACATGGTTTAAATCCCTGCCCAATCTTGCAATCCACTAGATGACCTTGGGCAAGTCACACACTCTCAGCCTTAAAAGAAGGCAAAGGCAACTCCCCTCTGAACAAATCTTGTCAACGAATCAAGGACCTCATCACATTGCTTCTAGGACGGAGTCCGACAGCGTCCATCATATGGCACAGGACTACTTTTGGCAGGGCTCCATCCTAGAAGTGTCCTAGGATGGCGCCCTGAGAACACAGGAATATTTCCATGTTCTCATTGAATAAAATTGGGACAACACTGTGGTGGTGATGGTGGTGGGGAGCCGGGCAGCAATGCTTCCTCCCATGGGATGGGGAAGGGGCCAGTGTGAATGATGTGAGGCAAGGGAGGATGGCTTCCCCCTCTGCTCATTGGATACACCCCACCGCCCCAAAGATGCTCCCATTGTCCCCTGGCTTGAGGGTCTCAATGCGATCAGGTCCTAAGTGATAGAGTGGCCTCATGTGATAGAGCCATCATTTGAAAGCACACAGCAACAATGAAACACAAAACAAATGACCGGACCCTGTACCTTTAGGTTGAAAATTACATTCATGAATGTATGTTTATTTCCATGACAGCATTGTGAAGAAGGACATTTTTTCTTGAAAGAAAGCCCAACTCTTCCATTAGGCCAGTGATGGATAATAGCATGCACCAGCACCACCAGTTTGGATTGCACCAGCATGTCCTGGTGTACCTCACATACACCATCATGTAATTTCCAGTCATACTTTGGGGTTGTTTTCAATGTTTAAAAAGTTTCAAGGAATCATGGATAGTTCAGAATAAAGGTATCTCTTCCCCCTGTTGTGTCAGCTCCACTGGCTGCCTGCCCAATTCCGAGCTCAATTCAAAGTGCTGGTTTTAACCTTTAAAGCTCTATACGGTTCTGGCCCAGCTTACTTGTCCGAACGCATCAACCGCTACGTCCCATCCTGTACCTTTAGATCATCCGGGGAGGCCCTGCTCTCGCTCCCGCCTACATCTCAAATGCGGTTGGTGGGGACGAGGGATTCGGCCTTCTCGGTGGTGGCTCACCGTCTGTGGAACGCACTCCCTATTGATATTCGATCAGCTTCATCCCTCCTGGCATTCATGAAAAAAGTGAAATCCTGGTTATGGGACCAAGCATTTGCAGTTTAGCACGATACGGCACTTTGATTGGATTGAGATGGCAATCTGGTGGACAAGACCTAATGCTTATGGATGGAATACTGTGTTAACTGTTGTGAATGTACACGATGCATTTTAATGTTAATTGTATTTTTAATGTATTTTAATTCTAGCTGTATTTTAATGTATTTTATTCTTAACGGTTTGCTTTTATTATATGTATACTATGTGGCATCGAATTGTTGCCGTTGTTAGGCTGCTCTGAGTCCCCCTCGGGGGTTGAGAAGAAGCGGGGTAGAAATGATGGAAATAAATAAATAAATAAAAATTTGTAGAAAAAGGTGTCCAAATAGTAATCTGAATTAAAAAAAATATTGAGAGGGATTAAGTGAATCTCAGGTGACCTCCAAATGCCAAATGGGCTGAAAAAGTGGGCTTCAGAGCCATCATGGGATCCACAGACCGCATTTTCACCACCCCTGCATTAGGCCAGAGTGAAGTTTCTGCTTCAGTCAGCAAAGTAAGGTGGCAAGGAGTGTATAAAGCTGGTGTTGGAAACCTCAGCCCAACCACCCTAAGTGCCAAACCAGCCCTCTGGGGTTCCCAGACACCCACATCCTCCTCCTCACGAATACTTCATTTGTTGTTTTCTCATTTTCCCCACCTTCTATTAGTTGTCTCATTACATTATTTCCCCCCGTTCCAAAAGGCTAAACCATCTCTCCTAAAGCAGTAAGACCTTCACATTAAAATAGACGGATATTTTTAGCAGCGAAGGCTGGTGGCTCTGTTGTCACCGCAGTGGTAAATCCATTTCCAGTTTTAGTTTGAACTTTTTAAAAAGGTACCCATGAAGCTTTGATGAATGTGATGTAAGACCTTGGATTTTTTTTTGTTCGTTCAAGCTAATCCTGATTTATCGTAACCTTCTCATAGGGGATTCTTAGTGAGATTTATTTAGAGGATGTTTGCCACTGCCCTCCTCTGAGACCAAGGGTGTGACTTAACTGAACACCGTTCCTTTAAAAATCATGCTAAAACCAACAAAAGCCAATGCGCCATTCTGCAAACTGCAGACCCACCAGCCACCAAAGGAACACAGCTACTGGGAATGTCTCCAAATAAAAATTTGACCCTCAGGGTTGTCCCAGACTGGGCTAAAGAAGGGTGAGTTCTCACCAAATAGCTCTTTGGGTTTTGCCAATTCTTATCACTTCCATGTCCTAAAAGAAAGGCAATATCAAAATTCTTCTGAATTAATCTGCCCAAGAAAACATTGCGATAGGGTCATCACAAGCCAGAGTCATCTTGAAGACCCACAAAAACCCAAACAAATGGTTTGATGAGATATTTCAATAGTTTGAAGAGTACCTATTCTCTTCAAGGGCTGGAGAGATAGCACAGTGGTAACAACGGGATGGTAACAGCGCTCCATGCAGTGTGCTGACAATCTGAAGGTTGCATGTTTGAATCCCCGGGCTGGTCTGGACACCCAGCTGTGAGCCCTGTCCACTGTTCACCCAACAGTTCAATAACAGCTCAGCTGTGATTAGATAAAACTGGGAACCACCAAACAGGGAAGGATTTTTCAAAGAAGGACTTACAATGCCTAAATAAAAATTAAGATCGGCTGTCGGAAGGTGGAATGTGGAAAACAGAGGCTCTCCGTCATGAGGATGTAGCAACAGCACCCCCTTGTGACGCAATGACACAATCACACCCTATGACGCACCCTGTGATGCAGCCTGAAGAAAAATCCTTCTAAAAAAATTGTACTTGTTACATGTTGTATGTAATGGTATGTGGAACCGGCAGGGACTGTCTGCTGTATGTGTGATGTAATCCGCTCTGAGTCCCCTTTGGGGTGAGAAGAGCGGAATATAAATAAAGTGTATTATTATTATTATTATTGTCACTGGATTTTTACATTATTATTAAAAAGATATAAACCAAAATGGGGCCTTGTTGGTGCAGCGGGTTAAACCGCTAAGCTGCAGAACTTGCTGACCAGAAGGTCGGCGGTTCAAATTTGCATCACATGGTGAGTGCCTGTTGTTAGCTCCAGCTTCTGCCAATCTAGCAGTTAGAAAACATGCAAATGTGAGTTGATCAATAGGTACCACTTCGACGGGATGGTAACAGCGCTCCATGCAGTGATGCTGGCTGGCCACATGACCTTGGAGGCGTCTACGGACAACGGCGGCTCTTCAGCTTAGAAATGGAAATGAGCAGCAACCCTCACTTGACTAGACTTAATGTCAAGGGGTAACCTTTACCTTTATTATAAACCAAAAGTGTCATTCAGATCCACTATAGCGCAGCACCTTTCAAAAAATAAAAATGAGAGGGAAAAGGGGGAAACATATTGGTCTGACACATTTCAACATTAAAAATAAAATGTTGTAGCTGGTGCCAGAATTGTCAGGACAAAAGAAATGTCACCTGGATTTTTTTTTAAAGATCAGAGAACTACCCCAGCAAATACCACAAACTTCAACACTTGTGCCATGTCTTAAGGAGCCTTCAGCCCTAAACAACTTTCTCCACTCCTGCCTGAAGCTGCAATGCCATGCCCGCTTAAATGGAACTAGTGCCAGAAAAGCAACTCAATGCTGAGACTCCCAGCCAGCAATTCCATTTCCTATGCCATTCAATATTTATTTGCAACACATGTGGTGAATCCACTCCCATAATAATCTTAAATTAATAATGTTGAGTTCTGCATATGCTCACTCTTTGTACCCACAGTTTATTTAATCTTTACTGCTATATGTATATGTAGTGTGACCGTGGCTTACATATTAGTAGCTTTTTCACAAAATATCCTGGCTGGTCTGGAAAGCTAAGCAGGGTCAGGCCTGGTGGGAATTGGGAAAGAGAAGCAATGGAAACCCATTTTTGAGTATACCGTGGCCTAAGAAAACTATGAAATTCATGAAGGAAGATTGCAGGCATCACAACGAACCATTGTATTGGCACTATTAAACAGACTTACTTACTTAGGCGATACCTTGTCGCTCGAGGAGGATTGTCTTTCAGATGTGGTGTCTTGTAGGTGGCTCTGGAGCAGACCTGGGCAATTGCCGGCCCTCCGGGTGTTTTGGACTTCAAATCCCAGAAATCCTAACAGCTGGTAAACTGGCTAGGATTTCTGGGAGTTGAAGTCCAACTCCCATGTCTGCTCTGGAGCCTTATTCTTGATCCACATGTTCTCTTGCAGTGAGGACATTAGTTTCCAGACGGAAGGTGGTCCCGGCCAGGTTTGCCTTGATGCGCCTTCCTCTTGACACATTTCTCCTCTTTGCCTTCAATTTGTGCCTCTTCAAATTCCTCACCATTCCTCACAGCTGACCTCCAGTTAGAGCACTCAAGGGCCAGGGCTTCCCAGTTCTCGGTGTCTATACCACCTTTTTTGAGGTTAGTTAAGCCCATCTTTAAATCTCTTTTCCTGTCCCAGTCAAGGTTGGCTTGATGTGCCTTTCTCTTGACATGTTTCTCCCTTTCGCCCTCCATTTGTGCCTCTTCAAATTTTGCAGCACTGCTGGTTACAGCTGACCTCCAGTTAGAGCGCTCAAGGGCTATGGCTTCCCAGTTCTCGGTGTCTATGACACAGTTTTTAAGGTTGGCTTGAAGCCCATCTTTAAATCTCTTTTCCTGTCCACCAACATTACGTTTCCCGTTCTTGAGTTCGGAGTAGAGTAACTGCTTTGGGAGATGTGGCATTCGGACCACGTGGCCAGTCCAGCGGATTTGATGGTGGAGGAGCATCACTTCAATGCTGGTGTTCTTTGCCTCTTCCAGTGTGCTGACATTTGTCCACCTATCTTGTCAAGAGATTTGCAAGATCTTTCAGAGGCACCACTGATGGAATCATTCCAATAGTTGCGCATGACATCTGTAGACAGTCCACCTTTCGCAGGCATATAGCAGGGTTGGAAGGTCAATGGCTTTATAAACAAGCACCTTGGTATCCCTATGGCAGGGCTGCCCAGGAAGTCAATCGCGATGGACCAGTCGATCCCGGGACTGAAGGAGGTCGATCCCAGCTGAATGGGGCACTTCTCAGAGGGCGCGGAGCCAGGTCGCACCAAGCCCCGCCCCCTCCCCGGCTTCGGCACTTCCAGCAGCTGCTCCAGGTTTGTGGAGGGCAGGGCCAAGCCAGCCTTGTGATAGCTATGCCACCACTGGCTTGGCATTGCCATCCTCAAGCCTGGAGAAGCTGCTGGGAGCTCCAAAGCCAGAGGGAAGGGGAGGGGCTTGGTGTGACCTGGCTCTGCCCCCTCTGGCCAAGCCCCCGCCCCACCCTGCCCCCTCCCCTCTCCAGCCTTGAGGAGGTAGGTAGATCTTTCTGACTTGGTTTTAATATAAGTAGCTCGCATGCTGAAAAAGTGTGGGCACCCCTGCCCTACAGATTCGGGGAAATGCTGCACTCGCAGAGCTCAGGCGGTCTTGTATTTCAGTGTCAATGTTGACTTTTGTGGAGAGGTGGCTGCCCAGGTAGCAGAAATGGTCAGCATTTTCTAATGTTACACCATCAAGCTGTATTTCTGGCATTGCAGAGGGATTGGCTGGTGTCTGCTGGACAATAAGAGGCCGAGCTTCTTGTATCCTTCTGAAAAGGTGTTTAGAGTGGTCTTCTTCCGAATTGTTAAAAGAAGGTAAAAAGTTTTATACTGGTTACAGCATGGATATGCAGGCACTAGCTGTCTAGGGAATCATTTCCTAAGGATATTGTTGTGTTGTTGTGTGCCTTCAAGTTGTTCCCAGTTTGTGATTCCACTGTTATGGGGTTTTCTTGGCAAGAGTTGTTCAGAAGCCGTTTGCATTGGCCTTTCTTTAGGACTGAGAGTGTGAGACTTGCATGAGATAACCCAGTGGGATTCCATGGTTGAGCGGGCCTTTGAACCCTTGTCTCCAGAGTTGTAGTCCAACACCACATTTTCCAGTCATTTAAATGAAGCCCATCTCCTGTTCTATCAAATCCTTTCTGAAACATGCCAAGTTCAAAACAAAGTGGTGAAGCACTGTGCCTTCATTGCTCCTGACATTCTCCAAAAGCAGCCATTTAGTCCCGTCCCCCCCTCCTTCCCAGACCAGAAAAATGGTATTGGGTGCTATCTACAATTCATGGTCATATGATTCCCCACCCCTAGGTTAGAGGGTTGAACTAGGACTTGGGAGATCTAGGTTCCTTTCTTCCATGGCCCTTCCATATAGCCCTATATCTCAGAATATCAAGGCAGAAAATCCCACAATATCTGCTTTGAACTGGATTACCTGAGTACACACTCAGATAGTGTGGGATTTTCTGTCTTGATATTCTGGAATATAGGGCTGTGTGAAAGGGCTCCTAGAGCCATGAAATTTAGTGACCTTAACTTTCTCTAATCCTGATCTCCCACCTGGTGAATACAGCTCGGAGGAAGATTGCTATGCACACTATCCTCTGTTTACTGGAGGAAAGGTGGATGATAATTAGAACAAACAATCAAATAAACTCTCTTTATATTCCCTGGGGAAATTCTGCTTACATGAACCTGTCAAAATGAACTGTTTCACGTACGGGGACAACATCAGAATGAATTCTCTCTCCCCTGGCAGCTTCTCTTGTGCATTCATCTGTGTTTTTGCCTATTTACATTCCCCCTTCATTCTAATAATGCCTCTTTTATAGAAACAGGAATTTGTGGGATGGCAGTACATTAGATTTAAACACCTTACAGCACTGATTCTCAAAGTGGGTGATCCAGGGGGGGGGGGAGGCTCAGGGTAATTTAGGGGGTGGTGAACCACTTTAAGGGGGCGGTGAACATTTGGCGCAGCCCTCTTCTTTGGCCCCGCCCCCTTCGCTTTGACCCCCACACGCAGTGCAGTGCAAAGGCTGCAGTGCAAAGGCCTCCGCATCCTACGGCATCCTCCGGCGGAGCCTCCCCGCCACCACGGAAGAAAGCGCGGCCTTCCCCAGCAGAGACAATTCATTCCAAACCCCCTCCAGTATTTTCTGTTGGCCATGGGGGTTCTGTGTGCCAAGTTTGGCTCAATTCCATTGTTGGTGGAATTCAAAATGCTCTTTGATTGTAGGTAGACCATAAATCCCGGTAACTACAACTCCCAAATGAGAAGGGCTATTTTCTCAAAACTCCACCAGTGTTCAAATTTGGGCATATTGAGTATTCGTGCCAAGTTTGGTCCAGATCCATCGTTGTTTGGGTTCTCAGTTCTCTCCGGATGTAGGTGAACTACATCTCCCCTAAATCACTGCCAATTCCTCCCAAACCCCTCCAGTATTTTCTGTTTGTCATGGGGTTTCTGTGTGCCAAGTTTGGTCCAGTTCTGTAATTTGTGAGGGTCTCAGTGGTCTGTAGAAGTCAGAGCTGAATCGATTGAAGGTACTGCAAATCCCATCGTCCGTTGTCCATACTCCCCCAAACATATTGTTTTTGTGATTAATCACTATGCTTTAATTATGTTCAATTTGTAACAATGAAAATACATCCTGCATATTAGATATTTGCATTAGAATTCATAAGAGTAGCAGAATTATTTATGAAATAGCAACGAAAATATGGTTGGGGGTCACCACAACATGAGGAACCTCATTTAAGGGTCACGGCATTAGAAAAGTTGAGAACCACTGCATTAATACATATATCTTTCTGTTTAATTGCTATCAAATTTTTAAAAGATTAATTTCTAGGGGGGTGGTGAGTAATTTTTTTTTCCTAGAAAGGGGGCGGTAGGCCAAAAAAGTTTGGAAACTACTGCCTTACAGCATCCCCACTAATGCCTGATGTTTAGGTGGCTACATATTGCAGAGGGCAAGCTGTATCTTGCAAATACTCAGATGTAGTGTATTTTGAATGCCTAGCATGGCATAGTGGTTTGAGCATTGCACAAGGATTTTGGAGACCAGGGGTTGAAATCATGTTTGACCATGGAAACTTTCTGGTTTACTTAAGGCAAGTCACATCCTTTCATCTTGAAAGGGAGGCAGAAATAGTCTTCTTCTGAAAAAAAACTTGTCAAGAAAACTCCATGGGAATGTTGCCTTAGAGTTGCCTTAAGTTGGAAAAAACTTGAAGGCACACAACTGTATTTTGGTGTGATTTCTCTGCCAAATGCATGCCTCACTTCATTACATTTACTAAATTCCATTGAGTGCTATTAAAATCCAGGAAGCCACTTTTGTCATCACATTAGTTTGGATTCAAGTGTAGGATAGAGCAGTGTTTCCCAACCACTGTGCCGGGGCACACTAGTGTGCCGTGAGCTATCATCAGGTGTGCCGTGGGAAATTGGAACCTCCGGGGGGGGGGGGGAGTCTAGAGTGTTGAAGTATAAAAACCCTAAGAAACCTACCTCAATAAAGGCACAAAATTACAAACACCCCTCTCCCCACCCGTTGTCTACTTGGTCTCTCCCTCTCCATGCATTGAGAAGGCCCGCCTCCCTTTCCCCAAGTAGAGACCTCCTCATGCCTCCTGGGGGTTCTGTGTGGGAAGTTTGGCCCAGTTCTATCATTGGTGGAGTTCAGAATGCTCTTTGATTGTAGGGGAACTATAAATCCCAGCAACTACAACTCCCAAATGTCAAGGTCTATTTCCCTGAACTCCATCTGCATTCATATGAATATTCATGCCAAGTTTGGCATCCAACATTAAGAACAATATTCATGCCAAGTTTGTATCACACAGTCCTGATCTCCAACATTGTTTGAGTCCAGGTGGCAGTGCTCTCTGGATATAGGTGAACTACAACTCCAAAACTCAAGGTCAATTCCCAAGCAAACCCTTTCAGTACTTTCAGTCTTTCTGCCATTCCTGCCAGGATATCTATGTTGTGTTCATCGAAACAGGCCCAGGTTTCACACTGAGTGTATAAATACATTTAACAACATATTAACTATATGTATTACTGTGTTAGAGTGTCATTTTGTGTCATTTTGGTTGGTGGTGTGCCCCAGGATTTTGCAAATGTAAAAAATGTGCCGCGGCTCAAAAAAGGTTGGGAAACTCTGGGATAGAGCGTTATTTGCATATTTTAAGTGTGAGGGCCAGCATTCTTTTACGACGTTTCATGAGGAGGTAGGTAGGAGGATTTTTTTGAAATCATCTGGATGTTTGGCCATTTCTGTAATGTGATGGCATTAATTGCTCTCAGGTTTACAATGAAACCTTTCCCCAATTTATAGGAAGGGAAATTGTGGGAAGAGCCAAAAGTACCCTTGTTAAGGAAAGCATTAGCTTTTGCTCATTGAGTTTTTACTTTACCAGAACAATTTCTTTTTTTAAAAAAATAGCCTTTCCAGGTCTTTTCCTTTCCTCCCTTCCTTCCATGATATGTCTGGGCCTTGTGTTCCATGGGAAAGCCAGGAGACAAGGATTATTATTATGCCATTTATTTATTTATTTCGGGATTTTACCCCGCTCTTCTCAACCCCCAAGGGGGGACTCAGAGCGGCTTACAGTACGGCACAATTCGATGCCCACATAATAACAATATAAAACCCCAAAACCCTTCAACAATTAAAATACATTAAAAATACATTAAAATACAACTACATTAGCACCATACACATTCACTCTGGATTAAAACAATGTTCAGTCCATAAAACATTGGCCATAATCACCCACTTTCATTAAAAACCAATCTAAAATGCTGCCTTGTGCCCCCGGATGATCTTAGATTGTGAGGAGGGACATAGCGGCTGATGCGTTTGGACAAGTAAGCTGGGCCAGAACCGTATAGAGCTTTAAAGGTCAAAACCAGCACTTTGAATTGAGCTTGGAATTGGACAGGCAGCCAGTGGAGCTGACACAGCAGGGGGTGGTATGCTCCTGTATGTAGCTCCCGTTAGCAATCTGGCTGCCGCCCGCTGGACTAATTGCAATTTCCGAACTGTCTTCAAAGGCAGCCCCACGTAGAGTGCGTTGCAGTAATCTATTCGGGATGTGACCAGAGCGTGGACGACCGTAGCCAGATCAGACTTCCCAAGGTACGGGCGCAGCTGGCGCACGAGTCTTAACTGTGCAAAAGCTCCCCCGGCCACCGCTGAGACCTGGGGTTCCAGGCTCAGTGATGAATCCAGGATCACTCCCAAGCTGCGAACCTGCGTCTTCAGGGGGAGTGTAACCCCATCCAACACAGGCTGTAACCCTATGCCCTGTTCGGCCTTGCGACTGACCAGGAGGACCTCTGTCTTGTCTGGATTTAGTTTCAGTTTGCTAGCCCTCATCCAGTCCGACACAGCGACCAGGCACCAGTTCAAGGTCTGGACAGCCTCCTTAGTGACAGGTGGGAAGGAGTGACAGATCTGGACGTCATCTGCATACAGATAACACCTTACTCCGAAACTCCGAATGATCTCTCCCAGCGGTTTCATGTAGATGTTGAATAACATCGGGGACAGAACTGAACCCTGAAGGACTCCACAGGACAACGGCTGTGGAGCCGAACAGGTGTCACCCAATGACACCTTCTGGGTACGACCTTCCAGGAAAGATTGGAGCCATTGCAGAGCAGTACCCCCAAGCCCCATGTCTGCAAGGCGACCCAGAAGGATACCGTGGTCAACGGTATCGAAAGCCGCTGAGAGGTCCAGCAGAACCAACAGGAACACACTCCCCCTGTCAAGTTCCCCCTGTCAAGTTCCCCCTGCCATGTCTTCATACTGTGCAGTCCAGGGAGTTATAGTTTCCCAAAGTCCATGCCCTTCTCTTGGTGCATTTACACTATGGAATGAGTGCTCTGGCATTCATAGCTCTAAATACCATCGCTCCATAGTATGTGGTCCTGGGAGTTACAGTTTCCCAAGGTCCATACCCTTCTTTGGTTGCATCTGCACTGGAGAATAACATAACATAAACATAAATTCTTTATTGATTAGTCAATTTTGACCATATCTAATCATACAGAACATACACATACATACAGTAAATGCCAATGTGAATACAAAACTTACCATCGTGCTAAACCCACTCCTATCTATAAAACTTCTTGTTTAAAAGATTAAAAATTAATTAATTACTTAGAGTAAAAGTTGAGAGAGGACAAGGGTAAGTAATAAATGCAATCAGGACCCATTTAAATTATTATTATTATTATTATTAACAAATCTCCATGCTGTGCAGTCCTGGTAGTCATAGTTTTCCAAGGTCCAACCCCTTCTCTTGGTGCATTAAAACTGTGGAATGAATGCTCTTGGATCCCACTTTAAATACTAGGGGTGGTTGATCCATAAAAAAATGATGCTAAACTCATTGGGGGGGGGGGGGATTTCCCTTGCTGGGTCGTTATAGAAATTATTCTGAAAAATTAAATAGATTTCGTAATTGAAATGCAATTACTAACGAATTTTTGTTTTTATTCATTACGCCAGCTGGGAGGCTAGAATGGAGGGCTTGCTCTCTTCTCTTCCCCTCCCCCGAGCTCAGAAGCATTGCGCATTATATTTAATGCGCAATGCCTCTCAGCTGGGGGGGGGGGGCAGGGAGGGACGATGAGAGAACAAGCACTCCCTTCTTCCCTCCCCCCCCCCCCCGAGCTCAGAAGCATCACACATTATATTTAATGTGTGATGTCTCTCAGCTGGGGGGGGCAGGGAGGGAAGAAGAGAGAGCAAGCCCGCCCCTCTTCCCTCCCTCCCCAGCTCAGAAGCATTGTGGGTTAAATATAACCCGGGATGCCTCTGAGCTTGCGGGGGGAGGAACGGAGGAGGGGATGGTCCGCCCCTCCTTCCCTGCCGAGAACTAAACCGCGTACGTAACTACAGTTAAACACTGGTCAAATTGTAGTGAATATATAGGTCTATATCTCATGAGTAGAGATATAGACCTATATATTCACTACAATTTGACCAGTGTTTAACTGTAAAAACTAAACCATGCCAAGGCTTGACATGGTTTAGTTCTTGGCAGGGAAGAAGGTGTGGAGGGCATCCCCTCATGTCCTCCTTCCCTGCTGAGAACTAACTCTGAGATTCGGAGGAATTTCCTCCTTTTCTCCAGGCTCTCCCTCCACTTGAGAGGGAGCGCCTGGGGAAATGGAGGAAAGCTCGGCCGGGCTGCTTCCAAAGCGCCCGCCTCAGCTCTCAGCTGGTGAGAGGAGAAAGGAGGTTGCTGCTGCCCTCCAGTATCCTCTCGCGAGTTGAGAACTGAGGAGGGGGAAAAACGACCTAATAATGTGACCTTTACGAAAAATGGCGATCCCGGGTTTGGTTTTGAAACTTCACTTCCATGTTGGACGCCAAGGGTCGATATAAGGTCAAAATAATTTCAAATACGAAATATTAACGGGTTTCAAAGTATTTAAATTGGAGATATCCACCCCTATTAAATACCATAGCTCCATACTATGCAGTCCTATTTTTCCAAGGTTCAAAACCTTCTCTGTGGGCAGGGCCGTAGCCAGGATTTTGTTTCGGAGGGGGCTGAGTTTGGTTCGGGGGGGGCTGAGACTGGGTGGAAGAGGGTCTACCCTAGCAAATCTTTTGTATTGTTATCCCAATAACCCCATTAATGTGGGATATAATGAGCATGGTGATCAGATCATGATATGAATAAACATAACAGTTTAAATAATGTACCAGTAAGGCCTTTTCGCGGACCACCCTGAGAATTTCGGGGGGGGGGGGCTGAAGCCCCCTTAGCCCCCCCTGGCTACATGCCTGTCTGTGGGGCAGCCAAAAGTGAAGGGGGGAGGGAGAGACTCAGAGAGAGGGGGGGAGCATCACTGTTTTCCAGTTTTCAACAATAAGCAAGGAGAATGATGGTGAGCTGGGCCAAACCTCTGCCCTGTGAAGACAACTGCAATGAAAGAATACTGAAAGGAAACTGCGAGGCATTTGACAGTTAAATGTGATAGAAGGTAGGGAAAACATCAATTTCATTTTTTTAAAAACTGAGTAAGACTGAGCTCTTCTCTGTTCTCCTTTGCCACACACTTCCCTGCCTAATGTGATGAAGTGGCTGCAAGTCCTTACAACACCAGTGTATTTTTGACTAAACTAAAAACAAGACCAATGCAGATGAAACCTTTCTTCCTTCATAGATATTCAAATTTTCCCAGCAGTTTGCCTCCCTCCTTCTCTTCCCCCACTCTCTTCCTTTCTCCCTGCCTTACTTCCTCCTCTTTTCCTTTTTTCTTCTGGTCTGCCTGTCTTTCCGCTGCCATTCCTCTTGTTTAGGTGAGTGTATTTATCTATTCCCTAGTGCCCTTTTGCTGTCTCTGTCAATCTCACCTCCCCACCATCTGCCTTTTACCTCTCTATCTCTCCATTCCTCTCCAGTCTTAAGTCTTGCCTGCCTATCAGCTGAACTGCCACACACAGCTAGAGAAGAGCAGAGCAAGTACGTCAGCCTCATGCATATTAAATGAAACAGCATACTCTAGAATCAAAACAAAACAAATCCAGCTGGTTTTTGGTCTCTGAAATAAAGGGAGAGAGGGCCTGAAGAACAAGACCAAAAGAATCCACACACACACACACACCCCCCTCCGGCATCACAACCAAGCATTCCAAAAGGAACACAGATACACACAGACACACATAGGCTATTACATTGTACAAATCCAAATGTTAATGTGTTCTGACAGCCATAAAGAAACGAGTATCTTTCCTACTAACATTGCAGAGCAAGATCTAGGCTGGAGTAATATCTCTCAGACTGGCATAGCAGGATGCCCGCAGCCCGATTGTACATACGCTATGATTATCGTTTACAACAACCCTTTAAGGGAGGCAAACAGTCTCACTCTCACATCCCAGTGAATGTGGGGAAACTGAGACATTGTAGTTTTTTTTGGTTTGTTGACAGGGTTAAACAGAACATGGACAGAGCCTTCCAAATAGTTGCTCCTACTCTAAATGGCTTGACTCGGGTGCATTTACAGTACTTTTGGCTTCTGCTGGGATGAGGAATGGAAAACACCTTTGATGCATACCAGATTTGAAAAATTCAGTTTGGAGTAGCAGATTTACTCTCCCGAAATCAACCAAATAACCAAACAGCATGAATATGCCGGCCGAAGAATGACAAGGGCTTTTCTACAAGGGTTAAATAACCTACAGTGGCCATGATGTCCCTCCTGGATGTTTGCAGCGTCAGAGTAGCATTAGCAGCCCACAGAATGTCTCAGCCCCTTTTACTCTTAGTGTGATAAAAACTCAAAAAATACACATGAGTAAAGGTTTCGTCATCTCAAACGAGTCGTCAAGCTAAGCCAAATGCAAAGTTCAAAGCTTACAAACCTAGTGTCTTGTTATATGCTGAAGCAGATAACACACAGATATAGTCACAAGACTTAGATATAAAAGTATCTATTGTATATTTATATGATACACAGCATTGGAATGTACAGTTGTAACAATTCTACTATCGGACAAGTCACATACAAGGTCATAAGTAGGAGACGCAATATCCACAATCGATCAATATCTGTAAATCATAATAAAGGCGCAACTCCCCAACAAAAATAGTAAAACAGTCCGAGAGATCAAAGAGGTCGATTCCCAAAGGCTGTGAAGTCCAAACAGCAGACGATAGAAAGGACATAGGAGGCTACCATATGCTCCAAATCATAAGTTCAAAAGTTGGCCGACGGGCTGGCGATGCCAAAACTTTTAGGGCCACTCCCCGTTTCGCCCCGGGCGGGCTTTCTCAAAGGCCATAAATGATATTTCCGTGGTCCAAATATCTAAAGAGAAGTATTATATAAACATCATATACGATATAGTATAGTAGTCTACAGACAAAACCCAGAGGATATACAAATTAGAGGTTACATACCGATCAGCGAAGCATTCAGGCTTAACCTTACCAAGGCGGTAAGGTGACCATAAAGGTAAGAAAGGAAGGATCAGGAGAGTATTATAAAGTAATTCAGGTGGAACATAAAGTAATTAGTGATTGAATACTAATTACCTCGTTTATCCCATTCGGAATCTCTGAATTTAATCGGATTATCCAGAGTCTTTCAAGTTTGCAAAGGGCCTTAAAGGGGTCAGTATGTGAATGCGGTTCTATTTTATCAAGTACTCTAATGCGCAATGAGTCAGGATGGTGTTTATGATGTAGACAATGTGTGTAAAATGGTAAATCAGTGTTCCCTGTGTTTATCCTACTTCTATGCTCAATAAAACGTTGGCGTAACGATCTCGTGGTCATCCCGGCATAGACTGATGGGCAGGAACAACTGATGGCATTCGTGACGTATGAACTGGCGCATGTGGCAAAACAACGTACATCAAAGCTTTTCCCTAGGGAGGGACAATATATAGTGGTATCTGTACAGATGTTTTTACAAATAGAGCATCGGCCACAAACCTTCGTGCCCTTACTAAGGTTGCTGGTGATGTGTGTGTAAGCATGATTCGAGTGGGTAAGAGTGTCGCCTAAGTTACGTGTACGCTTATAAGCGACAAGAGGGGGATGCTCTAGCCCTTTGATGTGAGAAATAATCGGCCAATATGTTCGTATCAGTTTAACAATTGAATTAGAATGAGGTGTGAGTGTTAACGGCCACACCAGATTATCCGATTGTGCTTTAGGTCTACTTACGAGTAGGCTGTTTCTGTCTGAGTGTCTAGCTCTAGTGAGTGCTTTAGAGACTATATGTTCTGGATAGCCTCTTTGTAGGAAATCCTTCTTCATAGTCCTTGCTTCCCTCTCAAAATCATAATTAAAGGAGGAGTTGCGTTTGAGTCTAGAAAATTGAGTAAAGGGTAAATTCGACTTCAAAGGATGTGAGTGGAAACTCTTGAAATGTAAATACGAGTTCCTTTTCACAGATTTTCTATAGTTTTTGGTTCCACCTGAATTACTTTATAATACTCTCCTGATCCTTCCTTTCTTACCTTTATGGTCACCTTACCGCCTTGGTAAGGTTAAGCCTGAACGCTTCGCTGATCGGTATGTAACCTCTAATTTGTATATCCTCTGGGTTTTGTCTGTAGACTACTATACTATATCGTATATGATGTTTATATAATACTTCTCTTTAGATATTTGGACCACGGAAATATCATTTATGGCCTTGAGAAAGCCCCGCCCGGGGGCGAAACGGGGGAGTGGCCCCGAAAAGTTTTGGCATCGCCAGCCCGTCGGCCAACTTTTGAACTTATGATTTGGAGCATATGGTAGCCTCCTATGTCCTTTCTATCGTCTGCTGTTTGGACTTCACAGCATTTGGGAATCGACCTCTTTGATCTCTCGGACTGTTTTACTATTTTTGTTGGGGAGTTGCGCCTTTATTATGATTTACAGATATTGATCGATTGTGGATATTGCGTCTCCTACTTATGACCTTGTATGTGACATGTCTGATAGTAGAATTGTTACAACTGTACATTCCAATGCTGTGTATCATATAAATATACAATAGATACTTTTATATCTAAGTCTTGTGACTATATCTGTGTTCTTGTGAACCCAATACTCGGCGATTTAGAAGCAGATAACACACCCAGTTCACTTGTGGCAGCTGTAACAGAAAAGGTTCTGATCCTCCCTGTTACTTAGAAAAAGTAAACCTCTAGTAGCAACATGCAATTCTTTTCATGAATAAACCACAATAAGAAAAGCCGAGGAAATTTCTGGAATTTGGTCAACACTCTGGAGGAGTCCTACATTCTGGGCACAGTGGGGAAAGCATGGCCAGATCTGATACAGATCTTATTTTCCCTTGTTTTCTTCTTTCTTCTCTCCTTTCAAGATCATCCTCTCAGTCTTCAGTCTTCCAGTTGTTCTAGACTTCCAGAAGTCCCAGCCAGCACAGCCAATGATTTTGGAACTGGGGTCCAAAATATCTGGAAGCCAAAGAATAGGAACTACTGATGCAGGATGTCTCAAACAACACTTCCTTTGAGCTTCCCTGAATCCTTCAGATGAGGGCCTGCTCCACAAGTATGCAATGTCTGGTATTAGGCTAGCCAGTAGGGCAGGGCTCTTATGACAGTGACACCCTTCAATTTGTTGTATTTATTTATCATTTAATTTTCATAATAAATATTTTATTTATTCATTTATTTTCATAGTTGACAGTAGGATCTAAATGCAGTTGTTAGTTTAATCTGCTGAATCAGCGAAACCTATTGTGATTAGAACCACTGAATCAGTGAAGCTCACACAAGTGTTCATTTATGAAGCGGAAACATGGATTCAAGTGGTCTATTCTAGTTGGAATTAGAAATTGGATGTAAGACAGGGTTGGGAAATCATGCAGCTTTCCAGGTCCCAGCTGCCATCGCTGGCATAGCAATGATCAGCAACATTAGCAGGTGTATTCTAAAACCATCTGAAGGGTCACACAATTCTCACCCTAAATGTAGGCTGTAAATTTCCCAGTTTGAGCAAATCCTATGTTCTCCTGAACTATCCTTGTATTCTTAGAACTGAGTGATAATCTTTCAGAATTTTGCAAATATTCTTCCTTTAGTGTCTATGAACCTCATCAGATGCACCCCACCCCCCCTTTCTATACACTTCTAAAACATTTCATAAACTGAGCTCTTCAAACAATGCAAAACTAGTTTTGGCTGTCATCCATGGTGTTTTAGCTATGAACTTTAGAACTGTAGAGAAATAGGGGGAACAGGAGCTTGGAATAAATCATCTTCTGAGCACCTGGTGCATGTGGAAACAGGAGAAAATACATCAAAACACAGGGATGATCTGTCAGATTCATACATGTCATTTTGTTTCAGTGATGTAGAGTGATGTGCGCTCCTATAGGTGGTCTGTTCCTGTGTACTGCTGCTCCTGTTCTTTTCCCAGGTCGTTTTTGTTATTATTTATTTAACATAATAAAGAAATTGCACAATTGAAAGATACGAGAGGCATTCATTAAAGATTTCCCCTGACCCACTTCCTGTGGACTTGGTATTGAGTATTGAGTATCACCTAGGGACACACACTTCTCCCATCTTTTTAAGCAGCTGTAAACACCTTGCTTGTAGAAGTTAACAGGTTGCTCCAAAAGCCATGTTATGACGTCAGAAATCAGAGTCTCATCATCTGAAAAATGCTTGCCCTTCAAAAATAACTTCATTGTTGGAAAGAGGTGGAAGTCTGATGATGCGAGGTTGGGTGAATTACAAAACCATACCGCATGCTTCCATTTGGCCAACATGCGAGTTGTGAACTGATGCATTGTCTTGCAGAAGGTGGAAAACTTTGGTGAGCATGCCATATTGCTTGGTTTTGATGCTCTCCCGTACTTCCGCAGCAGTGATGCATAGTATGCTCCGTGATCATGGTACCCGTTGCTAGGAAATCCATCAATGCTGGTCCCAAAATACTGTGAGCATGACCTTGCCTGCCAAGAGTTGTGCATGCTCTTCTTTGGAGGCAGTGACTCATAATGTTTAAATTGCATCGACTGACTTTAGTCTCAGGATCATAGCAATGGACCCAGCTTTCATCCTGTGTGATCAGTCTGTTGAAAAA